>CM018680.1:50764978-52019039 GCA_009363875.1 Mikania micrantha | reverse complement strand
AAGTCAGATTTCAGACCGATAGCAATAATAGTTTCAAGTCAAGCATTATGTGTCAATAGTAAAAACATAGTTTCACGTAATGTGTACCTGAGTTACTGTGTAAATTACTGTAGCGATCATTGTTCCGGCAACGCGTCTGGCACTGATGTTACAGACTCCCCTTATTAGAGAAATTTCGTCCCGAATTTAAGAATCGTTATCCGGTACGACTTCCTCAGTAAACGGTTGGGGATACTTGTGCTTCATGTGATCTTCGCGTTCCCAAGTAAACTCAGGTCCGCGCTTTGAGTTCCATCGAACCTTGACGATCGGGATACGGCTTCGCCTCAGTTTATTAACTTTGCGATCCATGATCTCCAAAGATTCTTCAACAAGGTGTAAGTGTTCATCCAATTGAATTTCTTCAACCGGTATGATAAGAGTTTCATCAGCAAGGCACTTCTTCAAGTTTGAGACGTGAAACACGTGGTGTACACCACAAAGTTCATCTGGTAATCTTAGTATGTACGCCACAGGACCAATACGTTCAACAATCTCGAACGGTCCTACGTACCGCGGTGCTAGTTTGCCTTTCTTTGTGAAACAGACTACACCTTTCCATGGGGATACCTTTAACATGACACGGTCTCCCACTTGGAATTCCAACGGCTTGCGTCGTTTATCAGCATAGCTCTTTTGTCTGCTTTGGGTTGCTTGTAGTCTTTGTTGTATCTGAGAAATTTTGTCTGTAGTCTCTTGAATGAGTTCTGGCCCGGTTATACGATTATATCCCACTTCTGACCAACAGATCGGTGATCGACATTTCCGGCCATAAAGAGCCTCGAATGGGGCACAACCGATGCTGCTATGATAACTGTTGTTATAGGAGAATTCGATTAGTGGCAAATGAGAGTCCCAACTACCACCGAAATCTAGAACACAAGTTCTCAACATGTCCTCCAGGGTCTGTATAGTACGTTCGCTCTGACCATCCGTTTGTAGATGATAAGCGATACTCAAGTTTAAATGCGTCCCCAGAGATTTATGCAATGATTGCCAGAACCTTGATGTGAATCTGCTATCATGATCTGAGATGATAGACAATGGCACACCATGACGTACCACTATCTCGTTGATGTAAACCTTTGCTAGTTAATCCATTTTGTAAGTTTCTCGCATCGTCAAGAAATGAGCAGACTTGGTTAATCGATCAACGATATCCCAAATAGTGTCATGTCCACTGGAAGTGCGGGGTAGCTTAGTAACAAAGTCCATAGCTATTTGTTCCCACTTCAAAAGTGGAATTTCAGGCTGTTCCAGTAAACCTGACGGTTCTGGTGTTCTGCCTTCACTTTGGCACACGTAAGACATCGACCGACGTACTCAGCTAAGTCTTTCTTCATACCCAGCCACCAATAAAACGCCCGTAAGTCTTGGTACATTTTTATCAGCACCGGGATGCACAGAGTACTTGGTCTTGTATGCTTCATCAAAAATAAGCTTTCTCAATTCATCCACTGCAGGAATCCACACACGATCCTTGTAGTAGATGATTCCATCAGGCTTTGTTTCAAGTTGCTTTTCCACCCCACAATCTAATTCTTTCTTCAGGTTTTCACGTTCAACAGCCTCTTGTTGTGCTTGAATAATGTTGTCGCGTAAGCTTGTCTGCACAGTCATTCCCACCGCTCTAACGCGCAAGGGTTTGACCCATTCCTTCCGACTCAAGGCATCATCTACAACGTTTGCCTTGCCTGGATGGTACTTGATTACAGAATCGTAATCATTCAAAAGGTCAACCCAACGTCGCTGTCGCATGTTGAGTTCCTTCTGATCAAATATGTGTTGTAGACTCTTGTGATCCGTAAATATGGTACACTTGGTGCCATATAAGTAATGTCTCCAGATCTTTAAAGCGAATATCTCCGCTTCCAGTTCCAGATCATGAGTAGTGTAATTCTTCTCATGAATTTTTAGTTGTCTCAAAGGATACGCGATAACTTTGTCTCGATGCATCAGCACACAGCCGAGTCCCTGATGGGATGCATCACAGTACACTACAAAGTCATCACAACCATCTGGGAGAGATAAGATTGGGGCATCACATAGCTTTTGCTTCAAAGTTTGAAAGACATCTTCCTGCTTCTGTTCCCAAACAAACGGCTCACTTTTCTGTGTTAGCTTTGTGAGTGGCAAGGCTATCTTAGAAAAATTTGAGATAAAACTTCTATAATAGCCTGGTAGACCAAGAAAAGAACGTATCTCCGTCGGTGTCTTCGGAGTGTCCCAATCCTTTATTGCTTCGATCTTGGCAGGATCAACATGTATTCCCTCACTGTTAACTACGTGACCCAGGAATTGAACATCTTTCAACCAAAATTCACATTTAGAGAATTTGTCATCAATGTCATCAATGAAAACAATAACAAATTAATCTAAATACGGCTTGCACACTCGGTTCATGAGATCCATGAAAACCGTGGGTGCATTCGTCAATCCAAAAGGCATCACCATAAACTCGTAATACCCGTATCTTGTACGAAACGCCGTCTTGGGTATGTCTTCGTCTTGTACTCTGAGCTGGTGGTATCCGGACCGCAAATCGATCTTTGAAAAGTATTGAGCTCCTTGCAATTGATCAAAAAAATCATCAATCCTCGTTGTAGTAGATACCGATTCTTGATGGTTAGTTTGTTTATCTCCATGTAATCTATGCACATACGAAAGGATCCATCCTTCTTTTTCACGGACAAAACCGGCGCTCCCCAAGGTGAGTAGCTCGGTCGGATGAAACCTTTGTCGAGCAGCTCCTGTAGTTGGTTTGACAATTCCTGCATCTCCGAAGGTGCTAACCTGTAAGGAGATTTAGCAACAGGTGTTGCTCCAGGAATCAGATCAATACGAAACTCTACCGGTCGCACCGGTGGCAAACCAGGTAAATCTTCAGGTGATACTTCGGGGTATTCCCTTACTATTGGCACGTCTTGTATCGTTTTCTTGTCTTTCTCTTTCTCCACCACGTGAGCCAAGAAAGCTATGCATTTCTTTTGTAGACACTTACGCCCTTTTATGCATGATATGATTTTGACACTTCGCTTTGCTTGATCCCCACAAACTTCCAATACACGATCATTTGCCACTGGAATCCGAAGTAGCTTTTCGGAACAGATGACTTCAACTCTATTGAGTGATAGCCAATCCATCCCCACGATGATGTCGAAACTGTCCAACTCCATCGTTAACAAGTCGATGGTAAATGTGTGATCTATGAGTGTAAGTGGGCAGTTCCTAAGTATAGTGCTAACTGTGATCTGTTTCCCGTTCGCTACTTCAATAATGTAAGGGAAGTCTAATGTTTCCAGAGTTGGCACCATCTCTGGCACCAAGGCGACCAGTTCATGATAGCAGGTTGTGAAAGTCATATGATCGGCTCCCTTCATCACATGGTTGGAGAGCTCAACTTCAAGCTTCTGTAGTTCATGTTTCGGGCAGAATTCGTTCCTTAGAAAGATTTTGAAATCCGCCCAAGACATAGTCATTGCTTCATCCCTGCCTCTTGCTCGGATTTGGGAGTTCCACCATGTTAAAGCCCGCTTGCTAAAAGACCCAGCTGCATAGCGAACCTAATGATGTTCCGGACAACTGCTTATGTCCAAGGTGGCTCCATCTTTTCCAGCCATTGAATCAGTCCAACAGCTCCTTCAACACCAGTGAAGCTTGGTGGCTTGCATCCTACAAATGACTTGTAGGAGCAGTCTGAAGTGTGGCTAGTGTTTCCACTAGCTTTTCCCGTAGTGTGGCCAGAGATGTTTCCGTGGCCTTGAATTCTGTTTATCATCTCTGGGATGACATCCTTAAGTTGGCTCGTCAGTTGGCTACTCAGAAGTGTTGCCAAAGCAACAGTAGCAGGGTCAAGAGCTAGAACCGCATTCGGGTTCGGAGGAGGGTTTAGTGGAGGAGGAAGTGGCGGTGGTGAATCTGGTGGTGATGGTGTTGAAGAATGTGGTGCCGAGGTTTGTGTAGTAGGTACCGGAGTAGGTTGTCTTCTGGGCGGCATTCTAATCATAATCAGAAGGATATTGGTTAGTGCAGTGATCGAATGCAGAAGACATAATGCAATCCTAAATCTTATGTTCTCTACATGAGGGTCCCTAAGTTATAGTCTAGGCCAAACCGTTTAAGTAAATGACCTATCACTCTCTATAACCTTGTACTCTGATACCAATCTGTCACACCCCGAGCCGGCTGGACGGATCGTGTTTTCCGCCGGACAGAAGGTTCCCGGGGCGCGATATCGTGAGTGATAATCTAAATGATCAGATTGTTTACATAGCATCAATGTTAAGAATAACTAAAGCACAAGAAAGCGTTAAACTAGGATTACAAAGTTAAATTACAATATCAATGTTTAGTAATTTATACCCGGTAAACCTATCAAAAGAATCAAATGTTTTCTATCTTGTAACTGTACAAGACATCAAAAGTGATTCGTAACAATAACAAAATATGTGCTTTCAAAAGTCAGCTAGGTCCTCTATCTAGGCAGCCTAGCATGCAATCCTGATGCCTTAGCCTATTCCTGTGCGTCACCTGAGAAAGCATGTAAGAAAACAAAGTCAACACAATGGTTGATGAGTTCATATAGTTTATAAGTTTAAAAATAGCTTTAGCAAACCTCTTTTTGGTAAAACCCTAACCTCATTAACATCACATGTAATATCCAGATCGGTATGCTTATATATAGGGCATATGTAGGGTCGAGCCTACAACCCGCCCAGCCAACATCCCACCACATACTAATCCACATATGACAATGTTGTTAATGATAATTAAGCATTTTACCTACCATTTAATCCAGTCTTCATCATAGCTTTGGTGTACTGTTCACAAGTTTACAAGTTTATGGCATTCATGTAAGTTGTACAAGCATCATAGTTTCACACATCATAGTTTAGCTTTCACCAATCTCATGCGTGGGTACAAGTTCTGTTCTAGCAGTGTTTAGCAATTACGTAGCCCACGGCTAGATACAAGCTCTGCTCTAGCAGTGTTTAGCCATTACGTATCTCATGAATTAGTTAAGCTTAGTATCCGAATAGTCTAGCAATTACATGTCTCCTATATAAGATACCAGCCTTGCTCTAGCAATGTTTGGCAATTACGTATCTCATACATAGACACAAGCCGTGCACACACAAATAGTTCAGCATTTACATATCTCATATAAGCAGACACAAGCCTTGCTCTAGCAATGTTTGGCAATTACATGTCTCTCATATAGATAACAGCTTAGCATCGTCATAGTTTAGCTTCCACGTATCTCAATGCATGGGTACAAGCTCTGCTCTAGCAGTGTTTAGCAATTACGTAGCCAATGAATAGATACAAGCTTAGCATTTCGCACACAATCATAGTTTTGAGCATTTAGTTTTAAGCACAAGCATATAGTTTAAGCTTCAAGTTTGTAGCATAAGCATCAAGCATGTAGTTTAAGCTTCAAGTCTATAGCATAAGTATCGAACATATATAGCTTCCCAAATAAGAGTTTCAAGCATAAGCATTTGTATAAGCACCGTGAATAAGTGTAAAAGCATTTTATAAACATTTCAATAACTGTTTAAAATGTATATCATGCTTCTTAGTCCCGAGGTAAAAACAAATATGTTTGAAAAGGGACAAATGAACTCACCTTGTGTTTGAAGTAGTTGACTAAGCAAAACAAGAATACGCGCGCTCGTTGTTGTGTTTGGTGTTGTATTCACTTAAGCTTGGAGGATTGGTCGGTCCTCATTGGTCTACTCGCAGTTTTAGCCTTGGGTGTGACCTTCTGATTCTTCCTATAGAAAAATTCAGTATGTCGGTGCAGACAGTGTCTAGCAATGTGGCCTGGTCTCCCATAAGCAAAGCAACATACCTTCTGATGAAATTCTAGTGGGTCAAATGGCTTCACATCACAATCACTTTGACTTGTAGATGAACTTGTGGAGGCTTGTTCCAATGACCCAGTTGAAACATAAGGTTCACAGTTAGGATTTAACTTTGAACCTGTCTTAGTAGTGATTGTGGAATAAGCCTGGCTTACCTGCTCTGTCAAAGGAGAAGAATCTGATTGTAAGACACATTTGTTTTTAAAATCATCACTAGTTTTAACAAAAGTAGTCTTAAAATTCTTAAACATTTCATTTGGTTTAATTTTGATTGTTTCAAATCTTCCAATAAAGTCAATTTTTGGAACAAAATGTGATTTGCTAGATGAAGTGGAACAATCTGTGCTCCTGCTAGCACTTCTTTCTTCCCCCTTATCCCTTTGACCTGTAACACTTAATGTTTCTTCACACACCTCAGAATCATCAAAATTATCAGACAAATAGGGTCAACTGTGAGTAAAACGGGTTTGGTTGGAAACTCATGAGCACGATCAGACTGTGAAGCTAAGTCATCAACAGATGTGTTGATTCTAGGCATGATCGAGTAGTTATGATTAAAGGATAGCTCACACTCATTGTAACCAGGTACCTTACCCTTTTTCTCACGATAATGAACCCTGGTCATATTTTCTAACACCTCACTTGAATAGTCATATTTTTCAGCTCTGACTGAGGTTTTAGAAAGTTCAGTTTTGACTTTTTCTAACTCTAATGTGAGCTCATCTATTTTGCGCCTATCATCTCGATAATTGGACTCTTTATCACTTAAAAGCTCTTTTAATTAGGAAATGTCATGACTCTCAGCCTCGAGTTTTCTTTTAAAAGTATCTTCATTTTTAAGAAACTCAAAGTTAATATATTTTAATTTGGTGACTTCCTTGATCAGGGCCTCATTGTAAGATCGATATTTAAACATTTTTTTCAATGCAAGAAGTAGAGCAGAGATTTTTAGTTACCTCATTGCGCTTTTCATCAACCACAGCCATGAATGCATGGCTCCATGTCACCTCCAGCTCCTGAACTTGTCACAATTGTAGCACCTCAGCTTTGACTTGTCAAATCCGAGCCTCTTTACTGGATTTTTCTCAAAACTATTCTTCCCATACTCCTTGATAAACTTTTTGGCTCGGAAGATTGCCATGGCCATTTGCCAAGCGATGTCCATCTCCTCAACATCAGCAGGATTAATCTGCTCTAGATTATCCTGAGTAAGATTGGCTGGTGCCAATTTTCCTGCAATAAACGCATTATAACTGTTCATAAATCCCTTATAAAGTAGCAGGTTTTCTTCACTTTCAGGGTTGATCTTGGGCACTGAACTAGCTTTCCAGAGGAGGTGAACATAGTATCGAAGGGAACTGACTGAGATGCTGAAGCATGGTATGCCTGAGAACCAGAGGCTTGATAGTTGATTGTAGACAGAAGTGCAGCATTCTCAGTGGCAAGGGTGATGACCATGGAGCTGGCATGATTGAGTGCCCTCTGCTTATCATCCATGTCATACGAGCTGATGATGGATATCAACTCACTAAGGGTAGTCTTGTACATATCCTTAGTCCTCTTGATCGTCGTACAGTTTGAGTTCCAGTTGTACAGTAAGGAGTTCAAGAGCTTCTTGTTGACTTCCCCTTTAGTCATCTCCACACTGAAACTTGTAAGTTCAGTCATAAGGTGAGTGAAACAGTTGAGTTGGGCTTCCAAAGATTCTCCTTTGATGTGATTGAACATGTTGAATCGATGTCTCAACATGTCTTTTTGACTCTCCCTCATATCCTCATTCTCCTAAAAGCGTTCAACCAACGCATCCCAAAGTTGTTTGGCAGACTTGTGCTCTTTAAACCCTTGAGCCACTTCAGTAGACAATGCCATAGTGATGGAGGCATACGCCATGTCATCCTTGTCCTTCAGCAGGATATCGTTTTCAGTAAACAACTCTTGGTCCTTGGGGATCAACTCGTTCAGTTCATTTTCGTACATGGGCATGTAAGGCCCTTCTTTGATAGACCTCCATAGCTTGGGATCCATGTACTTGATAAAATATTGGAATTTGAACTTCCAGTATTGGAAGTTATCTCCAGAAACAAGCCTCGATGGCTTGGTACCCTTTCCTATCTTGTTGTCCAGGTTCAGCAGGTTGGACAAGTTGGCCAAATTCTTAGAAGCCATGATCAGAAAAATTTCTAAGTGTCAGTTCACGAATTTAAGAAATTCACTAAGTGCAGTACACGAAGTCCCTTATGTTCTCGAAATCTTCAAGTACCCGAAGTCCAAAAGAGTATTCGAAATCTCAAAAGTATATGTTAAGTGCTATGGTTGTGGAGAAGAGGGACACATAAGGCCTGAATGTCCAAAACTAGTTGGAGAAAAGAAGGAAAACCCAAGTAAAAGTGGAGCTAAAGCAAGGGCATTTGTGATGGATGTGGGTAATGCTCGTGATGAACCTGAAGTCATGACCGGTATGTTCTTAGTTGAAAATATTTATGCAAGAGTTTTATTTGATACTGGTGCTACACGTAGTTTTGTGTCAATTGCTTTTAGACATAAGATTGAACGAAAAACATCTGACTTGCCAAATGCTTACACTGTAGAATTAGCTAATGGAGAGATTTTAGAAGTATAGTTCTCGAACCATAGTATAGTTCTCAAAATTTGAGTATTCGAACCAGAGTGCACGAACCATAGTACACGAAGTTCAGGTAATCGAACACAAGTATGCGAAGCAGAGATCACGAAAGCCAAGTACCTGATGTCCTGTACTCAAAAGCAAGTTCCCGAAATCTATTCTCGAAGCCAAGTACTAGAAAACCAAAAACTTGAAACTCAGTTTTGCTAAGGATGAAGAACTCGAACTGAAGTACCTGGAGAGATGTTCTCGAAATGAAGTACTCGAACACAAGTTCTCAAAATGTTGTTCTCGAAACTGTGTATTCGAAATGAAGAACTCAAAAATACTTGAAAATTTCCAAAGAAAAATTCTTCAAGCTTTAGAGCTCCAAATTTATACAGCAGCTAGAGAAGATGATAATGAATAAGAAATCAGCAATCTTGCATGGAAAAGCCAGTACCATGGTGTAGAAAAGAGCCTCCAAGCTCTGATATCACTTGTAGGTCCGAATATTGGATCAAGACACGAGCTTTATCACTCCAACTGACACCAAATGCTCCAAACTAGTGCGGAATCCAAGAAAGAAGCAACAGAGAAGATAGATAAATGCAACCTTGATTCAAAACGTGAACTTTACATGAAACTGGCCTCAATGCGTCTAGAAAGCTCAGCCTCGGGAATCCAACCCTTGAGTAGCATTAAATGCGTCTATTTATATTGCTCAAGGTGGTACTCGAAAATGTAAAGTAGACAAAAATATAAAATACACGAAAATACTAAGTACACGAAATCTACAAAACTTGGGGTCATCCCATCACGGATTGATTTTGTCTGTCTTTGTCTTCGGATTGGGCTCTACATTTAGTACAAAGTGGTCGGATTTTGTAATTGTAGTACAATATTTAATCTAAATACCGTGTTATAAGACATGTTTTGATTCATTGTTTTGAATTCATGGGTTTTGATTGTGAATTGAACCATAAACAATTTTTGGTTTATTTTAAAACAAGTTTTGAACATTTATTTTCTAATAAATGAATTACAAAAATCTGACTTTGTAAACACATTCAAAGTAACACTTGTTTTCCTTCTAAAGTGTTTGTTTGAAGTTTATTTTTTTCTAGTAAAATATTATCATTTACAAAACCTTTACATTTTCTAAAAAGCATGTTAGATGTACTTATTGTTTTTGGTAAACGATATTGGTTTGCAGAATTTAAGTTTTTTAACTAACGTGTTAGAAACAAGGTGGTTTTTCAAACCGTACAATCAGTCATCAACATTTAACTTATATTTCTAATGAGCGTGTTAAAAATTATAATGTTGATTAAAATAATAAATATTCTAACGAACGCATTAGAAAGCATTTGTTTGGAAAAGTTCTCATGCCTTTATATTTTCAAAAGAGCATGTTAGAAACGAGAGTATTGGTACAAAATTTTATTTATTTTATAACGAGCGTGTTATAAAAGATTACCTTGCAAAGTAATATGCGTTATAACGAATTTGGTAATCGTTTATTTTCTAACAAGTGTGTTACAGTTAGTTTATTTTATATAAACATAATAAGCTTTATAACGATTTTAGTAATCGTTTATTTTCTAACAAGTGTGTTTGAATAGGTTTATTTTGTATAAACATAATGAGCTTATGATGATTTTGGTAATCGTTTAATTTTTCTAAAAAGTGTGTTAGAATCAATTTATTTTATATAAACATAATAAGATTTATAACGATTTTGGTATCGTTTATTTTTTAACAAAGTCTGTTAAAACCAGTTTATTTTATAAAAAAATAGGCTTTAAAACAGTTCGGTTAATCGTTTATTTCTAACAAGCGTGTTAGAACTGAATTATTTTATAAAATGAAAGGCTTTAGAAAAGATTTGTGTAATCGCTTATTTTCTAACAAGTGTCTTAGAACCGGTTAATTTTGTATAAACCAAAAGGCTTTTATAACAATTTTGTTAATTGCTTATTTCTAACAAACGTGTTAGAACAAAGTTATTTTGTATAAGCTAATAAGCTTGAAACGACTTTGGTGATACTTCTTTCTAACAAATGTTATTACCAATTTATTTTGTATAAATCAGTGATTTTTGTAATCAACTATTTCTATTGAGTGTATTAGAAATGAAATGATCATATAAACCAAATTTTGAGCTTTTGTTAAATGTTAAATTATAATAAGCTATTAGAATCAACTAGTTAATTGAACATTTTGGTAATCGTTATATTCTCTAACAAGCTAGTTATGAACATAATCGATGTGTTTTAAATGAATAAAACATGGGTCTTTGCAATGGTTCGATATTCATACAAAAAATATCACGATTTGAACCATAAATAGTCTCTAGAAGATATTATTTGGTGGAAAACAACCCGGTGTTGTTATGAACATAGCCGATTTTCAAACTACTTGCGAGCAGTTATTTTTTAGACAACTTTTTGTTTGTTAAAGATTAATGTTTCTAAATGATATGAATAACATGTTATAATTAGTGCATGAGTTTAGTTAGGGGAGACCTCAAAACACCACGTAAAAAAGTCATTTGTGATGATTTCGGTTGACATTATAAGTGTTGAAGAAATAACACTTTAAGATTGATATTTAGCGATCATTCTTGTACCTGTTTAAAATATATTGTATATTATATTTATTATAAATGTTCAATTATGGCTTAAGTTTATTTATTTTTTAAATAAACAAGTTGATATAAAGATAATAAAATGATAAATGGTAAATAATATTTCAATTTTGGAGAATTTAAACTTATCTAAAGATACATATTAAAAGTAGTGATTTAATTTGCATGAACACGATGAGCGAGTTGTTATCTTGACTTTATGTTGTAAGTCGCATATCAAACATCAATGCTATATGATGAGTGTATTAAAACGAAATACACAAGAACGAAGGATGTCGTCTAATATATGTTGAGAGCATGAACATGTAAATTCATAAGTGTGTTTTGACTACTATAGCATATGAAAGAAATATATGTTATTATTGTAAATAATCTTAATAAATTTTTCACATTTAATAAAGATACTTACAATAGTGACAGTCTTGTATATTATGCGACAACCATTAACGTTATTGAAACTATATGGAGCATTTATCCTTCAATTTGAGAGAGCATCCCAATAAATGATTTCATTGAAACAACAATAGAAATGTATAAATCACTTTAAACAAATATGATGTCATGTTTTTGAGTGTCAATCTAGTTGACTATATCTCAAGAGTTTAGTGATTTTATACAAATATCATTTATACTATTGGTGATGAATGTCTCCACCAAAGTGACTTGATCTAAGGCTTATGTTTAAGTCTTTGTGAGTAAATGGTGAGGCCTTGGAGAGTAAAGGCAAATGTGTTATGATCCAATATAATAGATGAAGTTTACTATTATTTTGAGGTTTCCTTATACCAAGAGTTTAAAAGTCTCATCATTCTTGTCTAAACTAAGATATGAATGTTTGTAAAGATATTGTGTTATCACTAGGAGCTGTGAATGACCAGAATGATGCATTTTCTGTTCACATGCCAATATTTTAGTCTAAAGCATGCTAGACTAATACATGTTAATTTAGACGCTCTACGGAGATTAAATTAAATTTAAACATTCAATATATGTGATGACATGAGACTGATTTGTAAGTTTATAGTTTATGAATATAAATTCATTCACTTAAATAAGGATAACTTTAGATGACCACCGGTTCATATGAGGAGAACTCATGGAGTAATATGTATGGATGAACTCAATGACATAACGATATATATATATATATATATATATATATATATATATGTATGTATGTTTGATATCATGGAGTAATGATATGTATGTTTGATATCATGGAGTAATATGTATGGATGAACTCAATGACACAATGATATATATGTTTGATATCTTATCACAGGTGTCAAATTCATCAAAAGATAAATTGCTCAAACTTAATCAAAGTGCAACCAATGTGGGGGAATGTACCATTTACGAAACAACCCTCTAGAGTTTGTAAGAGATAGTATTTGAGAAGTTTCTCAATCTCAGGAGAACTTTTCGCAGCATGATTTTAATAAGTGGAAAATGGTTATCTAATAAAAATCAAATGTGGGGGTTACTTGCACTTAATACAAGCATGTGAAAGATTTTGTAACAAGGATTTTAGTAATCCAAATAAATATTACAAATTCGTGACCAAGTGGGGTACACAATGGTTATATGGAGTCAATCAAGTTGATTGAACTCAAATGTCAATTGGTAAAATTCAAATTTTAGTTAGATATATGAAAGAGCTTACCAAAGGCCTGGTGAAAACGTGTTTAGTCTTGAAATGAGTTTCAAATCATTATAAAGACATACTTATATAACTAGATCCAAGTTGAGATCACTTGTTATAGTCTTATAAATTGAAAAAAAAAAGGCTAGTATGACTTGTAAGTCAAGAACATGTTAGAACAACTTATCTCAGTTGCAAATTATCGTCGTTGACTTGGTGAAGTCAAAGATAATACTTTGGATACAATAACATGAGAGATTAAGTTGAGGAATGTGACTAAAGCCCATGTAAAGAGATATTTGAAGGAAACCTAACCCTGTTGATTGGAGATTCCAAGATCTAGGTTCAATAGGACAACTAATTCATATATATAGGGTGGTCACTGTGGGGGCATAGTCGTACAATGGATGTATAAGCTAATATATATGTTGATATATATCATCCTTAAATGTAAAAGGGTGTTTAAATACGTTCTAGTCCATTCCTATAGCAATCAGTGACATTGTTGTGTGAGGCTAAGTAATATATGGTTAATAATCTTTTTAAGTCATGATAACCAAAATGATTTTTTAGATTTGTGGACAAATCACCTATGTTAGAAAGAAGTGGGGTCGCTTCGAATGGAATTGTGGGGCATAATTCCTAGAGCTCTCGTAGAACCAGGATAGTGTTCCATGACCATAACGGACATGAAAATGAGGGGTTAATAAGACCAGGAAGAGTATTGTGTGAAGTGTAATAATGTCTACGTAAAAAGGGGTTTAGTTCAAGAACATCGTGTCTACTAACCGCTAGGAGACCAAGTACACTTTACAAAGGAAAGTTCAAAGGCAACACCTACTTCTACTACAATACTCAACCGCTGAAATTGTGTCTTAACACTTGAGTGTATGAGTTGATTTTTATTCACGTGGGGGATTGTTGGAAATTTGAATTACTTGAGTAATTATCAAATTTAATATGAATTAAAATCAAGACTATTCTTATTACTTAATTAAATCAAGACTTTTCAAATTACATGTATTGATTATATGTATGATGTCAAGTCTCTTCAAATTACATGTATTGATTATATGTATTATGTCAAAACTCTTGAAATCATCATCTTATAATATAAATACAAGACAATTGGTGTCTTTTTTTTTGGTTGAAAAGAATACTACATACAATCTCACACAAACTTTGAAGAATTTCCAACTTTCTCAACTTTTCAAGCTCTTGTTTAAGATATCATTTTCAGGTGCTAGGTTAATCCCGACAGTACACAAACTGTTTCGGTTGTTTTACCCTGGGAGACACACGCGTTCGTCTTAAGAAGAGGTGCGAAATCTGTTTTAAGGGAAGCGTATTGAATGCGTGCCTCAACCATAATCATCAACATGTTTATTATATGTCAATAAAGAATAGATGGAAGACATAAGTGGTTAAAAGCTAGCAAAGGTATTCTTAAAATCATTTATTACCGGCTCGTAAAGATACTTAATTGAAGACTCAATATTAATTATTCTCTAATCAAGGAGACTATATAGAGTAACCAACGAATATATGGGTCAAAACAAGTTTGGCATATTAATTAGTAATTTATATTCGTTTATTTTAGTCTTGTAACCGGTAATGTACTAGATTATTTTTTACTAATAACGAGAGAATCGTTATTATTTATATTTGATTATTGTTTTATAATTAAAACGTGAACCTATTTCGTACATGCATGAATCATTTAATAGAAAAAAAAAACCTACAAAGTAGAGGTCGTTACAACGAAATGAAATCAATGTTTTATGTGAAAAAAATGGTATCCTTGGTTTAGAAATCGATCTAAGTGTCGTGATAGTAATACGGTAGAAATGAAAGAATCAAAGCCACTAGATCGTCCGGCTAACCCCGAATTAGAGTTAGAGATAGGTTTTCTGACTGAAATTCGACGTTAATCAATAACATAGTCGATGATTTTGTACAAGGGTTGAATATCATCACACCATCCATAGATCATAACGATTAAATTCCTACATCAGTCGTTAATAATTGAGCAAAACTAAAATGCAATTTGTTATGGTGAGGTAATTGCCTCGACATGTTGTGATTTGGTCAGGCAGATGGCATTGGGTCAGATGGGTTTCCGTCAAGATGAATCCCTTTAATAAAAGAGTTGTATCTCATATGTTTTCAGTTCGAAATGGGTTTCATCATTATTATACTATTAAGAGTTGATCTAGCGAAAACATTCCTTAAAATCCCATTATTACCTACTCGTTGAGTTTCAACTTTGCTTTCATTCCTTTTCATTAATGTTATGAACCATATCCATCTTGATCTTGACAAACCTTTTTCAATCGATTTTTACCCAGATTCAATCCCCTATAAATTGAATTATACTCATGTTTGATTGATGATGGATTCTTCAATTAACAATTGCACACAACTAGAAATGAGATCATTAGTACGCTTAATGGAATCCAAATCTTTGAAGTAGAACCATACAAACATAAACTTGCCAATGGGGAACAAGATTTGGTTCCTTTTAGGACGGTAACATTGTGGGAGTTTCTTCCAATTCCGTCTAGGATGATGGAGGTGAAGTTGGAGCGACCAAGATGGAGTTGGAGCGACCGCGGTGGAGCGATTGATTAATCGATTTTAGGCTTTTAATGTGTATGGTTTATGATGGTGTAATACCCTATAAGCCTCTAGAAATAGCAAGGAGGGAGCCGAATGCTTGGTTAAATGAGGAAGCCATAATGGGTAGCGTATGTCGGAGACATGGGCTGCGGCTCATAATTAATGGAATATGGTTTTAACACTTGATGTATTTTTGAAAACGAGGCGGTCACAAAGAGTAGCTAAAGAAACAAATACAAACAAATAACAACAGATAAAACTGGTCACCTCATGACTCAGAAGATATCACAAATAGAAAATCAAATCAACATGTCAACTATTAGGACAAACTAGCATTAATACCAAAGAAACCCTTGAGACTCAAAAGGAAAAAAAAAAAAAAAAAAAAAAACCGTCAAGGTCGACGAGTAGCAAACTACTTGAAAAAGAAAGAGGACTTCAGTGGGACTTCAGTGGTAGCTCACTATAAATATCATCATAAGAACCAAAAGAAGGGGATGGACTCAAAATCATCTCATTCTCACCACACACATCATACCAAGGTTCATCTCTAGCCCTAGTTAGCTCTGGTGACATCACCATCATCTGCACTACTTAAAGACTTGGCTCCCTCAATGTTAAGTCTTGTAGCAACAGTGTAGAAAGACCCATAACCCATCCTTTGCCATTATCCCTTTTGTTCAATTTTAAAATTACCAATTTTGTCTCTCTTAGAATACAACTTAACCCAAAGTAACCTATATTTTAACCCTATATCAACCTTGTTTTAAAAACATACGTCAAGATTGCCTAGAATAGTTGTGATGATTTTGTTGTAATCAAATTCCTGCATCAATTACAAGTGTCGGTATGGTTAACGAAAGGTGATAGCATGATTGCGGATGAAGGTTTTGAGCTTCGCTAAGTCTTCGGATTGGGTTGAGGGGAGAAAAGGTTTGATATGGTGAGGGTAGTAGTGGCCCACGTATTATTATATAGTAGTTTTATTTTAACATTACATAGTTTTTTTTTTTTTTTTCATATTTAACAGAAAAACTTAACATTTATCAAAGTTGAAAACTATTAATGCATGAAGCATGAAAATATTCATCCTAACCTATAATTTCTAAAAGCTAATTTTTTAAAATTCATGAACCTAATTTTATAAATAACTAGAAATGTCTAAATTAATTATATAATAAAAAAATAACTTCGTAGATTATTAAACAATAATACGTATTAAATCACCAATTTCAAAAATAATTATTTTAAAAAATGTAACTACGTTTTATGCGCCAAAAGTTTACAAGTAGTTATTGCTTGTGATATGCTTTGGAGTAAATCATTTGGTTGGGAAATATTTGAAATTAGTACTTTACTTAGTGGCACCTAAGGTAGCCAAATTAAAACACCATTTTGGGGATGCCAAAGTACTGTTATTGAATAAATTCTAGTTCAAACAACATAACTATGTTCAGTTAAGGTAATAAATACAATCATTCAAATTTCTTTTTAAATGAAACATTATTAGTTACTTATATAAACCTATTGAATTGTAAATAATAGTTTATGATGACTTAGTTTTCATTACACTACAACTCTCTACACTTTAACACAAACTTACACCGGTTTTAAATCCAAAACAAACATAAATTTACATATACACGTAAAAGAATAAAGTATTGTATATATGTAATAATGATAATCGAAAAATCCCAAAGAATTGCATTGATCATAACGAAGTTATAAGGGTTACCGCAAATAAGGAAAGTTATTATAAATTACAACTCATAAGCATGTTTCCTCCCCTTTTAAAACAACGTTTTTTGAACATCTAAATGTCAAGTACCACTGTTTAAATAGACACATTGACACCATCAACTAAGGAGGAAGCCCACACTGGGAAAATCCCCTAGCTCAACTTAGAGCATTTTTTTGCTCCAGGTGAGACTCGAACCTAAGAACTCCCATTTATGAAGTCAAGTGGGTACTATTAGGGTATAAGCTCTTTGATCCTTTTAAAACAACGTATTCGCCTATTTGGTGATATTAACTGATAGAGAAAGGTGTGGCAGCCCTCTTCGCAACCGCTTCCGATGCCTATAGCTGTTTTTTTCTAGTATGTTGCTAGTTTTTCTTAATATGAATAAAATTTTATTAATGTGTTTTCGGATGGGCTCTATGTCTACCCTACTCACCCTCAATGGATATTGGATAACCATCATCTTCTTCTTCTTTTTATTTTTTGTATTTTATATATTTTTTGTATTTTTTTATTTTTTGACTCTTTTAAGTTTTAACAATTGAACCATTCATTACATGATAGGTAACATTTGTTTCTTAGTCTTAGGCCTTGTTTGTTTTTTAACAAAAGGTCCGCGCAACCTCTTATGTATGTGCCGCGCAGACCACGCGCAGATGTTGACATCTGCAGACTGTTTTTTTTTTAATACGTTTCATTAAAAAACGTATGCGCGAGATCTTCTTGGTGTAGATGTGAACCAACAACTTCTAAGATCTTCTAAGGTCTGCAGAGACTACCCACCATCACCGGCCACCACCGCAGCCCACCACCGCCAGCACCGCTGCCACCCCTCGCCATCGGCCACCCACGCCCCTGTAACACCCAACTTTTTATAAAGTTTTATTAAAAATAAGCGGAAAAATGGTCCCAGATTTTTCAAAATTTCAGCATGACCCGTACTAAAATACTGATTTCCTTACAAAATAAACACATTCAAAACCAGTAATTCACACAACAACAAACTATTACCACCATACTAATTTATGTTATACTAACTAGTACTATTTGACAACCACACTATAGAAAACTCCGACACGTTATAACTACCTACCAAAACATTTAACCACAGGTCATGTGAAACATTAGATAACTGATCCAAGACTAGTTTCATTCCTTATTGCATTGGAGCTTTACCTACAAATTACACCCAACGATTTAACCAAGACTAATCATATCTTAAGCCACCCTACTCTTATCCTAACCCATCCCAGACCCTAAACTCGTCATTATAACATGCAACTCTTCTCTAATCAACCCTGGAAGCCATTGATACCCATTTGAGTGCTTTGGATTGAAGAAGTTAAGACCTTGAAGCTCAAAGACGCCATTGGAGGATCATACCATCTTCATCAACCTCCTTCAAGCTGCTGCTATCTCATCATTCACTGGTTCCAGGAGCTCTACAACCTGCCCCAAGCTCTATCTCATTGATTCAAAGCCTTGTGAGGTAGTTCTAGCATCCTTTACGCACTAATCTTGCACCTAAACTCACATGCAATGGGAAAAACCCACATGGAATCACTCACACACGATTTTTTTTCCTTGTTTGAAATCTGGGTTTGATGATATTGTTATGCTTATTGATGATCTATGATGATAGAAAGAGTTCTCATGACGATCTATGATAATGTCAATATGTATGTTGGTGTTTTGGTCACAAAAGGGTGATTTTAGCTACATGCATGTATGATCTAGGTTGATTCACATGATTATTGATGATTATATGTTGTTAGATATGATGTTATTTATGATATTGGGTGTGATATACAAGGTTTAGAAGTGTTATTGTTGTCAAGAGATGATAAAACATGATAAGTTACTATAAATAGTAACTTTTTTGTTACCAAATGTGAAAGATTGATGAAATGGCCACATGCATGTATTTAGATCTATGATTTATGATGATTTATAACTAATAGGATGATTATTGATGCATTTGATTGGTTAAAATTGTTAGAAGATATGGTTTACACCATTATTACTATAAATAGAAACTTTTTGTTAAAAGTTTGCTAAAGAATGATGAAATTGATAATGTTGTATGTTTAACATGCTTAGTTGAAGTTATTATGATGATAATAAGTGATTTTATGACTTGAATGAATGAAATATGTGTATTGTCATAAGTTACTAAAAATAGTAACTTTATTTTTGCAAAATGGGTAAATGGTAACATGTTAGTTATAACGAACATGATCAAATGCATATTTGAAACTAGGATATTGATATTTAGATGAGGTTGATTATTAAACTTGGTGAAAAATGCTTATTTTTTTACCACTTTTGTCACACCCCGAGCCGGCGGGGTTGGATCGAAGTCCCCGTCGGGCGGAAGGTTCTTGGGGCGCGATATTATGAGTGATAATCGTGATGATCAGATTGTTTACATAGCATCAATGTTAAGAATAACTAAAGCACAAACAAACATTAAACTAGGATTACAAAGTTAAATTACAATATCAATGTTCAGTAATTTAACTCGGTAAACCTAACAAAAGAATCGTATGTTTCCTATCTTGTAACTGTACAAGATATCAAAAGTGATTCGTATCCTTAGCAAATATGTGCTTCTCCAAAAGTCTACTAGGTCTGCTAACTGGCATCCTAGTATGCAATCCAAAAGCTTAAGCATATTCCTGTGCGTCACCTGAGAAAGCATGTAAGAAAAACAAAGTCAACACAATGGTTGGTGAGTTCATGTAGTTTTAGTATTTGTAAAATAGCTTTTGCAAACCTCTTCGGTAAAACCTTAACCTCATTAACAACACCTGTATCATCCAACTCGGTATGCTTATATATAGGGCATACCCCTGAGTCGAGCCTACGACCCGCCCAGACGCCATCCCACCACATACTAAGTCGCATAGTACATTGCTATTAACGATAATTAAGCATTTTACCTTCCATTCGATTCATTCTTCATCATAGCTTTAGTTTACTGTTTCAAAGTTTACAAGTCTATAGCATTTGTATGTATTAGTTTCAATATAAGTTAAACAAGCATCGTGTTTAAAAGTTTATGTTATTGACCCAAAAGCATTCATGTTTCCCCCTAGGTAACGACCTTAATCTCATTAACACCACCTGTATCATCCAACTCGGTATGCTTATATATAGGGCATACCCCTGAGTAGAGCCTACGACCCGCCTAGACGCCGTCCCACCACATACTAAGTCGCATAGGACATTGCTGTTAATGATAATTAAGCGTCTTGCCTACCATCCATTTCGTTATAGCTTTAGCATTTCGTTAAGTTTACATCATGATTGGAAAATGAGGCATCACTGTATGGAAAGCACTAAGAGGCCATCAGTCTACTCCTCAAAATCCTGACTATGTAGAACACCCGTTTGGCAAGCACTGAGAGGCCAGTTGGTCCATTCTAAATAGTCATTAGCTTTAGCATTATGTTTAAGTTTGTAGCATGAGCGAACATTGAGGAATCACTGTATGGCAAGCACTGAGAGGCCATCAGTCTACTCCTCAAGTCATGACTATGAAGGTCACCCTGTGGCAAGCACTGAGAGGCTGACGGTCTGTTCCTTCAAGTCCCAACTATGAAGAACACCCATGGCAAGCACTGAGAGGCCAATGTGGTATGTTCTACCATAGTTGATAGTTTTAGCATTCAAGTTTACAGCATTCAAATAGCTTTACAATCGGTAAGGCAAGCACTGAGAGGCCAAACCATTGTTTTAGCATGGAAAGCATATAAGCATTCAAGTGTTTAAAGCATCCATAGTTTTAAGCAATTAGCATGTATGTATGTAGCATTATCATAGAATCAAAAGCTTGTAGCATCAATTTGTAGCTTTAGCATATGGTGTTAGCATGTAGCATTAGCATCCGGTGTTATCATATACCATTAGCATTTAGTATTAGCATATAGCATTATCATTTAGCAATTAGCATTTAGTATTAACAATTAGCTTTAGCATTTAGCAATTAGCATTAGCATTTAGCAATTAGCATTAGCATTGTTGTATTAGCATTGTAGCATTAGCATCTAGTCTTAGCATGTAGCATTAGCATCTAGTCTTAGCATGTAGCATTAGCATTTAGTATGAGTGTTCAAGCTTTAGCATCGAGTATGTGGTTTAAGCATACAATTTATAGCATAAGCATCAAGCATATGGTTTAAGCATAGAGTTCGTAGCATAAGCATTAAGAATATAGTTTAAGCCTCAAGTCTTTAGCATAAGCATCAAAAATATGTTTAAAAGCATTTTTATAAATCATTTGTTTAAAATTTATAACATGTTTCTCAGTCCCGAAGTAAAACCAAAATTGTTAGAAAAGGGACAAATGAACTCACCTTGTGTCCGTAGTAGTTGACTATGTAAAACAAGAATACGCACGCTCTTTGTTTGCACTTGTTGTGATGTTCAAGCTCCTGTATTGATTTCATATTATTTGTAGCTTATAAGCATGTGTTGTAGTGATTTGTGTGTGTGTAAGTGTTAGTCCTAAAGTTGACTAACACTCGTGAGTCTTGTTCATTATCCGGCCCGGGATTCCATATGTTAAGTAATATTCTGTTAAATCTCGTTGATTGTTTCTAATTCTTTGAATTAATGTTTAACTTATACATCAAAGCTTTCTAAATAATATGTTTAAGACTTTGCATCCTTGTATTACCCTTTTAACATCACTTTAATTAAAGTGATATTTTATGCATTTGTTTATTATCGTTTCCAAAGTTCATTTATGTGTTTGTCATTGTTTTAGAATCAATTGGGCCGGATATTGTTGGGCCTCATGAGTCACGTGGGCCAACTGAGGTGATGTGGGCCACTATTGGGCCTCATGTGTATTGATCGATCTAACAAAGGGATTTGGGCCGAAGTGTTTATGTTGGATCAATAACAAATGGGCTAAAACAAGTGTGGGCCAGATCAATGACATCGTGGGTCCTCATTTGTTCTTGGGCCGAAAGTTTGGGCCTAGGCAAAGGGATGAGTCGATTGAAATGCATGGGCCAAGTAAACTCGTGTGGGCTTTAGAACTCAGGCTGAATAAAGACATTGGGCCCAATACATAGTTGATCCGATATGTTTCTATTTTTCTTTAAAAATGTGAAATTCCAATGGTTAAACGAAAAGAACACGTTGTATTCAAGTCCTCATCCAGCGAACCTGTTAAGGGTATGGATCAAGGTTCGTCGGTCATTGGTTCGGGAATAACACCAGCAGGGTCAGTAGGGTTGCTTGACAAACCGAGGGTTCGTTCCTATCAGGTTCGCCCACAACAAGGGTTCGCTGCATGAAAATGGTTCAGCTTTAACATTGGGTTCGTGGCCATGCCAAGGGTTCGGCAGGCACAACAAGTCTCGCCGAGGGTTCGTTGGTCCAGCACATTAGGTTCGTGGCTTTCACTGCATGAGAAAGGTTCGGGTCCATCATGCAAGTAGAAAGGTTCGTGTAAGAGTCCTGGTTTCGGCTGGTCATGACAAACGAACCAAGGGTTCGTTTCTGGTGATGGTTCGCTTGTGGATGATAAGAGGGTTCGGGAACGAGAAGGTTCGGCTCCATGAGAGTTCCTGCTAACAGGTTCGGTAACCCTAGGGTTCGGCCATCCATGCGCCCCACGAACCCTGCATTCTGAGCCGTTCATCATCACCATTTCAGCAATAAACACTTGTTCTTAGGTCTTGTTCGTAGTAGGGCAAGTGATCTTGTGTTCTCGTAGAGTGGGGGTTCGAATACCAGTCCCTACAATTGATTGTGTGGGTGTGTGTAGAAACAAGCCAAGAAAACCCTATTTCTTACAAACTTTAGGACACCATACCTCGTTTTTGGCTGGTTAAACCTCCGAAATAGTTGTACTTTCGTGTAGAGCTCATCAAGGGCTTCGCGTAGGTTCAAGAATCACTTAAATCCCTGAAGAATTGAGCAAATATGAGGGATTCAAGCTTGAAGATGATGATGGTATTTTAGAGAGAGAGGTGACGGTTTTGATGGTGTAGAGAGAGAGAGGAGATGTAATAAATGAGAAAATGGACTCATTTAGTGTATATATACTCCGTAGGTGTTCGGGTTCGTTTCGGTTGCTCGGTTCATATTTTCGTCGTGTATCCGGCTCGTTACGCGCGTGTTTTTTTTCGTATTTTAAATAAAAGAGTTTATTTTAAATATTTGGGTGGTATTCAATTCTAATAATTGTATTAAATTTAGTTTAAATAATTTATTTATCGAATTCCATTATTTTACGCGTTTCGTTTATTTGTTCGCGATTAATTAAAATAGTCTCGTTAAATTTTTATTTATGATGAGTTTCAAAATTATAAAATAGGAAATATTTTATTTCCTTAAATTTATAATCGTTCGTTTCGATTTTCGTTTTCGTTTCGTCAGAACGCGTCACCATCGCGCGTATTCGTTAGAATCGTCATTCAAACGAACACGACGATGGTTTGGCTTTCTGATTCTTGTTCTCTACAGTTCAGTCATTATTTCAGAACGTTAAACTCTCATAATCATTCATACAGATCGTCACCTATACGAATAATTCGTCTGTTTAGCATTCCGTAACAACAACCGTTATGGTTTTGTTTTGTTTAACCTCACATACGTTTATACACAATAGCATCAAATCAAGTATACGTGTTTCAACACTGTGTTGTCTGATGTGTTTCTGATTGTTAAACCCTAAAGTTTTAATCAGATTTCAGACAATCGCATAATAGTTTCATGTTAAGCATTATGTATCACTAGCATAAACATAGTTCCCGTCATGTGTACCTGAGTTACTGTGCAATCTACAGTGCAACTTACTGTTCCGGTAACGATTCCGGCACAGATGTTACAACTTCTAAAAATAGTAACTTTTACGCGCTAAACGTGCTTAACCGACTAAGTGTAACTATGTGCTATGTGATAACATGCTCACTTAGGATAATTATGCATATTAGAATAATTGGATTATGATTACTTGCATGACTTGCCTAATTTGGAAACTTTCCGAAATAGAAACTTACTATAAATAGTAAGTTTCCTCACGAAAGTGACTTTGGTATCCGCACACATCACACGACACTAAATCGCACGTTACACGAGCACTTGAACTAAAACCGTCACCAACGGGTCGTTAGGTCAAACACGGTCAACACGACCCACACAACAACTTAGAGTTGTTAAACACTAACACGGTCCTGTGAGACCCACATGTATGTGAACACAAGCTTATAACGCCTATGTGATATAGGTAACTGCTAGCCGGCGAGCTACACTGTTCTCGTAAGAACACGCTCTAAACAAACTCAGGTGAGTTTAAAGCCCCACTTTTACTCTTTAACTATTTTACTAAACTTTAGGGGTGAGATTACTATGCAACTGTTTTAGATATATGACTGGTATGTTGTAAAACCATTTTCGAGTGTAACTATTATCGCATTAAGCCCTCACGTATCCTTACCGTTAGTTGTGTAACAAACGAGTCGTTATTACGTAGTACTACTGGGCTTGACTAGCCCCACTCGGCACCAATGTTGACTGGAGGTCATAATGAGTGTAATATTGATGTTGATCTCGGGTTCAGCAATGACCCGAGGAGGCAAACGGGAACAGTCGAGTTTCGGTAAGATGAACTGACACACTCACGGATCGTAGAATCCCACAAACAACTTAACATACCCATTATATGTCTGTTTACTTTTTCTGTCTGTCTAAACCTGTTAACTCACCAACTTTTTAGTTGACACTTTTCGCATGTATTCTCAGGTAACTAATGGAGCACATGCTAGGACACACATGAGGTTTACAAGAAGAGTCGCATGCATTAGACTCTAGTCCTAAGCTTGTTTTGATGTGTCTTTTAACACAATACTGATTTTGTAGTATCTGTTAACAATTTACATTTCTGCTGTGTACTTTAACTTTTCCGCTGCAACTTTATTTACTTATGCTATTATAAACATTTTCCGCTGCGTATTATTGAAACTTCAATTATTTTACAAAACTGTATGTTGTGTAACTCATATAGAGTCGTTCTATATGACCATGAGCTGTGATCCTGGCCACGTCACACCCGCGCGGTCTGACACCGCACGTGGGAATTTGGAGGTCTGGCAGTTACCCTTTGATAACCCTTGTTGAATTATTGTTCTCATTTTCTCGAGAAAGTGTGGAATCGTAACTTTAAACGCTTTTGCTACTTCCTCCGAAATCTGCTTCCTGGTTTCTTCCTTTAATATTCCAGCTACACCTCCACCATTATATGAAGACTCGTTATCTTCACTTTCGTATCCTTCCACAATTTTTGGTATTTCTCCACCTTCAGCCATAATCTTCAGCTGAAATTTTCCCATATTAGGGTCTACATATTTTATACATGCATATATTTTTATCACCACATTCTTGCTATATTAATTTAACACCATTCATTAATATTTAAAATTCATTTAGTCACCACTATGTTAATGCCACAATATATGCATTATCATAATAATTTCATAAATTTAATCTTATTCACCTCAACGTAATAACGCTTAATACTTTAGAACGATGATCATATATTACCTGAGCGGCATTTATATATCATAACACTGGCCAGGTGTGATGATTAATATACTTCATTCACGTAATTATATTCGCATTATTCTAACGTATCAAATGTCATACTAAGATGAAATCAACATACCTATAAGCTCGTGCAATATCTTTGGAACGTCTAGGATCCAAGTTTCACCCTTACGATTTACGAGCATAAAATGTTTGAGTTTAAGTATCTTTACACCCAATACTTAAGTCTCTCAAACCAGTGCTCTGATACCAAACTTGTAACACCCAACTTTTTATAAATTTTTATTTAAAATAAGCGGAAATATGGTCCTAGATTTTTCAAAATTTCGGCATGACCCATACTAAAATATTGATTTCCTTACAAAATAAACACATTCAAAACCAATAATTTGCACAACAACAAACTATTACCACCATACTAATTTATGTTATAGTAACTAGTACTATTTGACAACCACACTATAGAAAACTCCGACACGTTATAACTATTTACCAAAACATTTAACCACATGTCATGCGAAACATTAGATAACCGATCCGAGACTAGTTTCATTCCTTATTGCATTGGAGCTTGTCACACCCCGACCGACGGCGGAATACGTCGGGGCGCGAGATGATTGTTCATTAGCTCATGATGCTATTATAACGTTTCAATATTTAATGTATCATTATTACAAATTAAATACAACATTCATTAAACAACAAATTAACATTACATAACTTGAATAATCAAAGTACTACAACTAACAAGTCTATACATTTGTTTCAAAGTTTAAAACTATGTCAATAAGCTTATCCTATGTCTTCATCATGCTTCGTTATCCTGTTACACATGTAAAATAAGAGTTTATCAACTATTTGCATAGTTGGTGAGTTCACACACTAAGTTTAAATATAATATGTATAAAAAGGATGCAAACTATAGCCTAACTAGAATATGTATCATGAGCATAGCATGAATACAAGTTTGAATAAATAAAATGAATGAATGAATGAAATGAATAACAAAAGCTTGTGTCCAAACAAGTATACTTACAACATGTTAATTCAAGTATAACAATACAAGAACTATCATTTGTAATTCAACTAGTTTGCTAGGTGTACTTTTCACCATTTTCACAAAAGGCAAAAGCCATTGCGAAGATAGTATCTGACCATCTTAGGCTACTAAGTACTAGCTTGCTTGAGTGGCAACACACATAGAATCAACACATTGTATAAGCTTAGCATCTAACACATAAAGCTAACTAGGTCTAAGGCTTGCATCATAGATTGAATGAATAATAGAATGAATAATATTTTGAATAAGACATGTGTAACATCTCAAAAACAAAAAGTAAAAGGGCGTGTGAAGAAAACTCACATGATTGCTTAGCTAAATCCAATGAAAATTGATATAGTGAAATTGAAGATAACGCTTCACCCTAGAATTTCAAAGACATAGTAATCTTAATATTTGCTTAGAGTTCAAGTCTTTATATCTTAGAACTACGGCATACTATGTAAGTCCTAAAATAATATGTCATAGTTTGAATGGTATCATTTGGAGTATTTATTTAATATTTAAACAAATATTCTTATAGTATTTAAATATTTGATATTCCATCTATTTATTTATTTAATTACAACTTTTATAATTATTATTATTTTAAATAAAGGTTAATATTGGGTGAGTATGATAGTAAAATTTAGTTTATGAATTTATAGATAGTAAGTTAGAATAATTATATAATTATTAAATATAATCATATAAAGTTATTCTTTGTTTTATTCATATTAGACTTTTTCCATTTAAGCTCAACCCAAAACTTGTGGATTTTATACCTTGATTCACCTAAATAAAACATGTTTTTTTTATTATTACTATTTCCTAAATGAAAGTAATTTTATAAAATTTATCATAATTATGAATCTTATCTTGCCTAAAGATTCTATATTAAATTCAAAAAATATAGTTTATAACACAGATTTATATTTCTGCAACTAGTTTTTATAAAGTATAGGCTATACTATTTGTATTGTTAGGAATTTATTTATTAACCTTAAATATAATAAAAATAAATAAAAGAAATTTAGGTTTTAAAGAAAATATACAATTAGTTTTGTAGATTATAAAACTTTTATTGACTAAGAATAAAATTATAGTATTGAAGATATAAACATTCCGGAAAAAAATTGTCTAGATACGAATTAACTTTATTTAGTAATCTTTTATTTAATTGATTTATTTATTATTCATTTGTTTTTTTGTTGTTTGTTTTTTAACAAACTCTTTTTAAATCAGAAAATAAATTAAATAATTTTCTGAAAATGGTTAAACTTTTACAGATAATTAGGAAATGAATTTTAGAATTTTTATGCAATTTTGTTTTAAATTTTTTATATAAAAAAATGAATGGGAATGGCCTAAAGAGTAAAAGCTGGCTCAATAAGTTGGGGTAGTCATTTGTTGTTGAACCATTGCTCATTTTAATCTTATACAAAAAAATCAAATGGTTCTCTTTCACATATGAATCCTAAATTGCAATCCACTTGAATTCGATGATTCTTGAGATTGTTAGCCCTTGGAATGTTAGGGCTATTGATCCCATAACTAAAACGAGTAGAATGACAAAATTATTTACCTGGAATCAACTTAGTTTAACAGAGTTTGGGTTTCAAAAATAGTTGCGGCCGACTTGCATTTTGATTCTTCAAAATCGAGTATATCATAAAGGGATTTTGATACAAATAGTTTCAGAGGATTGTCGCTATGCACATTGATTTTGTTGATTTTGTCTAATTGCATTTGGTTTAATTATTTAGGAATCAAATTCTTTGCCGAGTTATTCACGGCTGTGATACGCGTTATTTGTGGATTATTTTTGGAATTAAGGCTATAATCGGTTTCGTAATTGATTTGTTAGAAGCTTGCTTTTTCTGAGTTCGAATTTTAAAGCGTGTTTGAGCGGGATTTGGGTGAAGAACCGTTTCCCCTGTGTTTCAAAATGAGGACCAGACATGGGGAAGGAGATGGATTAACCAGATGTGCAAGATCAGTCCCTCTAGTTCGGTTTTCTTTACGCTTTTGATTTAAACTTGCATAAACTAGAATTGGGTTTTGAAATTTATGTTCTTGCCCCTTCTAGTTTATTTGATTTATTATTTTATGTAAAAAGATTTATAAATGTTTATAAAACATTTTATTTATATCAAAAATAATTGCTATACATATATTTATTATACATTTCCATGTGTTTATAAGTATTGATTTTTTTTTATTTAAACCAAAATAAAATCACTTTATGAGTAAATTTTGTTAAGCGTTATTATGAATACATTATACATATTAATCTTAATCTTATTATTATTGTTATTATTATTTATTATATATATACATAGGATTGGGTTCAAATGATAACCCTCTCTTACGGCGCTAACCCATTAACTTTGGCAAAAAATGGCCGAATCTTGAATTTTTTTTTTTGAACATCATTGTAACACAATTTGAACCCCATGTTCAGTTTTGAGTTTTGGCTAATTCATCACCGTTTAAAAAATATCATCGTTGTAAGGTTTTTGCTACAGTACTGTAAGTTTTAAATATTTAAACACCTACAGTACTGTAAGAGCCCAAACGGTGATGAATTAGCCAAAACTCAAAACTGAACATGGGGTTTAAATTGTGTTACAATGATGTTTAAAAAAAAAATTCAAGATTCGGCCATTTTTTGCCAAAGTTAATGGGTTAGCGCCGTAAGGAGGGTTATCATTTGAACCATTCCCTATATACATATTATTTATGTATATATATTTTATAACTTTCAAAAATAGGTTATTTACCAATAAAATGTTTTATTTTATTATAACCCAATATGACTTTAAAAATTATAGTTCTTTTAATAATGAATTTATAAAGGCTTAGATTATGTATTGTGTTATTATTATTACTATTGCTTTATTAATGAAGTAAACATTAAATATATAATTATAAAAGTTTATGAATGGAAATGTTTCAAATAACCTCAAAAGTTTTTATTTATTACGAATTAAACACGATTACCATGCTTGGCTTTTAATCGAAACCCTAAGGATTACAGTCTCCCCTACTTTTGGGAATTTCGTCCCGAAATTTGTTTAGCAATAATTTTTGACAAGTGTGTTAGTTGTTTCATTCAATTTGCTTTGGTTTCCTTCTATACTTTCTTTATTGATATTAGAATCTTAATGTGTTTATTAAAGTTATAAAGTAGTGTATCAACTCCTAGGCACTATTTGAATAATTCGAGGGGTTTAAAATCAACTTCTATTAACAGATTAAAAGTGCAACGAACTTTAAGCGATATATGTATGAGTAACGTACTCATATTTTATACAACTAGTTCATTTGTTATAATGTTTTTAAATTTAACGATAGTTGACTCAACTCATGGTGTGATTAACTACAAATGAATTTGAATTATTAGGTATAAAAATATTCCCCAAGTATAATTATATGAGCAATAATTTATTTGTCGAGTATTCGTGACTGAAGAATAGTTCGCTTGAATTGTAGATTAAACTGACTAATCCTATACTTGGTTAAGCTTTCGGTGCTACTATTATGTATTATTTGTGCTTATATATAGGGTATACCGCATCCAACCCACCACACCAGTAATACATTGATAGCATTCCAATTACCTGCCAAGACTAACCTAACCTTAACTAAATTTGAATAAGCGTTTGAATACTTGTATAACTTTAAAAAGTGTATGAGTTTTAGAGATGCTGATAATTGCAATCTTGCAATGGAACCTCATAGTTGTATGGATTGCTAAATGATCGCTTTTGGTTATACGAATGATATAGAATATACTGCTATATGATATTATATGGTTATGATAACTACTTATTATTAGCATTAACTATGATATCACTGAATCCTTGAGTAATTGTTTAAACACACGAATATATATAATAATTCATTTAAGAATCATTAGCATGATTCATGTGATTATCGATATCTTTGATTTGACTTGGTGTAAGAATACACACCAAGTTCTAGTATTTGAATAGCAATTGGTTTGACTAGCATAGTTTATTCGAATTTGTAGATTGAATTGACAACTCTAGCCTTTGATCAAGCTTTTGGTCCTACTATCAATTTAGTATTAGTGCTTATATATAGGGTATACCGCAGCCAACCCACCACACTTCTATACTTTTATAGCATACCAAACGCCTACCAAGGCTTACATAAACTTTAAACATGTTTGAATAGGTGTGGAAAACGTTTGACTAGCCTTTAAGTATTGTATGAGTAGAGAGATTCTTTGCAATTTTTTGCAATGGAATCTCATGGTTGTAACGTATGAATTGAATTATGATCACTTTTGGATAAATGAATGATATAAAATAAGCAAGTATTTGATATTATATACCTTTGATAGTTGTGATAAATGATTATCAATAATCTTATAATATCATTGAATCTTTGAATCGTTGTCTAAAGATATGAATATAGAATGATTCGTCTAAAAATCAATAATATGATTCATATGAACCTGTTTGGGATTTCATATTAAATCACTCATATTAACATCCCATAAGTTCGAGTCATGCCACTTATTGAAATCTAAACAGAGTATGAAGTAAAATAAGAAATCTTTGTGTCTTGGTTAAAGCAATAAAATTAAAAATCGTTCTGATTTGTCTAAACCATAGGAAATGATATTTAGGATTGAATACCTAACGACATGTTAGAATTATTTATAAAACTCTTAGGCATAATATCATAGTGATTTTACAGCATTGGACATCATGGATTACATAAAAGATGTGATATCATAACTTTTAGATATAGTGACAAGTCACTAATATTAAGTACAATATAATTGAGTTCTCTATCATGAATTTGAATATTAGAATATGCAATATTATATAAACTTTAAGATTTAGTGATGAATCACCATCAATAATTTTTAAGTATAGTATTGCTAGTTTTCTTGAATTGCAAAGTATACATAATAAATCAAAGAATAATAACATCATAACCTTTTAGGTTTAGTGATGTATCACCATCACAAATATTAGGTTTAATGTTAATAACTTATTGAATCATATCATGGGTAACATAAAACAAAAAAGAGGTAACATCATATCTTATGAGACATAATGATGAATCACCATCCCTAATCTTAAGTATGATATCATGGAGTTCTAGAAAAATCATAGCATATACATTATCAATCCAAGAATGGTAACACCATGAACTTTAGATGTAGTGATGAATCACCATCATAAATCTTAGGTATAATGTTACTAATTCTTGAATCATAACATAGGTGTCATAAATCAAAGAGGATTGACATCATGTCTTGTGAGACACAGTGATGAATCACCATCACTAACCTCGAGTATGATATCATGTAGTTTTAAGAATTAAAACATAGGCATTATTAACCCAAGAAAAGTAACACCATAACCTTTTGATATTGTGATGTATCACCATCATAACTCTTATATATAATGTTACTAACTTCTTGAATCATAACATAGAAAACATAGAACAAAAATAGATGATATCATATCTTGTGAGAATAGTAATGAATCACCATCACTATCCTCATGTATAAATGATAGATGTATTAATCATAATATATACATTATAATACCAAAGAAATGTATCACATTGCCTTTAGATGTAGTAATGTATCACTATTAAAATCTTAGGCATGATATTATTACCTTTCTTGAATCATAACACATATATTATTCAACAAAGGGAAAAATGGCATCGCAAGTATGATATTGGATTTTTTGAATCCTCCCATATGCGTTATCAATTCAAGAAAGATAACATCATAACTCTTAGAAGTAGTGATGTATCACCATCACAATCTTAGGTATGACATTATTAACTTTCTTGAATCATAACATATATATTATTATTTATTAAAGGAAAGGACATCATAACTTGTGAGATGTAGTGATGAATCATCATCATGAATCTTAGGTATGATATCCTAAGGTTTGGAATTGTATAAGAAACGTATTGAAATCATTTTGATTTTGATTAAAAATCTTAAGGAGTAGTATTTGAGCTGGACACCTTTTGGATTATTAGAATTAATGTTATTTGCAAGATGTATCATGCTTTGGCCTATAAGTAAAATACTCTCATTAAGAGTCCATTGGAAAGCTAGACTGGTCCCTCGTCAGGGATTATGAATTGCTTTCCTAGACAGGAGTCTCAACTACCGGTATTCACCCTTCCAGTTACTACATGTTCATCTAACAAACTTAATTCTAACAAGGATTTGAATCAAAATTGAACGTTTAGTAAAATCACATAAAGGTAAATCATTTGATCTTGTTTCAAAACAATAGGCATGGTATTTAAAATTGAACACTGGGTGACATATTAGAATCATTTAGTTTGTTACGTGTTTGATATGATATGCTTTGGCCTATAAGTGATAATACTTTCATCAGAATTTCCTAGGAAAGCTAGACAGGTCCCACAGTACCTCGGGCATTTATACGAATAGCTTTCCTAGACAGGAATTCCAACTAGCGGTACTACACTCTTCCATTTAGTACATATCCACCTCTCAAACTTAATTCTAATAGGATCTTAAAATAAATATTGAAATTCCTAGTTTGTCTAAAGAATAATATTAGGCATTAAGCCTAATGAGTTTAAATTCCTAATATCTAAGGATTGTTTGCACATAATATGTGAGTTTTGATTGGATTTTACTTAAAAGCAAGTTATAAAGCATTTGATTGATCTAAGTAATCCTCATGATATAAAGTTATCTTAAACTAAGGCATCCTTAGCTAAGTGTAAGCAAAGGCATTTTATAACTATGTCTTTCCTCTAGGAAACAAATATAACATAACACTTAATGAATAAGTACAACACATAATGAATAAATATAACACGTAGCACATAAGCAAGTAATGAACAAGCAAGTGTAATATGAGATAACTCATATTTGGGTAAGCTTAGTTATAGTCTAGGTAACCATGTCTAATAACCTTACATTTTTACCACCATATGTATACACCACCATATGTATACACCACCATGTAAAGGGTTTATCCACTATTCAACCACTATATTTACATTTCCACATGTATTCTATTATATTATTACACCATAATCAATTAACCACCATTGTCAATACCACCATGACATAACATGCATTCTAAATCAAATCATGTTTATATTATTCCTCATATATTATAGTCGGGTTAGACTACTTACCTCGACTAAAAGATGATCTTGCTTGATTATTTTCTTGATTAAAATCTTGATATCCTATTAAACTCTCACGGGTCAATATATATATATATATATATATATATATATATATATATATATATATATATATATTATATACACATGCATAGATATATATACACACACATATATACATACATATATATATACACATATATTTATATATATTCCACATATTATTATTATCCGACCCATATAGACTTGTTTAACAACTTTATAATTTTTCTCAGCCACTCTTGTGAATCCTCAATTGGATTTCTTACCATGTCATGACCCTATACATTAAGTAATGTTTAAAACACCTCAAAACACCATAACATGAGTTTGGGGTCTTATAACTACTCATAACTCAACCCTATTTCATGTTTCATAAAACATGGTTCATCACCCACCTCTAAGGATACAATTATGGTGATTCAAAGAAAACTGAGAAAATGTGATTACCTCGAGTGGTTCACGACCTAGACTCCCGATCTAAGCTCGATGTTACGGATCGTTGCTCGGATCTTCCCCTTTTTCTCGTTTTCTTCTTCCTTCTTCCTCTTTCTTCTTTTCTTCTTTTTATTTCTTTCTTTCTGCTTCGGTCAAATGACCCAAAACCCCCCCCCCCCACCTATTTGTTGTGTTTTTCTTCTACCGCCTTTCTCAAAATATCTTGGTTTTAACTTCTTTCTTTTTTCTTCCACGTGGTTAACCACACACACACATATTTATTTATTTTTTTTTCAATTTTAGTTTTAATTAAGATTTTACAAATCTATCCTCCTTATTTAATGTTTCGTCCCCGAAACCGCTACATTAAGCAAAAAGGTAAGGGTAGAATTCCTTCATCTCATCTGCCGATTCCCAAGTATATTCTGACCCTTTCCTATGCTTCCACCTTACTTTTACTTGATCAATTGTTTTGTTACGAAGCAGCTTCACATTATGATCAATAATTTTAACCGGCTTTTCTACATAATTAAATTTCTCATCCACCTCAATGTCCTCTAATGGAACGTTTGTAAATTCATCAGCTAAACACTTTCGTAAATATGAAACATGAAAAGTGTTATGGATTAGCCTCAACTCCTTAGGTAGCTCTAAACGATAAGCAACATTGCCCACACGAGCTATGATTTTAAAGGGTCCAATAAATCGTGGACTTAACTCTCCTCGTTTATGAAATCGTATAACACCCTTCCACGGTGAAACTGTTAGTAACACCATGTCCCCAACCTAAATTTCAATAGGCCTTCTATGTTTATCAGTATATGATTTCTGACGGTCTTGTGCCGCCTTTAAATAAGCACGAATTCGATCTATTTGATCATTGGTAGCTTTAACTGCCTTTTTGTGTGCTAGTTCTCGTTGTCCCACTTCTCCCCAACAAACAGGATTCCGCCATTTCCTTCCATAAAGCATTTCATAAGGAGGCATCCTAATACTAGAATGATAACTATTGTTATATGAGAACTCTGCTAAGTGTAGATAATCATCCCAACTACCACCAAATCCCTTTCTAGTTTTAGGAAGTTTAGTAATTAGGTCCATCGTGATATGTTCCCACTTCCACAATGGAATTTTCAATGGTTGCAGTTTACCATATGGCTTTTGGTGCTCTGCTTTCACTTGCATTCAAGTCAAACACTTTTGAACATATTTAACGATATCTCGCTTCATACCCGGCCACCAATAATTAACCCGAAGGTCATGATACACTTTAGTAGCCTCTGGATGAATTGAGTATTTTGATTTGTGAGCTTCTTCTAACAATACAACTCTTAAGTGAACAAGTGTGAGGTATCCACACTCTACCCCACCTAGTCTTTAATCCATTATTGTCTTCGTCAAGGTTATGTGATTGCCCCTTTATTCTGTCTCGTTTCCAGTTTTCATCTTTTAAGGCCTCAGTCTGAGCCTCTTTAATCTGCTCAATCAATCCCGAAGTAATTACAAGCTTCATAGCTTTTACCTTAATAGGTGAACATTCATCTTTTCTACTCAATGCATTAGCTACCACGTTTGCTTCCCCCGGATGATAGAGAATCTCTCAATCGTAGTCCTTCAGTTATTCCAACCACCTTCTTTGCCTCATATTCCATTCCTTCTGAGTGAAGAAATATTTCAGACTTTTATATTCTGTGAAAATCATAAATTTGGAGCCATAAAGATAATGTCGACATATCTTTAATGCAAACACTACCGCTGCCGGTTCAAGATCATGAGTTGGGTAAGTTATTTCATGTGGCTTCAATTGTCGAGAAGCATAGGCTAACACCTTTTCTCTTTGCATTAAAACACACCCAAGACCCATTTTGAAGCATTTGAATACACTACAAGATCTTCGGTGCCCTCAGGTAATGCAAGAACAGGAGCGTTAGTTAATTTTTCTTTTAATAATTGAAAAATAGTATCTTGCTCCGGACCCCAACAATATTTAACGTCTTTTCGGGTTAATTTAGTAAGTGGGGAAGCTATTTTGGAGAAGTCTTGGATAAAACGTCTGTAATATTCCGCTAGACCCAAGAAACTTCTAATTTCAGTTGGTGTTTTAGGTGGAGACCACTTCATTACTGTCTCAACCTTGGAAGGATCAACAGATATACCACTTGAGTTAACCACATGGCTGAGAAATTTGACTTCTCGTAACCAGAAGGCACACTTAGAAAATTTAGCATATAACCTCTCCCTACGAAGTATCATTAACATCTCACGAATATGTTGATAATGATCATTTTTCGTAAGTGAGAAAATCAAAATATCATCTATGAAAACAATTACTGATTTATCCAACATTGGACGACACACCCGATTCACAAGATCTATGAAAGCTGCAGGTGCATTCGTAAGTCCGAAAGGCACTACGAATTCATAGTGCCCATAACGAGTACGAAAAGCGGTTTTTGGCACATCTTCCTCCTTTAACTTTAATTGATGATAACCCGATCTTAGATCAATTTTAGAAAACCAACTGGCTCCTTGAAATTGATCGAAAAGATCATCAATTATAGGTAAGGGATATTTATTCTTGATGGTAACTTTATTTAACTCCCGATAATCAATACACATCCGAAAACTACCATCCTTCTTGTTTACAAATAAAACCAGAGCATCCCACGGTGACACACTAGGACGGATAAATCCTTTATCAAGGAGGTCCTGCAGTTTTGTCATTAACTCTTGCATTTCGGAAGGTGCTAATCGGTAAGGAGCTTTTGCAACCGGTTTTGCTTATGGTTTCAAGTCATTTCGAAATTCCACTTCTCTGTCAGGAGGAACAACCGGTAACTCTGTTGGGAAAATATCGCTAAATTCGTTCACCACAGGCACCACATCCAATTTAAGGTCTTCTTTATTAGTGTCGGTAACATAGGCCATATAGGCTTTGCATCCGTGGCTTATATATTTCCTTGCTTTTGCATATGAACAAACTACAACGCCTCCTTTTCTTTCACCATATATCAAAATTGGTTTCCCACTTGGTGTTGTTAATTGTATAACCTTTTGGTTACATATAATGTTTGCATAATATTGGGACAACCAATACATGCCTACTATAGCATCAAATTCCTTTATAACCATCAGAGTTAAATCAACATTGAAATCCTCCCCATCTATGTTTAGTAGACAATTCTTATAGACATTGAATACTAGAAAACTCTCGTTGTTAAAGACATCAATTTCTAATGGTTTAGGCAATTTATCAACTGTGAATGATGAATGCTTAGCAAATTCAACACAAATAAAAGATCTACTAGCCCCCGAGTCAAACAAGGTATGTGCAGGAATAGAATTTATTAAAAATATACCTGTTACCACATCAAGGGTAGTCCTAGCCTCCTCGGCTGTAATTTGAAATGCTCTACCCTTTGGTTTTGGAGCTTCAGGCCTCTTTGCGTCCTTGTTGTTTCTCATTATTTCACCTTCTTTCTTGATTCCCGGATTCAATTATGGGCATTCACTCCTTACATGTCCAAAATTGATAACAATTGTAGCATAAGTTAACTAAGCTAGGGCATTGCAAGGATGTGCGACCTGCCTTTCCACACTTAAAACATACAATATGCGCAGCTCTACACTCTCCTGAGTGTCCTTTCCCACAAATTTTACAACAATAGGGTTCAGTTTTGAAATTTTCTTTCTTAAGAGGGGTAACAAATTTAGTTTTCTTTACTAGGGTTGTTGTTACCTCAGCCTTTCGTTTTTCACCTCTTTCAACAGATCTCAGAAGTTCCATCTCGCGTTCGCGAGCCCAATTTATCAACGATTGAAGAGTCTCATATTTGGAAGGAGTTATATACTCCCTATATTCCGCTTTAAGCATAAGATGATATCTGATTATCTAGTCCCGCTCTGTTCGTAAGAGATCAGTGCAGAACTTAGCTCTATCAAAGAAGATTCCGGTGATTTGATCAATAGATTCATCTTTTTGCCTCATGGTAGGAAATTCTTCCTTTATGCTGTTGATTGCTGACTGTGGGCAAAAGTGTTACAGAAACATTGCCTTGAAATCCTGCCACATCATTGCCTTAACACATTCTTTACCCATTTCTTGCTTACGAGCATCCCACCAATCTTTAGCACGTCCTCTAAGTAGAGTAGTTGCATAAACTACTTCATCTGTAGGGTCACAGTGACTTGTTTCAAACACAGTCTCTATTCCCAAGATCCATCGGTGACTCTCCAATGGGTCAACCTCACCCTGAAACTCATCGGGTTTACATACCATGAAATCTTTGTAACTTTCCCTCTTTGTTTCCTTTTCCTTTATATGTTTTACTTGATTCGTTTCTTTCTCATTCGTCTCCTTATTTAAATTTAAGTTACCCTTTGATAACCCTTGTTGAATTATTGTTCTTATTTTCTCGAGAAAGTGTGGAATCGTAACTTTAAACGCTTTTGCTACTTCCTCCGAAATATGCTTCCTAGTTTCTTCCTTTAATATTCTAGCTACACCTCCGCCATTATGTGAAGACTCGTTATCTTCACTTTCGTATCCTTCCACAATTTTTGGTATTTCTCCACTTTCAGACATAATCTTCAGCTGAATTTTCCCATATTAGGGTCTACATATTTTATACATGCATATATTTTTATCACCACATTCTTGCTATATTAATTTAACACCGTTCATTAATATTTAACATTCATTTAGTCACCACTATGTTAATGCCACAATATATGCATTATCATAATTCTGTCATAAATTTAATCTTATTCACCTCAACGTAATAACGCTTAATACTTAAGAACGATGATCATATATTACCTGAGCGGCATTTATATATCATAACACTGGCCAGGTGTGATGATTAATATACTTCATTCACGTAAATTATATTCACATTATTCTAACGTATCAAATGTCATACTAAGATGAAATCAACATACCTGTAAGCTCGTGCAATATCTTTGGAACGTCTAGGATCCAAGTTTTACCCTTCCGATTTACAAGCATAAAATGTTTGAGTTTAAGCATATTTACACCCAGTACTTAAGTCTCTCAAACCAGTGCTCTGATACCGAACTTGTAACACCCAATTTTTTATAAAGTTTAATTTAAAATAAGCGGAAATATGGTCCCAGATTTTTCAAAATTTCGGCATGACCCGTACTAAAATACTGATTTCCTTACAAAATAAAGACATTCAAAACCAGTAATTCACACAACCACAAACTATTACCATCATACTAATTTATGTTATAGTAACTAGTACTATTTGACAATCACACTATAGAAAACTCCGACACGTTATAACTATCTACCAAAACATTTAACCACAAGTCATGCGAAAAGTTAGATAACCGATCTGAGACTAGTTCCATTCCTTATTGCATTGGAGATTTATCTACAAATTACACTCAACGATTTAAATTAGCAAAACTCTAAGTAAGTAATCTGAGCCACCATATTTGTACAAAAGAATAGTTATCACCACCCACGTTAATTAATACTTGCCACCATTTGTTTAAACTGACATTAGTCAGAGTCCACCATCTACCCTATAGTAAGAGAAATCAACCCTTACATATCCACCATCTATAATATAATCAGGGAGAATATTCTGTACTTATCCACCATAAATATAATATATATATATATTTTACCATCATAAGTAAGGTATAAACCTTACCTTTTTACCACCGTAATCATTTACCACCATAAGTAAGGTATAAACCTTACATTTTTACCACCATAATCATATACCACCATAAGTAAGGTATAAACCTTACATATTTACCCCCATAATCATATACCACCATAGTTAAGGTATAAACCTTACATTTTTACCATCATAAGTAAGGTGTAAACCATACATTTTTACCACCATAATCATATACCACCATAAGTAAAGTATAACTTTACAGTTTCCCACCATATGTATATACCACCATGTAAAGGGTTTATCCACTATTCAACCTCTCTATTTACATTTCCACATGTATTCTATTATATTATTACACCATTATCAATTAACCACCATTGTCAATACCACCATGACATAACATGAATTCTAAATCAAATCATGTTTATATTATTCCTCATATATTATAGTTGTCACACCCCCAATTTTCAATTAACGGAATCATACCGTTTGGGACGTGACAAACCAGGATCTCAGATCATTAGACATAACGAAGACCTCTATATGATATTCAAACATACTTTGGTCTAAAACTGTAATATCAAAGTTTCAATGTTTGCGGAAGCGTTTTAAAAACCAATCACAAAACGTAATGGTTTGATAATGTAAGGTACAATTCCAATAACATTCAATGTCTTAATTGATCAAAGCTAAAACACTTGAACTGAAATGTATGCATGAGACTCAACATCCTAGTCCCTGCTTGTCCTTGCTTGTGCCTTAGTGTCCTGAGAAAACATGTAAATCAAGTCAACACAAAGGTTGGTGCATACACAGGTTTGTATGAGTAATCACAAATATTTGAACCAAATGTTTGAACAAGCTGTTTGTAAGAAATGTTGTAGATCACATAATCACATATTGCATAGTCATGATAGCTAGTCATTGTACTATTTACATAAGTGGTCGACACCGAAGCTGACTGTTGTTGCAATGTTTGATAGCCTTTTCCCTATTGTCTAGCATAAACAATAGTAATGTGTGTTTGGTCAGTTAAACACTTGCGTAGATCCCATCTACCAAGTGAGGTTTGTCAAACCCAATAGATCTATCTTCAACTACCACGCTTTGCACTCCGGCAAACTAAACGGTTCGATAATGTAGGCTTTGTAATGCTATGTTTGCACTTAATGTAAACAGCTAACTCATGCAAGTGATATGTATCTAAAAGTGTTTGTTTGTGCATGTTTTCTCCCCCAAAACAGTTAAAATAAGAAAGGGGTCGTGTACGCACCTTTGTTAGCAAACAGAATGATCAACACACGTGCAGTCACGTAGATAATCCTCTACGAAGAATCTGTGTTTTAACAATAACGTTGTGTTATTTGGGATGTCGTTTTGTGTTTGAAATCACATACGTGTCAACGCACGTATGCACGATTGTTAGAATTGCTCATACAAAAGTGTACGCGAATTTGTGTGCATTTATTTAAATCATATAAACATAGACCATTATGTTTATACACACGTAAATATACGCGAATATGATTTTTGGTAAAAATATAAGTTTTATTGTTTTCTTTCGTTCGGAGTTAAATTCTGGTTCCAACGCAAGTCGAACGGACTAAATCGGAGTTAGAATGAATAAGTTACGGGTTAAAAACCAAAATAGTTTTAATGTCAAAAACCGGCTGGGACCGGGTTCGAACCCGCCACCTCCCAGCCAACACCCCCGAGCCCAACCCATTCCATCTGCCAATTGATTTAGCAATAGGTTTGGTTTTCAATTAAATTTAAACACTAACAGCCGGGTTCCCTTTTGTTCCATATCCGACCCAAATTACACCCAATTGGGCCCCGATTCGAATCTAATCGATCCCAAAGCCATAGGGGTTTTGTTCTTGGGTTCAAACCGAGTTTAAGGATGGTCCTAATTCGATTATTAGTCAACACCAAGTCCCAATTTGTAATCCTTAGTGTTTCGAACGTACCCATTCCCCCCCATAACTCAAATCGATAAAATTGATTTACAAAAGATCTTGGGTTCATAGAGTTTCATCAGAAAGAAGATTTCGAACTTCTCTGAGTCATTTAATTCGAAAATTAAGTTCGGTTTCATCAAAATCCCCAAATCATCTTTATTCAAGAACCCTAGCATTCGAATTCAACCGATTCGTTATTGCTTCATGAAATTGGCACATAGGTTAGCTTAGTCGAAGGCTTCTGAAACTAATGGTATTGTTTGATTTAACTTTTAAACCCATTTAGACCGAATCCCCCAAAACCGTTTTCAAGATGAACCCTAGAATATGAACATGATCAATTCGTTATTTCAACATGAAATTAAGATGGGTTTTTCATTTGAGACGGTTTTTAGAAGCTGATGATGTAATTTAATTTGATTTTGAAAACCGTTTGAACCATAATCCCCAAATCGTTCATGATGATGAACCCTAGCTACTGAATTGATATAATTCGATGTTATCAGTCGAAATTGATTTAGGATAACTCTTAATCGACATGTTTAGGTAGTGTAGGAACTAAAACTTACTTGATTTAATATCAAATCGAAGGAGATCGACTAATGGGTTAATGTTCGGCTAAGCTTCAATCGAATTCCTTGAACCACGGCTTCTTGCTTCGAATTTCTGGATGCAAAAGACCCTGCGGGTGCCGATTGAAGTATTCAGATGTTTAATTTTGTGAAATTCCATTGAATTGTGTAAGTTTTGTAGTTAAATGTGACGGTTTCATCAAAAGGAGATGTAATTCGTTTTAATTTGACAATTAATGACCTAATAATTGATGTTAGCCGTTAATCCTCATCATGATGTGTTTATTGCATGTTTAATTCAATTATAATGGATTGCTATGGTGAAATTCGAATTTTGTCTACACATTTGACGAATTTTGACTTATAAAAGTCAACATTTTGCTAATCCTAGCAATTTCAAGTTTAATTCACCCAAATTGTATGTTTGTACATCATTTTGTTCAATTCCAACCATTCTAGTTAAATTTCGTATCATTTCATCTTGTTTCAGTTAGTTTTGGATTAACGGTGTTAATCCGGAATGCCGGATTGTCACAATAGTCGGGTTAGACTACTTACCTCGACTAGAAGATCATCTTGCTCGATTATTTTTTTGATTAAAATCTTGATATCCTGTTAAACTCTCACGAGTCAATATATATATTATTCACCCTTTTTATATATATACACATGCATAGATACACACACACATATATATATACATATTTATATACACATACATATATATACATACATATATATACATATATATATATTCCACATATTATTATTATCCAACCTATTTACACATGGTTAACAACTTTATCATTTTTCTCAGCCACTCTTATGAACCCTAAATTAGATTTCTTACTATGTCATGACCCTAGACATTAAATAATGTTGAAAACACCTCGAAACAAAATAACATGAGTTTAGGGTCTTATAACTACTCATAACTCAACCCAATTTCACGTTTCATAAAACATGGTTCGTCACCCACCTCTGAGGATACAACTATGGTGATTCAAAGAAAACTAAGAAAACGTGATTATCTCGAGTGGTTCACGACCTAGACTCCAGATCTAAGCTCGATGTTACGGATCGTTGCTCGGATCTTCCCTCTTTTCTCTTTTTCTTCTTCCTTCTTTCTTTTTCTTCTTTTCTTTTTTTTTTCTTTCTTTCCACCCACCCACCTACCTACCTATTTGTTGTGTTTTTCTTCTATCGCGTTTCTCAAAATATATTGGTTTTAACTTCTTTATTTCTTTCTTTTTTTTGCTTCCACGTGGTTAACCACACACATATTTATTTATTTATTTATTTTAATTTTTAATTTTTAATTAAGATTTTACAAATCTACCCTCCTTATTTAAGGTTTCGTCCCCGAAACCGCTACATTAAGCAAAAGGGTAAGGGTAGAATTTCTTCATCTCATCCGCCGATTCTCAAGTATATTCTGACCCTTTTCTATGCTTCCACCTTACTTTTACTTGATCAATTGTTTTGTTATGAAGTAGCTTCACTTTATGATCAAGAATTTTAACCGGCTTTTCTACATAATTAAGTTTTTCATCCACCTCAATGTCCTCTAATGGAACGTATGTAGATTCATCAGCTAAACACTTTCGTAAATATGAAACATGAAAAGTGTTATGGATTAGCTTCAACTCTTTATGTAGCTCTAAATGATAAGCAACATTGCCCACATGAGCTAAAGGGTCCAATAAATCGTGGACTTAACCTTCCTCGTTTACGAAAACGTATAACACCCTTCCACGGTGAAACTTTTATTAACACCATGTCCCCAACCTGAAATTCAATAGGCCATCTACGCTTATTAGCATATGATACGGTCTTGTGCCGCCTTTAAATAAGCACGAGTTTGATCTATTTGATCATTGGTAGCTTTAACTACCTTTTTGTGTGCTAGTTCTCGTTGTCCTACTTCTCACCAACAAACAGAAGTCCGTCATTTCCTTCTATAAAGCATTTCATAAGGAGGCATCATAATACTGGAATGATAACTATTGTTATACGAGAACTCTGCCAAGGGTAGATATTCATCCCAACTACCACCAAAATCAATTATACACGCTCGTAAGGTATCCTCAAGAGTTTAGATGGCCCTTTCACTCTGACCATCAGTTTGAGGATGACACACCGTGCTTAACAACAGTTTTGTATCTAATTCTTCCTGAAAGTTCTTCCAAAAAGGAGAAGTAAATCGAGTATCTCGATCAGATATAATAGTCACCGGCACACCATGCCGAGCTACTATTTCTTTCACATATATCTCCACCATTTTATCGGAAGAATATGATTCACGAATAGGCAAGAAATGAGCACTCTTAGTTAACCTATCAACGATAACCCAAATGGCATCAAATCCCTTTCTAGTTTTAGGAAGTTTAGTAATTACATTCATCGTGATATGTTTCCACACATACATACATACACACACACATATATACATATATATATATATATACATATATTCCACATATTATTATTTGACCCATTTAGAATTGTTTAACAACTTTATCATTTTTCTCAGCCACTCTTTTGAATCCTAAATTGGATTTCTTACCATGTCATGACCCTAGACATTAAGGAATGTTTAAAACACCTCGAAACAACATAACATGAGTTTAGGGTCTTATAACTACTCATAACTCAACCCAATTTCACGTTTCATAAAACATGGTTCATCACCCACCTCTGAGGATACAAAACTATGGTGATTCAAAGAAAAATGAGAAAACGTGATTACCTCGAGTGGTTCACGACCTAGACTCCCGATCTAAGCTCGATGTTACGGATCGTTGCTCGGATCTTCACCCTTTTCTCTTTTTCTTCTTCCGTTTTCCTCTTTCTTTTTTTTTCTTTCTTTCTACTTTTGTCGAATGACCCAACACCGCCGCCGCCGCCACCATCACCACCACCACCACCTATTTGTTATGTTTTTCTTCTGCCGCCTTTCTCAAAAGATCTTGGTTTTAATTTTTTTGTTTTTTCTTTTTTTTTGTTTCCACGTGGTTAACCCCACACACATATTTATTTATTATTTTTAATTGAGATTTTACAGCCCCCCATAGCCACCCACCCCGCTGCCCACCCCAGCCTCCCACCACCACCACCAGCCGCCCCCCGTCGGTCACCCCCACCACCTCCACCACCGTTGGCCACCCTCATAACCCCCACCGTACACCACCACCAATTTATTTTAATAGTTAACCGTTAAAAAACAATCACTCTTCTCTTGCAGACTGCAGACATTTTGTCCACCTTTTCTCCTGCAGATGTCTGTAAATGTGGTCCGCAGAATGCATATATTTTACCTCTTTAGAAAACAAACACCACCTTAATTTCACCCATAAATAACTAGGGGTGTGCATAAAATAGGCCAACCTGATTAACCCGATAACATATCGAGCTGACCCATTACAACCCTGATAGCCTTTATATGGGCCGGTTCCCGGGTTTCATTTCTTCAACTTAACAGTTCTGGTCCGGTCCAATCCGGGTTTGGTCCGGTCCGGCTTTAGCCCGACCACATCCCTATCAAGACATTTAAGATAAAGTAAAGTTTGTTTCATCGATTTCAACAAAAAGAGGAGCATGTCCAATTTATTTGTGATATAATTGATCAATGTTTTCTAATTTATTAGTTTTTTTTAGATATTTATAATAACATTTCAACGATAACGATTGATTAATGAATATAAAGTTTGAGTTTCTTTCTTAAATTTTTAAAAGTTAATGATTTTATATTTAAACTTTATAATTTATTTTATATTGAGCATATTTTTTTACTTTCATGTATGTTTGATAATATATTTGAATTGATTTGAAAACAAATGACTTTATATTTGACTTGATTTGAAATAAATGGTCCGGCCCGACTCATTTATTAAACCAACCCGTTAAACCCCTTTTACCCAAGACTGGTATATAATATTATGGGCCGGTTCACAGGTTTTATTTTTTAACTTAATGGTTGCGGTCTGGTCCGGTCTTGGTCCGACCTGATCCGGGTTTAGCCCCACGCATGCCCCTATAAATAACAAGTTATCTACATAAGGTCTTTGATCAATTACTAGGTGCTATTAGTATCTTTTTTATTAATATTTATTTAAGGTTTTAGTTTTAATTGAAAATATCAACGCTTAATTTCTTGGCAAATTGGCTAAATCATGATCATATACCAAATGAAATAACCATTATTCTAATAAAATAATAGCTAGATTAATTAGACACATGTCAACTACTTATGAACTTTAGAAGTTTTTTTTTTCCATCTATCTTTCCTATTTTTTTTCCATCTATATTTCCTATTAAATAGTAATTGTATTTAATATTAAATTAAATATTAAGTATTAATGATTTTAAATAATTAAATTATACATTTAAACATCAAATATATAGATCTTGTTACAATATTTGATAATTAAAAACAAAATTATGATTATATAATATCTTAAAATATAACTTTATAATTCTTAAATTTTTATTATTAGAAATTTATTATTTTTAGGTATTCATTATTTATAATGTAATCAATAATTAATGTTGTCAAACACAAAAATCATTACAAAAAAATATTGTTAATAATATAATAGATTTAATCAACACATATAAGACCTTACGGGATGCCCCTTGGTTGGGCGTGAGTGGGGCAACCATAGGCGTGGAATACCGCCTCCTTTGAGGCTGGGCAGGCATGGGAGGGTTGGGCGTGAGTGGGGCAACGGGCAAAAACGGGTGTGGAACACATTCGAAGCCCGTTTGGAGCATCATTTTCCACCGTTGTGGTGGGTGTGGCCATGGCAAGGGGCATTTCCACCACAAGTGATGAAGTGGGTGGTTGTGGTGGGTGCCTACGTGATGTCTATGTGGAGTGGTTAGACCAAGGGGCATACCCCATAGTCTAATACTTGTGTTTCCAACATAATTATATATTAATTTCGGAGTTAAATGCCAAAATGGTGCATGTGTTTATAAAAAAAATGTCATTTTAGTCTCTAAATAAAATTTGATGTTATTTTAATCCTTGTTTTTTATTTAGTTGTCGATATAGTCCTTCGTCTAAATGTTTGTTGCCATTTTAATCCTTGTGTTTGAAATTTAATTGTCAATATAGTCCCTAAAGTGGCAACTAAAAGGATTATATTAGCAACTAAATTAAAACACAGGGACTAAAATTGCAACAAATTTTATTTATAGACTAAAATTGCAACAAATTTTATTTAGGGACTAAAATGACATTTAGATATAAACACATAGACCATTTTGGTATTTAACTCTTAATTTCGCCTCATAAACTATAAGGCTACATTTTTTTATGTAGTTATTTTTTAAAGCAATAATTTTTATAAACAACAAATTCATAAACGATGAAGTTACATTATTGAAAGCAATAATTATTCCTTAATATGATTTTCGCCTTTGTTTTTGGGCTGCAGTTGACCCGAAGTCAACGTTTTTTTTTTACGATCAATTAATCAATTGCCGGGTGCTTTGTACGTGGCCTCCAATGGCTAAAGGATGCCCAAGTTGACCACCAGTTCAAACTGACGGAGCATCTAGCCCACCAGTCACCAATTCCAGGGGAAAACCCAATCAGGCACCCGTCCAAAGGTACGACGGTGGAAGGTCGGTAAAATCAGGTGAGATCAAGAATCGAACCCATGACCTGTGTCTTCTATCAGTTCTCTCATACCTCAATTTTACCACTAAGACAAGACGGTTGTATTTTTTTTCTTCGGTGGGACCTATGCGGCTATGCCTGTTTCGTCCTGCGTGAACCTCCCCGTCAAAGAATTAAATGTGATGTTACAGATCGTACTATTTAAATTTGATTGAAATAATTATCTGAAAAAGAAAACAAAAAAACAAAATTTAGAAACAACAAAAGAAGTTTTAAAATATCTAAGTTTTAAAACCAAAATCCAAATGATTTTATTTCTAATTTAAAATTTAAAGTAATAAAAAATAAAACAAATTTATAAAATGAAAATAATAAACATTGGCATTATCAAACATTCGCAAACAAAACTGAACAAATACAATATATGTTCATATTCGTTCTTTAAGTAAATAAACAATTCTTTTCGTTCATGTTAAACCAACGAACGTGCTTTTTATTAATCATTTAAAAAACAGCTCTTTTGAAGTTAGATTAGTTTACACTATCTTTAATTAAAAACTTTATTGAAAGTGTACGCGTTTTTATTTTATTTTCTTATATTGAATTTGTTAATATATTCAACGTTTTTCTGCATTCTAATTATTGTACTATAAACGTTAAGTCACTATCAATGAAATTAATTCAATTTCTCTTTCTCTATAAACGTTTTTCTTGTGGTAGTTCCTCTCCAAATCCTTACTTCTTGGTGGTGCGAAATTGAAGTGTTCTTTCTTTAAAAGGTAACCTCTAACTTTTTCACTTTAATTTCTGATTTCGTTCAAATTTAAGTTTTTTACTGTTATTAGTTGGATTGTTTTGTGTTTTTTTTTTAAACGGTCAACTAATCAACTGCCGGGTATTCTGTACGCGACCCCAATGGCTAAATGATGCCCAAGCTGGCCTCTAGTCTAGACGGACAGAACCCCTAGTCTATCAGCTACCAATTCCTGAGGAAAACCCAACCTAAGCACCCGCCAAAGGCAGGACGGTGGAAGGCCAATAAAAAAAGTGGAATCAAGGATCGAACCCAGGACTTGAGTCTCGTATCACTTTCCTCATACCTTTATTTTACCACTAGAACAAGACATCCGTAACTCACCTTTTTTTCAATTAATTTCTGGATATTACGGATTTGTTTGTTAATATTTAGGCTGGTGGGTATACATAAATCTATGTTTACAAGTATTTTATGCCAATTATATATGTTTAGTCTGCATAATAAATGATTACATGATATAATAGTTATGGATTTTAAATATTTATTTTTGTTGTTTTTGAAAAGCATTTCGTGGTTTTAAGTTTTTAACAATATAGTCAAAATTAGTTACTATCACTAGCTTGCATATATTTTAGTTTTTTTTTTCTTTGAACAACAAGAATTAGATTTTCTTAAAGAAGTGTAAGGTGTAGACCATATTTTTGAAAATGGATGGTTTAAAAAAATGGGTCAATTACATATATCACCTTGCTAAAACATTTTATTACATATTTACCCAACCATAAAACTAAATTACATATTTCTCCTTTCTAAACCAAATATATTACATATTTATCCATTTCATTAAAAAACATCATGTACTTCCTATTTTACCCTTAATGAACTAACAAAAAACAATTTACATATTTCTCCTTACTAAGAGACAATTTTGAAAAATTGAGATATTTGTAATTTTATTTTAACATTGGAGATATATGTAATTTTGATGTTTAATAAGGGGATATATGATATTATCCCTAAAAACATTTAATAAAATATTTTTTTATTAAATTTTTATTTTTCTCACTTATAGTCCTATTGGATAAAAAAATTAAAGAAATCAACATTTGTCATATTTCACTTTCTCAGTAAAATTAAAGAAATCAACATTATCATATTTTAGTAAAAGTTTTTTTAAATGTTTTTTGTTTTTTTTTTTCATTTCTTTGTGAAACGTTTTATTTAACCTTTTTTTTATGATTGAATTGCTTTTATTTTCATGAATTTCACATAATCTTTTTAAAAATACTTATAAACATTTTCGTTTTAAAAAATTTTAAAAGATATATTTATAAAAAAAATCTTTAAACAATTTGAAAATTTAAGTACAAAAAACATTTTAAACATAAATAGGGGTGACAATAAGTTATTCGGTTCGGTTTATTTGGGTTGTGATTTTATTTAAACATTACCAAAAATGAAATTGAATTATGTAATCTTGTAACAAAACCGAAGACAACATAAGAAGGTTGTTTTGATTTTTAGATTTTAAACGAATACGGAATAAGCCCACTTTCATGACATGATAACAAAAATGTGCATCAAGTCAACTCGTAAACTACTCAGGATCACATCGATAAAATGGTCAAATAAGGAGTCAAGCCTGAACTCGAGCTTGAGTCCTGAAATAAGACTCGTCTACTTATTGAGCCCAAACTCGAGCTTCACATGTTGATCTTTCGCCGGCTCGTGAGCCTTAATGAATCTTTTATTTATATAGTTTTTATTTAATCTAATGAGTGTATATTTATATAAATAATTATATTTACATGTATAATTATGATATATATAGTTAAATCATGTATATTAAGTTATATTCGAGAAATATAGTTATAAATATATATAACACTTAAACTAAAAACAAACTAATAAAATAATTAAATATCCAATAAGCCGTGCTTAAACTTGAAAAATTTCTTACAAGATAATTTTGATCCTTAGAAATAAAGCTTTAGATGAGATGAATTTGAGCCTTAACATGCTCAAGTAGACTCAACTTGGCTCGCAATCAAAGAGCTTACCACACTCTAGAAAGTACTATAGTTTTTAGTTTCAAGAAAATTATAATATTCATAAAAGAATAAAAGACTAGGGCTGTAAACGAACCGAACGAACACGAACGAGCCCTTGTTCGTGTTCGTTCATTTATAGTATTAAACTAAAAATAGCTTTAAGTATTATTGTATTAAACTAAAAATTAAAAATAAACAACACATTTAATGCATACATATAAATGAACTTAAACGAACATAAACGAACGTAAAGAACATGTTACCGAACGTTCATGAACACTAATGAACGAACACAACCTCTGTTCATGTTCGTTCATTTAACTAAACGAACGAAATTTCTTGTTCGTGTTTGTTCGTTTATTAAACGAACGAACATAAACGAACTTCCCGCCGAACGGTTCACGAACTGTTCGCTGAACGTTCGGTTCGTTTACAGCCCTATAAAAGACCAATGTCTTTTATCATGATAATTTTGATGCTTTAAATTAAAGTATAAAAATATTGAAACAAACAATATAAGGGATTCATTTAAGTTTAAACTTACTAAAACAAAAATTTTGGTGCAATGTTTTATCCTATCCTTGTTTTTTTTCCGTGTTTGTCCTAACTGAATATTTAAATGTACTTCTTATTCAGTATTTTGTTCGGTTGGGTTTTAGTTGGCTTGGTTCGATTCGATTCAATATTCAATTCAACTTATTTTTTTATTTATTCGGTTAAAATTAAAAACCAAACTAAACTTCTTACTTAGTAATCGATTCGGTTAGAACATTAGTAAATTTATTTGATCATTAATGTACTAGGAAATAACCTTATGTTTGGATGGCATATGACATATTTTAGTTATTTAGGCATCCTAATTTGTTGGTGTGCGCTTTAGTGTTCTAAACAATATATTGGACTAAGCTACTTTCACATGTGAAACTTGTGAATTGTGTTGCAACTAACATAATAAAAAATTGTGAAACAAAGTGAACACGTATTGAACTTAAAATCACATTGTTTTATTTCATAATTATCATAAAAACAAAGAAGTTACAGCCTCTTCCAGTTAAGGAACCAACTGATTATTGTTGAAACATGATAGGGTACTTAAGCTTATCTGATCTTCACGTTCCTAAGGAACTTAGAACCACACATGGAATTCCATTTGACGTTCACGATTGGGATGAGGCTTTGTTTGTGTTTCTTGACGTCCCAATCTATGACCTCAACTTGTTTTTTAATGAAATGTAGTTTGTCATCAATGCAAATTTCATTAGTGGAATGTATAAAGTGTCATCAACCAAGCACTTCTTGAGGTTTGACACATGAAAACTATCACGAATGTCGTTAAGTTCTTGTGGTAGTTTGTGCTTATAGACAACATGACCGATTCTTTCCAGGATGTTGAAAGGTCCAACATACTTCGGAGGGAGCTACTAATTTGTGTGTCCATAAAGGACTTGTGGGAACAGTCATGGTAAGTTCCAATGATCTCCTCTAATCCTTGGGGTGGGTTTGAGTACCCCATGAGCACGATCTGATAGTGTACGTGAGTCTTTGAGCATGCCCATTTTCTCCTTGTGGAGGTGAGAATTGGTCAACTCTGCGTAATCATCAGATCATAGGTGGTGGATCAAATGCAGTAGGAAGCATCTTACATGACTCCAGGCATTACTAAATGGGCTTGTATGGGGTTGTGGTTGAGCCTATAGTGAATAATATTAGCTTCCAGCATCAGACATCACGTATGGATCTTCAACCTTCCTTGTTTCAACTATAATAGGTAGCCTTTTAATGGTTCCATTAAAAGGTTTTCAAACTGCCCCCAAGTCTTTTTGGTAATAGTTGCATCTTCTTTCGCTATCTCAATCGTGTAGTCGAAAGATGCTGGTGGCTCATATTCAAAAAAGGCTGACATGAAGAAAGGTCTAGGTTTGTAGGAGGGTGAGCTTTGATGGGATAACTTCAAGGTGCAAAGCTAGGATGTAGGGGTGCTTTTAGTGTTGTTCGGTTCCAGGAAGTATTTAAATTGGTTGCATGGGCTACTCTTAGAGATGTGAGTAGAATAATGAGACATGACTATTAAAACATAAATTATTAAGGACTAAATAAATTTCCCAGTATGCAATGCGTATGATTTTTATTAAGAGGCTCTTTAATTTACAGTGTATGCCCTTTATTATAATTACATAATTTTCTATAAACAAGGCTTTGATACCAATATATCACACCCAGCCAAGTTGGAAACTTGGAGGAACACCGGGTTTGAGAAAATATTATAGTATTTCAAGTATAAGGTATAAAAAAGTACTAATGCATTCCAACGAACCAAATAAAACAATGTTTAGAACTTGTTTAAGTATGAATATATCCAACATGCTACTAGATTTTATTAACAAGGTCCTTTGTATTTTCCTAACTTGATTTCATGCTTCCTTAACTTCTTAATTTCCATTTCCTAAAGACATGTTGAAAACGTGTCAAATAGAAAACTAAGTGAGAGAGACATAGGTTTATAATGCAACAACAATTCATATAATTGTTTATGCATATATGTTTATAATTTTAATTACATGTCATTCTCCAACCAACCTTAATGATTGTTGCGCATCCAAGTGTTTGATCCCTTATCACTTGGATAACGAACTAAATCTTGAATTAATGTTGGAGTTTCGAACACCCCTCCCTACTTAAGACTGAATGAGTTTGTCAAACCAATAAAACTATCACGTTACCATGGCTTTGCAAAGTAAATGGTTTTGAAAAATATTGTAGGGGGTTTTATGTGACAAATGTATTTCAATAATTAAAAGCCATTTGCTATCAATATGTGAAAATTTTAAATGAGTTGTTATGTAAAATGAAATTTGTAGTTTTTGATACATGTTTCTCACCCCCGTAGTTTGCAAAACAATAAAAGAAAATGGGCTATGAATCCTACCTTAATTGTTGAATTTGAACCTTGAACTAGAACTTGTGTCTGATGTGAACAGGTCACGAATGCCCTAGATAATGTATTTATTAAGTGAGTTATGTTATAAATTTAAGTTTAAATATGAATAAGAAAGAACAATGGAGGATGATATCTGTACAACACGACGTGTAAAGCTTGCGAGTTGTTTACGTGACATAAGGATTCCTAGGAAAGAGAGGTGGGTCACACTAGACACTTTTAAGTACCAAATCTTTCCTTAGTAAGAACCTTTCACCAAATTTTCAAACTCACAACAAGCCCAATAAAAGGATTCCTAGGAAAGGAAATAAATGATGGGTCACATCAGACACACTTAAGTATTAAAATTTTCCTTTACAAGAAGCTTTCATAAGTGTACTTGCTTAAACTTTCTTAGGTACATGGAGTTAATTTGAACAATATTGAATGATGATTGAAGAGTTTGAAGGAAGTTTGAGTGGTTGGATTTGAGTTTTGGATTCGGTATTGAATTTCTAAAACCAAGATTTATAGTTTGAAGGCCCAAACTGTTTTTTAATTTTAGTCTTTTAGATAATTGATTGAACTTTGGGCTTTTGGTATTTTCTAGTTTAAATTATAATTGAAAGTTCTATAAAAATATTGGGCTGGGAATTTTGCCTATTTATTAACCATAATGTGTTGTGAAAGTTAGGTTTTTCACAGTTGGTGTGATATTTGTACACGTGTTTTGTTTTGAACTTTAGTTGGCCAAATTCTTTTAATTAGGAAGTTAGGTTAGGTTCTTTGGAAAACTTATTATTTAATTAATTTAGAAAAAAGAATCATTGTATTTCATTTAGTTTTAAAGGAGTATGGTTGTTTATAATTGGATGATGGATGGTTGTTGTTAACTCTTCAAATACAAATTTGAATTCTGATTTTGTTTGAAGGATTTGAAAATCAAAACAGATGATTTAGGAAACCTATAATATATATTTAGGAAGCTACGATATTAATTTTACATTAACAAAAATAAATGAATAATTTGGATTAGAATTGAACAAGTTTTGAGACTTTTAAACCCTAAAATAAGTTTGATTTAGGGTTGTTTGAGGCTTATTTAATGTTTTAAACATGATGATATAAAATCTTGGATCGTTATGATGATTTGAGTGTTATAAGAAGAATTGATGAATATGACCCAGATCAAATAAATCAAAGTGATAAAGGTTTCAAGAACATCATTATCGTTTGCATGTTTTGATCCATTTAGGTTACAATAGATGTGTAATCACATGAAATACTGGCCATAAGATTATGATAAGACAAACATTATATGTTGAACATGATTAATTATTAAATTAGAACAAGATCAAGAGTTGAAGAACAATATATAGAACACGACCATGATTCAAATTAAGAAGAACTTACAGAGAACTTGGAACTCCGTTCGCACCTTGTACTTGGTCGAAAAACTTCAAGAACGAAATAGAGGATATTGTTTTGATTTTAGGAGTGAAGAAATTAGGGATGTGCATGGTTTTGTTTGGTGTCGTTATGGCTATTTTCATAACCAAAACAGCTACTTCGGTTAATTCTAAATCCATAAACATAACCATAACCAATTGATCAGTTAACCATTAATCAGTTAACCACCGGTTATGGTTCGGTTAAATTCGGTTAATAATGAAATTGTTGAAAAACTAAGAAAAACTTGTAAATAAGCTTGTGGACTATAGGTATATCGATGATTAAAATCTAAGTGAAGCTCGTAAAACTTTGAAGTAACGGAAAACGAGTGAACAAAATGTAACCACGTGAACTCTAACTCATTTTCTATTATATTTAGTATCACATGTGACCCATAATATAATCTAATATATGGTTCACCTTTTATACTTGACTTGTACCATGACTTCTTAAAAAAACACGCATGCATAAATAATAAAAAACAAATATACAATAATCGGTTCGGATCGGTTAAAGTCAGTTAATGGCATAAGAAATAGAAGACACATATTAAGTCTAAGGAAAAAAAGGATTTAAAATTACGATAGTATCAAAAAAAATAGAAGGCACATATTAAGTAAATGGAATACATATCTTTTATAAAAATAGATGGTTCACATGCAAATGAGTTGGCTTTATTAAACATTTTTTTCCTTCTTAGATGATTGGCATATTGACACAAGGCTTACACACCCATTCTATCATAGCCAGTTTAATTAGATTCGTTACACACGTTAACCCAAACACAGTCTCACGTTAATATCGATAAAAATAAAATTCTTAATGGTATGGTTTCTTTACATTGGAATCACTCGTTGACTCTAGTTATGGCGAAAACTAAAAACTGATCATGCAAACTTGAACAAAATTTGATTTTACACACTTTGTTTAGATTTTACACACTTTGTATAGGTTTTACGCATATGTTCTTATACTTGTAATTATATAACATTTTATTTCTTTTTTATTAATGATTCCTTTATTGCTTGCCGACAGCTGGAAAATGGAATGTGTAACTCCATTTGTTAGTGTCATTATTGACTCTATGATGGTACCCATTAAGGAACATTTGAGTTTCTTCTTCTCCTCCACAAAACATGTTGCAAACATGACTAAGAAACTATCAAACTTGAATGTAGCAAAATATTATATGGAAGAGAAGAAGAAGGATGCTTTAATCAACGATCGACTTGTACCTGATAGTTTACATCTTTGGCTGGAAAAAGTTGAAACAGTCACTAGAAAAACTGAAAATATTCAAACAGCTGGAAATGGATGCTTGAATATCCTTACTAGATACACAACAGGAAAAATTTCATTCGACATTCTCCAAGAGATAGATGATCTTCTTGGAGAACAGAACAAAATTGAGTGGAGTAATAAACAAAGACCTATTGGTATGGTTATTAATTCTCCAGGACCATCCACCTCTCAAATTGATTACAATGTTATTCCAAACATCTTCCCGTCTAGAGTTTCAATATTCAACGATATATTAAAATCTCTTGAACCAGATAATAAGACCCAAATGATGGCTCTTTGGGGTCCGGGTGGTGTTGGTAAGACCACAATGATGGAAGAAATAAAGAAGTTTGTGGAGAAGAAGGGAAAGTTTCAATATATTTTGAGGGTGGATATTGGGAGAAAATATGACCCAAATACTACTAAAAAATACATTGCAAAATGCATGGGTGTTGATCTACATGAAGAAACAAAACAGGCTGAGGTTGAACGTCTTAGGGAAAGCTTTGAACGGCTTTCAAAAGAAGGCAAAAAGATTTTTATTATCCTGGATGATGTTTGGGAGGCGATTGATCTCAACGACATCGGACTTCCAAGTTCTTTTCCAACAGGTTTCAAGGTACTGGTCACATCACGAAATGAAAAGGTTTGCATTAAGATGGATATTGACACTAAATCAATATTCAAAATTCATGGTTTAGAAGAAGCAGACGCTAACTCTTTCTTTTGGGAAACAGTAAAAATTTCAAATGGAGATGGTGAGCTTCAAAAGATAGGAAAAGATATTTTAAACAAGTGTGGGGGGCTACCTATCGCCATAAAAACTATAGCATTGGCACTTAAAGGTGAAGAAAAGTATGCATGGGAAGCTACAAAGAAGAATTTACAACGTCATAAACTTAAAGACATCGAAGACTTTCAAGACGTTGTAATTAAAATATTTGAGATAAGCTATAGCTATCTCAAAAAGGATGAAGATAAAGCAATTTTTGTTCTTTGCGGCTTATATCCAGATGACTATGATATTTTTTTAGAGGAGTTATTGAGGTATGGATGGGGGTTGCAGTTCTTTAAAAAAGCAGATAGCTTGGTTGAAGCAAGAAAACAAACCAACATGTCTGTTCATAACTTATTAAGTGCAAATTTGTTGACCAAAAGCAATACCACAGGATGTGTGAAAATTCATGATCTTGCACGTGATTTTGTTTTAAGTAATATTTCGAAATTCAAGCAAGCTTCCATTGTTAACCATGGTGACAAGTTTGAATGGCCGACACATGAGTCTTGTGAAAGACTTTTATTAACATGCACAGGTATGTCTAACTTTCCCCAAGATTTTTATTACCCAAACCTTGAACTTTTGAAGTTGATGAATGGGGATAAGCTACTCAGGTTACCGGAAGATTTTCATAAGCAAATGGAAAAGCTTAAAGTCTTAGCATATGCTAAAATGCAATATCCATTAAGTGTGGTATCACTTTGTTGTTCCTGGAGTCTTCATACCTTATGCCTTGATTTTTGCCCATTAGTGGATAATGATATCTCTATACTTGGAAACCTTGTTAACTTGGAAGTACTAAGCCTTGCTTACTGTGGTATTAGTAAACTACCATCTACAATAAAGGAGTTAAAAATGTTGAAGTTACTTGATTTAAACGGATGTTTTGACCTTTATATTGATGATGGTGTCTTTCAAAATTTAGGAAAACTTGAAGAGCTTTATATGAGGGTTTCTCGAAATAAAAGTATTAGATTCTCTGATGCCAATTGTGGCGAGTTGAAGCTTATTTCAGGTAAACTTAATGCATTAGAGGTCGAATTTTTTGAGAATATTCTTGAGCCTAAAAATGTGTCCTTTGAGAACCTTCAAAGATTTAGGATATCTATGGGTTGTTTTTTGGATCTATATTGGAGTGATGAGCATTCCTTCAAGAATACCTTAAAGCTTGTGTCCAACTCCAATGATGTTCTCGAATGCAAATTTTATGAGTTGTTTTCTCACACAGAGGAACTTCATTTAAGTGTGAAAGATATGAGTAATGTTGGAGATATTTCAATGTCTCCTACTCAAACTTCCACATTTTTCAACTTAAAATACCTACATGTTTTTGAGTGTGAAGAGTTGACGCACCTCTTCACAATTCCTGTGGCAAATGGTTTGAAGAAACTGGAGAGCCTTACGGTTTCCTCATGCTCTCTTTTGAAATCAATAGCAAGTTCATGTGACAATGTAAATGTAATAGATTTACCACATTTGGTGGAGTTGAAGCTTGATAACCTTCCTAACTTTACAAGCATCATTCTCGATAGTGATATTTCTGCAACTCAACCACCATTATTAAACAAAGAGGTAACCATACATGTTTATATTGGCCTTAATATTACATGTGTTGTATATTATAATGTTAGATTTCAAATTGTTTTATTGATTCAAAAAGTAATACAAACTAATTTTAAAACCGAGTTAACCGACCCAAACTAATAAGTAACTATTTAATGGTTTTGTTTTTTTTAAACCAAATACTACAATTCGGTTCAGTGCTATCATGTTCAAAAACCGAACCGCACCAAACATGGAACCAAACTTGTTTAAATGTTTGCTATTTGGATTTATTGTCAGAATTCATTTTTTTTGTCCAAAAGTTTTAAACTCAACTTCAATATTTTTTGGTCAATTTTTTTATGCCCAACAACCAAATCGAATAAATATGTAAAATCAAAAACGAAAAATTTTAAAATTTCTGGTTTGGATTGGTTTGAGCCTTAGATCGACCAAACCATACCATGCAACTGCTTGGTTATTTGCATGCAAGAATTTTTTTTTGTTCAATCTTAAATAGTTTTTGCATAAAAGGAGCTCTTATTGAATCCGATAAGTTAAATTTTATTATGGTGTAGGTTGCGATCCCAAATTTATCAAAACTCATCATTAATGGTTTGAAGAATTTGAAGCAGATATGGGCTTGTGATTTCACTGTTGGTGAGGAAGATAATGTTTCAATGTTGAAAGTGATTGAAGTGAACGATTGTAATAGTTTAGTGAACCTTTTCCCAAGCAATCCAATGCGATTGCTGACTCATTTGGAAGAGCTTAAAGTTAAAAGGTGTTGTTCCATTGAAGTGATATTTAACATAGACTTCGGTAAAATTAAGCAACATATAAGCAACTTGAGAAGTATTGAAGTGGATAAACTGGAAGGGCTGAGAGAGGTGTGGAGGATAAATGAAGAAAATTGCTCTAGTCACCTCTTTCGTGGCTTTCAAGCCGTTGAAACTATAAATATTGATAGTTGTAAAAAGTTTAAAAATGTATTCACACCTATAACCGCCAATTTTGATATGAGTGCACTTAGAAACATCCGTATTCGGGCTGTCAAGGTTGAAGATGTTGAGGTATGTATGTAAATCTGTAATGAAATTCTTTTAGTTATTTATTGGGTTTCCATCCAGGGTGTTTGTGGTTTAATATTTAATTTTTTTCACCTTCTTCATCATTCAAATCTTGATAAATGTATAAAAAGAAAGAAATATGATTGCATGTTTTGCTTCTATATATCATTTTGCCAGCATGAAAACAATTATTTTGTATTTATTATGAGCATTATACTTTTACGAGATATACGAGGACCATACATTAGGTTGAAGAATTATAATAATTATTTTTTTGGAAATCCAATTTTTTGAGAAAATAATTAGAAAATAGTAAAACAATTTGGGTGTTGCCGTGTCATTTAAACCTTGGTACAACAATTTACTGCTAATCATCATTTGTTGGTGGGATATACAGATTAATGGTACATCAAAAGTGGATGAAGATATGTCTATAGTTGGAGTCCCATCCTATCACCTCACACGCACTTTCAATCAGATTCGTAAGATTGATTTTAATAGAGTTGAAGGAGCAGAAGTGTTGTTTGAGATAGAGACGCCATGTATTAATAGAGAATTGGTATCTTCTCATCAACAACAATCATTACCATTACTTCCCGGTCTTGAAGATTTAAATTTATGGTACATGGACACCATGAGTCATGTGTGGAAGTGCAACAATTGGAATAAATTCTTTATTCTTCACAAACACCTACCACAATCCTCATTCCAAAACCTCACAAACATATACTTGTTTGAATGCAATGGAATTAAGTACTTGTTTTCGCCTCTCATGTTCAAATTTATTTCCAGCCTAAAGAGACTCGGAGTTGATAATTGTAATAGTATGGAAGAAGTTGTTTCAAGCAGAGATGATGATGATGAAGCATTGACTACAACTACCACAACCTTGTTCCCATGTCTTGATCATCTAAGCTTGAATAACCTATCTAATCTTAAGCATATTGGTGGTGGTGTTGCCAAGGTACCTATTTGTTTTTAAATATTCATGTAGTTTGATTATGAACAAGAAAGTTCACAAGCTGGACTATCATTGTAGTCTATGAGTATACAAATTAATTAAAAATAGGAAGAAACTTTATCATACAACATAAAGATAAAAAATTTTAACAGTCAAAACCTAGCTTATATACTAATGATATTTCTACTCATATATTCAACAAAACCTCAATAAGGGTCAAGTGTTTTTTGACTTTCATTCCTATTTCAATCAATACTCTGTTTAATTTACTAATGATCCTGAAGAAAAACACAGAGTGTGTTTTCTTCTTCATGTGGTTCCTAACTCTGCTATTATGTGTTGACAACATACTAAAGCATCAAAAACCAAGTTACGAATAATTTAAAAGATTTTGGATCTTCATGGTAACAATCTATTAATTATCTTCAACATTGATTTTTCATTTGATGCAGTGTTCTCGAATGGGTGTTGTTCCTTGGTATTTGTGCCAATACTCTACAAGGATATATATAAAAAAATGCCCGTCTTTGTCAAGTCTTATTCCATCCATGGAGGATGCATTTGAAAGTAACAATGACCAAGGAAGCGTCTCATTTCCATGTCCAAAAACTATGACTTTGCATAATGAACTAACCAACCTAAAGATACTAAAGATCTCTGAATGTGACCTATTGGAATATATTTTTACTTTTTCAACACTTGAAAGCCTTAAGAAACTTGAAGAGTTGAGCATTTGTGATTGCAAGGAAATGAAAGTGATTGTGAGGGAAGAAGATGGAGAGGAATCATGTAAAGTGTTTTTTCGTCGTTTAAAATCAATTGAATTAAGCAATCTACCAAACCTTGTAGGTTTTTTTGTGGGGACCGATATTGAATTCGAATGGAAATCATTAGATCATGTTATAATCTATAAATGCCCCCAAATGATGGTTTTCACGTCTGGTGAGTCAATAACTCCGAAGCTCAAGTACATACATACACGGCTAGGCAAACATGATCTTGAATGTGGCCTTAACTTTCGTAAGGTATGTTGTTGTAATTTCCTTTTTATTTTTCATCCATAAAAGTTATTAAACATATCAAACTTTCAATCTCATCAAATTTCAACATCACATTTCATTTTTTTTTATTTTGAAATTATGATTAGCTTTTTAACATCTTATTTTTAATTTGTTAATGAAAAATTTGCTATCTCTCTTGATTTTTTCTCTTCAGGTTTCACCCCAAAGTTCAGACAGTTCAATTGTGTGCCCTGGGAAACCTTGGTCCTTTCATACTTTGATCGAAATGAATTTGCAATCTTACTATGAACTTGAAAAGGTTGTTCCAATGAATGAGTTGCATCAGTTGCAAATTCTTGAAAAAATTCATGTAAGTTTTTGTAGGAATGTAGAGGAGGTATTTGAAGTCACAAACAATGAGTCACCAATTGTCATAACACTTCCAAAGCTAAGAGATGTGGAGTTATATAACTTAAACGATCTCAAGTATATATGGAAGAGCAATGAGTGGAGTGTATTGGAGTTTCCAAACCTAACAAGACTCTCAATTTTTATGTGTGGTAATTTAGAACATGTTTTTACAGCTTCCATGGTTGGTAGTCTCATGAAACTCCAAGAGCTACATATAAGATTCTGCACTAGGATGGAGGTAATAGTGAAGAAAAAAGAAGAAGAAGAATGTGATGGAAAAATGGGTGAGATTATGTTTCCTTGTCTAAAGTCCATAGAACTTGAAAGTCTATTTAGTCTTAAGGGATTTTGGTTAGGGAAGGATGATCTTTTATTTCCATCAATGAGTACATTGGTAATAAATGGGTGCCCAAATATAAGAATTTTCAATGAGGGACGTGCAATTGCTCATGAGCTAAAACTGCTAGAGACAAATTTTGGGGTTTTTCAAGGAGTAGAAGACATCAGCTTCTTCGTAAGGAACAAAATACAAGAGGCAAGTAGATATTATTAAATGTGTTTACAAAATTTTAAAAAATCATCCACTTTTAATTTATTCGTTTTTTTGCAGGGGTTGATATTTTGAGAATTAGAGTCCCTTTCCTTTGCTAGCTACTATGGATATTACCTGTAACCCTTTTTGGTTCTCTAATTCATGTTTTGAAGTGTATTCTTGTATACTATTGTATATTCTTGTATTGTAATGTAAATATGTTCATTTTGTTACAGGTGTAGATTAGGTTTGAAAAAGAATATCAAAATATGCCCAGAAAATTATTGAGATGGCATCATGGTGGTGGTGGGGATGTGTTTGCCGTGAAGGAGGTGAAGGTGGTGACCGAGACTGAGATGGATTAATTTGGTTTTATAATTTACGAGGTTCGGATGCCTATTTGTTATCATATATGTGATATTTTCAATATTATGAATTCCAAACGAATTTGGTTGTCAAAGGTTCCTGACTCGCAACCAATATATTAATGTGTGCCATTTTATGTATTTTATCTTATTTACTAATATTTATTTTAATTTTGAATTCGTTGAATCGTTGAATATAGCTAGGTTTGTACTGGTTTTAGGTACATTTTGATAGCTTCTTAATGATTCTATTAGGAGGTTACGTTTGCATCAGTCAGATGATGTAGCTGTTTGTTTTACTAAAAGGACTCTCTTAATCGGTTAGTTGGCTTTCTAACCATTAAGCTTTAAACAAGATCTAAATCATCAAGACTCTTACTTACTCAACACCTAATAAACCAAACACCCCTTAGTTATTTAGACCATCATAATACCCAAGTGAGAACAATAGAAAAGCATCCTTAGGACATTGTTACATAGACACTCTCGTTTTTGGTTTTCATGAGCCTATTATACTTAATTAAGATATACTTAAGTGTGTGAACTTACAAACACTTAGTAGAATCGACCAAAAATCAAGTCAAAAATTTGACTTTTGCAAGTAAAAAAATCGACATTATCAACGGGTATTTCATTCCAAAATTACATCATTCCAGTCTATCAAAAATTAAAAACTAAAATTACGCCAACCTTCTCAAAATATAAGAAAATTCAAGAGAGTAATCCACCGTCTGTCTATGTGGTGCCACCAGGCTGCTAACGGTTATTTTCCTCAGTCAACTTAACATCTACACTTGTTTCCGAAGATCCCAAAACAGAAGAAAATTTATCTGAAGAAGTTACCAAATTCTTTGGTTTATTAAAACTTGACAATGGGGACAATAGTAAGTAATGAAAGGGAACTCCTCCTTTCTTGCAAGACCTGTATTTTAAAAGATAAAATCAAATTTATTGATTGATAATTTAGAAGCACATGAAAGTCAACTAACCATTATGCATATGGCAATTTCCACATCTTGTGTGGGGTCCTCTCCTACAAGCAATGCACTAGCAATACAACCGCCTAAAACTACAGGATCATGATTATCAACAAGTTGTTCATGTGGTAACTTTCCAAAAACCTCGGTTCCACCAAATTGAGATGTTTGCTTATCAAATTGATGGCCGTCAATGAATATCACGTTTTCTTGTTCCAACCCGATTCAAGAACAAGTTTCGACCTGTATTGATCTTTAGCCGTCATTAGTGGATAAATCCTATCAAGTTTTAAATTTTATCAACAAAGAAGCTAAAAGGAATGAGATAAAATACGAAAAATAAGCAGATAACAACCAATTTTAAACCCAATCCAATCGGTCCTATAAAACGCAAAGGATCAACTCCAATTCAAACTTGACCTTAACAAGTATAAAAATCGAATTAAATTCACCTAATCGTGCATCTAACTCCTAAAAATCGTTCTGGGCACACGAATCACCCTTACTAATCGATTTAAACACGAAATCAAGGTGCTAAAGTCTTGGTCGCACGTTTCTAAACTCTAGATTGAAAACCACCCAAACGAACACAAAGGTTAGTAATCTTTACATCATTACCTTCGTTTTATGGTCACAAACAATAACCCTATGATTTTAGATCCAATCGGAGTGTTACTCGAACGAATTTTTGATCCAAAGGGATTAGGGTTCTTCGGTTATAATCTTCGGGAGAAGGATTAAGTATAATGAAACGAAACTCTCTTGTTCTCAGGGTGCCGGACCCATTGGTCCGGCACTTGTGATCACCCTGTTCGATTCCGGGCAAGGGCTTTTCTAAGCCATTTTTTTCTTTTTATTTTAAGGTTATTTTTAAATTTTATTTTCACATAAAATTTTTATAAATAAAAATTGATAGTTTTAGTAAATAAAATTTATAAACTTTTATATATTACATCAATTATTAAACTTATTAAATTACTTTAATAATTACAATACCTAGTAGGAGCGACCCGCGCTTCGTCGCGTGTTGATTTTTGATGGGAAACCTTAAGAGATCATATTCGATCACGTGATATCGACGATGTGATATATATATGTGTGTCGATTACATGTGGATCCAAAACGTTTGAGTAACCAAAAACATTGTTTGGGAAAGTAACTTCTTACTTTGCATAACAACTATATTACAAAAGACACGCATATGTTTTTGAGTGATCGTATTAATCTGAGTATCACACCTGCTTGTTTTCTACCGCATTATTGACACGACAAACCATATTATAGTTAGATTTTATTTTGTTGAAATATGTTACCTCTGCAAGAATCACGGTTTCATCACTTTATAAGCAACATGCAACACCCAAAGCTTGAAAGAGATCCTTACAGTAACCTTGTTTGAGGACATTAACAGTAAATGGCATTGCCAAGCTACTTCCGTTTCCACAAAAAATAGTTATAGTCATTGACCAGGTAGCAGTTGAAGGCAGTGGCAAAGACAAGTACATGAAATGTAATTGAGATTTTGTCACAACTAACAAAGTAATAAAAGCTAATTGCCTAAAAGTCAGTGTCACAAATTCATCATACCACATATCATCAGGTCCTAGAGATTCCTCCTTCAAGAATGCATCCAAACAAGAAAACAAAGAGACAGATTCTTATTTAGTTTTCTTAACAGTAAGCCCAGGTTTATGTATCATTGGAAGATCCTTGAGGTAGTTTGAATCATACAGCCCGCGATCCTTGTCAGTCCAATCCAAAATAACTTTCACAATTTTACTAGGATTAACAACTGAAATTTTCAAAATCAACTTTCCACTCATACCCCTATCATCTATTATGCATAAACGCAATGATAGTTCAATGCTATATGTTTCCTCCAACTCTTTATCACCAAACAGGTAACCAACTTCAGTATCCAGCTGGCAGTCACTGGTAGATTCTTCAGTGGCTTCTGAAACAGAGCCATTTACTTTAATGCCCTCACTCCTGCTTGTTGAAAAAAAAAAAGACTTTCCTTTTCATTGGCCCCAAAAATCTGTTAACAGCCAACTCAATATCAGCGCCATTTCTTGCCCCTTCTAAAAAGGTAACCAAGGGTGTCAAGAATCTTGTTCCTTCACCTGGCTTCACACTGTAATAAACATTGAGGTTTATTACTTACTCCAAAAAACAATAACAAAGATTCAAACTAAAATAAATCTGAGTAATGATAACTATCTCTTCAAGATATCTGTGGCATATCTCTAACATGGGAAATTCAGCTTGTTCTTAGAAAGTCTATAGGCCACAATGCATTCATCATCTTTGATTGTGTGCAATAATTCCCCATTATCCAGGTAGACAAATATCTTAACGTTCAAACTAGCCACATACATACATTCCTAAAGGATTCAGTTTGTTAATCTCATAAGTATAGTCCTGCAGAAAGTAGTCCACAAGAGGTGATGCATGGACTAGACATTGAAATGCACTATTTATGAAACATGTGGTTCCCAAATTCTGCAATCATGCTAAACCTCTATCCCTTTGGACCACTTCTCTCATAATCCTGTGTGTGTTCCTTATCCGCAGACACTAAGCCTAATGTGGGTCCCTGGAACAAACTAGAACCATAATCAGGTCCATGACCGTTTGACGAACTTGGGCCACCAGTTATGGTGTGAGAAAACTCTTGTTACCTCCTACAAGAAACTATATTGATACGACAAACAGATCCATTCATATATGTAATTAGCTTTTATTATCTCCTACAAGAGTCTTCATTAGAAAACTCATCAGAGTCATCTGCTATTTCAGTCACTTCCAGTGGCGGAGCTTGGTCGATTTGAGGGGGGGCGAAAATTTTGGCAACCCATAATACATGTTAATTTTTTGAATCGAGGGGGGGCGAAACCTTTATTTTTAATTAAAAATCGCATTTCGGCCGAAAAATTAACACTACGGATGGAAAAACAGGGGTGCGAACAAAGATGCGCCCTTGGTCCCTTCGGTTCGTTCATGATCACTAACTACGATCTCTTCAGTATCATAATCATTGAATAACTGAGTTTCAACAAAAGCATCCATCTCCTCAAATCACTATCCATCACTTGAGTTGCTGGCTCAAAAACATCTTGTTGTAGCATTCATTTGTGTATTTTTATGTCATCAAAGATGGCATATAATTATGCACATAAATATAAACTTTTATCCAATTATAAAGTTGATAAATTATTATTAAATCGTATTTTAGTGAATTTTGATTGTGAGCTAACCAGATTAGTTAATCACATGTTCTTTAATGTTTTTTATTTGTTCATTTTGTTTCGAAGCATGTTAATCTTATTTGTTTAATTTATTTGATCATTTACATTGAAGTTATAGAAAATGGTGTGGTTTACTAATCGACAATGGATGTATCAAAGAACAAACAGTGATGGATTTGCTAATATGGAATACGGTACCAATGTGAATCTCTTTTTGGAATTCGCCTATTCTAAAGAAGGAGCTATAGATAAAAGGGTAATTAAACATGGTAGGGTAGTCTATGACATTAAATGCCCATGTTTTAAGTGCCAAAATGTATTCTACAGAAGTAAAGCAACTGTTCGTAAGCACTTGCTTGGCAACGGTTTCATGGATAATTATACTAAATGGCATGCGCATGGTGAAACTTCCATGCATGATGAAGGACAATCCTCTACTGCAATGGAAGTTGATGATGGTGATGATGATGGCTATCAACGTATGGTTCTGGATAGCATGCCTCCTTCTGATTATAATCCAACCCATCATGCAAATTTAAGTTCAGATACTTTGGGAGGACACACACCAAATCCCGAAGCAAAGGGATTCTACGACATGTTACAAGCTGCCGATGAACCTTTGTGGGAGGGTAAGAAAGCTACAAATTGTTCAAAGTTAGAAGCCGCCACAAATTTTTTGAAATGGAAATCACTATTCAATGTATCTACTGAATGTTACAATCATATTCTTTCCATGGTTAAAGCAATGATGCCTGAAGAGAATAAGCTCCCTGAGAGCTTCTATGACACGAAAAAAATTCTACAAAAGCTTAGTCTTTCTAAAGAACGAATCGATGTTTGCAAAAACCATTGCATGTTATTCTATAAGCAAGATATTTCACTGACACGGTGCAAACATTGCGGGGAACCTCATTACAAGAGTGAAAAAAATAAGGTGTCTAATTTTGTGTTGACGTACATGCTAATTGGTCCTAGACTTAAAAGGTTGTATATGTCTACAAAGACGGCTAAAGATATGACTTGGCATCATGATCACAAAACAAAGGATGGAAGTATGGTACATCCAAGTGATGGCAAAGCTTGGAAGCATTTTGACTCGATAAATCCCGACTTTGCAAATGAGATACAAAATGTTCGGCTTTGGTTATGCACCGATGGATTTAACCCAAATAATTCAAACTCAAATCCTTTCTCACTATGGCCTATTTTTCTTACAGTATATAACTTGCCTCCTAGGATGAGCTTGAAAGATTCGTTTATTAATTTGAGTTTAGTTATTCCGGGAAGAAAGAGCCCTGGTCAAAATGTTGATGTGTTTTTAAGACTGTTGATAGACAAGTTGAAACAATTGTACGCTGAAGGTATTGAATTTTTTGACGCTTATCGTAAAGAAAATTTTATGATGAAAGCTATCCTTTTGTGGACGGTTAGTGATTTCCCTGCCTACGCGATGTTATCCGGTTGGAGCACGCATGGAAACTTAGCTTGCCCATACTGTATGGGAGACACACAAGCCTTTCGTTTACATGTCGGTGGGAAACCGAGTTGGTTTGACTGCCATCGAAGATTTCTCCCTTCATCACACCCTTTTCGTAGTGATAAAAATGGATTTCAGGACAACAAATCTGTACCATCATCATTAGGACCTCCCCCTAAGTTAACTGGTCAGGATTTATACAAGCAAGTGTTTTCCCTTCCCACTGTGTATGAAGGTAAATTGTATAACCCAAAGAAAAAAGATCAAGCTTTCGGAAAAACACATAATTGGGCTAAAAAAAGCATTTTTTGGGAGCTTGAATATTGGCCCATGTTGTTAATCCGACACAACCTTGATGTAATGCATATTGAGAAAAATGTTTTTGAGAATCTATTTCACACTATAATGGATACTCCTAAAACAAAAGATAATATAAAGGCAAGGTTGGATGTAGAAGAGTATTGTAAGCGACCATCGTTGCATACGTGGGTGAAGAACAATAATAAATATATGAAACCGAAAGCATCATACACTTTAACCAAGCTGGAGGTTAATGAAGTATGCAGATGGTTGAAAAAGGTAAAATTCCCTGATGAATACGCTTCAAATATAGGGGGTTGTGTAAACGTTAATGATGGTAGCTTTTACGGCTTCAAAAGTCATGATTGCCATGTATTCATGCAACGGTTGTTGCCTATTGCCTTAAGCGATATGCTTCCAAAACCAATATTTGAACCAATAGTAGAACTCTGCACATTCTTCCGCGTGATATGCTCAAAGGTTTTACACATTGAAGATTTACAAAAATTGCAAGAAAGTATCATTGTAACGTTGTGCAAGTTAGAAAAAATATTTCCACCTTCATTTTTTTACTCAATGAAACATCTTGTTATACATCTGATGAGTCAGGCTATTATTGGTGGTCCGGTGCAATTTAGGTGGATGTATCCATATGAGAGGTAATGGTATTTGATGCCTTAATTATTCTTTTAATATTTAAAATTTTATTTATTCACTAATACCATTTCTATTTTTAGGAAGTTGGGTCGTTTGAAGAGAACAATTAGAAACAAAGCAAGGGTGGAAGGGTCCATCGTAGAGTCATATCTTGTAGACGAGCTTTCTCACTATTGCTCCTTGTATCTTGTCTCGAAAACAAAGACATGCCTGAACCGTTAGCCTCGTAATTTAGCCCCTAACATTCCTTGTTCGTCGATTACCGATCCTCGGTTAAGTGTATTCAAGCATCCATCTAGAAGACTATTTGATAAGGGTGGAAAGACTACACTTCTAACAGATAAAGACAAACAAAAGGCTCATACATATATCTTGCTTAACTGTGAAGAGCTTCAGGACAATGTTTTGCTATTTGATGAAGAATTGATAGCTTCGTTTCCTAACTGTGATCAAGCAACACTTGATAAAAAGTAAGAAGCTGAATTTGCTACATGGCTGAAGGTTTATGTAAGATCATACCAATTTTAACACCTGAACAATTTTAATGTAGTTTCATTTCAAACTTGTAACATACTTTTGTGAATGTAGGTTTTGAACGGAGCAGAGAATGCACACTTGCAAGATATAGCACACATGCCTCTCACTCATGTTCAATCGCACAAAGGCTATCTAGTAAATGGTTACAAGTTCCATACAAGAACAGCTTACCATGGTCGGGTCACTGAAAATAGTGGTGTGTTCGTGAAAGGGGCTTTCTATAATGGACGCGAAATCGACTACTACAAATTGCTAGATGAGATATTGGATTAGAATATCATAGCAACTTAGGAAGTTGCATAGTCGTTTTGTTCAAATGTACCTGGTTTGACCCTGTGCGCAGTGTATGGGTGAACCCAAAGACCAATATGGTTGATGTTAATTCTAAAGCAACAAGGTGTGTGAATGACCCATTTATTCTAGCATCCCAGGCACACCAGGTATCTTATACACCATATCCTTCAAAAGAAAAAGGATTAAAAGACTGGTGGGCTGTTGTCAAAACAACACCAAGGGGTTTATGAACTAGCTGAAGATGATAACGTAACTAGTGATGATGATAATGATACTGAAGACGTGCAACATTTCTTTCAGGAGAATGAAAGGTTAGTATGCTTAGAACCTGCTGACAATATGATCCCTATTACTCATGCAGAAACAAATTTAATAAAAGAAGTTGATGATGTGAATATTGATGATGATCAAAGTGGAAGTGAGTTTGAACACATTGATTTAGATGATGGCGATGAGGAATATGACGATGAAGACGAAGATTCAGACTAGTTACTATGTTGTTTAATACATAGACACATGTGAGTCTGTTATTTATTTAAATTATAACTATTTTTTATCAATTTCTGTCTATAACAATTCTTTTAAATATTTATAATTATTTTCTTGCAGTTATCATTACAAGTGGTATGGGTACACGTCAAGATTGCGATCAAATTAGTGTCATTCAAGAATAATTTAAGAACTAAAGAGACAACACTTTGGCGGTTAATCAAGAGATCGAGCAGTTTTGGGGTTAACGACTTTAACTGGAACAACTTGTTTTTTTTACTTTTCAACTATATTGCTTTTTAGTATATGTATACTTTCGTTTTCATCCGCACCTTATAGATTTTTTGAATAATGTTTTCCATATAAAATCTCAATTAAATCTCTACTTTTACTTTCTAAAACATTTGTATTATTATGCCTGCTGTATTGGAGTAAAACTAAAGTTTCTTGTGAAATCTCAATTAAATAAGGGGTAACTTTACATAAATGTAACCAACTTTTAACTTTGTTTCAATTAGGTCACTCATACTTTTTTTTTGTTCCACTTAGGTCACTCATATTTTTTTTGTTCCGATTAGGTCACTCATATTTTTTTTTGTTCCGATTAGGTCACTGTACTTTTAATTTTGTTTCAATTAGGTCACTCATATGAGTGACTTAATCGGAAAAAAAAAAGTATGAGTGACCTAATCGGAACAAAAAAAGTATGAGTTACTTAATCAGAACAAAAAAAGTATGAGTAACTTAATCGGAACAAAAAAAGTATGAGTAACCTAAGTAAAACAAGGCTGAAAATTGTTTACATTTGTATGACGTTTTCCATTAAATAATTATTAGGCAAGTTTTCCCTCTCACTCACCAAATTCCCATATATCTCCCGCCTCTCACTCAAAACACCTACTAAACCCCTAAAATTTCCCCACCTCATAACCTAATAATCACATGCCAGCGGATGATCTCCATGATATCGCTCTCAACGTGAATCATCATCAACCACAATCCTCTCCTTCTTGGTCCATTATCACCGGTTGTCATCTCATTTTCAACGTGTATCCTCGATCGACCAGGTTCCATCAGTCAGATATCTTTAGTTGGAGGTATGAAGTTTTTTTTAGTGTTAGTTTACTGATTAACCTTTTGTTGTTGCTTTAACATTGAATCAACAAAACTATCTCATTTGTTATTGGTGACTAAAGTGCGTGATTTTTATGTTTTTGATCAACTGTTTGGGTTTTGGGATTAAACACTAGATTAGAGCACGTAATATCACTATAAGTTGGATATAACGATTTGATTGCAAGTTGTAGTCAAACTTATGCAATTGGGTGAAAAAAAAATAAATAAATTTTAATGATAAAGTTGGAGGCTTGGAGCTTCTTTGATTTCACATTTGAACGGATTTTGCTCAGGACCCAAATTTGTTTCTTTATGAATCATTAAGTTCATGCAATTTAATATGTATACTCGAATTAAGCAATTTATGATATTCATCTTTATGGTATTTGAAACATTTGGGGTATGAAGTTAAATACGAGCGGAACTTCACTGATGTTAAAACGTCATTGATTAGCCTTTTGTAGTGCTAGTGATGGATTATGTGGCTGTTTGTTTGTGGCACGCCAAGTGCTTGACAAAATGCATAAATGCAAATTTTATTAGAAATCCAATATTAATTAGTCGCCAAAGATGATATCAGCTTTATAACCAACATTATTTTATTTTCTACATCATTTTATTTACGTTAATGCTTATTTTATTTATGTTGATTGAATTAGTTTTCGGTATTCCATTGCTATTCTAACTAGTGGCAGGATTAGAAGGTAATCTTGGAAAACCAAGTTGAATTCTCGAGGTGTTGCTGTAACGGGAATTTCAAGTTGGAGTTGCCCATCGAATCTTTGAGTGGTGTTGACAGTATCTCAAGAGGTTTGGTGATATTTATTTCATAGTTGGAGGTATGAATTTTGATCTTATTTATAAGCTTCTGACTATCATTATTGTGTAAAGTTTACAACTATTTCCTTCACCTGTATTGTTTGTTAGTCATGCTTTGGGCTTGTTTAACACCACCTTAATTAAAGGGCACGTGTTAAGGTTGATATATAGAACCATTGAACTAACTGCTTTAAAACATACTTAAAATTTAAACCACTTTACCAATCTGTTTATAACTTGTATGTCTCGTTTGTAAAAACTCATAAAGTTTTTTAAAAATCTATGAAAACTAAATTTGGCAATCCTGGGTTTGTTTAAAAAATGGTTTATGCTAAAAAGAGTAATAATATACATTTTTGAATAAACAAGCTGGGAGGTTGAATGCATTCAAATCAGACTTAGTTGACTTTCAGCATGCATGATTTGTTAACTTTCAATTAAACTATCTGATTTGACTAATTTAAGAAATAAACACAACCAAGTTGACTGCTTGAACATTCATAAGTAAACTGGTCAAAGTAAAAGCCTAGAAGAATATATAAATGAACCAGATTGGTAAATAGATTACTCATGTGTCAAACTCTGAATCTGGCTCCATGTGAGGCGTTCCATCACTTGTAATTTGAACAGGACAGTCGATAATATCTGCGCCATTAGTAATAGCTTTTCTATATGCCAAATCAGCACAACCAGGCTAGTCCCCACTTTCACCTCCTGATCTTGGTTTTAAATTGCGTGATGCGCTACGATGCGTTTTGTCCCAAAATCTGATGCGTGATGCGTGCTGCGCGATGCGAGCGCAACACGTATATGATGCGTTCTTAATAAAAAAAATACTAAAAATTTATTTATGTATAATACTTAAACTTGTTAACTTATAAATACTAAAAAAATAAGAAATTAAAATAAATAAGCCTAATTTTGACCGTAACTGTATATGCAAAGTAATAGAATAAATAAATTATAAAAACTCTACAGAAAATAACTAAAGAAAAACCTTAAAAAAATAAAAAACGTAACTTTGTTAAAAAAAAGCAGCTAGATATAAATAAGCATATTAGGGTTTTCTACGTTTTCAGCCACCATAAATCATCGTCGAGAGATTTCAGCCACCATTGTGAAATCAGCGCTAAGGTTTCTCCTCTTCTTCGTAGCACAATAGATTTCATAGACTCTTCTCCTCCGATTTCTTCAAGGCTTCTTCGAATTCCTTCATCTCCAGGTAAGTTCCAGCTTTCTCCGCTCATTTCTCCAAGTTGCGAGAATCACGACGCATTTTTCAAACACCGCAATATGTGGAAATCACCGCAACATCGCCGCATCATGTAAACACAACGCAACTAGAGTTGCGATGCGCTCTGGCCCTCGCATCCTCGCAACAGCGCAATATACGCACATATTGCGCGCAATTTAAAACCAAGCTCCTGATGTGATGATTAATGGCTTTACTGAATCAAGAACAATGATAAACCATTGATTAGTCAGGATAAAATGGGTTTCTTTAAGTATGGGTTTGGACCAGGTTGGCTTGACTTGGTTAATCTTGACAATTTAGTACATCTTAAAACTTTATAATAAATGGATATGCCAGCTATGATTACAAAAAAATAATATCACAATAATAATATAAATCTTTGAAAGCGTGATTTTTTTTTACTTTCAACTATATTGTATTTTAGTATATGTATACTTTCTCTTTAATCCGCACTTCATAGATTTTTTTTGTAAAAAGTTTACAGTTTTTTTAACCCAAACCCATTCTGTTCTATGATGTGGAGTTATGGATTGAACATATTAGCTCTCTCTCTACATTTTTGACTTTGTCCGGATCTAATGGCAAAACAAATCAAGAAAACACAAAGTTTAACAATAGAAGGCAATAAGTATGAGAAAGAAAGACAATTGAGGATACAAGAGAACAAAAAAAGACTAAGTGATCTAGGAGTTAAAAATACAGTAAAATCTTTGTCGAGTTTAGCTGAAAGTCAACAAATGAAGCAAAAGACAGTGAAACGCAACTCTCATGCGGGGGATATAGATTATATTCCCAGTGCAGAAGATGATAGGGAGAACGATGACCAACAAGTTGGTGGAAGTGTCGTTGCATCCAAAAAGGTAATTTGATTATCAAAACTTCATATATTTTATTTTAGATGCACATATCTTCTAACGAACACAATTCGTTATAGCAAAATCGTCCACAGTATATTCCACCAATGTCAATGAATAAAGTTGCTAACCTCAAAAAGATACGGCATATGGTTACTTCTAATGTCTCCCAAAAGGTTTCATCAACCTCAAATGCAACAAAAAAAAAATAAAACACAACAAATAGTTACGATGAGGGATGATGACGAGGATGATGAGATCTTTCAAGGTATTAGTTTGTTAAGCTTAAATTTATTAAAATCAAAGTATATTTTATAGTAATTTGCTTTGTTATTCTTTAAGCTGTTAGTAGAGTAGATATGGAAGTAGATGATGTTGATCAAGATGATAGAGATGAAGACATTGATAGTGGCATCGGTGGACGACTACACTCTGATTCATATGAGACAGGTTCTCAACATGAGAGCAGCGATGATGATGTGTCAACTGTTGGCCGATGAGGACCAGTTGCCCCTACCCCTTTACCTGAACCAAGAAACCGTGAACAAATTTGTATTATACATGGAGAGTAAGTCTGTGTGTGATTAATATTGTCATAATATTGTTCATTTATTACAAGTTATAGGTGTTCACGAGCCGAGCCAGGGGTCAGCTCGGACTCGGCTTGGATTTAAACTGAGTTTGGGCCGCTTGGCTCGGCTCGGATTGTAAACCGAGCCTGAAATCTTGGCTCGGACTCTGCTCGTTTTTAATCGAGTTAGCTCGGATCGGATTGTTTTTGGTTCGGTTTTTACATAAGAAATTTAATATTTGAATCGCATTCCTCTCAACTCGGCTCGGTTTTTACATAAGGAGTGAATATGTGAAACTATGAATTAAGAATATGATGTAAGAATTAGGAATTAGTGGGGCACGTGAGAATTGAGATTCTTTTCGTATTTCCTTCCTTTTTTCTTTTATTTTTTTTATTCTTATTTTTTAACATAATTATAAAATAACACCAAAGTATATTTATTATTGAAAGTAACCCTATAATTTTATATTTTAGTATAACATGTTGTACAAACGAGCCGGGCCACTAGACGAGCATACGAGCTGAGCCAGCCCTGGCTCGGACTCAGCTTGGTTACAAACGAGATTTTTTTCAACTCGAGCTTTATCCGAGCTTTTTCGGAACGAGCTACGAGCCGAGTCGAGTCCGAGCTTCGATCTTTTTGGACAGCTCTATTACAAGTAATGTTGATTGTGTTTTATTGTTTCATTTCATATATTCAGTAATCAAGGGAAGGCTACCCGTATTATTGGGGAAACTTTGCAGGCTTTCTGGTCCCATCTCTGGACGAGTTGGAAAGATATCTCTAAAGAGGATGAAAACAGGATGTTTGACCGTTTCAAGGTTTGTATATTAAAAAAGTTGTATATAACATTGTAAATAACTCAACTATATATATAGACATTGCTAAAATGTGAGTTTTTGTAGTTACACTGTCGATGGGAAAATGACTGGGATGAACAAATTCGATCTTGTTGGGTGAAGTTTATGAAAAAAAAGGTAAAGAATTTATTGAGTAGGGCTCGGAATAGTGCTAAGAGAGCTGCGTGTAATGCTAACGTAGAAGTTGGAGATGATTTATCGGTTATTATTCCATATAAGCCACGATGGATGGGGTCTCAAATTTGAGAAAAACTAGTTGAATATTGGAATACTGACGATTGGAAAGCAAAATCTTCTATAAACGCAAGTAATAGAGGAAAATTAATCGGGGGCAAACATACTCTCGGCTCACAAACCTATGCCACGCTTAAACGAAAAGCGGTAAGCCATACTAATTTGTCCCTTTTTATTAACATAGCATGAAAATATAAAATTTCAAATGTGTCTTTCTAGGATAAGCTACTTGAGCGGCATGCTACAGTTGATGAAATTTGGATGCAATCACACGGGAAGAAAGAGACAAGACCTTTAGATAAATTGTTGATTAGTAAAGGAGGCGAGAGGTCACAAGAGGCTGGAAATTTGGATGAGATTGATCTACAAACCATTGTTGAATGGGTTGACACTAGGCCACTAGGGCAAAGGATTCTCTTGTAAGTTTCTTTACTTTTAAAAGCTATGTTATAGTTAGTTACTTATCAAAAGTTATAATTATTAGAAAGTTATTTTGTTTTTCTATATTATAGAAATCATATAAAGAATGTGTTAAAAAGAGATATGGAGATGATGCTAGCAAACAACCATTGTTTGATCCAGACTCATGGATACAAGCTGTTGGGGGAGGAAAAAAGACAGAGTCTATGGTTTTAGTGACATTAGTGATATACATGTTGTGATGACAGGTACATCGTCTACGCCAACAAATGAACATGTATGTTTATTATATTTTAGTCAATGTTTTCATTTGTATTCAAGTTATATATATTGGGTGTAATCTTAATGGGTTGGTTTATGTGTTGATTTTTATTACTATTCTGGACAAATTAAATGGGTCAAATTAAGGTTTAGTTATATTGTTACTCCTTATTTGACCTTTTACAAGTTGGTATTTGGTTTTGTCATGAAATTTCTACAAATAGGCTTCACACGAAACTTGTTTAACTAGTTTGTTGAAATGAGTTATAGTTGATATAATTTGTTGTAACGTGCTGCTTGGTTTTAATGTGGTATATTAATTATAGGTACAAAGGTTGAATGAGGAAATAACTAAACTACGGCAAGAGAAAGAAACGGAACGACAAGAGAAAGAAAAAGAAAGGGCAGATAAGCTTAAAATGATGGAGCTAATTGAGGAAAATAGGAATGCAAATGCTGAAATGAAAGAGCAAATTCACATCCTTCTGAATAACATATCAAAAAATCGCTCTAACTAGCTAGACATTTGATCTTTTGTTAGATATTGTCATATATTTGGTATCATACATATGTTTGGTATTTCTCATTGTACTTGCATTTAGATACTTTTTTCATATTTGTTTTGAATGTTTGTTTGATTAATGAACTAGTACAATCTTATCAATTCATTAAAATATTTGATTATGGTATTGCATTTTATAAATACCGGGGCACTGAAAAAACTAATTGTTTAATTCTACATTTTCAGTGACCGAAACAATGGTAACAAATATAGCCAAAGGTTTAACTAAAGCTCAGTTGCTAAATTAGTCGTAAATAACTTTGTTGCGATTTCAAGTGCTACTAATTTGGTCCCAAAATTTTTCGAAAGAGGTTCGGACGTGAAAAATTGCGGTCGCAATTGTGGTTGCGAGTGCTTTCTGAAGGTTCGGTCACAAAAGCGGTTGGAAAAATGAAACAGTCGCAAATTTGGTCATTAATTTAGCCACCAAATCTTTAGTCGCAAAAGTGGTCACAAAAAAATTTCGGTCGCAAATTCGGTTGTTATATCTGCCACCAAATCTTTAGTCGCAAAATCGGTCGCAACAATATATCGGTCACAAAAAATTGGTCGCAAAATAATTACCGACCAAGGTAAAGGCGACCACCAAAAGTGGTCGCAAAATGGCATTTGCGACCGTTTTGACCGTCGCAAAATAGTTGACCAAATCTTTATTTTGCAAATAATTGACCAAAACTTTATTTTGAATATGTAACAGGTTAAGTGGACGCTTTGACGAAGACATAAGATAGGTTTCATGTTAGTAGAGCTACTTAATTGTTTAAAACAATGTTTAGAATTTCATTTGTAATTATTTGTTTATTCAATTCTTGTAATGTAACTTGAGTGTAATGAATGAAATGTTTGTATTGTTAATAATGAATGCTTTAATTATTCAAACATATTAATAGTACCATGAGCTAATGAACAGTCTAGCTAGTGTCCCGACGTATTCTGTCGTTGGTCGGGGTGTGACATTACACCCCACCTTTAAGACATCACCACTATGTTTCTGCGACCTTCTCAGTGTAGCGAATGACATCATGAACAGGTGACGAGAGGTGGGGGTGTGACATAGTGGTATCAGAGCCACGGGTTATAGAAATTTAGGTGGACTTAGAGACCTAGACTATACCCATAGGCTCGTATAGTGACACTAAGAACACCGAATATAACTAAAGAACAAAACTTGTTTTGATTTGAGCCAGAATAATCAGGTGGTACAAATTTTAGTTATGAGTGACGAGCATAACTAAAATTTGCAACATGTGTGCGTTATAGTAAATTTCAATACAAGCAGAAAAATAATAACAATAATGACGAATAGTTGCTTTAAGATAGGAAGATATATCATGTCATGGTTGTGTTGAATACTATTATTCAATATTCCTTTCATGATACCGATATGTAAATTTTGTTTGTACAGCGTTGGCAAACCCACGCGAACACTTCATATACAGGCAGATTCCATATGTGATTCTAGATGATACGCCGAGACCTAGCTCGAGTTCTGACTCAGACCCGTGAGAAGCATCTTCTGCAGCATCCTTAGCAGTACCTCAGATTTCACACATACCACCACTGGTGCCGCAGACCCCACCTCATGTATCACATAGACCACCACCACATCCACAGGTATCTGATGATGATACCTCTGTTGATAGAAAGGCAAGAAGCCGATCACCCCAGAGAGTCCTGGTCTATACTAGGATTAGGAGGATGCGGGGACAAGCCCGCAAGACCACAGGGTTACCACTTAGACGCCAGCTTGCCCCTAAAGACTTTTCGGGATCCACCCACAAGGTGGGCGAGTCTTCAAAACAGGCTGAGATACGAGCTCAGCTACAACAGGTCACTTTGGACCTGCAGGGTGCTCGACTGGAGTGGAGACAATCATACGAATCTTTGCAAGAGACCCGTAACACTTTGACCGAGACACGTGAGGCTCACCAGAGTTTGGTGGAGCAGTTTAGGCATTGTAGGCCGGTACTCGGGCTTGGAGGAAAATGGTGGAGGATAGGATGAGGCAGACAATGGTGCGCATAGTGATCGCTGCATTTTGGCGGCAAGTTGCAGTTTTTAGAGAGAGAGAGTTATGTGGGTGAGAGAGATTGTGGAGGGGGTGAGGATGATGAGCTTGGAGGCTAGACTGCTGAGCTTGGCTATAGTATTGGCCACTATAGCCATTGTGATATACTGCTTACCGTATTTTCTATGGTAAGTAGGATCAATGAGCGGATATTTTGGGATTTCATTGTAGATATCATCAGATGCACACGGATAGGTTGGTTAGTTGATTTCATGGGATGTTTTGTTGTATGAAATGGATCTCAAGTGGCTAGATTGTTAATAGGGTGGCTCTTATGGCCCTATTTTGTACTAAACTATATTGATGTATAAAAACTGGTATTGTAGTAATGACATGTTTTCTTTTAGTATATATGTTATGTGTTGTGTTTGAATATGTGTATTAATATCAAACCTTTATGAACAACAACTAGATATCGTAAAATACCTTGTGTGGTATCCTATCTATTGTTTGTGTGACAACGTAAAATACCTTGGGTGGTATCCTATCGTAAAATACCTTGTGTGGTATCTTATCTATTGTCTGTATGACAACGTAAAATACCTTGTGTGGTATCTTATCGTAAAATATCTTGTGTGGTATCATATCGTAAAATACCTTGTGTGGTATCATATCGTAAAATACCTTGTGTGGTATCCTATTTATCGTCCGTGTGACAACGTAAAATACCTTGTGTGGTATCCTATTTATCGTCTGTGTGACAACGTAATACACCTTGTGTGGTATCCTATTGTAAAATACCTTGTGTTGTATCCTATTTATCTTCTGTGTGACAACGTAAAATACCTTGTGTGGTATCCTATCGTAAAGTACCTTGTGTGGTATCTTATCTATTGTCTGAGTGACACGTATCGGTCCTGTATAATAAGATCTCAAAAACATATGTGATAACATATCGAAACATGAGTGATGTTGTATCTACTGTGAATAGTAACATATCTATATTAGTGTCATAATGCCGTGTGTTGTGTGATACTGTAACATGTTTTGAGATATTAGGACTGAGTATAACTACAAACATCTGTGTGATTACTGTGCGCTGAGAACCTATCTGGATTATATCAATGTAGTTATACTATGTTACTTATAATCACATATCAACATGAATTTTTCAGTATAATTGAATATGGTTGAATTTATGTGACTGAAAGGGGTTATATCTTTAATGTTCTTGAACTGACCTGAGTTTGCCTGCATGTGAGCAGGAAAATGGCTCCAAAAAGAGGTCGACCAGCCAAGAACGCTGCTAAGAATGTCACTAACCCTGAAACGAATCAAGTTCCACCTGTTAATCCAGAATCAAATCCAGATCCATATATAAATCCGAAAACGAACAGGGTTCCTCCCGTAAGTCTTGAAACGAATATAGTTCCACCTGAGACACGGAAACGAATACGGTTCTACCTGCGGTTGCAAGTGGATCTGTGCTGAACGAAGCAATGATAGCACGAATTGTGAAAGAACAACTATCTGCTTGTGGTATTTTAACGCAACATAAACAACATATCACTTCTGGTTCTGGTGGGAACTAGGATCATACTAAACACAATGTTACCGCTAGATACGTAAAAACTCATCATACCATTGGTACAAAAACTGTTCCTGATCCACCACAGCAGGGATGTACTTATAAGTACTTTGCTTCCTGCAACCTCGTAATTTCACAGGTAAAGAAGGAACGGCTGGACTCGTGAAGTGGATCGAGGAGATTAAAATCAGCCAATGTTTGGCAAAGCATAAGGTGTCTTATGCTGCTTGTTCTTTGAAAGACTCAGCTTTAACCTGGCGGAATATCTAGGCGAAAACTTTGGACTCAGCTACAGTTGACTCAATTGGTTGGAACGATTTTAAAAATCTAATTATGTTAGAGTATTGCCCAATCACTTAAATCCAAAAGTTCCAAGAGGAATTATGGAACCACTATATGGTCGGTGCTGATTGTCTGGCTTATACCGATCATTTTCATGAACTCACTTGTTTACTTCCCAATATGTTTCCTATGGAAGCAACATTTATTGAAAAGTACATCAAAGGTTTGGTTCCCCTAATTCGAGGAATGGTGACTGCAGCTAAACCAACCACTCTTAAATGTACCATTCTGTTGACCACTAAGCTTACTAGTGAGGCAGTAAGAACTGGTACTTTGTCCATGAAAACTCAGACGGCTGTGGGCCGTAGTGATGCCAGTGCCTCTAGTGCTACATGGGGTATTAAACGAAAGTGGTTTGGCAAAACCAAAACTAAAGCTCTGGCTGAGATCAGCCAAAGCAAACCAACTTTGAAGAATTATGGTGCGACTATTCCTGAGAGGAAAGCTTATACTAGGTAGGTGCCCAAATGTAACAAATGTCCATATCGTCATACATGACCATGTCCTGTTTGTGCTAACTATAATCGAGTTGGAAATTACACTAGATACTGTAACTTGCTTGCTCGTCAGCCAAACCAAGCACCACGACAAACCACTCAAACACACTGGTCGTGCTTTAAGTGTGTAAGTCCCGGCCATTTCATGAGAAACTATCCGAACAACAACAACACCAATCACGGGAATGAAGCTAGGAGAGAGCTTTCCAGATTGGTGCAACAGAGGCAAGACATGATGCAAACATTGTCATTCGTATGTTTCTTCTCAATAACTTATACGTATCAGTTCTGTTTGATACAGGGGCACATAAGAGTTTTATCTCTCCTGAATTTGCATCATTACTTTCATTGCCTACAGTAGATCTAGAAAATCCCTACGTCATTGAACTTGCTAATGGCAAGTTAATCAAAACTAACAGTGTTATTCAAGGATGTTCCTTGAATCTGAATGATCACCTTTTCCATATCAATTTACTTCCCATTGAACTTAGAAGTTTTGATGTCGTAATAGGTATGGATTGGCTTTCTGATAACCAAGCGGAAATTTTGTGTCAAAATAAGGTGATGTGTATTCCATTACCTGACGGTAATACACTGATAGTTCAAGAAGAACGAGCTGGTAGAAAACTTGGTATCATATCGTGTATAAAAACTCAGAAATTCTTAAGGAAAGGTTGTCAAGCCTTTCTAGCACATGTGCCTGAGAACAATTCTTCACAAAAACGTATCGAAGATATTTCGGTAGTCAAAGATTTTCCTAAAGTTTTTCCAGAGGATATATCAGGATTACCCCAAGTGAGACAAGTTGAATTTCGAATTGACTTGATTCCAGGTGTAGCGCCTGTTACAAAAACTCCTTTTCTTTTAGCACCCTTAGAGATGCAAGAGCTTTCAGGTCAACAGTAGGAATTGTTAGACAAAAGTTTTATTAGACCTAGTTTCTCACCTTGGGGAGCACCAATTCTTTTTGTGAAAAAGAAGGATGGTTCATTCAGGATGTGTATCGACTACAGGGAACTCAATAAATTAACAATCAAAAACCGTTATCCACTACCTCGTATTGATGATCTATTCGATCAATTACAAGGTGCTACCTACTTTTCAAAAATAGATTTAAGATCCGGATATCACCAGTTACGAATTCATGATGATGAAATTCCTAAAACTGCTTTCAGAACCCGTTACGAACATTACGAGTTTTTAGTAATCCCATTTGGATTAACGAATGCACCTGCAGTTTTTATGGATCTGATGAATCGAGTATGTAGACCTTATCTGGATAAGTTTGTAATTGTGTTTATCAATGATATTCTCATTTACTCCCAAAACCAGCAGGAACATGCTCAACACTTACAAATGATTTTAGAACTTTTAGCTCGTGAAAAGCTATATGCTAAATTCTCCAAGTGTGAATTTTGGTTACTGGAAATGCAATTTCTTGGGCACGTAGTGAATGAGAACGGTATACAAGTGGATCCTAGTAGGATTAAAGCTGTAAAACAATGGGAGACACCACAAACCCCATCTGAAATACGTCAATTCTTAGGACTTGCAGGTTATTACCGGCGATTCATTAAGAACTTCTTAAAACATTGCCTTGCCATTAACCACTTTGACGCAGGAAAACCAACCGTTTATATGGGGTTCTCAACAGGAGGAGGCATTCCAAATGTTGAAACACAAACTCTGCAACGCACCTATACTTGCATTACCGGAAGGTACTGATAACTTCACAGTATAGTGTGATGCTTCTCAGCAGGGTCTCTGGTCTCGCACCTATACTTTCATTACCGGAAGGTACTGATACACGAGAAGAACTATACCACTCATGATCTAGAACTTAGTGTAGTTGTGTTTGTACTTAAAATTTGGAGACATTATCTATATGGAACGAAGTGTATTATATATACTGACCAGAAAAGTTTTCAACACATTCTAGATCAGAAAATGTTAAACATGTGACAAAGGCGATTGGTAGAACTCTTAAACGACTATGACTGTGAAATTCGTTATCATCCAGGTAAAGAGAATGTCGTAGTCGATGCCTTGAGTCGCAAAGAACGAGTCCAGCCTCTACGTGTGAAAGCGTTAGGAATGACTGTTCAAACCAGTCTAATTCCTCATATTAGAGAAGCTCAACAACAAGCTTTACAAGCAACAAACTACTTAGCCGAGGAACTAAGAGGGTTAGACAAACAACTTGAAACCAAAACTGATGGAGTGTTGTATTTCAAAAGCCGAATTTGGGTTGCTCTATTCGGTAACTCTAGAACAATCATCTTGAATGAGGCGCACAAATCCATGTATTCTATTCACCCAGGTGCTGATAAAATGTATAAAGATCTTAGAAACTTTTACTGGTGGCCTGGAATGAAGAAACATATAGCTGAATACGTGGATCGATGTTTAACATGTCTCAAAGTTAAGGCTGAACATCAACGACCTTCTGGGTTATTGCAACAACTGGAGATTCCTATGTGGAAATGGATCAAATCTCTATGGACTTCATTACTAAATTACCCAGAACGTCACGTAATCATGACTCTCTATGGGTTATTGTTGATCGTCTTACTAAATCTGTGCATTTCTTACCCATCAGAGAGGATTGCTCTATAGATCGACTGACTAAACTCTATGTCAACGAGATTGTATCTCGACATGGAATACCAATCTCCATCATTTCTAATAGATATAGTCGATTCATGTCACGATTTTGGCAAACTCTTCAGAATGCTCTAGGCACACAAATTAATATGAGCACAACTTATCATCCCCAAACGGATGTACAAGCCGAACGAACAAATCAAAAACTTGAAGACATGCTCAGAAGCTTTGTGATTGAAGCTGGGATATTCATCTTCCACTTGTTGAATTCTCATACAATAATAACTACCATACCAGTATTCAATGCGCTCCATTTGAAGCACTCTATGGACGCAAGTGTAGATCTCCTATATGTTGATCAGAGGTAGGTGAAAGTCAGATTATAGGCCCAAAATTCATACAAGAAACCACCGATAAGATCGCACTTATTCAAGAAAGAATTAAAGTTGCTCGCGATCGTCAAAAGAGTTATGCTGATAATCGTCGGAGACCTCTAGAATTTCAAGTAAGTGATCGGGTTATGCTGAAAGTATCACCCTGAAAAGGTATTTTTGGATTTGGAAAGTGAGGTAAACTCTCATTAAGATTTGTGGGAACATTTAGAATTCTAGAACGAATTGGAACAATAGGCTACAAACTTGAATTACCTCCTGAACTCTGTAACATTCATGATGTCTTTCACGTATCAAATCTGAAGAAATGCTTAACTAATGAATCATTAATCATATACCTCTTGAAGAGATTCAGATTGATGACAAACTTCAGTTCACCGAAGAACCGGTAGAGGTGATGGATCGAGAAGTAAAAGTGCTGAAACGAAGCCACATTCCAATCGTTAAAGTTAGATGGAATACTCAACGTGGACTTGAATATAAATGGGAACGTGTGGATCATATGAAAGAAAAATATCCTCATTTATTCTCATAAATGAATGTCACAAGATAAGTCTTCACTAAATTTCGGGGCGAAATTTTTGTAACAGGAGGAGACTGTGACAATTCCGTTTGAAGATTACGTCATTATCGACTCAAAGCACATATCGTCGTGCTTGAACTCCACGTTGATTTAGCAATTTTCTAAGTTCAAAGTATGCAAGAAATCGTGAATGTAGGTGAAAACCGTGCGCGAAACGGAGTTCCAGATTCTCCGGAATCGTTAAACGAAGAAAAATTCAAAAATATTGCAATTAGGGAGTCCGCACGGTACGCCTAGCCCCACTTTGCCACTCTAGGTGGTACGTGCGGAATCAAAATATCTGAAGCCTCTGTAATCCTTCGCGGTACGCCTAGTCTCACTCTTCCCCTCTAGGCGGTAAGCGAGGCATGTGGCGGTTTAAAGATCAGATTAAGGAATCATATTTCATGCAAATACATATCTTTTTCTTCTTTCTCAAGCACAAGCACCAACATAGACGATCAGACCCTCTTTTCAGCATCTAAACTCAGTTCTAAAGCTACAAGATCCTCTGGATCTTGCCAGAGAACGTTTCTACAACATCTGATCATTGTTTTGCGACTGAAAATCCGTCTGATTAGGTTACGATTCGTTTCATCCTACTAGTTTGATAATGGTTTGATTAGATCTTGTTTTTGAACGTAATGCAATATTTAGGGTTGTTGATTATCGCCTAGATGATGGCTAGGAATGATTAGAAACGAAAAACAGGGTGTGTTAACGGTTAAAATCCTTGTTTCGATCCGTTGTAATGCCCGGTTATCATGAAACTATACCTTTGATTATAATGGTTTAAACCATTTGATTGTAACAATGTGTGTGATTTTCTTGATCATTCCTTGGAATGCTAGGTTAAATCCAAGTGTTTCAAATTAATGACAATCATTAAGATAATCACTGGAATAACGATCTGGCGGTTATGATAACAGTCGGATTAGTTATGACAAGCAGTACCCGAGCTACCATGAGTCTGAAATCCAAGGGTGTACACAACCACAGTGTCGAAGACCACAGCGCGAGAGTGACAATAGAGATAATAAACAACAAACAAAATACACGGATTATTCCTAAAACAGTTAGGAAATCTATTTAACCACATAAACATGAATCAGAAGAAAAGAAAAACACCATGTGAGGGAAAACAATGAACAAAACCTCAATGGATAACATTTGGAGTATCGATCCAACGAGATGTCAACATGGGTGACGATCCATGTCGATATGTTGTTAGATTTGGATACCCTAAATGATTTCTTTATAGTGCAAAACAATGTCAGCAGTTAAATACAACGCTACGTTTGTATGAGTGACGATTCATACGAATGTCAGCGTGAGTCTTTAACGTTGTTACAAAATAATAACAATTAATTAAAATCTCACCTAAACGATTTAGTAAACAATCAAAATTTTAAAACACACAACCGTTCGTACGAATGGACCCTCATTCGTACGAACCAGTCAAATTCATTCGAACGAATGGGAGGCATTCGTACGAACGACTGATTCGTGCGACAACACAGCTATAAAAGCAACACTTTCGTTTTTCGAACCTATTTTTCTCCCAACTCTCTCAAACGAAACCCTCTTTCGCCCCTCTCAATTTTCGGCCATTTTCACCCGAAATCGGACCATTTCACGGTCCAAATCGTGTGTATTTCAACCCCAAAACCTTCATTTCAAGATTCCAAACCTTTTCATCCAATTTCGATCAAATACGAACTCCACAGTAAGTATTAGCACCGATCCTTTGCACCAAAACACTCCAAAACGTTTTTCCATCAATTTCGACCATAAAAACACCAAAAAAAACCACTGATCTCAAAAATGGCGTTCTTGGTGAACTTGCAGGTGAATGAGCCATACGAAGAGCTCATTCGTTCGAACGAGAAGCTTCGTTCATGAAAGAGAGTCACGCGAACGAGCTGTCGAACGAACGAGCAATCGCACGAACGACATGGGTTCATTCGTGTGGAACAACCATAGGAATGAAGGGCCATTCGCACGAATGGATAACATGAAGGAGAGTATGCATTCGCATCACTCCATTCGTGTGAATGAGGGCCATTCGCACGAACCACCCGTTCGCACCAAGAACAACCGAAAATGGCTAAGTGTTGAAAGTTCCATCCTACACCATTTGTATCGATAGAACCGAAACTTAGACCCGATTTTAAATCTAATCAAACTAAGATCAATGAGAACACATTTTTCCAAATCACATCAAGAAACAGAGCACATAATCACCAAACACCTAACTAGCTAATATTTAACACATGATTCAAACCGAGAGAACATACCGGGTGAGTGCATCAACGACCCAAGACCTCATGTGAGTTCACAAACCCCTTGTTTTCAAATTTTTTTCCTTCCAAATTATTTGGGGCTGAGAACATGAATCCTCTTATCCGAGTGATCTGCGAATAAGATTTATTTTCAAATAGTTTTCAATAAAAGATCAACCCTCAACCTCTTATTCGAATGTTATACGAATAAGTGCATTTTCAATCATTTTTACTGAGAGGTCATCGCCTCATTCAACTTTTCCAACTCAACAACAACAAATGAGTTCCAAGAGTTCAAACACAATTCATCAAGAAAATGCCCATTGACCACAACAGTTCGAGGCTTTGTGCCCAACCAAGAGGAGAACGGACACACTCTGAGGAATTGTTTGTGTACAATCGAATACCATCATTTTCATGGGAATCCCAAATCAAAAAATCAACATATTTTTATGGTATCTGTCTAGAGTAATTCATCAGGACTTGTGTCCACACAACATCACATTGAGTATTCGCTAAGGAATGCTCGAACAACTCACATCAGAGTCATTTACCATTAGTTGACGCGGGTCAACCAACGGTAACGTAGATGGTATCATAGGTCTGGAAAACCTCCAGCACTGAGGCTGGTATGTTACACGCATGAACACATGAAACAACAACTCAGATTAGTTCCAGGGGAACTAATCACACAATCACGTCAGTCAGGGTTGGTAAATGATCACATGGGTGATACTATGGACACACCACACAACGAAAACATGAGTTTCAAATCAAACAGATGTTCAAGACTTGGTCTTGAACGATTTTCAAATGAGTACACATCAAACAATGTTTAACAACAAGAAAGAAGTGCAAACTATGTGATTTTCAAACAAACCAAACATGTTTCCTATATCAAGAGAAAGAGCATACTCTTCTTTCTCAAAATATTTATTTTACATTCGTCGTGTCGTGTAAAGTGGAGATACACAAGTGACAAGGTCTGAATTTCCGTTAAGGACTCTCTCGTGGATCATCGAAGGGGTGGTGGGCTGGCGGTAAGCCTGACCCTACGTATGCCCTATACATAAACTACCTTCGGTGATTTGGGATGGCGTCAGTAATGATGGTCAGACCGACGAACTTGTGTAGTTCATTCGTGTTTTCAACACCATTCACACATCATATTTCAAACCGATGTGAATGGAAGATTTTCACTAAACCTTTTACAAAATCAAATGTTTTCAAAACTAACGTGAACTCACCAACCTAGTGTTGACAGATTTTACATGTTCTCAGGTGAAGAACAGGTAGAAGGAGAATGACTTAGAGAGAGAAAGATAGGATCCCTTAGAGGAACCTATAACTCCTGCATGGAATCTCCCAGGCCACATCGGCTACAATCAACTCAAAAGATAAAGAAGTATCGTTAATTTCTTCATGCTCGTTCCAAGTTCGAAGTACCAATTGTACTCCAGACATGCACTTGTGCAAGCAAGTCCTTGTGGGACATTTGGTCCTCATTCTAGATGTCCAAGTCAAGTTGTAATAAGATTAAATTATGAAATAGATGTAATTTTATTTTGTTCATTTAATGTATTTTAGTATTTCTCTTATTATCATGTGCAACGTAACAATCTGATCACTCTGATTACAATCACGCCTCGGGACTATTCCGCCCGACGGGTCTCCGATCCGGCCCGGGGTGTGACAGTAGTACATTTGACATGGTTATTTAACCTATTCTAATTTTAAATTCTTATGTTTCATGATATCTGGATGATCAATAACAAGAATTGATCATTCCTAAGCCATAAATTCATCTGAAAACTGTTTCAATAACATAATCAACAGCAGTACCTATTTGGTTAATCTGAGAATATCCTGATTAATCTGAGAAGTCATCAACCTTGTATTAGGAACCTGAATCAGTATAGGTTCCCACATTATCATACATTGTATGATATTCAACTAAAATACCTAATTAAGTACTTGATATCAGTTTGATGACTTTCAATACAATGTCTTTGACATTGGATGTTCAGAAAGATCTAATCATTAAGTAAAACATAAATAACTTATTAAACGTAAACTAATGCAGAATCAAACTATTACTACCAGTCTGTACGATATTTTGTTATCCTTGAGACTTCAGGTGAGTTTCGTACAACCCCTTTTCTTTTTAATGTTTTACAAACATCGGGGAATTTCTGTGAAATTGTTTTCGAACATATGATATGTATCATTGTTATCTGTGTGATTTCATGTGAACTTATGATGAACCAGTAATATTTCATGGGATTTTTCCGTTAGCCCGTTATCACATTAACGAAAAAGTCCTCATCCCTCGAAACTGTATCTAGTGAACCATGTGGGCCCAAATAGGAAACATTGATACTACTATTGGCTTACAACCCATTTGCTAGAAGTTTGCAACTCCCTTTGTTATGAATGTTTGTTACATGTTTCCAAAATATCCTCTTAATGTTAGTGATAGACATTAAGATAATGAGGCATCAAGATATTTACCGATGGGTAGTATCTTCGTAAAAACATAGAATTGTCCGAAAGGAACAAGATACTGGTCCCATGGTTATCTTTGAAATTGTATATCGAAAACTTGCATATCATATAATTTTGTTTAAATCGAACTTTATGAACTCACCAGTTTTGTGCTGACTTTTCAAACTCAAATCTTTTTGCAGATAGACAGTGACGGCCGGTGAGAGTGCACGTTTAAGTACTTGTAATTAAATATCTCATTTTGTAAAATAAGTTTAGTTTGTAAAATATAACTGTGTTTGTAATGATGATACCCTTGTAATGTAATGCTTTAAGTTCATCTGTGTGTTTGTGATACCGGATCAAGTAAGTTACACCCCATCCCTGAGACATCACCACTATGCTTCCGTGACCTTCTTAGTGTGATGAATGACATCATCAACAAGTGACGTGAGGTGGGGGTGTGACATGACCCGCGTTGACCAGGCCGTTTGGCCCTTTGACTGAGCCTTTGAATCCTTTTTTGAGCCCCAAAACCAGTTTTTTGAACCCTTTCATGACCGTTTAGAATATTTTCACCTATTTAAGCCATGGGAAACCCTAATTCGCATTTTTATCACCCAATGATGGCTGAATACAAAGGAAAAAGATATTTTTGAAGATTTTGGAGCTTTGGGATCAATTCAGATGCTCGAAAGAGGATCAGATCACATATACAAGTGCTCGGAACGCGTTTTCGGGTTTGTTTATGCGTGTTAGTTGTTCTTTTCTATTTGTTTTTGAATTTTCTACCATGTTCAGATCTAATTTCATGTTAATGAATGTTTGGATGATGATTCTTGGCTGGATCTTTAATTCTACCTTGACTTGGGATGATTATCGGATGAAAAATCAGTTTTTCAGGTTTGTTTTAAATGAATGAAACTTTGCTTTTGATTTAAATGTGATTTTGAATGATTATGAATGTTATTATACTATTGTGAATGATCTGATTGTATGTTACAACTATCTTGTTGGGATAAAAACTAGTTTTTAACCTAATTATGATTTGACTAATCCTAGTAAATCATAAGAACATGATATAATCATATTATAATCCGTAGGATAACCACCTTAGAGGCTAATCAAGTAATAAGGTGTTGGGATATTGTGGTTTAAATAGGGTTTTCAGGTAATTTGCATGATTATTGGATTACTTGTTGATTTTTTATGCCACGTATGTCAAATTCATAGTTAATCTTAATTACATTGATTCATTTGTTATTTGGTACATTGTAGTTGTTGAGACTGACCTAGTTATTCAACCATTGAGGTCTTAAGCATTGCCAATTTGGAGAGACTGATTCCGTAATCCTTTCTTACATTCCCGTAAGCTTTACACAACCACTAGGACCTTCTTGAGTGTTAGAGAGTCTGAACATGAGATCTAGCATTCCTTAAGTTCCCGAGTAGGTTGTATCATTAGATCCGGTATCATTCAGTCAGATAATCCCGATAGTTGTTAGATTCCTTTAAGATTCCTAGGCTGGGTAGAACTTCATTCGTATCTGATTTTCTAGTTGTTCTTGCTGTGTTGAGTTGATTCATTTAGTTTTCTTAATTTCTTTAATTGTCTAAACTCATTTTCGTAAAACCAATTTTGTTTTCTAAATTTAGTAAGTTTCTCATTTTGTTACTTTACAGTTAGGGTTTATTAGTTTATTCTGTGTCCTTAGATTCGACATCCGGACTTTCCTTAGCTAAACTTCATACGTCAGGTGCACTTTCCTGTAGTGTGTAGTTCGGTTTAGGTAATTTCGATTTATTACTCGATAGTGTTGCATCATTATTTCTTTATATATAAACCGACACATCAACGCATAATGACAATTATTCGACATTTTTTATTGTTTGACCTGACTTGACCCGAATCACTGATCCGAAAATTTAACCCAATTAACCAAGACATACCAGTCGATTGCAAAAAATTTTTTTGATCATGTAAGTTTTCGCCCCCTTCGAACTTGTCAAGCTCCGTCACTGCTTCTTACCTTATATCATTTATTTAATTATAGTATAGTAACACATGTGTTATGCTTACATTATATCATTTATTTAATTATTGTGATGTAATTTACCATTATCTGAAAAGAATTCAAAATAATATGTTTTATCTACACTCGTTACAATTATGTAAATATATACATCTACAAAAAAATATAAATAAAACGTAATTGAAACTACAATGTAATTAAAAAGATAAATAAACGAATTTAATGGTACAATTTTTATGAAAAAAATTATATATTATAAAATAGTTATGAATGGATAAAAAAAGTGGTACACTTTGAATAAAAATGTGTTAGATGGTGACTCATGTTACAATATTAAATCTAACTTTTTTAAATGATACAAAATATCTTAAATGTTCTTTCTTATTAAAAACATGAATAATGACATGTGTCTCGATCTTATGTGCGTGGCTTTTAAATTAACTATTAGATGATAGTTAATGTGTTATTACTCTATCTAGGGGTTTTAATTCGAACACTACCTTATATAAATATATATATATATATATATATATATGGTAAGGTTCCTCTAAAAAGTCAATTTTGTCTAAGAAGGCTAAGAAGGATTTTCAAAAACACAAAAACCGACCCAAACAAACTCCGATTGAATTCATTTTTGCATCATTGAAACCGGCTTTTTGAACCCTAACATACAAACATTAAATTGTAAACAATAAACCTAAATACTAAAACCAAAACTTTAAAAACAAACCATATATCTAAAGATAAAACCTAAAAAGTTAAAAACCAAGCCTAAAATCTAAACTTCAAAAATACTTATTAAAGTTAAAGACTAAAAGCTAATATTGTAGGGTTCAATGAGACGATTCCAATGCCATCGAAATAATTTTAATTGGAGTTCGTTCTGTAAAGCCAACTAGGAGCCCGAAAACAACCCGGTTCCAATGAATATCTGCTCGACAGCCTCTGGAATAGTGCGTAATCCTATTCCAGGGTTTTCCAATCGAAACCAACAGCACCCGTGGTGATCTGAAGGTGAAGGATGAACGTTTGATTCAAGATCGAACACCACGGGAAGAGAATCGAACTTGAACAGGCAAGAACTGCTCAAGACTTCTAGGGTTTGACACTAGAGTGATCTGGGAAAAAAGAGGGCTCAAGAAAGTTAGGTTTGAATCTGTTTGAACTAATTTTTATAGACTGTACTCATTCGGCCGAATGAGTGGCCGAAGCAACTCATTCGGCGAATGGCTCAGCCGAATGAGCTTGATCAGCCGAATGAGTCATGCGGGTGACTCATTCGATCGCCCTAGACATTCTGTAAGCGTTCATTCGGCCGAATGGCTTCATTCTTAGAGTCATTCATCCGAATGGGTCTATAACACATATATAATCATAGTTAAACATAATAAAACACATATAAACTAGAATAAACATTAAGAGCAATATAGAAAGACTGATTTCATTAATAACATAAACTTTATACATCAAAGATCATACAAAACTGAACTAGGGACATTTCATGCACCAACACAGTTACTTCTTATCTCAATAACATAATTGAGACTAAGAAGAAACTTGCCATAGTTGAGTGTGACTATGAGTCCTTAAGCTAGAAGCTCAAGAGCTATGAAAGCTAATCTTACATTATTGAGCACATGATCAGTACTGGGACTGATCAGAATGGGAAGGGTAAGGAAACAAGACACAATCACTGTCCCCCACCAGTCTTGAACAGATTTGTCAATTCCCCGAATGACAAAGAGGTTAAAGATTTTCAGGTGAAAACTCCATTAGTTATTGATCCCATTGGGATAATATCTGATGAGGGTTCCTTAATGTCTGAGGAATCTTTTGTGGAGAGCGTGGTTGAAGATTGGGTGTCTGATTCAGAGGATGAGTCTGATGTCACTCCTGGAGTGTCATATGTCACGAATCAACCATCTGTTGCCAAGAAGCCTGACCCAATATTGCCCAAGGTTAACATGGCTTCAAAGTTATCCAAAGCCGTTTGTTTTGTTAAGTCTTCACAAGATAGTGAAGCAAGTGAGACCAAGGAATATGTTAAAACTATTTTTAATGGCACAAGGGGTTTGGGTTTTGTTACCGACAAGACTAAGAAAAATGTTTTTCAAACTAAATGTTCTCAGTCTAAAGCCAAATAGTTTTCTTTCAAAGATAAAAGAGTTTGCTTTGAGTGTGGTGCACCTGGACATTTTGTTAGATTTTGTCCCTAGTTGATCAGACCTAAGATTGCACTATCCAGAAAACTAAATCAGAATTTTAACAAATTTGTCAAATCTGATTTTAAATCATCTCAAGCAAAGCCTAAACAACCCAATCTGGTCAAACCTTTGGATAAGGGTAAAAGGAAGGTGGTGAAATTGGATGTTCCCAAGGTGGTTAATGTTAATAAATCAAAACCATTATCCATTTACTTGAAAAACTCTTTCAGTAAAACCACTGTCTGGAAAGTTAAGTCTTCCGAGACTTCAATTTTAAACACTCCAGACAAAGCAACCCCTGATGGTAAATGGATTGATGTTTGGATCCGAGACTCATTGGGTCAACCCAAGACTGTAAAGGCTTGGGTTCCCAAGTTGAACTAATTGTTTGTGTTTGTGCAGGTTGCCCCAACAGCTGCTCTTAACAGCTCTTGGATCGTTGATAGTGGGGCTTCAAGGCACATGACTGGAGATATTTCGCTGCTCACCAATTATAATTCTATTCGAGGTGGTTATGTAGCATTTGCAGGCGATAAAGGCGGGTTCATTACGGGAGAGGTATTCTGTCAAATGGCCAAGTTTCCTTTGATAAAGTCAGATATGTCAAGCAGTTGGAGAACAATCTTCTTTCAGTGTCACAGATTTGTGACAAGCAGCACAAAGTTCTTTTTGATGAATCCAACTGCTACATACTTAAGCAAGGCGTTGTTATTCCTAAAGATTGGATTTTGATGTTAGCACCCTGTAAGCAGGACTTGTATGTACTCAACATGGCCACAGCTTCAACAACATCCTCCACAGCTTCATGTTTTATGTCAAAGGCCACTGGGAATGACTCTATTCTTTGGCATAAGAGGATGGGCCATTTGAGTCTACGCAAGATGAACCAGTTGGTACACAAAAACTTGGTTGAGGGGTCAGTCTAAAGAATTTTAAGCTAACTGATATCTGTGTCTTGTGCAAGAAAGGAAAGTAGACAAGCAGTCTCACAAGCTGAAAAAGTTTCATTCAATCATTGTTCCTCTTGAGCTTCTCCATATGGATTTATTTGGTCCAATAAACCGCAAGAGTATAGCTGGAGATCAATATTGTCTAGTCATCAGATATTCTTGGGTTTTCTTTCTAAAGGAGAAATCTGAAACGTTTGAGTGCATTCAAGTGTTGGTGACCAAACTTGAATCTCTTTATAAGCTCAAGATTCGTATGCTCAGAACAGACAACGGGACAAAGTTCAAGAATCACAACATGGAGAACTTCTGTAATGCACGTGTCATTGTCCAACAATTTAGTGCTCCATATGTCCCGCAAATGAATGGTGTTGTTGAGTGCAAGAACAGAACTTTGATTGAGGCCGCTAGGACGATGCTTGCTGATTCATCACTTCCAGTTCAGTTCTGGAATGAAGCTGTGGCAAATGCTTGCTACACATTGAACCGGGTCTTGATAGTAAAGATACATGGAAGACATGCTTTGAACTGCTTCACAACAGAAAGCCTAATCTTAAGTATCTTGAATCTTTTGGTGCTTCGTGCACGATTCTTAAGAAACACGAGCAGGGCAAGTTCAATGAGAAGGTGGAAGAAGGGTATTTCCTTGGGTACATCACTCCTAATAAAAGGGTCTACAATAGATCAACTCAGAATGTGGAGGAATGGTACCATGTTGATGTTCAGGGACATTCTATGCCCCCACCTGGGAAAGGTCCAGACTGGATGTTTGATTATTCAGACCTTTTCAACTCATTCAATATGCCTCCCATGTACTCAGATGAAGATGTTGCTGTTCAAATGATGTATGATACACATAATGCACCCGATGAACCTGTGCAACCTTCATCAACTTCAATTCCCACATTACAGATAAATGATTACAGCTCAGACACAGATGATAACCCAGTTCCGCTAGCTGCCCCAGAACCAAATGTTGACAACATTGTACCTGGACATAAGGACTTGAATCTGAACAACCTTGATCCACAGGTTGAGGTTCCTGCTCATCCTGTTGGAAGAATTAATCGAATTCATCCTCAGGAGAACATTATTGGAAGTACGCTTGATGGGGTCAAGACAAGAAATCAGCTATCTTCGAGAGGTCTTGCTGATATTCTTGACTTTGCTGATATGAAATACTGTTCCCATTCTTGTTTCATCTCTCAAGTTGAACCGCGCACTGTCACCGAAGCATTGAGAGAGGAATCGTGGGTTGATGCCATGCAAGAAGAACTCATGCAATTCAAGAAATTAGGAGTTTGGCAACTTGTTGACAAACCGAAAAGTGCAAAGATTATAGGCACCCGATGGGTTCTTCATTGCAAAAGGGACGATCACGGGATCGTTATGCGAAACAAAGCACGTTTGGTGGTTCAAGGATTCAGACAGATTGAAGGACTTGACTATAATGAAGTGTTTGCACCAGTTGCTCGTCTTGAGGCAATTCGTATCTTCTTGGCATATGCATCCTTCAAGAAATTAAAAGTTTATCAAATGGATGTCAAGAGTGCATTCCTTCACGGTGTGATCAGTGTGACAGTGTATGTCAATCAACCTCCCGGGTTTGAGGATCCATTGCATCGTGACCAAGTCTACAAGCTAGAAATGGCTTTATATGGATTGCATCAAAATCCGCGAGCGTGGTATGAGACTCTATCTACTCACCTTCTGAACAACGGGTTCAGAAGGGGTGTCATTGATTGCACATTGTTCATTCGAGAGAAGGATGGTGACTTACTCTTGGTACAAGTCTATGTGGACGATATCATTTTCGGTTCTACAAATGATAGTCTGTGCAATGAATTCGAGAAGGTCATGAAAGACAAGTTTGAAATGAGTTCAATGGGGGAGATGACATTTTTTCTTGGGTTGCAGGTGGATCAATCTGAGGCAGGGATCTTCATTCATCAGACCAAATACGTTGGTGACATTCTGAGCCGGTTCAGTATGTCGGATGCAAAACCTGCTGGTACCCCACTGGCTATTAATCACGGGATTACACCAGACGAAAAGGGGGAGTTAATCAATGCCACTCTGTACCGAGGAATGATTGGGTCTCTCATGTATCTTACTGCTTCTCGACCAGACATCATGTTCACCACATGCTTGTGTGCTCATTATCAGTCCAAACCAAGAGTATCACATCTGATTGCTGTGAAGAGGATTATGCGTTATCTGAAGGGTACACCGGATCTTGGCTTATGGTACCCTAATGATGATAAATTTGAGCTTACTGCATACAGTGATTCAGACTCTGGCGGATGCAAAAGGGATTTCAAGTCAACATCAGCAGGATGTGAGTTCTTTGGGACCTGTTTAGTTACTTGGCAGTGCAAGAAGCAGACGTCGGTGTCTACTTCAACATGCGAAGCTGAATACATTGCTGCTGCTAGCTGTCACTAAGAACAACAACTCAGGGAGTATGGGTTACATTTTTCTAATACTCCTTTTTATGTTGATAATACTGCCGCCATAGCTGTCACTAAGAACCCAGTCCATCACTCGAAAACCAAACACATCGATATCAAATATCACTTCATACGTGATCGTTTTGAAAAGAAACTTATCGATGTTGTTAAAATACACACCGATCACCAGAAAGCCGATCTTTATACAAAAAGCTTTTGATAAACCCATATTCTTATATATGTTATCGGCTAATGGTGTTTTTCAAAAGGATGAAGTGATTCCTTCATCTGAAACAATAAAAATGATCATCGCGTTTATTAGTTAGATTTATTGCTTTATTTTTATTGTTTTAGGTTTTTAGGGGGAGAAAAAGTAGTTTAATTTAAAAAACCAAAAACATTTAAAAATTTTTAAAAAATCCAAAAACATTTGAAAAGTTTAAAAAAATGAGAAAGTCTTGTTTGAGAAAGTGATATGCTAACCTATCATATCTTAAAAGCTAAGGTGAATGCATAAACTGAAAACACTTTGGAATTGTGAATTGATGTACTGATAGGCCGACTTTACAAAATGTATAGATTATTTGTGATTACTTAGAAAGTCTGACTTATGGGATCCATTTTAAAAAACTAGCTAAGTGAGAAATAGTTTTTGACTCAAATCAAGCATACACCTGTTATCATAGGATCTAATAAGGTTTCCAATGATTCATGAATTCAAGTCTGTACATGTGCCATATTGCTTTGTAAAAAACCTAGCTGAAGCCGTCCATTCTGAGCTGGTATTAAGCTTGGAAAATACAAACATAAAATAAGTTCGATTCCATACACGTGCCATATTGCTTTGTAAACACCTAGCTGGAGCCGTCCATTTGGATAGAACAAGTTGATCGTGTCAACACAATTCTGTATACGTGCCATATTGCTTTGTAAAGACCTAGCTGAAGCCGTCCATGAGAATGTGTTGAACATGAGAGACAAATCAAAAATAAAAATACAAAAAGATAATAAAATTGGAACCTTATGGAATTTATGATTTTAGGTACTAAGTTATGCAGAGATGAGTTACAAACTGATTTTGATCTTTGTTGGTTAAATAAAATGGGTAACTCAGTCAGAAAATATAAATGATCATCAAATTTGTTTAGAAGTGATGTATTGTCAAGCTTAAAGTGGATAAATATATCAGTAATCATATCATAAGACAAATGTGTCTGAAGTAGAACATTCAGTAATGCTGATTTGATGTGATTAGGTATACGTGTTATTTTCTTGATAGACCTCTCACAAAAATATGTGTTTCTGTGTTTTTAGTTGTTAGTTGTACAGTCGTATTCTATTTCAGAAAAATACAAAAAAGAGTTTATATTTTTCAAATTTGTTTTAGATGATCATTTGTGTGTTCGGATGTTCAATCATCTCTGAATCCATCACTCACCAGACTACTCTTCATAATGGAATTTGTTTAAATGATCATAATGTTAAATTTGAAGTTGAGTTGCGTTTGTGACAACCAAGCTTCATTCGTGCGAATGAACCAGGAGAATGGCTCATTCGACCGAATGATTTCATTCAAGCGAACGAGTCATTAGGCCGAATCAACCTGGACCGAAGCAACGCTGTCGGTTGTTTCATTCGCCGAATGAAACTTTCCGTTTAAAGGGTACTTTCAGCCGAATGAAATTGGGGCGAAGCAACTCATTCGGAAGATTCGTTCGCCGAATGATACTTCCTATTTATAGGACTCCTTCGACCGAATCAGTTCATTCCCCCTAAACACATTCTCTCGGTTAACTGTGTGTGCCTTTCGCCCGAAACACCCTCTCTCTTCGGTTCATCAGATTTTCACTGTTTTTCTTGTTCAATCTGTTGATATTTCGTTGCGTGGTTGGTACAAGTACTTGTGGATCCAAGATTAGCAACTTTTGTCCATAGATTCGTTGTGCACAGATCCTGATTTAGGATTTTAGGGTTCTTAACTGTCACCTCAAAACAAACGAACAAATTGGACGTTAAACCACCAAAGACCAGTTCTAAAAAGTTTAATCAGTCATTTCTGAGTGTTTTGATGCGATTTTTATTAACTGATGTGTGATTTTGGTTTCTAGGGATTTTGAACTCCAACAGCCGACCGAATGAGGGCAGCGACAAAATATATTCATACGGCTGAATGAGACTCTTTCGGTCTCTATTCTCATTCGCCAGTCACACGGTTGACTAGATTCCTTCGGTAAATGTTTCAACCGAATGGACACTTTCGGTGATCATTCTGTTGACTTAGCCCATTCGGTCAACATATTCATTCGCCCATAGGTCATTCGGTCTGAATGGTCTCATTCGTAACAGTTTTATAATTGTGCAAAATTTTCAGATTTTAATCAAGTGTTGAATTGAATTGAACTAATACGTTTATTCTTTTGTATTTCAGTATGGCTGAGTATAAAGCGGTGTCGAAGAACAACATTTGTGCCTATTTGGATCTTACCACCAAGAACGCCAAGCATTTCAGAGAGATTATCACTTTTCTCAAGCGTTCTAGGATCTTTCCAGCTATTTCCACTGTACATGAGCCATATCAGTCACTTCAGCAGGATTTCTGGAGTTCTGCAGATATACACTGTGAGGTTGATCCACCAGTGATCAGGGGAAAGGTGCAGGGGCATGATGTTGTGGTTTCTGCTGAACATATCAGGAGGATATGTGGATTTCAGGATGCACCAGACCAGCCCATTCTACTTGATCGCTACCTTGTTCATGGATGCTTTATGCGATGCAAGTATGACGGTGATTTGGGTGCTGGAGTCCTCAACAAGGCCTTTGTGTCTCCTCAGTTCAAGTATTTGGCCCATGTTCTTATACACTGCCTGGGCTTGAGGCGAGGAGGATTTGATGAGCTGAGGGAGACCATTCAGTGTGCCTTTGTCTCCCTGGTGCTGAATCTGCCCTTCAACTTCTCTAAGATCATCTTCACACACATGAAGGAGAATGTGGTGCTCAACAGTGACAAGAAGTTTCTCATGTACCCTCGGTTTCTCCAGCAGATCTTTGATGCTCAGGTGCCTAACCTACCGAAGACCAGCACAGATATCATCTGGTTAGAGCACCTGAACGATATCACTCTCCTTCCTCTCAACAGAGTGATATCATCTGGTTAGAGACCTGACAAGAAGGCTCTGACAGCTCAGATTCTGAGGATACTGCTGATGAGTTTGAGAATGTTATGGTGGGCACTAGGCTTGTGAAGAAGAGGAGGAGACCTAGTGAGACTGAGCTTGAGGAAATCAGGGATCCATCCTTTATTCCTGAGTTTGATCTTACTCCTCCTCCACGTACTTCTACTGCTACAACCACTGCAGCTGTCACTATTGCTGCTACTGCTGTTCAGGCCACATAATCTCCCTCCGACAAGAGGAGAAGGACAAGGTTTGTCCTGCAGAGGAGGTCAGAACTGTCAACTGCTGCACATCCACTGTTACATCAGCTGTAGCAGTTACAGTTTCTTCACTGACCAAGTCACGGTCTGTTCCTTCACGTTCTACTGTTGCCCCTCTGACATCCTCTGGTGCTTATGCTCCTGAGTATACTACTGCTTCTACTGGTCCCTCCATCACACGAGCTGATACGATCATTTCTACTGTTTCAGTGACTGAACAGCTCATTACACTGAACAGTTTGTTACTTAGGTTGATGGAGAGGAACCATCAACAGGAGGAGGCTATTGCCCAGCTCACGCTGAGGGTCAGTGAGCAAGACGCTCTACTACTTCAGGCTGCTGACCAGCGTGCAGATTTACAGGCTAGATCTGCTCAACAGGAGGATCAGCTGCTCAAGTACATTGATGACCAGTTGGCTTTGACTGCCTCTGGTTTCAGTGACCGGATCCTAACTCTTGAAGCGGAGAACGCCCGACTTACTGAGCAGGTAGAGAGTCTTAAGGAGGGTACTCCCAGGATTGAGGGCACTGAAGCTCACTCTGATGATTCAGAAAAAGATAAAGAAGAAGAAGAAGAAGATGATGATGATGATGATGAAGAAGAAGATGAAAAGTCTAATGAGGAGAAAGTTGATTATGAGGATTCAGACAAAGATGATGGTTCTGATGATGGTTCAAGGAGTGGGTCTGCTAGTTCGTCAAGTGGAGCAGAAGAGCAGTCCCCTCCCACAGAGATCCGAACCAAGACCAACCACGACAAAAGTGCTAAGGCTCCTTCTCCACGTCATCCTCCTCAGACTGAAGATCCAAAAGCTACTGAAGAAGCTGTCGATGCTGTTCCTTTGAGACGTATATTGGATGAGACATTGACCATGATCTTAGACGCTCAAGGCATCATACAACACTCAGTCAGCTATGATAAGGAGGAAGGAGAGATCATACACTGCTTAACCAAGGAGCAGATTGCGAAGCTGTTCAGGTTGAATCCTGATGAGGTTGTGATTGATGACACCTCTGCTCCTGTTTCTGAGGAGCCTTCTCCTGAGACTTTTGATGATATTGATGAAGTGATTTTGGAGGATATCACTGAAGAAGAGACTACAAAGTATACTTTAGCTGAGGGAGAACTACCAATTTTTACTGACCTTTTTGGACAACATACTGAAGAGGAGCTAAGCAGAAAGGTTGAAGAAAAGGTCAGCGGTAGTGTGCCTTCAGCGGAAGACATTCAGCAAAGAAAGGAAGAGTGGGAAGCCTATTGGGAGATATTGAAGAAGGAAAGCACTGTGAAGATGCCAGCAACTCACACTAAAGTTTACAGGACCAAAGGCTACAAGGCTGGAGGTTAGATTCTTAGCTGGGAATACTTTCATGATCTACAGTGTTATGCTGTCAAGAGAGAACATGGAATTCAGTATTTCAAGCATCCCCACGACTTCAAGACGTTGTTAGGCTTTTAAGTCAATCAGCTCGTACGTTTGAAGATGTTATACAGTTCAGATTCAGGAATGTCCGCTTGGTTCTCTCGACAAATTCAATACGAGTACATGAAGATATGGGTAAATTTCAAACCTCAGGAACCAGAGAGATATTACATGCCAGAGATCAATGCTGATACCCGCACGCATAAGGTTATCCTGAAGTGGTTGCCTCCAAGAGTCATGAGGAAGATTCCTTTGAGGAAGATGTGTCAAGACTTCTTGGACTGTTTCAGATGGTGGTATTCTGATGGGCGTACTGGAGAGGCTGTGGTAGTGCTTTGCAAAGACAAGAAGTGGGAGACTGAACGTATCTTTGACCCGATGTGGTTGACGAATCTGTCACACAGCGATGTCAAAGCTCTTAACAGACACTAGATTTTCTTTGATGTAGAAGACATGGAGCAAGCACTACAATTTATGAGGGTGATCCGGATCTGTATTGTTTTTAGGATTCATGCTGGATCAGACTGGAAAGCCATTTCAGACAAACATTTCAAGAAAGATGCTGCAAAGTGAAGAACTAGGTCCAAGGGGGAGTATGTTGGTGCACGAAATGTCCCTAGTTCAGTTTTGTATGATCTTTGATGTATAAATTTTATGTTCTTAATGAAACCAGTCTTTCTATATTGCTCTTAATGTTTACTCTAGTTTATATGTGTTTGATTATGTTTAACTATGATTATATGTGTGTTATAGACCCATTCGGACGAATGACTCTAAGAATGAAGTCATTCGGCCGAATGAACGTTTACATAATTTCTAGGGCGATCGAATGAGTCATCCGCATGACTCATTCAGCTGACCAAGTTCATTCGGCTGAGCCATTCGCCGAATGAGTTGCTTCGGCCACTCATTCGGCCGAATGAGTACAGTCTATAAATACTAGTTCAAACAGATTCAAACCTAACTTTCCTCTAGTGTCAAACCGTAGAAGTTTTGAGCGGTTCTTGCCTGTCCAAGTTCGATTCTCTTCCCGTGGTGTTCGATCTTGAATCAAACGTTCATCCTTCACCTTCAGATCACCACGGGTGTTGTTGGTTTCGATTGGAAAACCCTGGAATAGGATTCCGCACTATTCCAGAGGCTGTCGAGCAGATATCCATTGGAATCGGGTTGTTTCCGGGCTCCTAGTTGGTCCTACAAACTGCATCCTGCTTGTTGAGCACAACGATCTCTGCCTCATGCAACTGTCTGTTTAACAAATTGATTTTATCTTGAAAATCTTTTTCATTAGATTTTAAAATTCTATTTGCTTCTATCATTTGGTTGAGATCGCTGATCAAATCAGCATTGTGCTTCTGATAAGCGAGGACCTTACTGTCAAGATCAACACAGTTAAAATATCTAGAATTAGAAGAACATTCATCAGATACCTGATCTGACTGTGAAGGAGCAGATGTGTTCACCAACAAAGCAAACTAGGTAACAGGTTCTTCAAGATCAGCATCATAATCTGCTTGAGTGTCAGAGTCTGAAGTGCTTTCTGACTCTGAACCAGATGATTCCTCTAGGCTGATCTTTGCTTCTTGAGAAGTACTTTCTTCACTTGACCCATCAGTCTTCTGAATTTCAGCAACACAAGCTTTATCCTGTCCTTCCTGATCAGGATTAATTCTGAAATCCCAATTCTCACCTTCATCATTTTGCACCATCAAGGCTTTGCTTGCATTTTAGGAACTAGCCTGAGTAGAAGAATCGATGGGTACAAGTCTTCTCTCTAGATTTGATGCAGAAGATATTTGATGCTGAAAAGGATTCTTGTTGCCTGATTTCTTTGGTTGTTTGCACTGTCTCGCAAAGTGTCCCTTCTCCCCACAGTTGTAGCAAGTGACAGATGCCATGTCAAAACCAATCCTTATTCAGGTTGATGTCTTTGCAAGTCCTTCTCACAAAATCCTTTGCTCTTCTCACATCACTAGCCAGAGCCCACATGATATCTATCCTCTCCATGTCATCCGGGTCTATCTGAGAATAATCATCATTAGTCAAGTAAGGATTGCCAATCTGTCCTGCTACTAATCCATCATAGGAGCTAACAAGAGTAGACAGAAGACCCATATGCTCCTTTGCAACCTCTACAGTAACTTTATCAAAGTTGTCTGTCTTCAGACTGGTGACAGGATGATACTTTCATTCTGAGAGGTAGATGATGAAGATGGTTGACTGAAATTAATCTGATTTGGAACTGGAGCTTCAGTAGTCTGAGAAACAAAACCAGTCTTCAGTGGAGCATGAGAAGAGGCTCACTTAACAGTAGGAGTAGAATAATACAGTGAAGGGTCTTGAACTTGAGCAACTCTTTTAGCCTTCCACTTGTTCTCAATTTCCTACTCTTTTAACTTCTGGATGAAATCATTGATGTCCATACTTGTCATGATCTCATTATGCTTTAAAACCATAAGAAAAGACTCCCATTTTGGAGGTAGAGCATCTGCCAAGCACTGAATCTTCTCCTGAGTTGTAGTCTTGACCTGATGATTAAATAGCTCACTCAGAAGATGGTAGAATCTTGCAATCAGATCATCCAGTGACTCATTTCCCACATACATGAAACTGTTAAACTCCTTCCTTAAAGCTTTAGACTTGATGTTCTTCAACGCATCATTTCCCTCGTATCTCTGCTGCAAAGCATCCCATAGAAACTTAGATGATATAAATTGTCTGAACTGATGAAAGATATCAGTAGCAATGGACTGGGATAGAATAGCATAGGCTTTATTCTCATAATCATAAAGTTTCCTCTGTGGTTCAGTCATCCGTGTGACTAACATTGGAGTCCCATCTTCATTAAGAGGTCTCAGATAACCACTCTCAATCATCATCCATAAGTTGGTATCAACTCCATTGATGTGAATCTCGAATCTGTATTTCCAGTGAGGGTAATCATCTAATGAAAGCAGCTTGGGAGCTTTATTAGAGTTCCCTGTCTCAGTCTCAGTGAGTAAAAGTGTCTGAATCCGATGATTCTGGTTCACCATCAGAGCTAAGTCCTCCATAATGTCAAGAACAAAAGTGTCCAACACTTAGAAAATTCTGAAATCTGATAACCGAATGACTCAACTTTGGCCGAATGTCGGGGACCGAATGTGCCTGATATTGGCGAATGAACTGTATTGGCCGAATGACTGAGGGTAGAATAACTTCTAGTCCGAATGACTAGACCAACGAATGACTATAGAACCGAACGAATGAAGCTGGCGAATGAGTAGACGACCGACTGAGGCTATTCGGCGAAAGAGTAGGTCGAAAGGGAGCTATTCGGCGAATGAAGCTTATTCGGCCGAATGAGGGCTACTCGGACTATCTATTCGGTCGGGTGGCTCATTAGGACTATATGGGGTTTTCTGCTACAAAAATCGCGATAACATTCTATCTAGACCAAATCTAAGCACCAAATTTGGTACATAACATCAAGACATGATTACCAAACAATTGGGATGATTGATTTGACAAAACAACCACAAAAACCCACGGATTTTCAATGAAACAGTAACTTGAAGGGCAAGAAACTTAGGGTTTTTGAAAAGTTTGAACACCCAATCTCTGATTTGATGATTTGGAATGGAAATCGAGCAGAATCAAGAGCCAAAGCTCTGATACCACTTTGTAGGACCAACTAGGAGCCCAGAAACAACCCGGTTCCAATGGATATCTGCTCGACAGCCTCTGGAATAGTGCGGAATCCTATTCCAGGGTTTTTCAATCGAAACCAACAGCACCCGTGGTGATCTGAAGGTGAAGGATGGATGTTTGATTCAAGATCGAACACCACGTGAAGAGAATCGAACTTGGACAGGCAAGAACCGCTAAAAACTTCTAGGGTTTGACATTAGAGTGCTCTTGGAAGAAAGAGGGCTCAGGAAAGTTAGGTTTGAATCGGTTTGAACTAGTATTTATAGACTGTACTCATTCGGCCGAATGAGTGGCCGAAGCAACTCATTCGGCAAATGGCTCAGCCGAATGAGTCATGCGGATGACTCATTCGATCGCCCTAGACATTTTATAAGCGTTCATTCGGCCGAATGACTTCATTCTTAGAGTCATTCGGCCGAATGACTCTGTCCGAATGGGTCTATAACACATATATAATCATAGTTAAACATAATCAAACACATATAAACTAGAATAAACATTAAGAGCAATATAGAAAGACTGATTTCATTAATAACATAAACTTTATATATCTAAGATCATACAAAACTGAACTAGAGACATTTCGTGCACCAACACGTTCAGGTTGGTTTTGAAGGTTTTAAAAATTCTTTTTAGCCTTTTTAGGCAAAATACGCTTTTTATTTGATCTTTCTCGTGTGTGTGTGTATATGAAATGGATAAATTGAAAACCTGGTTGAGTTATGAAAACTTTGAAAACATATTTCTGACCATTGATAAAAATAGATGAAAAGTTAAGAATAATTTGTAATATGATAAATAAATTAAAAATATTAAAAAAAATTAATTGATTGTACAACATGGCACAAAAGTGTATATTGATAACATTCTGTTGTTGTACTTTATATTTTCTAAAAATATGGACATACTTTTTCTTTCTTTCTTTTCAATTAGAACTCCCTCTCCTTTTTTATTATAGAGTTCAAAAATCGATTGGCTATTCTTCTTTGGCCATCGCGAACGAATTTCTGAACATTGGTGGTCAAAAATGTTGTTCAAGTGGCAGACTAAAAGATGTGTAACTAATAGTGAACAACCACTAGAAATAACAAAGAGAGTGAAGAGGACCTAGAGATAGCCCTAAACGGAGTTACGAAGCATAATTCGAAAGGTCTCCTTACCGATCAAAGGTCGGACCGGTCGGATCGGTTGAACCAGATTTAAGAACCGAATGATTGTATAAACATTTTATAAATATATATATAAAATAAAAAAATAAAAAGTTAAAGAAAATTAAAAAAAGCGTTTCAATCACCGGTTTTCCGGTCCGACCATCGGTTAATTCGCCGGTTCAACCGGCTGGTTCGCCCAAAACGGCTCAGAACCCCCTAACCGGACCGGTTCACCCACCAGATGCTGGTCCGGTTTTCAAAACATTGTTTAAAATGATGTTATGTATTTGAATATTCAAGTTAAAAATTCATTAAATTTGTTGCGTGATTGTGGTATTTGATATTGGTCTATTGTTTTTGGCTTAGGGGGGTAGCAAAGTATGAAAAATTGAAGAGTATGATCAGTTGTCAAGCTGATGAGCTAAAGATAGATTTGTCACAAGTGGGAACACTGATAACCGGTGAGTGTTAGCGAGGAAGGTGGAGCTGCCGATTTGTTTAATTTCAGGCGCCTATTTACAAAAAAATAAAATAAAAAATGGTATGTTTAATTTCAGGAACGTGTTGACGTTTTCAGCTTTATAATCTTCTTTATGGATGATCAAGTTTTATATATATAGTTAGATTGCAATCTGAAACTTCACGTATGTAAAATTTTGGTAAGAAAGGACACAAATATGCATAAATTTTATAAAGTTGATGGAGTTAACTTAAAGGATGTCAATGTATTTATTTTTTTCATCTATTATGAATTTGTTCATTTAATATATATACATATATGTATGCATGCATGTAACTCAACAATTCAGTAGTCCATTCTTTAAAATGAAACACATATTTTTAAAACTAGGAGTTACACATTTGTTGCATTGTATTATATGCATGTAACACTCTTGATGTTCAATTTGGATATATTATGAGTTGTTACATATATGTAACAATAATTTGTAATATTCTTGAGGTTTAATTTTGTTTTTAATTTCCATGAACATAAATGAGGAAAGAGAGAAGTTTTAAAGAAGTAGTTATGACAGAAGCACGAATGAAAATAGGTTGGTGTATTCGATCATGTTATGTCATCGATGCCAACTTTTTGTCTATTATGTAAGGACCTAATTTAAATTAATATTAAATTAATTTATATGTGTAATATTTTTATGCAAAATTGAAATGACTTATGTTGACTAGTACTCTAGTAGGTTAAATTGGTTGAGTGTTTAAACTACTAGTAACTGCTAGTTAAATGACTAACTAGACAGTGAAGGACTAATCTTGTTAATACATGAAAGATAAGTTAAGGGAGGGTTTAATAGAAACCTTGGTCAAGATTGGTCAATTACAATTCTAACGAAGAAAGAAAAGAGGGTGACGAGCAGGAGAAAAACAAAGAGAATGAAATTGGGGGGTTTTGACCAAACTGAACCCCAAATCTTGCTCTTATGGTGAATACAAGCTAGGATTTGGATTTATGTTGTAATTCAACAACTCTATGTATGTAAATTCGTATGTGTTGCTGAATTTTTGTGGATTTTCTAGTGGGTGTGGTTAGCTGATGATGAAACTTAAATTTTGGGTCTTTGGTGCAGTCTAAATCATGAGATGATGTTTAGTGACATTAGAAACAACTAAAATAATCATTTTGTATGTATTTTAGCTAGAAAACTTGGAGTTGGTTTGGGAAATAATATATATAGGTTAATAAACGTTATGAATTGCAGGAAACGAGATATTCAATTTAGGGGGTGTTTGGTAGGGTCTGAATGGTTCCATTCAGATGCTACCTCTTAATCGGTAAGAGGCAAGCGTGTTTGGTTGGGTAAAAGAGAGCCTTTGAATGGCTCAATTCAGCTCTGAATGGCTCAGCAATAGAAAGAGTCTGAATGAAAAATTAACGCCTCATTCCCAATCCACCCCTGTTCAAACATTCACGCACAAAGCTCAACCCTGCCCACTTCGTTTCTCACAGCTCTCCTCGAGCGATCCTTATCTCCGACGCACCGCCACCACCGGCGGACTCCTCTCCGTCTCCGTTGGACTCCTCTCCGTCTCCGGCGATCCTTATCTCCGACGCACCATTCTACGCGAACCACCTCTGATCAGAACCCAAACTGCCGGATCGGGATTTACCACGACCGAATTGAAGCCAGAGGTATGTGCGTGGGGTTTTTTTTGTAGCATTTGGATACGTTTTATTTGGAGCATAAGAAGGAGAAGCATCTGCAGGTGGGAGTGACTTCTTGTTGTGTATGTCTATAGTCTATAAGATATTATTATTGTTTATAAATAAAAATTTTATTTTTGTTTATAGAGGGATAAATTAGTAATTCTGTACATTTGTTCAGAGGTTCAACCAAACAATATTACTGGTTCAGTACTTAATTGAATCAGAGCCTCTTTTTCATTCATACATCTTATTGATTCAAAACTTAATGATACAGACCCTAACAAACAACCCCTTAATGAATGATTATAGCTTGAATAAATTGTCTGTAACAAATTTATAGAAAAACCATAAAAGAGTAGTTTTGTAGTTCATATGCTTTGATTGTGTGATGACTTAAAGTTGAAATAATAATGATAAACATGTTGTAGAAATATGCATATAGGGTTTTTGTGGAAATGTCTCATACAACTTTATATCCAACATTAAATCAGGAAACTATGGGTATTGGGGGAATTGGTTTACAAACTTAATTGTATGAATAGATGATGGAGTTTTAGTCCAACTTCATAGAATGATGCAATCAGAAAGGATATTGAAACAAATAGGAAGTATGATCACCATAATTAACATTATGGTGACAACGTTTCAAATGGGTGTGAGTTTGCATACTTCTAAATTATTCCTAGATTGAGTGTGTGTGTAATAATATGATTTAGGAGGAGGAAGTGCAAACGAGTGACCAGATAAGGAGAATATTGACCATCTTGACAACTCAAAGGGTAAACCTTTCCATGAACTTAAAACCATAAGACTTATTTATGATTAATTATAGTAGTAATTGTTAAGTTGTTTGATTTGATGCCATGTTGTTAATATAGCATACTTGATATTAAATGACTACTTTCAAGAAGTGATATAATGTGTGGTATGATAATTGAGGTTATGACCGGTGAGAATCTGCATTCGTGTCGAGTAGGTTGCAAGACCACAATATATTGGCATTCGGGAGATGATTCACATTCATGTGGAAGGAAATATAAGTCCAGATTTCTATGAGAAATTAGACAATCCACATTCGTGTGAAAGTTAATTTAATATCACCATTGAGTTGTATTGATCGAGAAGACGAAAAAGCGGATTATGAAACGATATAATATGGATTATTTTTTTATTGTATTTTTTATTATGTAATTTTTTTATCGTGTAATTTTTTAATTTTATTTTGTAATATTAATTTTTTTAATAATATTATGTCTTTTTGTAATTTAATTTATAATTAAAAAAATAAAATTCAAATAATAAAATATTGAATAAAGATGGTAATAACGTGGAGTGATAGAGAAGTAATGAAAGGTGATTATAACATATGTAAAGATGATGTGGAGTGATAAGGTTGGTGATGTTGGTTGATTATGTGGTGTCTACTTAACGCTTATGTGAAGTGATGAGGTGATGGATAACAAATAGCCTACTTATTATTGCATCACCTTTAATTCTTTGATGGGTTGCCAAATTTGACTGGTTTACGTGGGAGGAAACAGGCATAGGTCCCACCGAAATTCAAAGAAAAAATTCGTTGACTTGGCGTCAACTGGAGGGCAAAAACAAAAGACGAAAATCATATTTGAGTTTTTTTCCTATAAAAAAGTTGATAGAAAAATAATTTATTAAAGAGTGATTTGAAAATATTTATTAAATACGTGTTTTTATATAATTCTTTATTTTTAACTAATGTATTATAAATTTTTATAATTAAATCAACATATTATCATATTTCTATTTTTTTAATCAACTAACTATTATAATATGTTGATTGAATTAAAAACAAATATAATAAATTAGTTAAAAATAAAAAATAAATGATAAACGCTTATTTTGATAAATATTTTTTAAATCATTCATTTGGTAAATAATTTTTCTACCAACACCTTTTTGTGCTTTCCAAAATGTAACTTCATAGTATACAAATATGGAGTTTATAAAATTAATTACTTTAGAAAAATGTAACATTGTAGTTTCTGAGCTAAATTTTATACCTAATTATTTTTTTTGATTTATTAATATGATTTAGCCAATTTACTAAGATATTAAGTGTTGATATTTTTAATTAGAATTAAAATCTTAATAAAAAAAGTTACTAATTACACCTGATATTAGAAAGATCTTTTGTAGATAACAACTTGTGATTTATGGGTGAAATTTAGACTAAGAAATAAAAAATACAATAACATGATGACACATTCAATAGTTAAGCAAAAAATTGTAACCTCCTGTTGTTATTTTACATGTTAAACGTAATATAAGAGTTGGTCCCAGAAATTTCTCCTTTTCAAAACCTTGTTTATCTTACAAACATCATTTTATCATATTTGACACAAGGTTTAAGACAACATAAACATGTCACAACTTTTACAAACCATATTACATAAATAAGTTTAAACCAAAAGTTAAAACGTTTGAAACTCGGTTCGTTCGATTCCTGATCTGCCTTGATCCTTACAGTCGTGCCCATCATGGTTGACCGACAAACATCACATAATAATGCCCATTAGTCCATAGGAACTAAGTAAGATAATCCCATATGAACCCCCACGTCAAAAATGTCAAAATACATCAATTTTGTTCATATTCGTAAGGTAGGCCGTAACCTACTGTCCAAAGGCCGTAAATCAGCGAGTTCAAACCCCCAGGCCGTAGCTTGTGGTCCCACGGCCATAGCTTACGACCCCCCCGCACCAGCAAAACAAATTTTGTTGTTTCGCACAACTTTGACCAAATTTCGAGGTACAATTTCCATTCTTTAACTTGCCAAATTATTTTAACATATCAAAAGGCATATTTAACCAAAATACATTGATTCACATCATACATTTAAAATCATACAAAAAAGAATTTGCTAACGGGTCAATTTTAACAAACGAATCTCCATTTGCATTATATGATTAGCACATTGGCAATTGTTGCATTTCTTCATGATGTTAGTCCCTTGGAACCACATAATTTATGCAAATCATTACCAAATTAAGACATATTTACATAAACAATTTATTAGGTCAATTCTTATCCAATTAACCCACACCTTTACTATTAACATAGTTTTGACCATTGTTTAATTAGTTGCCATGGTTTCAATCATAGCAACACTATGGTGTTCACCATCTCGGTCATTCCACCATAGACGCATATCAGCACCTCTGGTGACCCACACACATGTGGTTTCACATAAGTTTTTTAAGTCTTAAGATGTTCTCCCATCAGTCCTTACATCTAAGACACTTGCTAACAACTCTAGCTATCCACACATCTATGGTTTTATATTTCAATGAATTCTATATGATGTTCATCCGCTGGTCCTTCCATCACAGAATATCACTACTTCATAGCTTGTTGAACTTTTACATGTCAACTATCAGCTAGTACCAATACCCTTCTTATCGTATAATTGATTCAACAAAAAGTATAATATTCGTTATGTGATGTCATAGTGGTGGGATTACTTACCATGATCAGATAATGGATTAGCACCTATAGGCTTCTTCCCAGATCTATGACTACTTGCTTGACTTGCACTACCACCACCTATTGCAAGGCACATATACAACTCGTTTCAATACATATAACACATATTCACATTGACTCAAACCACTTTGACCTGTTGAACCAATATTTCAACAATATAATAAGTTAATTGGAAGTCAATTTATTAATATTCAATCTATGACCATTATTATCATAGAATTTCTATTTCAGGCATTTCATCAAACACCTTACGTGCATAGTTTAATTGACTAATCTTCTTTATGGTTTAAACATCAACCAATCTACCTTTAGTTATCAAATCATCAAAAACAAAGGATTTTTATAAAGATTAGTCATTTTAATGCACTAATATATCATAATCATGCTATAACCAATCTTACTAGTTGTTTAAACAATCTTGCATGGGTTTCACCTTGTTCATCAAATTATCCATATCCTACACCCAAGAGTTTCAACACAAGATTCATAATAACTAGTAATTTGATTATCTAATCACACCATAAGCATAATTTTATGGTTTCTAACATGTATAAACACTCAATTTGTGTTTGTGAGCAAAATCCCAACTATCTCCATTGATGAACTCATGAGAACTTCCAAGAAGAAGAAGAAGAAGAACACTTACAAGTTAGTAGAATCACCAACTCAAGTAATTTGATCCTCAATCTCTGATTTTAAGCTCAAGAACACAAGAATTTAAGATTAGGTTTCTTGAGCTCTTCTTTCTTCCTCTAGTCGTACGAATGAAGCATCCAGACAATGGTTTGGGATTTTGACCAAATCTTGGTCTTATCCCATTACTTATCAAGTTTGGCCAAATTACGTTATCAACCCCTCAATTTTTTAATTGGTTAACCCATTTAACTAGCTTAATCTCGTTAGCTACTAGTTAGCTTTAACACCTCAAAGTTATAAAAATAACATAATTTAAAATCACATAAACATTTATGTCATTTTATTACAAACACGATTGATCGTTAAAACTGGTTGTTACAAAAAAAACTAAAGAAGAAAATTTTCCATTGAAAAACAGTGTTTTTTCCCTATTTTGTAACAACAAAACAAAATTTTATTCTAGAAAATACTAGCATGATGATAAAAAACACACAGAATCGTCAGGAGATGGTTGCTAGAGAGAGCTGCCGCACCTCTCTCAATCTCTCTCAAGTATCTTTTTCTCAGGAGTTTTAGATTGTTTGTGTGTTTGGTGGGTCGTAGGCATAAATGAAATAATCCTATGATGTTTGTTGGCCTTGAAATCTCAGAAAAACATCAGATGAAATATATAAATCACAATCCAAGAAAAACTTTAGATGAAATGTAACATCACTATACTTCAAGTTGTCCGTACATGTATGATTGTACTGTCACGACCTGATATGATATTTATTAATGATAATGAATTATTGGATGATATTATTGATAATTGGTATACATATTGAGAACATATTATTATTATACGCGTAAACCATGGGAAGTTTAGTTGAAACACAACTAAACAGAATCAGAGGATTTGCTGCACAGATCATGGATTGTGGTCCGGAATGGAAAGGAATTAGGATTTGGATATTGTTTGGTTGCTAAACACAGTCAAGGACACATGGTTATGGTTTATCGAAATAACGGTGGGACGGTGTTGGGGAGGTTGCGACCTACCCCTGCATATGCCCTATACATATGCATATTTCGGTCTATCATGGATGTGTCAGTGATATGGTTTAGTGGGATTTGGATTGGGAATTTATAATATTAAAGATAATAAGATAATGAGAACGATATTGAGAATAATTATGCAATTGTGAGGTTTCAAACGTAAATTAAACGCGAATATTAATTCAGAAATATTAAGTTAATAATGTATTCGCGTAAGTGACGATTCACATGAATATAATTATTAAGAATAATATTCTGAAACGATATTCCACAAATAGTAAATCGAATCGAAATACGTTACGAGCGTTGGATTCGTAAAGGTGACAATCTTTACGAATACGTACGTAAGTAACGCGTTTCGACGAGATAACGGAATAATATTTAACGATATTAAAATAGGAATAAGAAATTTATAACGTTTATTAGGAATCACAACCTAAAACAAATCCGAACAAATCGTTTTATTTAAATAATTAATCTAACGAAAGAAAACAGAGGCATTGTATTTAAATGATTTTATTTAAAATCTTTTTATTAAAAAGAAACATATTAATTATTATGTTGAATGTTTTAAATGTGTTTTACGAATAAAAACCGAGCGACTAATTATTTTTAACGCGTATTAAACGAGACCGGGCATGTGGGGTTAGAACGCGATATAAGAAAGAAGAAATACTTCTTCTTCCTCATATTTCAACATCTCCTTCTCTCTAAACAAGAAAAACGCCCCATCTCTCTCTACCTTCTCTCTAGCTTTTCTCGCTCGTTACTCAACGGAATCGCGAGATCTTGGTGCCAAAGTGTTCGTGTGATCGAGGGGAACACAAAGATACGAATATCGAGGTAAATCTGAAGTTACATTTTCGGTTTTTGTGGTAAATAACAAACCCTATACACTAGTGATGTGTTAACTTATCTAAACACTTGATAACACTAAAACAAATTAGGATGAGTAGTGGGAAAGCCATTGTTGAACTTGTACAAATTAGGATGGCCGAACCGGGGCTTCTTGGCCGAATCTATTTCATCAGCCGAATCTATTTCATCAGCCGAACCCACTTTGGGCTGTACGAACCTCTAGGCGGCAAAACCCTAGATGAGCCACGAACCCTTAGCTGAACTAAGAAGGGACGAACCCAGCATAGCAAACCTCCTGGCCGAACCATTTGCATGGGCTTCCACGAACCTATACGAACCCTATTGAGGTGGGACGAACCTAGAACCTCACAAACCTAGACGAACCCTCATGAGGTGGGACGAACCTAGCATCTCACGAACCTTAAGTTAACGAGCCTAGGTGGTAGTACAAGCATAGCAATGAACCTATGGAGGATTAGCCGAACCCTTGGGCTGTGTGGCCTAGCGAACCTCCTCCTTAACCTAAACTTTTGTATTAGCCGAACCTTCCTCGATGCCGAACTCTTGCCCATTTTTCCTTTACGAACCTAGGTAACGAACCTAAGGGTGGTAGGCTAAGTTGGAGCGGAACCTAAGGGGGATTAGAGATAGGTTCGCTGGTTTTTGGCTAATAAAACCTAAGAGTTAACTAGGGTTAATGGGTAGCCAAAGACCATTGTGAAATCAAATTATATGTTATGCATGCATGAGAATTTTTGAGTTACCACCTTCCTTTAATGATATCAACTTTGAATTATAATATTTTGTATAATGTGAACATTTATGAGAATGATATAAACATAATCTTTTAAATCTCGAACTTGATTTTATATATATAATTTAGGTTAAGGTGGTCGACAAATTGATCATGCATGTATGAGTTAATGTATATATATGATTAAGGTCATCACCTTGGAATATATATACATGTATCGATGGGAACACACATAAGATAACACAACGGGTTATCATTGTTAAATGATATACCCATTTGGGAAACTATCTGTTCAGGAAAATACATGCTTAGGAATTGCGTGTTTGATCTTTGGTCTCCAGACCAGGACACACTCTTGGTATACTACAAAGGTGGTGGGACGGTGATTTGGGAGGTTGCGACCTACCCTTACATATGCCCTATCCATATACCATTTGTAGTATATTGGGGGTCTGTCAGTGTCAGGAATTTAGGATATTCTTAGGATATTGCTAGGAAATGTCGTAAAGATTGTCGTTGTTGATGGAATATTGGTTGAATTTGGTTTGGATTGATTTATGGGATGATCATATTTGATGAACACACATAAAAATCACTTGTGAACACACTTATTGGACACGTGGGGTGAATAGGATCAACGAATGATACGAACACTTAGCGATAGACTGAAGACTTGAGTGATGATATAAATACATGATGAAAATACGAACGCATAGTGATGATACTAACACTTGGTGATGGTATGAACACTTGATAAGAATGAATTATAGGGAGGATATAAACACTTAGTGACAATAAGAGCACTCAGTGATGATATGAACCCTTATTGATAATTATGGACATTGGGATTTACTATGAATTTTTAGGGAACTTAGACAACAGGGGAACTTTAATGTCAGGTGAACTTAAACATTAGGCGAACTTAGAAATAGGCAAACCTATATGTCAGGTGAACTAAGACATTAGGTGAACCTAATTGTCCAAGGGAACTAGAGACCACTTCACTCAAAATTATCCTACCTAGGTTAAGGTTTGTGAAGTGAGATAATGGTAAGATGCATAATACACCCTAAATTCTAACAAGGGCATAATCGTAGTGCAATGCAACGGTGGTGGGACGGCGTATGAGGCGACTGCGGTCAAATCTATGTATGCCCTATATATAAGCTTGTTGCACTGCACCGGGAGGTTGTCAGTGTTGGTATAGGGTGGAAAATGTTTGGAATTTAGGACTAGTTAGTTAATATTAGATATGACCAACTAGGATACTTTAGCATAATATTAGGAAATTTATAATTTGTTATGAGTTTAATGACAGATAGGAGAAAAATATAGTTCCTATATGTAATCCTAACTGTGAAAATGAACTCATTTGATCATTGTTTGTATAATTTACGTTGTAAACGGTAGTAACATGTTTCTAATTCCTCAGAAACATGCCGCCGCGCCGTCATAATGAAGATGATATGAACAATGGGGATGCTAAAAACAGTAATGCCAACTCAGGCATGCAAGAGTTAGCAACACTTATTACGGATTGGTGAATCAACTGACTCAAGCCAATCAAACTCTCAATCATAACAGAAGTGGTGCAAACCCACCAGTCTGCACGTTCAAACACTTCAACTCCTGTAATCCACTGAAGTTTACGGGTTCTGAGACAGCCACTGGTCTGCTGCAGTGGTTTGAGAGCATGGAGAACACCTTCATCAACAGTGATTGCCCCGAGAATCTGAAGGTGCACTATGCCACCAATGTTTTCCAAAAGAGAGCACTGACTTAGTGGAATGGCGAAAAACGAACTAGGGGAGTTGATGCTGCCCTAGTACCGACGTGGACGGAGGTCAAGAACTTGATGACCACTGAATTCTGTCCTCGTAGTGAGATGAGGATGCTTGAGACTGAGTTCTGGGAACTCAAGCAAGACAGTGGAGAGAATGTGATCTACAATACTCGCTTCCACGAGTATAGTCTGCTGGTACCTCATCTAGTGACACCACTTGAGCGAGCAATTGAGAAGTATATAGGCGGGCTGCCTATGCAGATTCAAGACACTGTTTAGGGAAGCAACCCTAAAACACTGGAGGCTACGATCCGTTTATCTGCAACTTTAACTGACAATCATGTAAAGGCTGGAACACACACGAGAAAGGGAACAAAGAAGACTGACATCAAAGCAGCTGCAAAGGAGACTTCAACTGAAGGCAAAACTGATAAAGGCAGCTCCTCAAAAAGCCGCAACAAGAAAAGAAAGAACAGGAATTTCGTTGTTACTACTCCTGCTGCTAAATCTACTCAACAATCATCAAACAACACCACTGCCAGGAATTATGTTGGGAATACTCCCCAATGTAATACTTGCAGATATCATCACACACCTAACTTGCCATGTCGCGTCTGCAACAATTGTGGCAAGTTTGGTCATTTGGCAAATGTCTGTCGGAGTGCACTGCAAGCACAAAGGGTGCAACTTGCTCCGCTTGCACTGCCAGCTCCGCATGCTCAACCGATACAAGCTGCACCAGTTCGTCAAGTGCCTGTACAGGCAAGAGCCTGTTACGAGTTTGGCGAAGTGGGTCATTTCAGGAATCAATGCCCGAGACTGACGGGAAACAATCAAAGGGTGGCAAGAGGCAGAGCGTTTCAACTGAATGCTCCAGCTGCTCAAGCCAACCAGGATGTGATCAACGGTACATTTCTGATCAACAACTCTTATGCATCTGTCTTATTTGATTCTGGTGCTGATAGGAGTTTCGTTTCATATCATTTTGAATGCATGCTTGGTAGAACACGTACACACTTAGATAAACCGTTTAACGTGGAGGTGGCTGACGGAAACACTATTGATATTGACAATGTTATTATTGGATGTATTGTGAACTTAAATGATCACGTTTTTCCAATTGATCTTATACCTATGCATCTTGGTAGCTTTGATGTTATCATAGGCATGGATTGGTTAGCCACCCACAAAGCGGAAATTGTCTGTCAAGAGAAATATATTCGTATTCCCTTACCTTCGGGTGAAACTTTAAGAGATTTTGGGAAAACTTCTAGTAAAGGTCTTAAGCTGATGTCATGCACTAAAGCACACAAGTACCTTAGGAAGAAATGTATAGCATTCTTAGAACACATTGTGGAGAAAAAGGAGAAGGGAAAGAGCATTGAAGATGTTCCTGTTATAAGAGATTTTCCTGAAGTATTTCCAGACGACTTGTCGGGTCTTCCACCAGAACGTCAAGTAGAATTTCGAATTGACTTAGTACCTGGTGCGAACCCAGTCGCCAAGGCTCCTTACAGACTTGCGCCTTCAGAGTTACAAGAACTGGCGAGCCAACTACAAGAACTGAGTGATAAGGGATTTATTCGCCCGAGCCATTCACCATGGGGTGCACCGGTCCTGTTTGTCAAGAAGAAGGACGGGTCATTCCGAATGTGCATCGACTACCGCGAGTTGAACAAGCTGACTATTAAGAATCGATATCCCTTGCCGCGCATCGACGATCTTTTTGATCAGCTTCAAGGCTCGGCATGGTTCTCGAAGATCGATCTTAGGTCTGGGTATCATCAGCTTCGTGTACATGATGATGATATTCCCAAGACAGCTTTCAGAACAAGATATGGCCATTATGAATTTCTGGTAATGCCTTTCGGCCTTAGTAATGCACCAGCGGTTTTCATGGACCTTATGAACGGTGTTTGCAGGCCTATCTGGATAAATTTGTGATTGTGTTTATTGATGATATTTTGATATACTCAAAGACCAAAGAAGAACACGAGCAACACCTTAAGTTGGTTATGGAGATCCTAAGAGAGGAGCGATTGTATGCCAAATTCTCCAAGTGTGGATTCTGGCTTAAAGAAGTTCAATTCTTGGGACACATAGTCAATGAAAAGGGTGTTCACGTAGATCCTGCGAAGATTGATGCGGTGAAGAATTGGAGTACACCGAAGACACCAACGGAGATTCGGTTGTTTCTTGGACTTGCCGGTTACTATCGGCGGTTCATTTCGAACTTCTCCAGGATTGCTGTCCCTCTCACTTCTTTGACTCAGAAGAATAAACCTTATTAGTGGGGACCAAAGCAAGAAGAGGCGTTTCAGACTTTGAAACAGAAACTCTGTGATGCTCCTGTCTTGACACTGCCTGATGGAAATGATGATTTTGTGGTTTACTGTGATGCATCCAACCTAGGTCTCGGTTGTGTTTTCATGCAACGGGTAAAGGTCGTGGCATATGCATCAAGACAGTTGAAAATTCACGAGAAGAACTACACTACACACGACTTGGAACTTGGTGCAGTCGTGTTTGCTTTGAAGATTTGGAGACATTATCTTTATGGCACAAAGGGTGTAGTCTTTACTCATCATAAGAGTTTGCAGCATATTCTCAATCAGAAGGAGCTTAATATGAGACAAAGGAGATGGGTTGAACTGTTAAACGATTATAACTGTGAAATTCGCTACCATCCTGGAAAAGCGAATGTAGTAGCAGATGCGCTTACTCGCAAAAGTCAAGTTCAGATTCATAGTGTCCGAGTGCACACTAATCTCCATAATGATGTTCTTACAGCCCAACAACACTCATTGGCTCAAGATAACTTGAAAAACGAGATGTCTTGCGGAGCTGAGATATTATTGGAAACTAAGGATGATGGTCTGATGTATTACTTGAATCGGTTGTGGATACCGAACCGGGATGATCTTAGGACGATGATTATGGATGAAGCTCATAAGTCTCGTTACTCAATCCATCCAGGTGCTGACAAGATGTATCAGGACCTTCGGGCCCTGTATTGGTGGCCTGGAATGAAGAAGGATATTGCTGAGTATATGTCCAAATGCCTTAACTGTGCTAAAGTCAAGGCAGAACATCAGCGACCTTCAGGATTGCTAATACAACCAGAAATACCCATGTGGAAGTGGGAGAATATCTCTATGGATTTCATTACTAAACTCCCACGAACCGCAAGCGGTAAGGATATTATCTGGGTGATAATTGATAGACTAACCAAGTCGGCTCATTTCTTACCGATACGCGAGACGTACCCGGTGCGGAAATTAGCTCGTATCTATGTTGAGGAGATCGTTAGGCGACATGGAATTCCCTTAAGCATAATATCGGATCGTGATGCTCGTTTCACGGCACGATTTTGGGAATCACTTCATGAAGCATTTAGAACAAGATTGGATCTTAGCACTGCCTATCATCCTCAAACGGATGGACAGACGGAGCGAACGATTAAGACATTGGAAGATATGCTGAGAGCTTGTGTCATCGATTTCGGTGGCAATTGGGATAGCAATCTACCACTAGTTGAGTTCTCATATAACAACAGTTATCACGCGAGCATTGGTATGGCGCCGTTTGAAGCTCTGTATGGCAGAAAATGTCGGTCACCTATTTGTTGGACCGAGATTGGCGAATCGCAGATCACTGGTCCCGATATTATTCAGGAGACGACTGACAAAATCCGCCAGATCCGTGACAACCTGTTAGCTGCACGTAGTCGACAGAAAAGCTACGCGGACAAACGGCGGAAACCTTTAGAGTTTGAAGTTGACGATATGGTATTACTTAAAGTATCGCCCTGGAAGGGAGTGGTACGATCCGGGAAGAAGGTTAAGCTTGCTCCACGATATGTTGGTCATTCTAAGATCCTTGAACGGATCGTGAAGGTTGCCTACAAATTGGAACTTCCTCCTGAACTTAGCAATGTACACCCAACGTTTCACGTGTCCAATTTAAGAAAGTGCTTAGCTGATCAAAATCTTCAGGTGCCACTCGATGACATTCGCATCGATGATACCATGCACTTTGTTGAAAAGCCAGTTGAGATAATGGATTGTGAGGTTAAAAAGCTCAAACGCAGTAGAATTCCAATTGTCAAAGTACGATGGGAGTCGAAGCGTGGTCCAGAATTTACTTAGGAACGGGAAGATCAGATGAAGCTTAAGTACCCACATTTATTCACTACGGTAACTCCAAGTTGAATTTCAGGACGAAATTCCCTTAACTAGGGAGACTGTAACATCACTGTACATCAGGTTGTCCGTACATGTACGACTGTACTGTTACGACCTGATATGATAATTATTAATGATAATGAATTATTGGATGATATTATTGATAATTGGTATACATATTGAGAACATATTATTATTACACACGTAAACCATGGGAAGTTTAGTTGAACCACAACTAAACAGAATCAGAGTATTTGCTGCACAGATCATGGATTGTGGTCCGGAATGGAAAGGAATTAGGATTTGGATATTTTTTGGTTGCTAAACACAGTCAAGGACACATGGTTATGGTTTATCGAAATAACGGTGGGACGGTGTTGGGGAGGTTGCGACCTACCCCTGCATATGCCCCATACATATGCATATTTCGGTATATCATGGATGTGTCAGTGATATGGTTTAGTGGGATTTGGATTGGGAATTTATAATATTAAAGATAATAATATAATGAGAACGATATTGAGAATAATTACGCAATTGTGAGGTTTCGAACATAAATTAAACGCGAATATTAATTCAGAAATATTAAGTTAATAATGTATTCGCGTAAGTGATGATTCACACGAATATAATTATTAAGAATAATATTCTGAAACAATATTCCACAAATAGTAAATCGAATCGAAATACGTTACGAGCGTTGGATTCGTAAAGGTGACGATCTTTACGAATACGTACGTAAGTAACGCGTTTCGACGAGATAAGGGAATAATATTTAACGATATCAAAATAAGAATAAGAAATTTATAACGTTTATTAGGAATCACAACCTAAAACAAATCCGAACAAATCGTTTTATTTAAATAATTAATTTAACGAAAGAAAACAGAGGCATTGTATTTAAACGATTTTATTTAAAATCTTTTTGTTAAAAAGAAACATATTTATTATTATGTTGAATGTTTTAAATGTGTTTTACGAATAAAAACCGAGCGACTAATTATTTTTAACGCGTATTAAACGAGACCGGGCATGTAGGGTTAGAACGCGATATAAGAAAGAAGAAATACTTCTTCTTCCTCATATGTCACCATCTCCTTCTCTCTCGAAACAAGAAAAATGCCCCATCTCTCTCTACCTTCTCTCTAGCTTTTCTCGCTCGTTACTCAACGGAATCGCGAGATCTTGGTGCCAAAGTGTTCGTGTGATCGAGGGGAACGCGAAGATACGAAGAAACTCAACGTTTGGTCTACATATCGAGGTAAATCTGAAGTTACATTTTCGGTTTTTGTGGTAAATAACAAACCCTATACACTAGTGATGTGTTAACTTATCTAAACACTTGATAACACTAAAACAAATTAGGATGAGTAGTCGGAAAGCCATTTTTAAGCTTGTGCAGATCGAAGAAGGCAATGATGAACAGGTTGCAGCTCGTGAGGGAGCAGGTTGGCGAACCTGTGTATGGCCAAACCGGGGCTTCTCGGCCGAATCTATTTCATCAGCCGAACCCACTTTGGGCTGCACGAACCTCTAGGCGGCAAAACCCTAGATGAGCCATGAACCCTTAGATGAACTAAGAATGGACGAACCCTGCATAGCAAACCTCCTGGCCGAACCATTTGCATGGGCTTCCACGAACCTAGACGAACCCTATTGAGGGGGGACGAACCTAGCACCTCACGAACCTAGACGAACCCTCATGAGGTGGGACGAACCTAGCATCTCACGAACCTTATGTTAACGAGACTAGGTGGTTGTTCAAGCATAGCAATGAACCTATGGAGGATTAGCCGAACCCTTGGGCTGTGTGGCCTAGTGAAGGGCAGCGAACCTCCTCCTTAACCTAAACTTTTGTATTAGCCGAACCTTCCTAGGTGCCGAACTCTTGCCCATTTTTCCTTTACGAACCTAGGTAACGAACCTAAGGGTGGTAGGCTAAGTTGGAGCCAAACCTAAAGGGGGATTAGAGATAGGTTCGCTGGTTTTTGGCTAATAAAACCTAAGAGTTAACTAGGGTTAATGGGTAGCCAAAGACCATTGTGAAATCAAATTATATGTTATGCATGCATGAGAATTTTTGAGTTACCAACTTCCTTTAATGATATCAACTTTGAATTATAATATTTTGTATAATGTGAACATTTATGAGAATGATATAAACATAATCTCTTAAATCTCGAACTTGATTTTATATATATACTTTACGTTAAGGTGGTCGACAAATTGATCATGCATGTATGAGTTAATGTATATATATGATTAAGGTCATCACCTTGGAATATATATACATGTATCGATGGGAACACACATAAGATAACACAACGGGTTATCATTGTTAAATGATCTAAACCGACAAGTTAAATTACATGTTGATAATGATTAATTATAAAATATTTAGCGGTTTACTTTAAATTAGGTAAAATAAACTAAGTTATTAAAATACTACTAAGTTTAAAGTAAACCTAAATGGACACTAAATCGAAATGAAATGCATATGCTTATAAACACGAACATAATTATAATTACAGGTTGATTGAGTTGTTTTGAATTCTGTTACACAAGCGCACATATACTACAAGAACACTGTTTCTAAGGACTCAGGTGAGTTCTCATAACCTCCTTTTAAACTATTTTGTTGTAACTCAGAGGTGGAACATGTATACCAGATTTTCATATTATCTTAATAACACATGAATGATACCTGTTTATTGTTATGGTATTCATATTATTGGATTATCATAATTCCATGAGTCGTTGCTGTTGACTTCGGTCATCCGCAATGATTGCATGTATTGTCACTATTCCGTGGGTCGTTGTTGTCGACTTCGGTCATCCGCAATGATTGCATGTATTGTCACGTGGATTGCCACAACTCCGTGTGTCGTTGTCATTGACCTTGGTCATTCACAATGATGCATGTATTGTCACTTACATTATTTGAAGATATTGATGATTGAGATTGGTTGAATGTATATGTGATTGAGTATCTATGATTATGACTGTGTGTTGGATTATCTCGCAGGTATTCATGTGGATTTTCTCAGAAAACTATAAGCTTTCATAAACATTTGTAAACTATTTTGAAATATAAAATCTTATGATTACTCACCAACTACTTTGTAGTTGACACTTGATTTTTACATGTTTCAGGTAATCTTTTGGATATCATCACATAGGATTCTTAGACTTAGCTAAAATAACTGAAATTTTGGAGACTGGAGTTTAGTTAGTTTAGCTAAATCTTTTGTGTATTTGATGTAATTAATTCATGCTTAACATGATTTTTGATGTAATTAATTTGGTTGATTAATTGATATGTGATGATTTAATTAGATGCCCACGAGCTTATGAACAATCTACACATCCCTAGTGACATCCCGACGTTTCTGCCATCGGTCGGGGTGTTACATGAAACATATGATTGTAAATGTTTGAAGTATTACGATTAGTACCTTGAAGCAATAAATAGTTAAGGGTACAAGTTTGACAAAGAAATTTTTTTTTTTATAGAAATTGACGCAAGTTTTGATGTTACGTACTCGGCTTACAGTTCACGTATATACTTAATTGTGTGTAGTAGTTTATGGTTATTATATTTTGTTATTGAAATTACCACAAACTTGGACACGTGTGAAGTATCTTTTTGTAACACCCCGACCGATGACGTAAGCATCGGGTTCGGGTAAGGTTTTTTGGGTTGATTATTTGGGTTCGGTAAAAAACAAATCCCTACCTTGCGGGGTCCAAGGAGTAGTGCCTCTGGTGGTGGTCCCGTTAAGAGAAAATCGACAGAAGAACATACAGGCAATTCATATCACAAAAATTTTTAGATTATCCCAAATGAAATTTCTTGATACTCGCAAGGGTAGAAATATTGATTTTGGAAAATGATTATAACACGATCATATAGAAATCCAAATATTAATTATCGATAATTCTCTAACAAAGATCATTTACCTATTCAAGTTGACAAACTGCTAAGAAAATTACATTAAGGATTCACCTTTAAAAATATTAATGGGTTTACCTTACCTTTTAAGTGTTTTGAAAACAAAAAATTCCTACCAATTCTTTGAAATGAGGTAGGTTTTGTGAACCAGTCCCAATGCTATAGATCTGCCCCGCGTTTAACACCCGAAGTTACGTACGATCGCTTCCTCTTATCTGTCGATCTAAGCTTTGGCCAACGCCTCTTCCTTTATGAGGATCCACTTTAGAGGGACGGATGGACCTTCTTTCATTGTGCTTTTACTCTTTTTAGTTTGTTAAGGTAGGGTCTCGAGGATGGTGTTGGTTTGGGTGTCGGGCATGGTCCATAGTATTGTTGGATACTAGTCGATGGCACCTGGTAACAGTTACTGTTGAGGTTGTGGTTGAATTTGGTAATATTGTTAGCTTCGAATTTGTGTTGTGTGGGAGGCGAAGAAGATTTCAAACCGGTTGGGGTTGTGTTGGTTGTTGTGTTCAATAATTTTTTTAAATTGGAAGAAAGTGATTTGGAGTAGTTTCAGTTGGTGTGTTGGTTTTTAATTAAACGAGAAAAGTTAAATAAGTTGTGGCACGAATGTACGCTTAAAACCCACTTGTGGTGACGTGACGATTGAAACGTAAATAAAAAATATTATTATTTCTTGTACATTGCAAGAAAAGACCTCTAAAAATGTAATTTAATAGAAAAAATTATAGGAAATTCAAAAGCAACGTAACACGATGAAACCTGATAACGAACTTTATTACGTGTGCTGCGTCGATGTCATTAGCGTGGTTAAATACTTAAAATAAAAGTACAAGGTTATGACGACTCGGTCCTCGAGATCAGAATATAAATACAAAAAAGTTATATAACAATATGGATGTTCTTTTGTTGATGTTGGTCTCATTTTTCATGTTATCGATAGCCAATATAACCTATGATTATTAATCTTTTTAAATAAATAAGCGATATATATTGAAGAAAAAACAAATTATATTCAACATGAGATAAAATTTAAGCTTTAAAAACCTTAAAAGTTAACGTGATATTAATCAAGTTTCAATTTTTTTTTCTAATTAAATCACTCATATTTAACATGCATATATGTCATTCCTTTATTTTTTTTAAAAATAATGTTGTGGATAAAAAAAATTAATTGAAATATATTACTTATTAAATAATACAACCTAGAAAACAAGTAAAACCAATCGCTCAATTCCAACCAGTGTTTTTCTTAAAGAACCATGCAACCTATTTGGGTTTAAAGAGCAAAATTATTGAAGTTAAGGTGTAAATAATTAACGTGTTCATTGTTTTGGGTAAAAATTAACAAGTACAATTTTTAGCAAAACCGAATTAGAAGAGTGGGTATTGTGTTTTACAATCAAAATATTTTTAATATAATAAATACGCTATCAGAATATCCCAAATATCCTTGGGGATATTTCAATATATCAAACAGAAAAATAGCAAGACACTCGAGATTTGTACGAGGAAAAACCCTTAATCCCTTAGGATTGCCGGCATAAAAACCTCAGGAGGTGACAATTGTCACTCTGCCTAATTTTATTAATATACAAACAAATAGAATACAAGAAAAGAGCACAAGTTGATCGATACTTAGCACGCTAATGAGCTTCTGTGTGTTTAAGTGTGTATCATGTGTCTTATATCGATCAATTGTCTCGGTATATATACTAGGAAACTACAAGAGAACGGTCAACAACGTTCATATGGTAGTTGCGAATATCTCGGCACTTTTCAAACATGGAAGACTCGTTCAAATTGATTGTGTAAGTCTCTCTTAGATGTCGCGTCCCAATTGAATAAGTTGAAGCTTGTTTCCTTGATGCTCGGTTGAGCTGCATGATAACCTATCAGCGCCTGAAATCTCGCAACATATATTAGGCAAACAGAGATAATAGTCAGTAGTTATATATCCCTAAATATCCCTGATCCCGAAATATCCCGGATCCTGAAATATCCCGAGTGGATAAAACTAGTGCCTAACAATTGCCCTCAATTTATAGTTAGTAGATACAACTGTAAAATTTGAAATTTGAATTTTAAGATCGACAGTTTCAAGATTTAATGGACGGTTAAGATGGGGATAATGGTTACTGTTTCGTGTCAGGAATCTGCGCATATAATGATCATGCCTCTGTTCTTTCAAATCACAAATCTTCTTTGATCATTCCTTCCGGTAAGTTTTCTACTCAACATCCTCTGCTTTTCTGCCTTTTGTTTTAGCAAAAATGTTGAATTCCCATTCTTCATCTGGGGCTAACGACTTCTTCGATCAAAATATCCTCCCTACCTTCAATGATGATCACATTGATGCCATGCAGCTATCTCAAGCATTTCCCGAAGAGAGAATATTCCGCCAATTTGATCCTGCTCTCAAAGCTGATCATAGTTCTCCCACATGGGTTTGTTTTTCTGAATACCCATTTTCTTTAGGTTTGTCCTTCCCATTTCCTACTCTGATTTCCGACTTTTTTCGCATCACCCGTCTATGTTCTCCTCAATTGATGCCCATGGGTTGGCGTTTACTCGTCACCCTTCATAGATTAAACCATAAGTATGGTCTTAAGATCGGTCTTCTTGAAATATCTTTTGCTTACCAACTTCGTACCCATGGATATTCTCGTTTCTTGCTTCAGAGGCGAAGTGGTGTCGCTGTTTTGGTTCATGAGGTTACCATGAATGAAGAGGAATGGAGGGATAAGTTTTTCTTTGTTAAGAGGAGTTCTATCTCCGGGGGAATATCACTTCGTGTTAGTTGGTTGTTAAAGGGTAGGATTTTTTATTTGTTCTTATCATCATTAGAGTCTTTATTAATTGGTCTCTGTCTGTCTTTACAGCGCCTAATGATAACAGGGATACTGAGCAAAGGATACAATCCTTGTTGCAAATAGGAGAGAGGGAACGCAAGTTTGTAGCTACATCAAAGGACGATATTCCTGTGACATCTTCATCCCATAGTGCATCTTCTCAACAATCCCAAGCCCAAATGACATCAGGTACTACACATCCCGAAATTTGTTGAGGTTTATTTTAATCTTAAGGTTCTTATGTTGTTTTTCTTATTTTCTAGAATCTGCTTTTGATCTTGAAGAACTCAGCGATATTTGACCATCAAGAAAGAGAAGGCTAGTCCTATTATTCCCAGGGCAAGGATAATGCATACTCGTTCAACCAAGACATTCAAGAAGCGCAAGGGCGCAGACGTGGTCAATGTTGATGATATCCCCGATTTCCCTGCCACTGATCTTCTTCAGAAGGTTATTTTTTATAATTTTTATTTATTTTGTTTTAGTTATATCCTGATATATTCCTATTTTGCAGGCTATCCTTAGAATTGCTGGTGATAAGGAGGCCTTTGAGAAGCAAATCGAGGATCTTGAAGATCAAAAGAAGATTGCCTTTTCCAAAGCTGGTCACTACGAGAAAGAGGCCCAGAAACTGAAAAAGTTAGTCAAGGATAATGACGCCGCCCACAAGCGAAAGATTAAGGAAATCGTTGAGGGCACTAAAAAGTCTACTGTTGCGGCCGTTCTTAAGGCAAAGATCCAGATGGCAGAGAAGTCGAAGCAAGAAGGCTCGGACTTATGGGACAAAGATCTTGCTGATTGGGTCAAGATCCTGTCCAAGTTGACTGGGGATATGGCAAAAGCTTCTGACGCAGCGGCGAAGACTGCCAGTGTGGCGGAGACTAGCAAGGCAGCGAAGGGTCAGGATATTGGTGCAGATGCAGGTGCAGGTGGTGCGGTGATGGGCGATGAAGACAAAGTTGATAAGGTCTGAGCCCATCGTATTTGTGGTTCTTTTTATGATATCTTGTAGTTAAACAACATTCTGATGTTAAGTCCCTGGATGGGCAGACAATTTAAGGATTTTTAGGTGGAGGGACCATGTATTTACATGGCGAAGCCTAAAATATCCTTAGTTATCTTGTTTTGACATTCTCAGTATATTGGGTGGAGGGACCATGTGTTTACATGGCGAAGCCTAGTATATTGATTTTATAATGGTTAATCTTTTGACTTTCTACTTATCTTCTAAGGGTATTTCATGATATTCTGTTGGGTATATATGTTTAAGCTTATTATGGCTTTGAATTAGTTCGAGAATATTTCAAGAATAGTTCATGATAAAAATTTGTATTATCCTCAGCGTGTCCATTCTTGTATTTTAAATATTAGTCTTTTCCTTAGAATTTCAGAATATTTCAGTTATACTCAAAAATTTTGGGCCATCTTGGATATCAATCGAGAACAGTTGTAATTATTTAGTTGACATATTTCTTAGGTGTAGGCAGTTTTACGTATTGATGATATGTCGAGGGAACTGCCTTCGTATCATGTATCCAGGGTCTACCCAATATAATATTATAACAAGATAAAGAATCTATAATACAGAAGCGTTGCATAGAATTTACCCCCTCGATATACACTGGTAATTTGATTTCTCCAATAGTAGCTTTGGCTTCTTCACTGAATCCAACCAAAACCAGCCATTTGGTGGTTATTTCGGATTCAGGGATATACATCCTCTTGAGTGTCTCTAATTGGATGATGTTTACTGAACTGCCTTCATCAATGAGTATCCTGCGCACATAATGGTTAGCAACATATAAAGTAATTACTAACCCATCGTGGTGAGGATCAATGATGTTTTCTCGATCTTGTTCTTCGAAGGATATAACAGTATCCTTGGTTATTGATGAAGTTTTCGTAGGTCTTTCTCCGTTCTCCATCTTAGCCTCTTTGGCATGTCTTCTAGCTGCAGAATAAGAAGTACCACATATGTCAGATCCACCAGAGATAAAATTTATTACCTTGGCATCCTTTGGTGGGGATGCAATTCTTTTTGGGAATCCATCAGGATCCTGTCTCCTTTCTTTCTTTTTGCCAAGCAGTTCCTTGAGATGGCCTTTGCTAAGTAGGTAGCTTATTTCTTTTCTCAAGGCAATGCAATCTTCAGTTATATGTCCAAAGTCTTCATGAAATGCACACCATTTGGACTTGTCTTTTGCGGCGAACTTCTTATCCTTGGGAGGCCATCTAGCCTTTTCACCTAAATTCTGCATAGCACACATTAGTTCAGGGATATCTACAGAAAAACAATAATCAGATATCCTGGGATAATCTTCATCATCTTCATCGTCATCCACAGAATTGATCTTATGGTTTTCGGATTTGAAGTATGGCTTGGGCTTGAACGACTTGTTGGTGGGTGAGTCGAACTTCCTTTTGCCTTGGTCATTAGGAGAAGTTGTAGTAATCCTTTTCTGAATCTCTTTATCATCCTCCAACCTTATGAACCTCAATGCTCGATTCTGGACCTCGTCCATGTTCCTGCAAGGATTCATAACTAGATCATCATAAAATGGTGAGTTTTTCTGTAATCCCATCTTGAAAGCTTGAACGGCCGTAGTGATATCAAGATTAGGGATGACCAAAGATTCTCTGCCAAACTTGTTCACATAACTCCTTAGGGTCTCATCCGATCCTTGTGTTATCCTGTAGAGATCACTAGTTAATCTTTCAAATGTCCTGCTACATGAAAATTGATTATTAAATAAATTAATCAAATGAGAAAAAGAAGTAATCGAGTAAGGAGGAACATTGAGTAGCCATTTTAAGGCTGCTCCTGTCAAAGTTGAGCCGAATCCTTTGCATAAGCAAGCCTCTTTCGGATGTGGGGGAATAGGATTTGTCTCCATTCTTTCCCTATATTGGGCTACATGTTCTTCGGGATCTGTGGTCCCATCATATAACTTCATGGTGGGAGTTTGGAATCTCTTTGGGATTTTGGCATCACAGATTGGTGGAGCGAATCTGGATATCCTGTGAGTGATTGCTGGAACTTCCGGGATAGGTTTGACTATTCCTGGTACACTTGAGATCGTATCCTGAAGTTTCTGGATTTCCTTAGCCACTTGAGGAGATATTCTTGTTTCCTGTGATGAACCAAGGTTAGTAGTATCTAATGGTGAATAATTATAAGTGTTACCAGTGAATGGTGTAGGGAGTGATGTTCTAGGGATAAGGATATTATCCCGGGATAATCCCAGATCTTGGGATCCTGAAGAAGTTCCGATACTGGTTTGCATAGGGATAAAATCTCCAGAGTGGTTTCCGGTCGTCCCTGATGTTCCAAAATCAAGGACTCTTGGAACTATTGGAGTGGTGGCTTCTGGTTGTTTGTTCTTTTCAGCCTTCAAGCTCTCCATTTCCCTAAAAAGTCTTTGATTCATTCGTTGTTGATCTATCATTTGCTGCTGTACCTGTTGAAACATACTCAAAATGTCATTGTTAGAAACAAGTATAGGAACAGATGTGGTCATCTTCGTAGATGGAACACTATCGGCAACAAAGGTGGTCTTCTTTCCAGAATTGTCTGGTTTCTTCGTGAAAACAAGAATCTGAGAGGAAACATTAGTAGTAGTGTTTCGGGTAAAAATTAACAAGTATAACTTTTAGCAAAACCGAATTAGTTTAGTGGGGAATTGTGTTTTATAATCAAGAAAACAATTTATAATCAAAATGCAATTTAAATATCCCTGAGGATCCCTAGGGATATTTCAGAATATAGAACAGAAAAACAGCTTACATGAGATTTATACGAGGAAAGCCCTTAATCCCTTAGGATTGCCGGCATAAAAACCTTGGGAGGTGTCAATCGTCACTCTGCCTAGTTTATATTAAAACAAAATGTAAAATTACAATACAAGAGCTCAATTGACAGATCACTAAGTGTTTAAAAACTCTGGGTGCCGTAAATGTCAACAAACAATAATCAGAAGTAAGCTAAGTGAGCTGTGTGTGTTTCCTAGATCGATACTGCCTCAATTTATAGTAAAAAATATATAACGATGGTCAAAAGTTGTTCCTCATAACTCGGTCCAGTATCCAATCATGTGTTGAGTGACTTTCAGTAAACGTTATCATGCAGTCCACGTTCTTCTTCATTTGTCGGATAAATAGGCATAGTTGTTGCTTATAATCTGTTGACTCAATTCAAACATTAGTAGCTCGTGTTGAATAACAAAGTAAAAATAAGAAAATATATATTATCATTATTTATTATTCAAGTCATAAGATCACATAAATTTATATACGCAAATATTCCTAATTATCCTGGATTATTCCATATCCCGAACTATTCTGAATTATTAGGTAACTTTTTTCAGGTATAACAATTGCCCTCAAATTTTTATTACCGCTTCAATTGGTGGTAAGAATTTGAAAATAACCCTTTGTTTTGGCTCTTTGATTAAAATTTTAAATTTTAAACATGATGTGACCGTTGTCAGCACGGTCAGCACTTCCCTTCCATTTGATGCCATCATCTTCGACAGGATCTTGCTGTAAGTTTCTTTCATTCTCTCCTTGAATTTTTAATTTCTTTTTCTTTGAAAATGTCTGGATCATCTTCTTTTTCTGATTTCGATTCAAATGATTTTACTGATCAAAATATTCTAACTCTGAATCGACAAAATAGAAATTTTTTGAACGATGATAGAATTGATGTGACAATTGCAGTTGAGAAATCACGTCATTGATGATGTGAGCACATTTGATCATTCTAGAAATCCACGTTGATTTAATAATTTTAATTATTACAAATCAATGGTATGCGAGAAATGATGAACGTGGGCGAAAACCGTGTACGAAACGGAGCCCTGGATTGCCCGGAACCGAAAAACGAAGAAAAGTTTCTAAGTATTGAGCTTCTGGACTCGTCGTGGTACGCTGAGGCTGGTTTAAGGGTTCTCAGCGGTACGCGATGGACCAAAATATCTTAGATTCCTCTGGATTTCTTCACGGTACGCGAAGCCTTCTTTGGCTCCTCTTCGCAGTACGCGACGAGTGAGGCGGTGCAGTGGATCAGATTTCTTCATCAAATTTCATGCAAAGTTTGATTTTTTTTACATCATTCAAACTCAGTCGTACACCAGACGAAAAACCAGTGTTCTAACCCACCAAATCACCATCAAAACACCATTTTGGAGCTGCCAAAGTCCACAGATCGTGCCAGAGATCGTGTTTGCAAGTTCTGATCGTTATTCTACAGTCAGAACTCCGTCTGATTAGGTAATGATTCGTTTTTAACCTTCTAGTTTGATTATGATTGATTAGATCTTGAATTTGAACGTAATGACATAGTTAGGATTGTTGATTATTGCCAAGATGATGGCTAGGATTGATTATAAACAAAGAACACGAAGTTTTGACGGTTAAATCCTTGTTTTGATCCGTTGTAATGCCCGGTTTGCATGAAATCATATCCATAATTATAATGGTTTAAACCATTTGATTATGACAATGTAGGTGATTAGTTGGATTAATCTTTGAAATGCAAGGTTAAATCCAAGTGTTTCAAACTAATCACGATCATTAACATACTCATTGGAACGATTATCTGATGTTTATGATAACAGTCAGATTAGTATGTTAAACATGGTTATTACACCTATCTTAATGCTACATTATGATGTTTCATGATATTTGGGTAACCAATAACAAGGATTGATCATTCCTAAGCCATTAATTTGTCTAGAAACTGTTTTATCATTATAATCAACAACATTAACTATTTGGTTAATCCGAGACTATTCTAATTAATCAAGAGTGTCATCAACCTTGTATTAGGAATCTAATTCAATGTAGGTTCCTACATTATCATACATTGTATGATATGATATCAAAATAACTAATTAAATACTTAATATCGGTTTGATCGCTTTCAAAGCAATGTCTTTGACATTGAATGTTCAAGTAGATCTAACCAGTAAATTAAAAACCTAAATAACTCATTAAACATAAATAAATGCAAAAACACCTCTCTATTATCAGTCTTGAGATATTCTGCTATATCTGAGTTATCAGGTGAGTTTCGTACAACCCTTTTTCTTTTTAATCTTTTATAAACATCGGGGTAGCGCTGTAAAACTTTTCAGAACTATATGATATGTATCACTGTTATCTGCGTGATTTCATGTGATTTGTTGAGAACTTGTGGATTTCATGGAATTTTGCCTGGAGAACAAGAACACTATCACAGTATCAAAAGTCCTCATTTTTGAACTGTATCTAGTGAACCCATGAGGGGCCGAACAGAAAACATTGATAGTACTATCGGCTGACAACCCATTTGCCGGGAGCTTGCAACTCCCCTTGGTGTAAATGTTTATTATCTGTTTCCAGAACTTCTTAATGTAGTGATAGACATTAAGAGAATGAGGCACTAAGATATGTACCGACGGGTAGTATCTTCATAGAACAAGAACAAACAGTCCGAAAGGAACTAGATACGGGTCCCATGGTTATCTTGACCATAACATTTTGAGAACTTGTATAACATATCATATTGTGGAACATGAACTGTATGAACTCACCAACTTTGTGCTGACGTTTTCAAATCAAACCTTTTTGCAGGTAGATCGTGACTCCGGTGAGACTGCACTTCACAAACTTGTGACTGAATAAGTTAATATTGTAATGTAAATTGTAATAACGAACCTTGCAATGTATTTATTTTAAGTTAATCTGTGTGTTTGTGATATCGGATCAAGTAAGTCACCCCTTATCTCTGAGAAATCACCACTATGCTTCCGCGACCGTTTCAGTGACATCATCAACAGGTGACGAGAGGTGGGGGTGTGACAGGGTGGTATCAGAGCCACAGGTTATAGAATTTAGTTGGACTTAGATACCTAGACTATAACCATAGGCTCGTATAGTGACACAGAGAGCACCAAACATAAATAACGAACAAAACTTGGATTGAATTAAGCCAGGATAATCAGGTGGTACAAATTCCAGTTATAAGTGGCCAGCATAACTGAAATTCGTAACACGTGTGCGTTCTAGTTTAATTTAATTCAAGCAGAACATTAATAACTATGAAGACGAATAGTTGTTCTGAGATAGGAAGAAACATTATATCATGTTCATGTTAAATATTGTTATTTAATATTTACTTCATGAAACTGATTAGAGATTTTGATTGTACAGCGATGGCCGACCAAGGTGAAAGGTATATTTATCAGAGATTTCCCCACGTTGTTTTGGATGATACTCCGAGGTCTAGTTCGGGATCGGACTCGGATTCTTCTGAGGCTTCGACTGCAGCCTCTCAGGTGTCACCTGCAGTACCACAGGCGCCACCTGCAGTACCACATACTCCGTCAGCTCCTAGACCAGTTACACCACCACCACCACCACCAGCACAATCCGCATCACACGGACACTCTCAGCCTCGTGCAGAGGATATAGCAGCTGAGGAACGACATAATGCTTCCCCACAAAGAGTCCCTGCTTGGGACGGACTTAGGAGAATGCGGGGGCAGGCCCGCAAGACCACCGGACTCTCTCCTAGGCACCCATTAGTCCCGAGGGATGGACCACATGTAGTGCACGAGGTGGGGGAATCATCCCACCAGGCTAAGCTTCGAGCCCAGCTACAGCAGGTCTCTCAGGATCTGCAGGGGATGAGACAGGAGATGCAGCAGCGGAACGCCACTCTCGATGATACCCGTAACACGGTATTGGAGATTCTTACCTCTCACCTGACCCTAATGGAACAGGTGAACACATTAGATACGGAGACCCGGGCATGGAGGGTCACTTTAGAGGAGCGTCTCCGTAGGACTTGGAGGCAGAAGATTTTCGCTGCATTTTGGCAGCAGGTGGAGGTAGTAAGAGTAGGAGTGGGAAGAGTGAGAGAGTTTTTAGTATGGTTTGGGGCGGTTAGCGTTGAGACCAGGATGATAGTCCTGGCAGTGATCGTCGCAGTTGTAGCCATGATATTTTCTTGCTTATCGTATTTTATACGATAAGTATGTTCAGGAGGTCATTTTGGGATCCTCATTGTAAATATCATCACCAGTATGCAGACAGTTGAGGATGAGATGTTGGGGGATTTTTTTTTCTTTTCTTTGGTTGTAATGTCTTGTGTTGTGTCGGTAGTCTGTACAAAACGATGATAGTAATGTAATAAAATGGTTGCTTTTGTATATCTGCCTGTGTAATGCACTAGTGAACTATGTTTTTCTAACAAACTTGTGTAAACGATAATCAGAACTGTGTGAACATATTTGTGTGAGAACATATCTGTATGAGAACATATCAATGTGAGAACATATATGTGTGAGAACATATCTATTGCTTGTGTGGCAATGTATCATAGAATTGTGAGAACATTTCTGTGTGAGAACAATCCTGTGTGAGAACATATCTATTGCTTGTGTGGCAATGTATCATAGAAATGTGAGAACATTTCTGTGTGAGAACAATTCTGTGTGAGAACATATCTATTGCCAGTATGGCAATGTATCAAAGAACTGTATGCGAACATTTTTTATGTGAGAATTTATCACTGTCCTGAATCTTAATGTATCAAAAACATGGGTAGTAACATATTTATATCACAGTACTGTGACCTGTGAAATATTTTAACATGTTTTTGAATTAACAGGACTGAGTATAACTACGAACATCTGTGTGATCTGTGTGTATTGAGAACATGTCTGGACTATATCAATGTAGTTATACTATATTCCTTATAATCACATTTCAATATAAATTTTCAGTGTAACTGAATATGATTGAATTTATGTGATAGAACGGATTATATATTTGATGTTCTTGAATTGATCTGAGTTTGTCTGCATGTGAGCAGAATAATGGCTCCTAAAAGAGGTCGACCAGCTAAGAAAGCTACCAGGAACGTTACTAACCCTGGGCCGAGTCAAGTTCCACCTGTGAATGTGGAATCAAATCCAGATCCACAGGTTAATCTGGAAACAAATACTGCTCCACCTGTGAACCACCCTAGAGTGAACACTGTTCCACCTGCAGGGGCAAGTGGATCTGAAACGAACGAAGCAATGATAGCACGAATTGTGCGAGAACAGCTGTCTGCTTGTTATGTTTTAACACAACACCATCCACATGTCACTACGGGTTCTGGTGGGGACCACGATCATACTGAACATAATGCTACTGGTGGTCATGTGAAAACTCATCAGACCACCGTTACAACTACAATTGCTCCTGATCCACAACGACAGGGATGTACTTATAAGTATTTTGCTTCCTGCAACCCTCCTACTTTCACAGGCAAGGAAGGAGCAGCTGGTCTTTTAAGGTGGATTGAGGAGATGGAAACCAAACTTAAAATCAGCCAGTTTTTGGAGGAGCATAAGGTGTCTTATGCTGCCTGTTCTCTGAAAGAATCAGCTTTAACCTAGTTGAATACCTAGGCAAAAACTCTGGGCACAGTTACAGTCGACTCGATGGGCTGGAAAGAATTTAAAACTCTGATTATGTCAGAGTACTGCCCAATTACTGAAATCCAAAAAGCTCCAGGAGGAATTCTGGAATCATTCAATGATCGGTGCTGATTGTCTGGCTTATACCGATCGTTTTCATGAACTCACTTGTTTACCTCCCAATATGTTTCCAACGCAAGCAGCTTTAATTGAGAAGTACATCAAAGGGTTGGTTCCCCAGATTCGGGGAATGGTGACGGCAGCTGAACCCACAACCCTCAAGCGAACAATTCTGTTAACCACTAAGCTTATCGATGAGGCCGTAAGGAGTGGTACGTTGTCAAGAAAAAATCAGACGGCCGCGGGCCGTAGTGATATCGGTACCTCCAATATTTCTAAAGGTACCAAACGAAAGTGGTTTGGTAAAACCAAAACCAAGACTCCGGCAGAGACTGGCCAGAGCAAATCAGTTGTGAAGAACTATGGTGCAACTGTTTCTGAGAGGAAAGCTTATACGGGGCAGGCACCCAAATGTAACAATGTCCATTTCATCACACAGGACCATGTCCTGTTTGTTTGAACTGTAACCGAGTGGGACATTATGCTAAATATTGCAACTTTCCTGCTCAACCACCAATCCAAGCACCACGACAAACCACTCAAACAACCGGTCATGCTTCAAGTGTGGAAGTCCTGACCATCTTATGAGGAATTTTTCGAACAACAACACCAATCAAGGGAATGAAGCTAGGGGAGAGCTTTTTAGATTGGTGCGACCGAGGCGAGACATGATGCGAATATTGTCACTGGTACGTTTCTACTTAATAATCTTTACGCATCAGTTCTGTTTGACACAGGAGCAGATAAGAGTTTTATCTCTCCTGAATTTACATCATTACTTTTATTGCCTACGGTAGATCTAGAAACTCCTTATGTCATTGAACTTGCCAATGGCAAGTTGATTAAAACTAACAGTGTTATTCAAGGATGTTCCTGGAATTTGAACGATCATCTTTTTAATATCAATTTACTTCCTATTGAGCTTGGAAGCTTTGATGTTGTGGTCACTATGGGTTGGCTTTCTGATAACCAAGCGGAAGTTGTATGCCAAAACAAGATGATTCGTATTCCATTACCTAACGGTAATACACTGATAGTTCAAGGAGAACGAGCCGGTAGAAAACTTGGTATCATATCTTGTATGCGAGCTCAGAAATTCTTAAGGAAAGGCTGTTATGCTTTCCTGGCACAATGTAACAACCGGTTTTCAACAATGACACGTATTTGAAATAACCGTTAAAATAACGATTGTGATTGATGAAATTTGAAAGTATGTGAGAAATCATGAACGTGGGAGAAAACCGTGCGCGAAACGGAGTTACGGATTGTCGGGAATCACGAAACGAAGAAAATGAATCTTTGCGGTACGCGAAGGTGGTTTTGAGGGACCTTCGCGGTACGCGAAGAGCCCAAAATATCTGAGAACTCCGGATTTCTTCGCGGTACGCGAAGCATTCTTTTGCCCCGCTTCGCGGTACGCGACGAGTGTGGCGGTTTGGCAGATCGATATTTTTATCAAATTGCTTTAAGAAAAATTTATTTTTTATATATTTCGACTCCAGCACCACCATGAACGAGCTGATCAAGGTTTATCATCCAAAATTCAGTTCTGAAGCCATCCGGATGTTCAGATCGAGCTAAGGTTCGATTCTACAACTCCTGATCGTCGTTTTCATCCGAGAACTTCGTTCAAAAGGGTAACGATTCGATCTCTCCTACTAGTTTGATATTCTGTGGATTAAATTTAGTTTTGAATGTATGATTATGATTATGGGTATTGATTATTGCCTAGTTGATAACTAGGGATGGTTAGAAATGAAGAATTTGATGTTTTGATGGTGAAATCTTCGTTTTGAAGGCGGGATAATGTCCGATTGTTATGAAACCCATATCATGGTATGATAACTAGTAGGATGGGTAAATTGTTGTTTTGAAATATATATGGATTATGATCCATGGGTTAAATGATGATTTTGATGAATTGATGTTAAAAATTATTAATAGTTATGATCATAAATGAATTTTGATTAAAAGAAGTGATTGAGATCATAACTAATATAATCAACATCAATTATTTGATGAAATGTCTAAGGAAGGCATGGGATACGATTAATTACAATAATTGACTAAAACTTGCTAAAGACAGTAAGATAAAGTCAATTATGTGATAAGTTGACTTTGAGGAAGTCAAACCAGTCAAGTGCGTTGAACTTGATTGTATGTGTTATATGTATTGAATATAGTTGTATATGTGTGAATATGCAACTAGGTGTTGGTGGTGAAAGGCAAGTGACGATTCACAGAAGTGGAAAAGAGGTTGTAGCAAGTGAACAACCGTTTGAACCAGGTAAGTTACCCAACTTACTGTAATATTACATATAAGCAGTAGAATGAGTCTACTTGCGTGCTTGAAATATGTGAATTATGTTAAATATGTGATTGAAACTAATGGATGAGAAATCCTTTAGTTTGTGTTGTGAAGTTTCAATGAGAACGTGTATGCAATATATTTGCATTAAAATAACCGGATGAACCGGTGATTAATCAATATGATTTTGGTGTTTATATAGATAATTGTGGTTATTGTTGTTGCATGATTCACAAGGTGTGTGAACATGTGGTGATCATAATTGTGGTTATTGTTGTTGCATGATTCACAAGGTGTGTGAACATGTGGTGATCATAATTGTGGTTATTGTTGTTGCATGATTCACAAGGTGTGTGAACATGTGGTGATCATAATTGTGGTTATTGTTGTTGCATGATTCACAAGGTGTGTGAACATGTGGTGATCATAATTGTGGTTATTGTTGTTGCATGATTCATAAGGTGTGTGAACATGTGGTGATCTACGAATGCGTAGATGTTGAATTGGTAATGTGCACGTTTAGATTCACAAGGTGTGTGAACGTATAACTTGCAATTCCAATATAAAAGATTCACAAGGTGTGTGAACATGTGGTGATTTACGAATGCGTAGATGTTGAATTGGTAATGTACATGTTTAGATTCACAAGGTGTGTGAACGTATAACTTGCAATTCCAATATAAAAGATTCACAAGGTGTGTGAACATGTGGTGATTTACGAATGCGTAGATGTTGAATTGGTAATGTGCATGTTTAGATTCACAAGGTGTGTGAACGTATAACTTGCAATTCCAATATAAAAGATTCACAAGGTGTGTGAACATGTGGTGATCTACGAATGCGTAGATGTTGAATTGGTAATGTTCATGTTTAGATTCACAAGGTGTGTGAACGTATAACTTGCAATTCCAATGTAAAAGATTCACAAGGTGTGTGAACATGTGGTGATCTACGAATGCGTAGATGTTGAATTGATAATGTGCATGTTTAGATTCACAAGGTGTGTGAACGTATAACTTGCAATTCCAATGTAAAAGATTCACAAGGTGTGTGAAAAAAATGGTGGATTGGAAATATGCACATGTATGTGTGGTGTTAAATTATAATAATTGTACATGAATGGGTGATTCATGGGGTTTTAGGTGGAAACGACCCACTAGTGGATCGTCTTGTAGGTGATTGAATATTGTTACCAAATTATATTTGGGACATCGGTAGTGTATCTGTAATGTGTTACGGGATACACTAGCTAGAGGTCCTAGGAGTTGTCTTAGATGGAAGGACCGGTGGGTGAACATCTTAAAACTTAATATGTGTATGATACCACCAATGTGTGGATAACCGGTTACACCGGAAATTGAATTGTTGAAATCACAGGTGTGTGGGAAATTGGTTGAGCCAATGATATATATATATGTGGTGATTATTGTGTTTTAAATTAGCCAGAGGTGCTGGTGATAAAGTTGTATTGGATAATATATTATTATCTAGATGTGATAAACATCCATATGATATGTATGTGGATGTGTTAAATGAGTTGTGGGAACTCGGGGAGGGGTTACTTACTTAGTTCGTATGAACTAATGGTGACTTATATGTGATGTTACAGGTCAAAGATAGATATGCATCGGGCTATCTGATCGGGTATGTTATGAAGCAGAACCAAACGTTATGTAAAATTCTCTGATGGTATTAAACTTAAACACACTAGTTTTATTAATCATAAATGTAAATGATTGAAATTAAGTGTGTTTAACTTATGAAATGTAAATTTCACGCTTCCGAACCTGATTTACGAAAAAGTTTAATCTGGGACCTAAAAATGGGACACGTGTAATCGTGTGAGAAGTTTGGGTGTTACAGAGTTGGTATCAGAGCAATGGTTTGAGTGAATCAAGTGCGTCTTGATCTCAAACTCGTGTGCTCTTGATATGAAAACATAACGTTTGATTCGAAGACCCGATCATGATGCCGAATGTATGAGGTTAGCATATCTATTCCCTGTGTTATAATTGATAAATGTATTGTGAATCAATACATTTGAAATGTGATTATGTGATTATTTGAAACTGAAATCAATGTCTTGAGTATGAAATAAATGAAATAAGGAATTGGGCATATAATGAATGAACTAGTATGTCTGGCCAACTTACTAGTGCAAACATGATATGAACAAGTTCTTTATGAAAATCATTTTATACTTAGATATTGAGATTAAGGTAAATTGATTCTGAGTAATGGTTAGTAATTGAGTGTACTACATAATTGACCCATTGGGGATATGGGCAATAATACACATTGAGTGTGTAAATCACAGTAAGTGTGATGTAAATGTCTTGAGTGACAAATGTTGAATAGTAATTGTGTTTACTATGGGATTGACCCACTAAATATATGGGCATCTATACACGATGGGCGTGTAAGTCACATGGGTATGACAGTAATGTCTTGAATAATATGTGTTGCATATTAAGTGTGTGAATTAAACACAATGTGTGTGTTGAATTAAATGTACAAATAAGTGTACAAAAAGATTGTGGTGGCAGTCGTGTTATCTACTAGTGAGTAGATTAAAGTTAATAACCATGAAGGTTAATGTGTGTGTGGTGATGAAAATTGTTGGGTGGAGTTAACCCATTAACAATTTTTTTTTATTACTTGGTGTTGACAATAACATGTAATAAGTATTTAAATTACTTAGTTATTGTCATTTGTTATGTTTATAAATGATATGGAGGAATAAGAATGATTCACAAGTGGTGTGAACTTCTTATTTGAAATTTGACTGAAATAGTCAAGCAATTCACAAAGTGTGTGAATGCAAAATAGGTTGAATCACAAGTGGTGTGATCTTCCCATGGAGAAAATATGGAGTTTAGGTAAATCACAGGTGGTGTGATTACCTATCTTGAGAATCCTTGGTGAAAAAGGAAGTCTCAAGGAAATGATGATTAATATTGTCATGTAAGACCACTGGTGGGTGGCATTGGATTTAACATATAAGACCACTGGTGGGTGGCATTGGATTAACATGTAAGACCATCGGTGGATGGCATTGGATTTATCATATAAGACCACTTGTGAGTGGCGTTGACTTTGTTTGTAAGTCCACTAGTGAGTGGCCTTGTGTTAGATGTGTAAAACCATCTTGGAATGACATTGGGTTATCACGTAAGTTCTCCTTAGTGAGGCATTGGAAAGAATCCACATGCGTGTGGATTGGTCAATACGTGAGTATGCGTTGAACAACGTGGACTTTTAAAAGTCAAAGTTATGATTAATGTGAATAAGTGAGTTACATACTCTCTAATATGCAACCATAAGACATATAAGTGTTTATGTGTTATGTAATTATGCTGTTGTTACTACTTGTAATTGACTTGTAGTAATGATGATAAAAAGAATGGTAAATTGACCATATGTGTTATGAAATGTTGAGGATATGAAACCACATGATGGTGGTAATTAACTACTTGATAGATGTCTTGTAGTATTGGATGGATGTTATGTGCTAATTGCATAAGTTGAAAGGAGTTATTAAATGATAATTTATAGTTGACACTATAAATTGATGGTAATCCACATTGTGTGGAAATATATGAATATGGAACCACATGGGGTGGTATTTGGATTGTGGAATTGATTAATGTTATGATAAATTGCATAACTAATAAAGGTGTAGTTATATGTTTAAAATAACTAACACAGATAATAGGGGACGATTCACATTCGTGTGAAACTGATGTAAGACCACTGGTGCGTGGCATTAATATTTGTAGGTAAATCCATAATGAAATGGCGTTGGTGTTTGTAATGTAAGTGCACAATTTTGTGGCGTTGGGGGTAATTCATGTATATGTACATGATAATAAGTTATTCATTTTGTTTAACTTGTTGTTATAGGACTGGGTGAGTCCACACTAAAAATTGTTTGTGCAATTAGCGTATATGTGAATTGTTGTTTTAATTGAATTTGATATAAATGGTTATAGTTAGTGTGGTTATTGTAGTTGAATGATTTACGAGGTATGTGAACATTCAACTAGTAATAACGATTGAGTTGATTTACAAGAGTGTAAATAACCATCTTAATGTAGATATTTTGTGAACAATAGATGATCTACAAGAGTGTAGACATCAAATTTCAAGAGTAAAATTATTTAAGTTTGACTTTTGGGAAATATGATGCACAACTGGAGTTTGTGTGTACACACATGCATTGTGTTAAATGATAATGGTTGAGCAGGAATGGTAGATAAGAATGTCTATCTATGTGAATGAATGCACTAATTACCATTGTGTGTAATTAATAGCTATTATGAGATAACGAATAACGCGAATGTGAAGTCATTCGGTTATGGAATGAATGGATAACGGGAATTTTAAATCATTCGATTGTTGTGTGTTAAATACATTATACATGATGTTTGACTTTAAAAAGTCAAGGTTATGCCTATTTGTAAAGAAATAGGATATTTATTGTACGTATAAATTGTATTTATACATATGATGGGATGAATATTTATGTGAATATTCAAAAGAAAGGTAAGACGTATGTGGAAATACACTTGAGTGTATGAGTTGGTTTGAATGAAGAAAGTCAAACTAAATAATCAATTATAGATTGATTATATAGAATCATGTATAATGATCATGTTTATTTAAGGGTAAATGTTCAATTATGACTGAAATATATGTTAAAGAAGTGGTGTCTAGGCATGGTGTGCCGGTGACGATTAATTTTGATTGAGACACTTGATTTACTTCTCATTTCTGGAGAAATTTCCAGGAAGAATTAGGATTGTTGATAAGCACGGCGTATCATCCTCAGATTGATGGTCAAAGTGAAAGGACCATTCAAACGTTGGAGGATTTGTTACGAGCGTGTATAACTAATTTTGGGGGTAGTTGGGATGATTATTTACCTTTAGCCGAGTTCTCATACAATAACAATTATCATTCCAGTATTGGAATGCCTCCATATGAAATGTTGTATGGGAGGAAATGTCATACTCCTGTGTTGAGGAGAAGTTGGGCAATGAGAACTGGCAAATAAAAGGTAGTTAAAGTAATGAATGAACGAATAGATTAGATTCTAGTTCATTTGAAGGCGGCACCAGACCGTCAAAATTGCCTATGCTGATAAGCATAGGAGGACTATTGAGTTCCAAGTGGGAGATTTTGTATTGTCAAAAGTCTTTCCTTGGAAAGGTGTTTATGTTTTAGAAAGCAAGGGAACTTAAGCCGCGTATTATTGGACCATTCAAGATTATAGCTCGAATTTAACGATGTTGCTTATCGTCTTGAGCTACCAGAGAAATTGAATGGCATACATGACACTTTTCATGTGTCATATCTGAGAAAATGTTTGGCGGATGAATCGGCTTATGTACCACTAGAAGACTTGGATAATTATAACAAGTTAAACTATGTGGAAAAGCCGGTAGCTATATTAGACCGAAAGGTCAAACATTTGAGAAACAATTCCTTGAACCAGATAAAGGTTCAATGGAAAAATATAGAAGAGAATATGACGCCACGTGGGAGTCAGAAAATGAGATGAGGAAATTATATCCTTCCTTTTTGAGGTATAATCGGTTTCGGGGACGAAACCTTTGTAAGGAGGGGAGATTTGTAACAACCGGTTTTCAACAATGACACGTATTTGAAATAATCGTTAAAATAACGATTGTGATTGATGAAATTTGAAAGTATGTGAGAAATCATGAACGTGGGAGAAAACCGTGCGCGAAACGGAGTTACGGATTGTCCGGAATCGCGAAACAAAGAAAATGAATCTTCGCGGTACGCGAAGGTGGTTTTGAGGGTCCTTCGCGGTACGCGAAGAGCCCAAAATATCTGAGAACTCCGGATTTCTTCGCGGTACGCGAAACATTCTTTTGCCCCGCTTCGCGGTACGCGACGAGTGTGGCGGTTTGGCAGATCGATATTTTTATCAGATTGCTTTAAGAAAAATTTATTTTTTATATATTTCGACTCCAGCACCACCATGAACGATCTGATCAAGGTTTATCATCCAAAATTCAGTTCTGAAGCCATCCAGATGTTCAGATCGAGCTAAGGTTCGATTCTACAACTCCTGATCGTCGTTTTCATCCGAGAACTTCGTTCAAAAGGGTAACGATTCGATCTCTCCTACTAGTTTGATATTCTGTGGATTAAATTTAGTTTTGAATGTATTATTATGATTATGGGTATTGATTATTGCCTAGTTGATAACTAGGGATGGTTAGAAACGAAGAATTTGATGTTTTGATGGTGAAATCTTCGTTTTGAAGGCGAGATAATGTCCGGTTGTTATGAAACCCATATCATGGTATGATAAATAGTAGGATGGGTAAATTGTTGTTTTGAAATATATATGGATTATGATCCATGGGTTAAATGATTATTTTGATGAATTGATGTTAAAAATTATTAATAGTTATGATCATAAATGAATTTTGATTAAAAGAAGTGATTGAGATCATAACTAATATAATCAACATCAATTATTTGATGAAATGTCTAAGGAAGGCATGGGATACGATTAATTACAATAATTGACTAAAACTTGCTAAAGACAGTAAGATAAAGTCAATTATGTGATAAGTTGACTTTGAGGAAGTCAAACCAGTCAAGTGCGTTGAACTTGATTGTATGTGTTATATGTATTGAATATAGTTGTATATGTGTGAATATGCAACTAGGTGTTGGTGGTGAAAGGCAAGTGACGATTCACAGAAGTGGAAAAGAGGTTGTAGCAAGTGAACAACCGTTTGAAACAGGTAAGTTACCCAACTTACTGTAACATTACATATAAGCAGTAGAATGAGTCTACTTGCGTGCTTGAAATATGTGAATGATGTTAAATATGTGATTGAAACTAATGGATGAGAAATCCTTTAGTTTGTGTTGTGAAGTTTCAATGAGAAACGTGTATGCAATATATTTGCATTAAAATAACAGGATGAACCGGTGATTAATCAATATGATTTTGGTGTTTATATAAATAATTGTGGTTATTGTTGTTGCATGATTCACAAGGTGTGTGAACATGTGGTGATCATAATTGTGGTTATTGTTGTTGCATGATTCACAAGGTGTGTGAACATGTGGTGATCTACGAATACGTAGATGTTGAATTGGTAATGTGCATGTTTAGATTCACAAGGTGTGTGAACGTATAACTTGCAATTCCAATATAAAAGATTCACAAGGTGTGTGAACATGTGGTGATTTACGAATGCGTAGATGTTGAATTGGTAATGTGCATGTTTAGATTCACAAGGTGTGTGAACGTATAACTTGCAATTCCAATATAAAAGATTCACAAGGTGTGTGAACATGTGGTGATTTACGAATACGTAGATGTTGAATTGGTAATGTGCATGTTTAGATTCACAAGGTGTGTGAACGTATAACTTGCAATTCCAATATAAAAGATTCACAAGGTGTGTGAACATGTGGTGATCTACGAATGCGTAGATGTTGAATTGGTAATGTGCATGTTTAGATTCACAAGGTGTGTGAACGTATAACTTGCAATTCCAATGTAAAAGATTCACAAGGTGTGTGAACATGTGGTGATCTACGAATGCGTAGATGTTGAATTGATAATGTGCATGTTTAGATTCACAAGGTGTGTGAACGTATAACTAGCAATTCCAATGTAAAAGATTCACAACGTGTGTGAAAAAAATGGTGGATTGGAAATATGCACATGTATGTGTGGTGTTAAATTATAATAATTGTACATGAATGGGTGATTCATGGGGTTTTTGGTGGAAACGACCCACTAGTGGATCGTGTTGTAGGTGATTGAATATTGTTACCAAATTATATTTGGGACATCGGTAGTGTATCTGTAATGTGTTACGGGATACACTAGCTAGAGGTCTTAGGAGTTGTCTTAGATGGAAGGACCGGTGGGTGAACATCTTAAGACTTAATATGTGTATGATACCACCAATGTGTGGATAACCGATTACACCGGAAATTGAATTGTTGAAATCACAGGTGTGTGGGAAATTGGTTGAGCCAATGATATATATATATATGTGTGGTGATTATTGTGTTTTAAATTAGCCAGAGGTGCTGGTGATAAAGTTGTATTGGATAATATATTATTATCTAGATGTGATAAACATCCATATGATATGTATGTGGATGTGTTAAATGAGTTGTGGGAACTCAGGGAGGGGTTACTTACTTAGTTCGTATGAACTAATGGTGACTTATATGTGATGTTACAGGTCAAAGATAGATATGCATCGGGCGATCTGATCGGGCATGTTATGAAGCAGAACCAAACGTTATGTAAAATTCTCTGATGGTATTAAACTTAAACACACTTGTTTTATTAATCATAAATGTAAATGATTGAAATTAAGTGCTTAACTTATGAAATGTAAATTTAACGCTTCCGAACCTGATTTACGAAAAAGTTTAATCTGGGACCTAAAAATGGGACACGTGTAATCGTGTGAGAAGTTTGGGTGTTACACACAAGTGACTGAGCACAATTCTCCACCTAAACAAATCACAGACATCCCAGTCGTCAAAGATTTTCCTGAAGTATTTCCTGAGGACATATCAGGATTACCCCCAATGAGACAGGTTGAATTTCGTATTGACTTGATCCCAGGCGCTGCACCGGTTGCCAAAGCCCCATATCGGCTTGCGCCATCTGAAATGCAAGAACTTTCAGGTCAATTACAGGAACTTTTAGAAAAAGGTTTTATTAGACCTAGTTTCTCACCCTGGGGAGCACCAATTCTTTTTGTGAAAAAGAAGGATGGTTCATTCAGGATGTGTATTGACTACCGGGAACTCAATAAACTGACAATCAAGAACAGATATCCACTACCTCGTATCGATGATCTGTTTGATCAATTGCAAGGTGCTACATATTTCTCAAAAATTGATTTGAGATCCGGATACCATCAGTTGCGAATCCATGACGATGATGTTCCTAAAACTGCTTTCAGAACTCGATACGGACATTACGAATTTTTAGTAATGCCGTTTGGATTAACAAATGCACCAGTAGTTTTCATGGATCTGATGAATCGGGTATGTAGACCTTATCTGGATAAGTTTGTGATTGTGTTTATTGATGATATTCTCATTTATTCTCGAAACCAACAACATGCTCAGCACTTGAAATTAATCCTAGAACTTTTGGCACATGAGAAATTATATGCCAAATTCTCCAAGTGTGAGTTTTGGTTACGGGAAGTTCAATTTCTTGGGCATGTAGTGAATGAGAACGGTATTCAAGTAGATCCCAGTAAGATCAAGGCTGTGAAGCAAGGGGAAACACCACGAAACCCAACTGAAATACGTCAATTCTTAGGGCTAGCAGGTTATTATCGCCGATTCATTAAGAATTTTTCAAAGATAGCCTTGCCACTCACCACATTAACACAGAAAAATCAACCGTTTATATGGGGTTCCCAACAAGAGGAGGCATTCCAACTGTTGAAACACAAACTCTGCAATGCACCTATCTTGGCATTACCAGAAGGTACTGATAATTTCACAGTGTACTCTGATGCTTCTCGTCAAGGTCTTGGGTGTGTTTTAATGCAGAACGACAAGGTAATTGCTTATGCTTCTCGACAATTGAAAATACACGACAAGAACTATACCACTCATGATCTAGAACTGGCTGCAGTCGTGTTTGCACTCAAGATTTGGAGACACTATCTATACGGAACCAAGTGTATTATATACACTGATCACAAAAGTCTCCAGCACATTCTAGATCAGAAAATGTTGAACATGCGACAGAGGCGGTGGGTTGAACTTTTAAACGACTATGACTGTGAAATTTGTTATCACCCAGGCAAAGCGAATGTTGTAGCCGATGCCTTGAGTAGCAAGGAACGAGTCAAACCTTTACGTGTGAAATCGTTAGAAATGACTATTCAAACCAGTCTAATTCCTCAGATCAAAGAAGCTCAGCAACAAGCTTTACAAACAATGAACTATTCTACTGAGGGACTGAGGGGATTAGACAAGAAACTCGATACCAAAGCTGATGGAGTATTGTATTTCAAAAGCCGAATATGGGTTCCTTTATTCGGTAACTCTAGAACAATTATCTTGAATGGGCGCACAAATCCAGGTATTCTATTCATCCAGGTGCTGATAAAATGTATAAAGATCTTAGAGACTTTTACCGGTGGCCTGGAATGAAGAAACACATAGCTGAATACGTGGATCGATGTTTAACATGTCTCAAAGTTAAGGCTGAATATCAACGACCTTCTGGGTTATTACAACAACCTGAGATTCCCATGTGGAAATGGGATCAAATCTCTATGGATTTCATCACTAAATTACCCAGAACATCACGTAATCATGACTCTATATAGGTTATCGTTGATCGCCTTACAAAATCTGCGCATTTCTTACCCATCCGAGAGGATTATTCTATGGATCGACTCGCTAAACTCTATGTTAATGAGATTATATCTCGACATGGAGTACCGATCTCTATCATTTCTGCCAGAGATAGTCGATTTATGTCACGATTTTGGCAAACTCTTCAGAATGCTATGGGCACACAAATCAATATGAGCACAGCTTATCATCCACAAACAGACGGGCAGACTGAACGAACAAATCAAACTCTTGAAGATATGCTCAGAAACTGTGTGATTGATTTTGGAGGTAGCTGGGATATTCATCTTCCACTTGTTGAATTTTCATACAATAACACCTACCATACCAGTATTCAATGCGCTCCATTCGAAGCACTTTATGGACGCAAGTGTAGATCACCTATCTGTTGGTCAGAGGTAGGTGAGAGTCAAATCATAGGCCCAGAATTCATTCAGGAAACAACTGATAAGATCGCACTCATTCAGGAACGAATTAAAGCTGCTCGCGATCGTCAAAAGAGTTATGCTGATAATCGTCGTAGACCGTTAGAATTCCAAATAGGTGATCGAGTAATGTTGAAAGTGTCACCTTGGAAAGGCATTTTCAGATTTGGAAAGAGAGGTAAGCTTTCACCAAGATTTGTAGAGCCATTCAAAATTCTTGAACGAATTGGATCAGTAGCCTACAGACTTGAGTTACCTCTTGAACTCAGTAATATTCACGATGTTTTTCATGTATCCAATCTGAAGAGGTGTTTAACTGATGAATCATTGATCGTATCTCTAGAAGAGATTCATATTGTTGAAAAACTTCAGTTCAGTGAAGAACCAGTAAAGGTAATGGATCGAGAAATTAAAGTGCTGAAACGTAGCCGCATACCAATCGTTAAAGTGCGACGGAACTCGCAACGTGGACCTGAGTATACGTGGGAACGTGAAGATCGAATGAAAGCAAAATACCCACATCTGTTCTCATAAACTATTGTCATTATGTAAGTCTTCACTAAATTTCGGGACAAAATTTCTCTAACAGGAGGAGACTGTGACAATTGCAGTTGAGAAATCACATCATTGATGATGTGAGCACATTTGATCGTTCTAGAAATCCATGTTGATTTAATGATTGTAATTATTACAGATCAATGGTATGCTAGACATTATAAATGCGGGTGAAAACCGTGTACGAAACGAAGTCATGGATTGCCCGGAAGCGAAAAACGAAGAAAAGTTTCTAAGTATTGAGCTTCTGGACTCGTCGCGGTACGCTGAGGCTGGTTTAAGGGTTCTCAGCGGTACGCGATGGACCAAAATATCTTAGATTCCTCCGGATTTATTCGCGGTACGTGAAGCCTTCTTTGGCTCCTCTTCGTGGTACGCGACGAGTGAGGCGGTGCAGTGGATCAGGCTTCTTCATCAGATTTCATGCAAAGTTTGATTTTTTTTTTTACATCATTCGAACTCAGTCGTACACCAGACGAAAAACCAGTGTTCTAACACACAAATCACCATCAAAACACCATTTTGGAATGCCAAAGTCCACAGATCTTGCCAGAGATCGTGTTTGCAAGTTCTGATCGTTATTCTACAGTCAAAACTCCGTCTGATTAGGTAATGATTCGTTTTAAACCTTCTAGTTTGATTATGATTGATTAGATCTTGAATTTGAAAGTAATGACATAGTTAGGATTGTTGATTATTGCCTAGATGATGGCTAGGATTGATTATAAACAAAGAACACGAAGTTTTATCGGTTAAATCCTTGTTTTGATCCGTTGTAATGCCCGGTTTGCATGAAATCATATCCATGATTATAATGGTTTAAACCATTTGATTATGACAATGTAGGTGATTAGTTGGATTAATCTTTGAAATGCAAGGTTAAATCCAAGTGTTTCAAACTAATCACGATCATTAACATACTCATTGGAACGATTATCTGATGTTTATGATAACAGTCAGATTAGTATGTTAAACATGGTTATTACACCTATCTTAATGCTACATTGTGATGTTTCATGATATTTGGGTAACCAATAACAAGGATTGATCATTCCTAAACCATTAATCTGTCTAGAAAATGTTTTATCATTACAATCAACAACATTAACTATTTGGTTAATCCGAGACTATTCTGATTAATCAAGAGTGTCATCAACCTTGTATTAGGAATCTAATTCAATGTAGGTTCCTACATTATCATACATTGTATGATATGATATCAAAATAACTAATTAAATACTTAATATCGGTTTGATCACTTTCAAAGCAATGTCTTTGACATTGAATGTTCAGAAAGATCTAATCAGTAAATTAAAAACCTAAATAACTCATTAAACATAAATAAATGCAGAATCACCTCTCTATTATCAGTCTTGTGATATTCTGCTATATCTGAGTCATCAGGTGAGTTTCGTACAACCCCTTTCCTTTTTAATCTTTTATAAACATCGGGGTAGCGCTGTAAAACTTTTCAGAACTATATGATATGTATCACTGTTATCTGCGTGATTTCATGTGATTTGTTGAGAACTTGTGGATTTCATGGGATTTTGCCTGGAGAACAAGAACACTATCACAGTATCAAAAGTCCTCATTTTTGAACTGTATCTAGTGAACCCATGAGGGGCCGAACAGAAAACATTGATAGTACTATCGGCTGACAACCCGTTTGCCGGGAGCTTGCAACTCCCCTTGGTGTTATGTTTGTTATTTGTTTCCAGAACTTCTTAATGTAGTGATATACATTAAGACAATGAGGCAATAAGATATGTACCGACGGGTAGTATCTTCATAGAATAAGAACAGAACAGTCCGAAAGGAACTAGATACGGGTCCCATGGTTATCTTGAACATAACATTTTGAGAACTTGTATAACATATCATATTGTGGAACATGAACTGTATGAACTCACCAACTTTGTGCTGACTTTTTCAAATCAAACCTTTTTGCAGGTAGACCGTGACTCCGGTGAGACTGCACTTCACAAACTTGTAACTGAATAAGTTAATATTGTAATGTAAATTGTAATAACGAACCTTGCAATGTATTTATTTTAAGTTAATCTGTGTGTTTGTGATATCAGATCAAGTAAGTCTCCCCTCATCTCTAAGACATCACCACTATGCTTCCGCGACCGTTTCAGTGACATTATCAACAGGTGACGAGAGGTGGGGGTGTGACAATTGATCTGCTGCGTCTTTCTAAAACACTTCCTGATGAAACTGTATTTCATCATTTTTCTGAAAACCTTAAGGCCGATCACGTCTCACCTACTTGGATATGTTTTCCAGAGTATCCATTCACCTTGGGGTTAAAGTTTCCTTTTCCCGACCTCATCCTCAATTTCTTCTTAACCACCAAACTCTGTTTTCCGCAACTCATGCCTATGGGGTGGCGCCTTCTTTACACCCTTGACCAATTAAACCATCACTTTGGTTTAGAGATTGGCATCCCTGAAATATCCCTGATGTACCAACTCAGAACCCACGGGTCATCCCGGTTCGTTCTTCAAAGAACAAGTGAGGCTCCTATCTTAGTTCCATGGATTACTTTTAATGAAGATGAGTGGAGAAATAGGTTCTTTTTTGTGAAAAGAAGTTCTATCCCTCATGGGGAAATTCTTCCTTTCAAATGGGTAGAAAAGGGTAGGATTCTTAGGATTATCCTTGTTAATCGAGACTTGTTATTGTTTAATTTTGCTTATTATGTTTTTAGTTTTTGCAGCTCCCAAATTTGAATCACTTGTAGCAAAAGAAGAAGAAAGTAGGAACAGAATTCGTTCCTTGTTGAAAATTGACGAACAATTTAGAAAGTTCGGTGCCAATATTGAAACAGTCTCTCCTATGACCTCATGTATGTTAAAAATATTTTAATATTCCAAAATATTCTTAATTATTCCTGATTATTCTGATTTATTTTAAAGAATCAACATTTAATCTTGAAGACCTTGACACCTTCTTTGCTGTGAAGAAGGAGAGAACCAATCCGGTTGCCCCCAAATCGCATACCATGGCTACCCGTTCCTCAAAGACCACCAAGAAACGCAAAGGGGTAGATACCGTGGACCTCGAGGAGCCATCTGACCTGTCCATCCCTGATCTTCTGAAAAAGGTATGCTAATTATTGTATCTGTCATCCTAATATCCCTACATATTCTGAATGATCCCTATTTTGTAGGTCTCTGCTAAGTACATCTCTGAGAAAGAACAAACTGATAAGCAGATGGAGGACCTGGAAGATCAGAAGAAAATCTTCACAGCCAAAGCCGGTCATTACGAGAAGGAGCTAGCCAAAGCCAAGAAGCAGATGAAGGAAATGGAAGCCTTTCACAAACTCCAGTTCAAGGAGCATATTGATGGGGCCAAGAAGTCTGCCGCCATTGCTGTGTTAAGGGCCAAAATCCAATTGGTGAATCAGGCCAAGGCTGAAGGTGTGGATTCCTTGGCCAAGAATATGAAGGAATGCGGCAAGATATTGGCGACCCTGGCAGGTGACAAGGCTGAAGCTTCTGTGGAGGTAAACAAGGCTGGCGAGGTGGGTGAGACCAGCAAGGCAGGTGATATGGAGGTGACAGGTGCTGAGGCTGGCGTGGTCGAGCAGGAGGCGATGATGGGTGATGATGACAATGATGCGAAGGTCTGAGCCCATCTTTTTTAGTATTTTGTGGTTCTTTAATTCTGATGTAATGTTGTTTAAACAATAGATTTTAGGAAAGTCCCCTAGTATAGGGGCAGACAATATAAGAAATCAAAGTGGAGGGACCATGAGTTTCATGGTGAAGCTTTGATTTCTTTTAACTTTGGTTTGATATATCAAGTGGAGGGACCATGAGTTTCATGGAGAAGCTTGATATATCAAATTGTTTATGGTTCTGAATATAACATTTGGTATGTTCGGTTATCTTTCTGCGTTTCATATTCTAAAGTATCCAGAATGTTGTTCTTTTGTTATTGAAAGATATTACAAGCTTCACAACTTGCAAAAGCGTGAATACTAATGTCTATAATACTTTAGTTTTTCCTAGTGAGTTTTCACTTAGACTATTCACGTATACGTTTTCTTAAGTATATTTAGGAATAGCTGAGAATAATTTAGGATATTAAATTCAAATTGAATACTATATTCAGTATTTAAGATGTAACTTATTTTAATTCTTTAACTATTATTATTATTTAATGATTTTTCAGATATAAACATTTTCGAGGACATTTATTTGTTTATCCTTGAATGTTTTTGATATGCAATATTTGTGTAATGGATTAATTTCTTTAACATCTCTTATGAATATTATGCTTGTTGAACTAATGATTAAAAACAACCTAAATTATTGAATATATTATCATTGTATCAGTTATAATTTATTATTTATAATTATTGTTAGGATATCTTTGAATATTCCTAAATATTCTTAATAATATTTTAGATATTTCGTAAACTGTTTAAGGGGCCAAATCCTTTTATAATTCTCATAAGGATTTGGTTCCTCAAACATATATGTAATATATTTAAGAATAATTCAGATTAGATTTAACCTTATTTGATTAAGATTTTTATTACTTGAATGGTCATATGTAACTTAGATATATATTCGAAAGTCATAATAGCACACGAAGTAACTAGTAATTTAGTTTAACACATCCCTAAATAGGAGCTTTCATAAAGTATAACATATTCCTAAGTTTTACACATTCTATCAAGCGTTAGAATATGATTCTAAACAACTAGAAATAAAGAATGCTATATATTGAAAGAGTTGAGAAACAAATACCGATTTCTAGAGATAGTAGATATAATTCAAAGCCTTCATTGTTCCTGTCAAAACATAAGAATTCCATACCTGAATATTCCAAAATATTCTGCAATATTCCTGAGTATCCTTGAGACTTTGTCCTGCATAAACAGAAAAACAAGAAAACATGGGACAAGCCCAAGATACTGGCGACTATGGCCGGAATACTGGCGACTAAGGCCGAAATACTGGCGACAAGGTCACTGGCGACTAAGGCCGAAATGCTGGCGACTAAGGCCGGGATACTGGCGACTAGGCCGGAATTCGGAGGATCCCTGGTAATAGTCTTTGAAAATGAAATTGTCAGCCACTCATGCGTGTACTGGTCCCAAAATCTCCAACTATACCTGGATATTACGGAGGATCCTTAGTTACAGCCCTTGATAATGAAATTGTCAGCCACTCATGCGTGTACTGGTCCCATTACCTCAGACTATAACAGGATAAACGTGCGCAACTGGTGAGGACATGAGCCCTAAGTCTTCATGAGAGACAAAAAGTCTCTTGAGTTTTGATTTCAAGTCAAAACTTTGCAGCTAGACATAAAGTCAGTGTGGGGTCTTCATCAAGTTCTGATTTCAGGTCAGACCTTGGGTTAAGACATAAAGTCTCATCTCTTCTCTTGCTATACCTACAAAACAGTAAGATTTTTGCATAGCTGGGAATCAAGATTCCTGATGCCCCTCATATGCTTGATTAGTAGCATGATAATTAGGAGTATACAAGAATATATAGGTATATACGAGAATATATCAGAATATATAGCATTTAATAGTTTGCTACAATAATGTTTCAAATAAATATAGCTTAAGATGAATAGCATTCCAAGATCTTGGAAGAGGTTCTCCTTCCATATTAGTTAATTTATATGCCCCCTTTCCAGCTTCGGATTCAATCGTATAGGGGCTTTCCCATTTTGGAGCAAGTTTTCCATCAGCTGGATTGGTGGTATTCTGAAATGCCTTTCTTAAAACCAAATCACCAACTTGAAATCTTCGTATCCTGATATTCTTGTTATAGGATTTGGCTATCTTTTGTTGATATGTTGCCATCCTTATTCTTGCAATGTCCCTAAGTTCATCGATAGTATCTAGATCCTCAGATAGTATTTCCTTGTTGGATTCTAGAATTTGTAAACTTGATCTTGCAGTAAGGACAACCATTTCATTTGGGAGAACAGCTTTAGAACCATATACTAAAGAGAATGGTGTTTGACCAGTTGCATTCTTGGTGGTTGTTCTATCAGCCCATAGAACAAATGGGAGTTCTTCAGCCCACTTTCCTTTCTTGGATCCCAACTTTTTCTTAAGATTGTTGATTATAATCTTGTTGCTCGATTCTGCTTGACCATTAGCTTGGGGATGAACAGGTGTAGAGGTGATCATTTTTATGCCCCAGCTTTCACAAAAGTTTGTAGTCCTTTTGCCTATGAACTGAGACCCATTGTCACAAGTGATTTCTGCGGGTATCCCCAATCTAGTCAGGATATTTCTCTTTATGAATGAGATTACTTATTTTTCTTTAACTTGCAAAAAGGCTTCAGCCTCAATCCACTTTGAGAAGTAATCTGTCATAGCTAGCATAAACACATTTCCTCCTGGTGCCTTGGGTAGCTGTCCTACTATATCCATTCCCCATTTCATGAATGGCCATGATGAGACTATCGGATGTAGAGGTTCAGCTGGTTGATGAAGTATATTGCTATGTCTTTGAAAAGTATCACACTTCTGGGAATAAGACATTGCATCTCTTCTCATAGTTGGCCAAAAGTATCTTGTTCTCAGGATCTTTGAGAATAATGCTCTTCCCCTAGTGTGGTTTCCACAATCTCCTTCGTGGATATCTTTCATTACTTCCAGACCTTCAGGTTTCTCCAAACACCTTAAGTATGGGCCTGATATTGATTTCCTGTATAAGATATCTCGTACGATTGTGTATCTAGATACTTTTGCTTTGAAAGCTCTAAGATTTGTTTCTTCATCAGGTATCTTTCCTGTTTGAAGTAGTTCTTAATATGGATAGTCCAGGATATTTCATGTGCTTCTGAATGATGAACTTCAGTATTCTCGGGTTCACTATCCTGACTTATATCCTGCATATCTATCGCTAGTCTTAAAATATGAAGGATAGGGATATTGATATCCTCATGGATCCTTAGGGATGATGCTAAGTTTGCCAATGCATCTGCTTCGGCATTCTCATCCCTTGGCACTTGAGTGATATCAAATTTGAAAAAATATCCTGAAATATCCTTAACTATTTCTAAGTATTTCTCCAATTTATCTCCTTTAGTCATTTAAGAACCGTTAAATTGATTGGCTATTAGTAGGGAATCGACAAAAACATGTAGGTTTCTGATGTTCATATCCCTAGCTAATTGGAGTCCTACTATTAGAGCTTCATATTCTGCTTCGTTATTAGTTGCTTGAAATTCACAACTAATCGATTGAGGTATTATGTCCCTCTGTGGCGATTTTAGTATGATGCCTAGTCCTGTTCCTCTTACATTTGAAGATCCATCTGTGAACAAAGTCCACTCACCAGTATCTTTATCTAAGAGTTTGATTTCTAGATCCACTTCTAGTTGTAGATCACTACTAAAATCAGCCACAAAGTCTGCTAAAGCTTGTGACTTAATTGTTGTTCTTGGTTCATAGATCAAATCATAGGTACTGAGTTTAACTGACCATTTTGCCATCCTTCCTGATAGCTCAGGTTTTCTCAATACAGATTTGATAGGATGATTTGTCTTAATGTGTATTCTATGTGTCTCAAAGTAATGCCTAAGTTTAGTAGATGCCATAACCAAAGCCAAAATTAGCTTTTCTAAGTGAGAATATCTAGTTTCAGCATCTACTAGGCTTTTACTTACATAGTACACGGGATGTTGTGATCCCTGGTTATCCTTAACTAACACAGCACTTACAATGGTTCGGGATACTGCTAAGTACAATGATAGTGGTTCACCATCTTCTGGTCTCATGAGCAACGGCGGTGAGGATAAATATTCCTTTAGATCCTGAAGTGCCTTCTCATGCTCTTCATCCCATTGGAACTTCTTATTCTTTTTAAGGATATCGTAGAATCCTTTAAATTTTTCAGAAGACCTTGAGATAAATCTATTGAGTGCAGCTATTCTTCCTGTCAGTCTTTGCACTTCTTTTATGTTCTTTGGGGACTTGAGGTTCAGGATTGCTTGAATTTGTTCTGGGCTGGCCTCTATTCCTCTTTTAGTCACCATATATCTCAAGAACTTTCCTGATCTTACCCTAAAATGACACTTAGATGGGTTAAGCTTCATATTGTAGCGGTCCAGGATATCTAAGGATTCCTGAAGATCCTTAAGATGATTCTCAGTTATCTTCGATTTGACCACCATATCATCAATATACACTTCCATAGTGTCCCCCAGTTTCTCTTTGAACATCAAGTTGACAAGTCTCTGGTACGTGGCTCCAGCATTCTTCAAGCCAAATGGCATTGCTGTATAGCAATATATCCCTGTTGGCGTCATGAAGGTGGTATCTTCTTGGTTTGAAGGTTCCATTTGAATTTGTTGGAACCTACCGATGCATCCATGAAAGTTAAGATTTCATGTCCTGTTGTTGCATCCACCATGGAGTCTATATGTGGTAATGGAAATGGGTCTTTTGGACAAGCCTTATTGAGGTCTGTGTAATCTACACAAACTCTCCACTTTCCATTCTTCTTTTGAACCACGACTACATTGGCTAGCCACTTTGGAAATTTCACCTCTCTAATCATTTTTTCTCTGAGGAGTTTCTCTACTTCCTTTTGAATGATCAGATTTCTTTCGGGTGCAAATTTCCTTCTCTTTTGGTGGACAGGCTTAATATTCCTATCTATCCCGAACTTATGTGTAATTACATTCGAGGATATTCCTGTCATATCCTCATGTTTCCATGCGAATGTGGAAATTCTTGATTTCAGAAAGGAAATCAATTTTTCTTCAACATCCTCGGGGATATTTGTCCCTATAAGGACCTTGACCTCAGGATCGTCGGGATTTAAAGGTACTTCATTTACTTCCTTTTCCCTATATTCCTGAGTATCCCCAAGGTCACACTTTGATTGCTATGCTGGTGAAGGTCTAGTAGTTCCTTTCATCGAAGATGAATAGCACTCCTTGGCTTCTTGCTGATCACTGTTGATCTTCACTACTCCCCATGGTGTTGGCAGTTTGACACACTGATGATAGGTCGAAGTGACTGCTTTCATGTCATGTATCCAAGGTCTACCTAGTATAATATTATAACAAGATAGGGAATCTATTATACAAAAACGTTGCACAGAGTTTACCCCCTTGATGTATACCGGTAGCTTGATTTCTCCAACAGTGGCTTTAGCTTTACCACTGAATCCAACCAAGATCAGAGATTTGGTAGTAATCTCTGATTCAGGGATATTCATCCTCTTGAGTGTTTCCAATTGGATGATGTTGACTGAGCTTCCTCCATCTATAAGTATCATGCGCACATAGTGGTTAGCAACATATAATGTAATGACTAACCCATCATGATGAGGATCCAGGATATTCTCGCGATCTTGCTCTTCAAAGGATACCACGGTCTCTGTGGTGAGCGTTCATGTCTTTGTGGGTCTCTCTCCATTCTCCATCTTGGCTTCTTTAGCATGTTTCCTAGCTGCAAAATAGGAGGTACCACAAATATCAGAACCACCAGAAATAAAGTTGATTACCTTTGCATCCTTTGGTGGGGATGCGGCTCTTTTTGGGAATCCGTTGGAATCTTGTCTTCTTTCTTTCTTTTTCCCCAGTAGTTCCTTCAGATGACCTTTGCTCAGTAGGTAGCTTATTTCCTTCCTTAATGCAATGCAATCATCGGTTAAGTGGCCGAAGTCTTCATGAAAGGCACACCACTTGGATTTATCCCTGGTTGCGAACTTCTTATCCTTTGGTGGCCACCTAGCTTTTTCACCTATGTCCTGCATAGCACACATTAATTCAGGAATATCAATAGAAAAACAATAGTCAGATATCCTGGGATATTCTTCATTATCCTCATCTTCATCCATCGAATTGATCTTGTGGTTATCAGCCTTGTAGTATGGTTTGGATTTGAATGACTTGTTGGTAGGTGAATCCAATTTTCTTTTGCCTTGATCATTGGGAGGTGTTGTGGTGATCCTTTTCTGTATTTCTTTATCATCCTCCAATCTAATGAACCTCAATGCACGGTTTCGAACTTCGTCCATGTTCCTGCAAGGATTCATAACCAAGTCATCATAAAATGGTGAGTTTCTTTGCAATCCCATCTTAAATGCTTGGACAGCCGTAGTGATATCTAGATTAGAGATATCCAGGGATTCTCTGCCAAACTTGTTGACATAGCTCCTGAGGGACTCGTCGGATCCCTGGGTTATCCTGTAAAGATCACTAGTCAGCCTCCCAAACGTCCTGCTACAAGAAAACTGATTGTTAAATAGATTAATTAGATGAGCAAATGAAGTTATTGAATAAGGAGGAACGTTAAGCAGCCATTTCAGGGTTGCCCCTGTCAATGTTGAACCAAATCCTTTGCATAAGCATGCTTCCTTCAAATGTGGAGGTATAGGGTTAGTTTCCATCCTTTCCCTATATTGTGCCACATGTTCTTAGGATCTGTGGTTCCATCATATAGCTTCATGGTTGGAGTTTGGAATCTCTTTGGGATCTCAGCATCGCATATCGGTGGAGTAAATCTAGAGATCCTATAGGTTGTGACAGGAACCTCAGGAATAGGCTTGACCACTCCGGGAACACTAGAGATCATGTCTCTTAGTTTTTGAATCTCCTTAGCCACTTGGGGGGTTGACCTGGATTCCTGCACAGAACCAAAGTTAGTAGTATCAATGGGAGAATAGTTGAAAGTATCGCAAGTAATGGGAGTCAGATAAGAAGTTCCCGGGATATTGGTATTATCCCGAGATATCCTTAACCCTTGGGATCCTGAGGATCCCCGAGACTAGTTTGCATAGGAATAAAGTCTCCTCAGTGATTCCCAAACATCCCTAATGTCCCGAAATCCAGGATCCTTGGAGCCAATGGAGTGGAAGTCTCTTTCTGCTTATTCTTTTCAGCCCTCAAAGTTTCCATTTCTCTAAGAAGCCTTTGATTCATTTTCTGTTGATCCAACATTTGCTGCTGAACCTGTTGAAACATACTCAAAATTTCATTGTTAGAAACAAGTATAGGAACAGAAGTGGTCATCTTTGTTGATGGAGCACTTTCAGCCACAAATGTGGTTTTCTTCCCAGGATTGCTAGGATTATCTGACTTTTTGGAAAAAAAAAAGAATCTGCGAGGACACGTTAGTAGTAGTAGCAGAAATAATAGGTAATGAAGAAGTTGATCTCGGTTATGAAGCCATTTTTCACTATATTTCTTCTGAAAGCGCCTTTACACAAGGTTTTTCTTATAAAAAACACAAGTTTGCCCCACGGTAGGCGCCAAATTGTTTCGGGTAAAAATTAACAAGTTTAACTTTTAGCAAAACCGAATTAGTTTAGTGGGGAATTGTGTTTTATAATCAAGAAAACAATTTATAATCAAAATGCAATTTAAATATCCCTGAGGATCCCTAGGGATATTTCAGAATATAGAACAGAAAAACAGCTTACACGAGATTTATACGAGGAAAAGCCCTTAATCCCTTAGGATTGCCGGCATAAAAACCTTAGGAGGTGACAATCGTCACTCTGCCTAGTTTATATTAAAACAAAATGTAAAATTACAATACAAGAGCGCAATTGACTGATCACTAAGTGTTTAAAAACTCTGGGTGCCGTAAATGTCAACAAACAATAATCAGAAGTAAGCTAAATGAGCTGTGTGTGTTTCCTAGATCGATAGTGCCTCAATTTATATTAAAAAATATATAACGATGGTCAAAAGTTGTTCCTCATAACTCGGTCCAGTCTCCAATCATGTGTCGAGCGACTTCCAGTAAACGTTATCATGCAGTCCACGTTCTTCTTCATTTTCTGGATAAATAGGCATAGTTGTTGCATATAATCTGTTGACTCAATTCAAACATCAGTAGCACGTGTTGAATAACAAAGTAACAATAAGAAAATGTATATTATCATTATTTATTATTCAAGTCATCAGATCACATAAATTTATATACGCAAATATTCCTAATTATCCTGGATTATTCCATATCCCGAACTATTCTGAATTATTAGGTAACTTTTTTCAGGTATAACAAGTGGTAGCAGAAACAATAGGCAATGAAGAAGTTGATCTCGGTTGTGAAGCCATTTTTCGATATATTTCTCTTGAAAACGCCTATAAACAAGGTTTTAATAATAAAAAACACAAGTTTGCCCCACGGTGGGCGCCAAGGGTAAAAATTAACAAGCTTAATTCTTAGCAAAACCGAATTAGAAAAGTGGGGTATTGTGTTTTACCAGCAAATAACTTGAGTATAATGAATATACGTTCAGGATATCCCCAAAAATAGCAATACACACGAGATTTATACGAGGAAAAGCCCTTAATCCCTTAGGATTGCCGGCATAAAAACCTCAGGAGGTGACAAATATCACTCTGCCTAGTTTTATTAGTAAATCAAATAATTTAATACAAACAAAGAGCGCAAGTTGATCGATTCTAAATAGCCAAACAAGCTTCAGTGAGTATCGTGTGTGTTCCTTGAGTAACTGGTGTCCTACATCGATCAATAGCCTCGGTATATATACAAAGAAAATACAAGACAACGTTTAACAACGTTCGTATGGTAGTTCCGAGTATTCCGGCACTTTCCAAATCATGGAAGACTCATTCAAATCAGTCGCATAGATCTCTCTTGGATTCCACGTTTAAGTTGAAGTAATTGTTGCACGTTTCTGTAATTTTAGGGCCAACCACATGACAACCTGTCAATTCCTGTAATCTCGCAACAGATGTTAAGAAATGGAAATAATTGTTATTAATAATAAATATCCTTAAAATATCCCTGATCCCGAAATATCCCGGATCCTGAAATATCCCGAGTGGGAATATTTTGCGCCTAACACTTTCCATCCGTTGGGTTAGTGATATTCTTGAATGCTTTCCTTAAAACCAAATCTACAACTTGGAATCTTCTGATCCTTATATTTTTATTGTAGGATTTGGCCATCTTTTGCTGATAGGCATCTATCCTAAGCTTTGCAATATCCCTAGCTTCATCGATAGTATCTATATCCCGAGATAATATTTCGTTGTTAGCTTTTGTCGTTTGTAGACTTGTTCTTGCAGTAGGGATAATCATTTCAGTTAGGAGTACAGCTTCAAAACCAAATACTAATGAAAATGGTGTTTGGCCAGTTGCATTCTTTGTAGTTGTCATATCTGCCCATAGGACAAACGGGAGTTCTTCAGCCCATTTTCCATTCTTGGATCCCAATTTCATTTTGAGATTGTTTATGATGATTTTATTACCTGATTCTGCGTGTCCGTTAGCTTGAGGATGTACAGGCGTAGAAGTGATCATTTTTATCCCCCATGCTTCACAGAAGTTGGTAGTTCTTTTACCAATAAATTGAAATCCATTGTCGTAGGTGATCTCAGTAGGTATCCTGAATCTATTCAGGATATTCCTCTTTATGAAGGATATTACTTCCTTTTCTCTAACTTGTACGAAAGCCTTAGCTTCAATCCATTTCGAAAAATAATCGGTCATGGAAAGCATGAATACCTTTCCTCCTGATGCTCTTGGTATTTTACCTACTATATACATTCCCCATTTCATGAATGGCCATGATAAGACTATCGGATATAAAGGTTCAGCCGGTTGGTGAAGGATATTGCTACGTCTTTGGCAAGCGTCACATCTTTGGGAATAGGACATTGCATATTTTCTCATGGTAGGCCAGAAATAACCTGTTATTAGAATTTTTGAAAGTAATGCAATGCCCCCAGTGTGATTCCCACAATCTTCTTTGTGAATATCCTTCATTACTTCTAGACTTTCTGGTTTTTCTAAACACTTTAGATACGGACCAGCTACCGATTTTCTATATAAGATATCCCAAATGATTGCGTATCTGGATACCCTAGTTTTAAAAGCTCTAGGATTTGTTTCTTCATTGGGTATCTTTCCTGTTTGGATATAAACAATCCAGGATATTTCATGTGTATCAACATTCTTTGGTTCAAGAATTTGATTTGAATTTTCTATGTCTATGGCTGGATTCAGAATATGTAGGATAGGAATATTAATATCATCAGAGATCTTAAGAGATGATGCAAGGTTTGCTAATGCATCCGCTTCATTATTCTCCTCTCTAGGAACTTGTGTGATATCAAAAGTGTTAAAATATCCCACTATATCCTCAACTATCTCTAAGTATTTTGCCAATTTGTCCCCTTTAACCATATAGGAACCATTAAACTGGTTTGCTATTAGTAAGGAATCAACAAATACATGGATAAATCTTATATTTATATCCCTAGCTAATTGGAGTCCTACTATCAAGGCTTCATATTCAGCTTCATTATTGGTTGCTTGAAATTCATAGCTGATTGATTGAGGTATTGTCCCCCTGTGGCGATTATAGTATGATCCCTAAACCTGCCCCTCTTACATTCGAGGCTCCATCAGTGTGTAAGGTCCATTCACCAGTATCCTCTTCTAGGAGTTTAACTTCTGAATCTACTTCTGGTTGAATATCACTACTAAAATCCGCCAAAAAGTCTGCTAATGCTTGAGACTAAATTGTTGTTCTTGGTTCGTAGATTAGATCGTAAGTGCTAAGTTTTACTGACCATTTGGCCATTCTTCCTGATAATTCAGGTTTTCTTAACACAGATTTAATTGGGTAATTTGTCTTTATATGTATCCTATGTGTTCCAAAGTAATGCTTAAGTTTTGTTGATGCCATAATTAAAGCTAAGATTAACTTTTCTAAATGGGAAAATCTAGTCTCAGCATCCAATAGGCTCTTCCTTACATAGTATACTGGATGTTGTGATCCTTGATAATCCTTGTCTGACACATCACTTACAGTAGTTCGGGATACTGCTAAGTATAGTGATAGTGGTTCACCATTATCTGGTTTCATGAGTAACGGCGGTGAGGATAAGTATTGTTTCAAATCCTGTAATGCCTTCTCATGTTCTTCATCCCATTGAAACTTCTTGTTCTTTTCAAGGATATCGTATAATCCTTTAAATTTCTCAAAAGATATTGAGATGAATCTGTTTAACGCAGCTATCCTTCCTGTTAATCTTTGTACTTCTTTCACATTTGTTGGGGATTTTAAGTTTAGGATAGCTTGAATTTGTTCTGGGTTGGCATCTATTCCTCTCTTGGTGACCATATATCCCAAGAACTTTCCTGATCTTACTCCGAAATGACACTTAGAAGGGTTGAGCTTCATATTGTATTGATCCAGGATATCAAATGATTCCTGAAGATCCTGAAGATGATATTTGGTGATCTTTGATTTGACTACCATATCATTGATATATACTTCCATAGTGTCCCCCAAATTATCCTTAAACATCATATTGACAAGCCTCTGATAAGTAGCTCCAGCATTCTTTAGTCCAAATAGCATTGCTTTATAGCAATATAACCCTGTTGGCGTCATGAAAGCAGTATCTTCTTGATCCGAAGGCTCCATTTGGATATGCTGGAATCTTGCTGATGCGTCCATGAAAGTTAACATTTCATGGCCTGCTGTTGCATCTACCATCGAGTCTATATGTGGTAATGGAAAGGGGTCTTTTGGACAAGCTTTGTTTAGATCTGTGTAATCCACACAAACTCTCCACTTTCCATTCTTCTTTTGAACCACAACTACGTTAGCCAGCCTCCTTGGAAATTTTAATTCCCTAACCATCTTGGCTTTGAGAAGTTTTTCCACTTCTTCTTGAATGATTGTATTCCTCTCAGGGGCAAATTTTCTTCTTTTTTGGTGGATGGGTTTGTAGCTTCTATCTATTCCTAGCTTATGTGTGATTACGTCTGAGGATATCCTTGTCATATCCTCATGCTTCCAAGCAAAGGTGGAAATTCTTGATTTCAGGAAAAAATCAGTTTCTCCTCAATATCCTTTGGAATATCAGTTCCTATGAGAACTTTGGTCTCGGGATCCTCAGGATTAAGTAGTACTTCTTTTACTTCTTTTTCCCGAGATCCTGATTATCCCCAAGGCTGCTCTTTGATTGCTATGTTAAAGGTGGTTTCGTCGTTGCCTTCATCGAGGACGAATAACACTCCTTAGCTTCCTGTTGGTCGATGTTGATCTTCACTACTCCCCCATGGTGTAGGTAGTTTGACGCACTGATGATATGTCGAGGGAACCGCCTTCATATCATGTATCCATGGTCTACCTAATATGATATTGTAGCAAGGCAAAGAATCTATAATACAGAAGCGTTTCCTAGAATTTAGCCCCTCGATATATACTGGTAATTTAATTTCCCCAACAGTAGCTTTGGCTTCTCCGCTAAATCCAACCAGAACCAAGAATTTGGTGGTTATCTCGGATTCAGGGATATTCATCCTCTTGAGCGTCTCCAATTGGATGATGTTCACTGAACTTACTCAATCTATAAGTATCATGTGGACATAGTGGTTAGCAACATATAAAGTAATTACTAACCTATCGTGATGAGGATCCATGATGTTTTCCCGACCCTGTTCTTCGAAGGATATCACAGTATCTATGGTTAAGGTTGAAGTCTTTGCGGGTTTTTCTTCTTTCTACATCTTAGCCTCTTTAGCGTGTCTTTTGGCTGCAGAATAAGAAGTACCACATATGTCAGATCCACCAGAGATAAAGTTTATTACCTTGGCATCCTTCGGTGGGGACGCAACTCTTTTTGGTAATCCATCAAGATCCTACTTCCTTTCTTTTCTTTTGCCAAGCAGTTCCTTGAGTGGCCTTTGTGGAGCAAGTAGCTTATTTCTTTCCTCAAGGTGATGCAATCTTCTTTCACATGTCCAAAGTCTTCGTGAAATGCACACCATTTTGACTTGTCTTTCGCAGCGAACTTCTTATCCTTAGGAGGACATCTAGCTTTTTCTCCTAAATCCTGCATAACACACATCAATTCAGGGATATCTACAGAAGAACAATAATTATATATCTTGGGATATTCTTCATCATCTTCATCATCATCCACAGAGTTGATCTTATGGTTGTCAGATTTGTAGTACGGCTTGGGCTTAAAATGACTTGTTGGTGGGTGAATCCAACTTTCTTTTGCCCTGGCCATTAGGAGGTGTTGTTGTAATCCTCTTTTGAATTTATTTATCATCCTCCAATCTGATGAATCTTAATGCACGGTTTCGGACTTCGTCCATATTCCTGCAAGGATTGATAACTAAATCATCATAAAAGGGTGAGTTTTTCTGTAATCCCATTTTGAAAGCTTGAACGACGGTGGTGATATCCAGGTTAGGGATATCTAAGGATTCTCTACCAAACTTGTTGACATAGCTCCTTAGAGATTCATCCGGTCCTTGTGTTATCCTGTAGATAGGTCACTAGTTAACCTTTCGAATGTTCTGCTGCATGAAAACTGGTTATTAAACTGGTTAATCAAGTAAGCAAATGATGTAATTGAATAAGGAGGAACATTAAGTAGCCATTTCAAGGATGGTCCTGTCAATGTTGATCCAAATCCTTTGCACAAGCAAGCTTCCTTCAAGTGCGAGGGAATAGGATTTGTCTCCATTCTTTCCCTATACTGTGCTACATGCTCTTTGGGATCCGTAGTCCCATCATACAACTTCATGGTGGGAGTTTGGAATCTTTTTGGGATTTCAGCATCACATATCGGTGGAGCGAATCTGGATATCCTGTGGGTGATTGCCGGTACTTCCGGGATAGGCTTGACTACTCCTGATACACTTGATATGATATCCCGAAGTTTCTGGATTTCCTTGGCCACTTGAGGGGATATTCCTGTTTCTTGAGAGGAACCATAGTTAGTAGTGTCAATTGGAGAATAATTATAAGTGTTACCAATAGTAGGTGTGGGAAGTGATGTTCTTGGAATAAGGAGATTGTTCCGATATATCCCCAAGTCTTGGGATCCTGACGAAGTTCCGATACTGGTTTGCATAGGGATAAACTCTCCGGAATGATTCCCGGACATCCCTGATGTCCCAAAATCAAGGATCCTTGGAGCTATTGGTGTAGTGACTTCAACTTGCTTGTTTTTCTCAGCTTTTAAGCTTTCCATTTCTCTAGAAAGTCTTTGATCCATCAGTTGCTGATCTATCATTTGTTGTTGTACCTGTTGAAACATACTCAAAATATCATTGTTTGAAAAAAATATGGGATCAGTAGTGGTCATTCTCATCGAAGGAACACTTTCAGCCACAAAAGTAGTCTTTTTTCCAGAATTATAGGATTTCTTGGTGAAAACAGGAATCTGCGAGTATACATTAGTAGTAGTAGCAAAAACAATAGGTAATGAAGAAGTTGATCTCGGTTGTGAAGCCATTTTTCACTATATTTTCTTTAGAAAACGCCTTTAAACAAGATTTTTGTTTAAAAAACACAAGTTTTCCATGGTGGGCGCCAAATTGTTTCGGGTAAAAATTAATAAGTATAATTTTAGCAAACCGAATTAGAAGAGTGGGTATTGTGTTTTACAATCAAAATATTTTTAATATAATAAATACGCAATCAGAATATCCCAATTATCCTTGGGGATATTTCAATATATCAAACAGAAAAATAGCAAGACACACGAGATTTGTACGAGGAAAAGCCCTTAATCCTTTAGGATTGCTGGCATAAAAACCTCGGGAGGTGACAATTGTCACTCTGCCTTAATTTTATTAATATACGAACAAGTAGAATACAAAAAAAGAGCACAAGTTGATCGATACTAAGCACGCTAATGAGCTTCTGTGTGTTTAAGTGTGTATCATGTGTCCTATATCGATCAATTGCCTCGATATATATACTAGGAAAATACAAGAGAACAGTCAACAACGTTCATATGGTAGTTGAGAATATCTCGGTACTTTCCAAATGTGGGAGACTCGTTCAACTTGATTGCGTAAATCTCTCTTAGATGCCGCGTCCTAATTGAATTAGTTGAAGCTTGTTTCCTTGATGCTTGGTTGAGCTGCATGACAACCTGTCAGTGCCTGAATCTCGCAACATATATTAGGCAAACAGAGATAATAGTCAGTAATTTTATATATCCCTAAATATCCCTGATCCCGAAATATCCCGAATCCTGAAATATCCCGAGTGGAAATAATTAGCGCCTAACATTCATCACCTGAGAAAACATGTAAAAACAAAGTCAATACATCGTTGGTGAGTTCATAAAGTTTAGTATTGAAAACTATTGTAAAAGCTTTGTAAGTTTAGCCTTTTTCTAAAATCTCTCATAGTCTCCACCTTAAACCTCACTACCGACATCATCCCATCATGCCAAGACTCCTTATATATACGGCATACGTAGGGTCAAGCCCAGCCGCCAGCCCACCACATGCTTGACATGACACGACTTTGCCTTTAATGGAAATTAAGAGTTTCACTCTGACATTCACCACATCCAGCCTTGTTATGTAACCAAAGTATTGTATGTGAAGTATTTCCATTTCAAATATCAAACATCTTGATAGTTTTGAAATGTATTCTGATTATCCAATTTCAATTCATTAGAGTTCGAAAACCAAGTTTGAGTTCACAACTGTAGGCGGCTGAAAATATGAAGGGGTGGCTCTTAGAGTCACACGCGATGATTAACAGTACCAACCCATAGAAGTAACTTGGGTGTAACTTTAGCGATGGTGCGTAGTTAGAGGATACCCATTAGAGGACACATAGTCACATCTGACAGGAATCATAATCATCTGAGGCCACTCATTACAAAACATTGAGAGTTAACAATGAATCACTGAATGACTAGTTGGGGTTGACATCATGTCAATGCTCGACGACCAATTAGTCTACCTTATGAAGTCCTTGTGAGTATTGAGTATTGAGACTTCATTTACCATGTGCACATGTACCTGTTACTAACCAGATCCCATCGCGTATGCCCCATCTTAGGCATACCAACCACTTGTATGTGTCTGAGTTTGTATGTGTATGTATGAGTATTGTATAAGAAAGTATATGTATGAGAAAATCTATGTATGAGAAAGTATATGTAAAACATTCAACATGTTCATCAATCCCGTAGTTTATAAAACAAAATGGTTGAATAGAGACAATGAACTCACCTTTGTGTTGTTTTGTGTTTGAATCAATTAAAGAATGCGCACGCTCGTTGATTGGGGTTGGATTGAATTCAACATCTGTTTTCATTAAGTATGGTTCTGTATGGTGAGTATTATAGTTGTTTCTTGTTGTGTTTAAGTCTAACTACTAAACTAGCCCATCTATTACATCTTTAGTAGGTTACTAAGTTCTGTCTATGTAATCGTATCATATTACCCTTATTGAACCCTTACCCATAATCATCAAAACTAAATCATTGAAAAGGATATGTGTTTAAGAACATGTGTTTAACTTATTAAAAGAAAATCTATTACTTTTACTGCTTAACCATAACGAAATTTATATTTTGTTATAAAAGAAGGTAAAGCTTGTTTTATAAAACTCTTTTACTTTAATGATATCATCTTTTAAAATGTTTATTGATTAATCTTTATAAATACATGACACTAAAACTTGTGTTTAAGTTATGAAAACCTTATCTTTTATACACTTGATGTTGAGTTGATTATCATTAGCATAAACCGATTCTTGGTCCAAGTCTTTGTCCCAACCACTTGATTTAACATTTAGTCATGTTTATACTTGGTTCTCTTGATGCCTAACCACTCAAATTGATAAACCGTTGTCAGTATCGATGGTTGGAGTTGCCTCAAGGGAGGGTCGATACAAATAGCATCGACACATGCACACCTAGCCCAATCTCGGATATCCATCGATACTACCATGTTATTGTGGTGTGTTTGGTCTTTGTTGCTACTTAATTATGACCCAATTGATGATTAAATTGCTTGAATTAAGTAAATAAATCATTATCAAAGTCTAGTCTTTAAGGATAAGTTAGCTAGTATCAACAATTGTCCAAGAAGTTGCAATTGATACTCATCGATTCTAATGGGTTCGGTTCATGTTGGTATTGACTCTAACCGACCTTACCCTGGTTAATATCGATGAGACCTCATTTCATCCTCCTTGGATTGAACATCTGAACCTAGTATCGACAAGATCCAGGCAGCATCGATATTAATAATATCGATGCCAAGCTGACATAGTCGTTCAAGCCTATCAAGCTTATTCAGGCAGCTTGTGTCATATCACTGTTGATATGACGTTTCTTTCTATGGGCCTATAGTCCATAAATCGTTAAGATCTGAAGATGTGTGAATGGTTGCTCACCATTCTCGATAGGCAATAACACGTGTATTTCAGGATAAACCAAAATTGACCCCAATAACAACATCTTCATTCTTTTGTTTTTGTTTCATCTTGAAACCTTAAATTAAACAGCCACAAATATGTCCAAAATAAAACAATTTCATAAATCGTGTCTAGCTCTCACGTTAGGTCATTAAATTCTTTACATAAACAATTGTTGTTTATAACATAAACTTTTTCTGATAATCATATTAGAATTTACCCGATTACATAAATCTTGTCTAACGCTCATGGTAGATAATTGAAATATGCTTACATAAAGCAATTATTGATTACATAAATCGTGACTAACACACACGTTATTAAAATGTTTACTCAAAACATTTTCAACCAAAAGCATTTCTATCTCGTTCGGAAAACTAACCGGTTAAAAAAATTAACATTTTTTTAATATAAACAGGCATCTAATGTGCTCGTTTGAAAATAAACTACAAAAATTTCAATGTATCTGTTTATATAACAAACTATTTCTAACACTCTCGTTAGAAATAAACAATTACACAAATCGTTTTTAAATCTTTTCAGTTTATAAAATAACTCGGTTCTACTACTCTTCTTAGAAATAAACGAATACAAAATCGTTTTTGAAAATCTTTTGGTTTATAAATTCCTATTCTATTTCATTCATGCCTAATATTTCTTATTTCACTTATTTATTATTTAATAATTTTATTATTAAACCCGTGCAATACATACTTGTTAGGTTTAAGATGAAATATAATTTAAGATTACTCGTTTTATATTATTACAATAAATTAAAGTGCAATTCACGATTTGTTGATGATGTGTGTAATGGAGTCCACCAATCACTCCTTTATATATTTTTTGCTTTGGCTTTCCACTTTAGTTACTGTAGAATAAAATTTTCAAACATTACTTTCTCTAAAGTGATTCGATCTCAATTATTGCGTTTCTACGCCTTAAAAATGTCCGTACAAGCGAACAGCAAAAAGGCAAAAAGAAAAAGTGAAACGGTAACTTAGCACCGCCACCACCGCCGGCCGCCACCGCCACCACCACCCCCGCCGGCCGGCCGACCATCCTTCTCTCTCCTCTTCTTCGCACGACTACGGTAACTCTCTACCCTTCTCTCTCACCGCTTCTCTTCCTCTCTCCTCTCTCTGCATTCTGTCTCTCTCCCTCTCGCCGCCCACTCTCATCTTCGAACCCACCTCTAGCCGGCCGGCTGGGAAAGCATACCAGACCCCAAAATTTTCGCTGAAGAGCTCCTTAAACCTAAACCCTAACACTGCAACCATAAACCATAAACCAGCCGGTCAATCACTGAACCACCATCGCTGCAACTGAAAACCACCACAAACCATCCACCACTGCAACCACTGAAACGACCTACACCCCCTCCACCGCTGCAGTCAAAATCGGACCACCACCACAGCTCGCAAACTTCAGTGCAGAACACCAAACCTTGCCTCTTCTTTCTGTGTTGCCCCACCCCACTGCACACGTTTTTTTCCTCTGCTGCTTGGGACTTTTTGCAGGTTAAACGAGACGACACAGACGGTAAAGGATCAGAGATCACGCTTCTATTGGGGGAACCGGCTGTGAGATTGTTCCTATCCCTTTCCCTATATAATCTGATTTAGTTTTTTTTTTCTCATCACTATAGAGGAAGTGACTATTGTCTATGTAGTTGTGAACTCAGTTGAATATTATTGCTATATTGTTTGTTGGATTGGTGGTATCGTTTTGTATGCATTGGGAGTTCTGGGCTGGTAGGGGGACCTTGGGATATACTCTGTGTGCTGATTCGGTTTCTTGTACACGTAGTTCTTTATTGTTGACCTTTTTGTGTGCATTATTGACTCTTCTTGTGACTTGTATCTCTGATCTTTATTATTGGACTTGGCAACATAGACGGGAGAGCACAGTATGATACTCTGAGATCATGTCCAGGGAGGAGAGGTGCGGGTAGAGGGAATATTAGGACGGCTGAGATTTTGCGCATAGGATCATGGAACATCGGAACCCTTACTGGAAGAGTTTTGGAACTGGTGGATGCACTCAGAAGGCGCAAAGTCAAAGTGGCATGCCTGCAGGAGACAAGGTGGAAGGGAACAAAAGGAGCAGAATATAATGGATACAAGTTGTGGCACTCAGGATCCAATGGAGTAAAGAATGGAGTGGGATTATTAGTTAGTAGAGAACTTCAGGACCAGGTGGTGGAAGTAAGAAGATACAATGACATGATCATGATGCTGAGGATGGTGATAGGGGAGGAGGCGATTGCAGTGGTGAGTGCCTATGCACCACATGTTGGGTTGGGAGAGAATGAAAGGAGAGAGTTTTGGGATGGCATGGATGAAGTAATGAGGAACATCCCAAGAGATGAGAAGGTCTGCATAGGAGGAGACTTCAATGGACACATTGGGAAGAAGGAAGAAGGGTTCCCCATGGCACATGGGGGTTTCGGTTTCGGATCCCGAAACGAGAGTGGGGTCACCCTTTTAGAATTTGCGGTGGCTCATGACCTGGGCATCATAAACTCGTTTTTTAAGAAGAGAGACTCACATTTGATCACGTTCAGCAGTGGAGGACGTGACACCCAGATTGACTACCTTATGATGAGAAGAAACGACCGTGGCAGGTGGTGGGACTGCAAGGTATTTCCGGGAGAAACGGTGGTGTCGCAACACAAACTCTTGGCAATGGATATTGTTATGCGGAAGAGGCTAGTAGATGAGAAGAAGAAGAACCCTCAGATTAAGTGGGGTGCTCTGAAGGGGGACAAGGTAGATGTGTTCAGTAACAAGGTTCTAGAAGGGAGACATATCAGCATATGCGAAGACACAAATCAGTTATGGGATGAAATGGCCGAAAAGGTGACTAGAGCGGCAAAGGAGACACTTGGGATGACAACAGGTTACAAAAAAGGGCAGAAGGAGTCGTGGTGGTGGAACGAAGAGGTGCAGCTCAAGGTTAGAGAAAAGCAACAAAGGTTCAGGGAGTTTGCCAGTTGTAAGGAAACCACAGAGAGGGCACGACTGAAGACTAGATATAAAGAGGCCAAGCGTGAGGCAAAGAAGATGGTTTCAGAAGCAAAAACCAAAGCCTACATAGAGATGTATAAACGCCTTGAAACTAAAGAGGGAGAACATGACATGTTCAAGATCGCAAAGGCTAGGGAGAGAAAGAGACAGGACCTGGGAGTGGTGAAATTCATAAAGGGTGAGGATGGACGTGTTTTAGTAAAAGAGAATGAAATTAAAGACAGATGGCAGACATATTTTCATGACCTGTTCAACAAGAGAAACTATCAAGAAGAAGATGGAGGGAACACCGGGAACACGGGAACAGCTAGAAACAACTGTTATTGTAGACGTATCACCAAAGAAGAGGTTCTTACAGCTCTCAAGAGGATGGGAAGGAGAAAGGCGGTGGGACCGGACGATATCCCAATTGAGGTATGGAGATGTTTGGGGGACGAAGGATTGGGATGGTTGACATTGTTGTTCAACACTATACTCAAAACTGGTAAAATGCCAAACCAATGGAGAAGTAGTATTTTAATTCCCCTATACAAGAACAAGGGAGACGCCCAGTGTTGCGAAAATTACAGGGGGATCAAGCTGCTGAGTCATACTATGAAACTTTGGGAAAGGGTAATCGAGACAAGATTGAGAAGAGAAACCCAAGTTACGGCAAATCAATTTGGATTTATGCCAGGCAGATCGACAACGGAGGCGATACACATTTTGCGGCGATTAATGGAGAAATATAGGGAGAAGAGAAAGGACTTGCATATGGTATTCATCGATCTTGAGAAGGCGTACGACAGCATACCAAGACAGGTGATTTGGGATAGCTTGGAGAGTAGAGGTATTCCCCAGAGGTATATTGAGGTCATCAAAGATACCTATGCAGATGCTAAAACTAGTGTCAGAGCACCTGTGGGAGACACAGACTTCTTCCCAGTGGAGGTGGGACTACACCAAGGATCGACATTAAGTCCCTTCCTTTTTGCGGTTATTCTAGATGAACTGTCGAGGTATATCCAGGCTCATATCCCTTGGTGTATGCTTTTCGCGGATGACATTGTCTTAGTGGCAGAAACAAAAGAGGAGCTAAATGTTCGATTAGAAGAGTGGCGAACCGCTTTAGAGCAAAGAGGCTTGCGCATAAGTAGGACAAAAACGGAGTACCAGCATTGTCAGTTTAGCGGAGCAAACGTGGAAGATGAAAATGATCATGTGACTATTGGAGGCCAAGAGGAGCCAAGGACGACAAAGTTCAAGTACCTAGGATCGTTTATACAAGGCGATGGGGACATTGACAGTGACATAGCGCATCGAGTCCAGGCAGGTTGGAAAAAGTGGAGGGCAGCAACGAGCATCATATGTGACAAGAAGATTCCAGAAAAACTTAAAGGTAAATTTTATAGAGCGGCGATCAGACCAGCAATGATGTACGGCACAGATTGTTGGCCGATTAAGAAGAACCAAGCAAGAAAGCTTGAGACAGCAGAGATGAGGATGCTGAGATGGATGTGCGGCCACACAAGGCTCGATCGGATAAGGAACGAAGTCTTCCGGGAGAGATTACAGGTGGCAAACATCTCGGACAAGTTCAGGGAGGGAAGATTGAGATGGTTTGGACATGTGAGGAGAAGAAGCCAGTCGGCACCTGTTCGGAAAGTAGAACTTCTAATCGTGGAGGGTAAAAGGGGAAGGGGTAGACCGAGGTTGACATGGGATGAGCAGATTCGACAGGATTTGACAGAGCTACACCTCTCTGAGGACATGATCTTTGATAGGAGTACGTGGAGGCGAAGAATAAAGGTGCAGGATACATAGAGCCTTTTCTAGGGATCGTGGTTGTTGCTATTTCTTTGCTAGGTTGGGGTATATGATATGAGTCTATATGTGTTATATGCATGCTTGCGGGTTGGGGTTGTGGGTTAAATCTTTGCTGTTCTTGGGATTTAAGATAGGAGTTTATATGTGTTATATGCATGCTTGCGGGATGGGGGTATGTTTTGTTTGTGTATGATACTGCATGCTTGTTTTTGTTTGATTGCTTAAATGGCACAATGGGTTATAGGATAGGAGATTACATGTGTTATATGCATGCTTGCGGGTTGGGGGTATGTTTGTTTGTGTATGATACTTCATGCTTGTTTTTGTTTGATTTGCTTTAATGGCATAATTGGGTTATGGGTTTGGTTTCTCTGTGGTTTGTTTTAGTCTGCCTTGATGATCTATGTGGTTAGTGCTCAACTGCTTAACTGCTTATCTGCTTATCTGCTTAAGTTTAAATCGTTAGTGCTTTATCTGTATGCTTTACGATCCTACTCTTTGTTACATGTTTTCAAAAAAAAAAAAAAAAAATTTTTTTGGGTTTTCTGAGCCAGGGGACTCTAACGAAGCAGCCTCTCTATTCTACTTGTAGATAGGGGTAAGGTGTGTCTTTATTTTTCCCCTCCCAGACCCCACTTTAAGTGGGATTTTTACTTGGTACGCTTGTTGTTGTTGTTGTTGTATCCTTACTATCTCTTAACAAGGTATCTTAATTAACCTTTTTCTTAATATACTCTCTTGTAAAAGTAAACATCAATAACTCGAGCGCGTATTCCGTTGTAATACTCTCAATATGTCAATTCATATAATTTAAACAGATTTCGTACATCTTCTCAAAACAAATACGTATGTCTCCTAGGGTACAACAACTGGAACAATATGTGTACTAACAGGATTAACTTAACACCTGAAAAAGATATCTAAAACAAGAGCTTGTAAATCGAGAAAGCAGAAAATTTTTTAAGTTGTGGTAAATTGTATGTAGAATTCTTGGAAGCATCAAGTAGCCAAAAAACAAGAAACCAATTGTCTTGTATTTATACTACAAGATTATGATTACAAAAGTCTTGAATTAATACATATAATCAATACATGTAATTTGAAACTTACTCAAATTTCCAATAAGATTTTGTAAACATATGTGGTGAAAATATAATATCATGCCTCCTAATATTTCCAAGATACTTCTACGTATTTATAGTGTGTAACTATAATACCTCCTGATCAAATAGTTCTGAACCATCTATCTGGAGAGGGAGAGTATGGAACTTTGCATATGTATAGCGTCTGGAAACAATGTGTGTGCTCAAAGGATAATTTTTTTTTTTTCATATTAAAATATGTTTTGGTATTTCATAATTATCTATCTAAAAGTTCAACAGAGTCTCTTGATGATTATTATATCCCTAGTGTAAACTGTGATTATATTGAAATTAAAGAAAGAAAATTTTCGATAAACACACTGATGATGTCGTCAAAATATTACCTTAAATTATTTACTGAATTGTGGTATTACAAGCAATTTTAACATATAGAGATTTTAATGTTGGATATTTATATGTGGCATTTAATTCACTTGTAATCATATTGAGTTTTGTTTACTTGTTCATCTATTATACTTAGCATCAACGCATGTCGCAATGTATTAATAATGTAATACACTATTTAGTATTTCTCTTGTATTGGTGTGTTGTGATATGCGATCGGTCACGCCTCTGTGATTCCGCCAAGGCAGGGGTGTGATAGAACCCTTGCTTTGTGTTTGAATTTTAAGAACTATACGAGTCGTATAGGCATATACGAGTTGTATAGTTCATATGTTGTTTATCTAACATTAATGCGCTCTACAAGTCCATGAACTATACGAGCCATATAGGTCTATACGAATCGTAAAGTTCATATGATGTTCATGTTGCTTGAAGACCTTCATGAAAGTTATGTATGAATCTATACGAGTTGTATAATGGTATACGACTTGTATAGTTGTTTTTTTAATATTATTTTTGTTTCTTTTCTTGCAGATCATGGTGCCTGTTGAGCACAAGACTCTTCTAGTTCTTATTCGAACGATGCTCTTCCAGATTGGATATCGGATCACCATCCACTTCTGAAGTTAGTGAGGGGATCTAAGGCACACAAACACCTTAGATGATTGATCGGCAAAAGGATTGTCGAGCCTCGCTCCATCAACTCAAGCATTTTGGAGACACTCATAGTCACGAAGCGCGCGACTTCCATCATCGGGTTGAATACCCACGTGGTGGCGTATGTTTCAGATGGGTGGTTTCCCGGTCTTTCGAGAAATCAATCTTGAGTTCAAGTCCATGTTCCACTTAAGTCCTTCACAGGCTGGTGGACTTGAGGGTATCGAGCAGCATACGACTGTTACTTTTACCTTGTATGGATAGGAGTTTACTATGTCGCTTACCATTTGGGAGGCTATTATAGGTTTTTGCATATAGGAGGATGTGGCCTCACCTCTCTTTCTAGATGTGTGTGTTAAAGAGGACGAGGTTGTCCTCACTGAGTGGTGGCATGTGTGGTGACGAGGCGTTAGTTAAGAATTCCCGTGTTAATCGTATTCGAGATCTGTTGCACAGATATTTATATCGGTGCATCGCCTACACTATCTTCAGCCGCCGTATGAGTCAGAAGTGGGTCACCCAGAAGGACCTCTTCTACTTATACTGTTATATTAGCAATCATAGTAGCAACCTCACATGCTTGTTAGCTTATTATTTTTCTAGCCTTGTTAGCCTCAAGTAGGGGTGTAAACGAGCTGAGCCCGAGCTCGTTAAGGCACGAGCTCGGCTTGTCTATTTTTTCATTATTTAATTTATTTATTTTATTACTAATTTAATATATATTTACTATTTAGAGTAAATTACTGATATGATCCTTGTGGTTTGCTAATATTTCACTCTTGGTCCCTATGTTTCATAAATTACCCATATGATCCCTAACTTTTGACATTAGTAACACATATAGTCCTTAGGTGACAAAATTGTTCTTATATAATTGCCCATATTACCCTCACATAAGTAATATATGGGTTTGAAATGTCAAATGTTAGGGACCATATGGGTAATTTATGAAACCCATGGACCAAAATTTAAATACTACTAAACCACAGGGACCATCTCGGTAATTTACTCTATATATTTATAATTATACTTTCCAAATTTAACATAAAATATATTATTTAAATATATTTATCATAATTTTATATATAAGAATAATTAATTTTTTAAATACACACTTAATATAATAAATAAAAATTATATAAATAAAAAGCCCGTTTAGGCTCGTGAGCCGGCTCGAACTCGATATGTAAAGCTCGGGCTTGATAACTAAACGAGCTGTATTTCTGGGCTCGGGCTCGTTTATGTACAGGACGTTCAAGCTTTTTACCGATCTGATTCCGAATATTTCATGAGTTGCCTTGATTCGTTTACACTCCTAGCCCCAAGCCTACAGATGCTATAACGTGTAGCTCCTTTAGCACATATATCGCTTGGCGTCTTAGTCGATTTTCGACTGAGATTCGAGAGAGCATGACCGAGTATTACGCCCCATCGTTGTTGGGGTGTAACACAATTATGCTTATATAGATTGCGGCTGAGATTCCCCAACGTGGTCAGCAGTTCTCATTGGATCGCCGTCTTGTTTGGGAGCTTCCACTGCCACCCAGAGCAGCCGCAGCTACAGCGAGATCAACCACCACTGGATCAGCCACCACATGCACAACATGATGTCGTTGTTTAACGGCCTAGGCTTCATCCGATTGATGCTGTGATATTGCGTGAGTATGCTACTTGTCTAGATTGGATAAAGGACATGATGTTGTGGTTAGTGGAGTAGCAGGCTGCGGCTTCCAGCCTTCTGGTTCAATCTTTCCTCGACGAAACCATGAAGCATGACCAGCTTCCTGATCATAGTGGTCATGCTTAGGTGCTTTTTAATGTTTTTAGTTTCGTATTTGTTGTTCCGTTGTATTTTCTTCTTCTGATATACAAACACTTATGTTTATCTATGTGGATGTGTATATATTTCATTTGTTTATTGTGTATGAAGTGAATGGCTGCTTTGTTGATCTTGTATTATAATTAGAAAAACAAGCAAAATGGTATATATTCAAACAATGTATACAAACAAAAAATTTTAAATTTTAAATTGTTATATTAAACGATTAAACATAATTATGTTAAAATATCACAAATTAAACGATTATACAAAATAGTTATTTTTTAACTAAATGATTAAACATGGTTATGCTAAAAATTTTTGAAACACACTTAAAAATATAGATTTATAATTTTTATAAAAAAATGTATATACATATACAACCCATATAGGTTTATACGTGCTGTATAATTGTTAAAACCCATCAAAAATTTCTAACTTAATCTGATACGATTTATATTAGCCTATACGACTCGTATATAATTCGCAGACAAACATATTCGAACTCCAAAATGTAAGCTCGTATTGGACTATACTACTCATATTGTTATCAATGATGTTAACTAATCCTTGCAGATGTGTTAAAATAACACGTCCCTTCAATATATAGTAATGTGAACATTATAAAGTTGTTCCCTTTTTTCAAAAGGTGAAGGGACCTTTGCAATAATTGTAGAGAGCCTCCAAATAGTAATATTTAAATTAGGTTTTAATAATCATACATCATCCTTATTATTTATATATCATACTCAACTCAAATTAATCACATCATAATCACACAACTTTTACTCATACATATTTTTTAATATTAAAAAATACAAAACGTATTTTAATTCGTACATCAATTTATCAATATCCCAACCCTTTAAATTTTACGGCCACATTAGTTGCTGAAGAATAAATATCAAACCGTACTATTTAAATTTAACGTCCATATTAGTTGTAGACGAATTAAATACAGGGCCGTAACAAAATGAACCGGCTTTTATTCCTTTGTTTGTTTAATGCTAAACCTTTTTACAAATAGTACACAAATAATAACTGGATTAATTTTTTTGCTTATATTCGTTCATTAAAAATTAAACTTTTTAACAAACAATTTTCAAACTTAAACAAACATATATTATTTTAAAAGATAAAAATTAATATTTTCAATCTAAACATCAAATATAATTATCTTTTATAAGTATAAGGTTAAACACTAAACATAAAAAGTAATTACAATTATCCTGAAAAAGAAAAGCTAGAAAATGTAAATGTCTAAAGTAAAATTTAAAAATATGAAAAAAACATTTATTAAATGAAAATAAATTTTTATTCATGTTATCTATTTATTAAAGAGAGAAAGTAACTTTTTACTAATCGGTTAAAAAATCATTCATTTGAAGTTAGCTCTAAGCAAACACAATATTGAAATTGTACACATTTTAATTTTATTTTCATATATAGAATTTTTTATATTCAACGTTTTTCTGCATGTCAATTATTGTACTGTAAATATTATGTCACTTTCAATGAAATTAATTCAAACTTCTCTTTCTCTGTAAATAATCAGTACGTGCAAGCAGCTTAATTTCTATTTAAATCCATCTTTCTTCCGGTAGTTCATCTTCAAATCTTTGTTTACCAAACCACATGAACGAATACGGTCACTGCTTGCTTATGTCTGTCCATTTAACAAAAAGAGCAAATTATTTTGTTATGTTCATCCACTATTAAACTGAAAAGCGAACTTTTTACTGAACGGTAAAAGAACCATTCATTTGAAGCTAGATTAGCTTTTGGCTCTAAACAAACATATTATTGAAGGTCTATACATTTTAATTTTATTTTCTTGTGTTGAATTTCTACCTTGAACTCAAGCATTGGCGCACCTATATATATCCTTAAGGGGGCAGTCGCCCTTCTTGAATTTTTTTCAGTAGTATATATATGTTAAAATTCCGACTGATCTCCTTAATATTTTGCAATCGTCCCCCTTAAATTATACATAATTAGATTTGTAATGAGAATTTAAGTGATAGTTGTATGTGTTTTCTGAAAAAAGAGTTGCTTAAATAAGTCTACCCGTTTGTTGTTTTGTATCGATTTCAAAAAATAAAACCATGTAAAGAACAACTTTAAATGTACTGTATTTTTATTATGCTTTTACATATATGAAATGTAGTTTGATTGTCTTTTTTTAACATGACCTGACCCGATTCAATCCAACCCGACCTGAACAGAAGTGAAAAAAAATTATTATATACTGATCCTCAAACGACCCTAAACACCCACACATTAAAAAATATTATGGGTCCGTTGGGTATCATGCATGTTGAACGCTATTATTGGATGTCAATTATTGTATTGTAAACATTAAGTCACTCTCAATAAAGTTAATTCAATTTCTCCCTCTCTATAAATGATCATTACGAACGGGCTGCTTAATTTCTTTTTATCTCCAAATCCTCCCTTGTTGGTGGTGCAAAATTGAAGTGTTTTCTCTTTAAAAGGTAACCTCTAACTTTTTCACTTTGATTTCTGTCTTCGATCTAGTTTAAGTTTCTTGCTGTTATTAATTGAAATCTTTTGTATATGTGTAGCTTACCTTCGTTTCAATTAATTTCTGGATATTGTGGATTTGTTTTTTTTAATCTTTGGGCTGGACATACGTCTTTGTTTAAAAGTATTTCATGCTAATTATATTACATGTATAATGCTAATTATAGTTTTTGAAAAGTATTTCATGGTTTTAACAAATTAGTTGCTATCAGATGCTTTTGATTTAGCGTTTTTTTTTTCACTTTGAACAACAAGAATTAGAGTTGTAGGTCTCAAAGCTAATAAAGTTATCAACTTGACACGAAAATAAGCAGCAACAAATTTCTATTGAGTGCGAAATCCAAAGTAGAAGATAAATCAGGTATTTTGCATAAATAAAATCGTGAACTTTACAAGGAGTGATCAATACGTCTAGATACACTACCTCGGGATCCGAACCTAGATCAGTATACAATATGTCTATATATACTGCTCTAAGGTACACGAAATCAATAGTACACGAAAATTGAAAGTTCACGAAATCCAAAGTACTCGATGAGTACTCTTATGTTCGAATACTTTTGCCTTTTGCTTTCGTTTTTCTTGGGCTCTACAAACTCACCGTAGACTGATGAAATCAACCGAGCTTCAATGTAGTGCTGAATGATCCAGTGCCAACATAAAGGTTGTGGGTAATTGCTAGAGCCACCACTTGCGAAAAAGGCTTGGCTTCACGATGGTATCCGTCCATAACCTTTATTGGATTCTGAAATAGTATCGTCATGTCAATTCGTCCAAACTTTAGTAGATCCATGGGGTCCAAAATGAACATGTTTTCAGATTCTCTAACGATGACTGCTCCAAACGTGAGTTCATCAAAGTACCAGAATTTGAAATCCTTCAAAGTATCATCAGGGACCCTTGAGTGTACTGGCACGAATTTCTCTATTTTTAGAGGAGGGTGTTTGACAAAAATCCACGGCTCCTTCTCGACTGGATCCAAAACATATTTGTGTTTGTATCTCTTTCCTTTCGCCGGCTTGATCACATTAAAGTTTTTATCACACATCTTTCAGAAACTTAGCAAACTGATCAGCTTTGTCAACTTTATCAGTGTTTATAAACATGACATTCTTTAAGTTCCTGAGGTTCCTGAGATCAATTGCTGGCAATGAGCTGAAATCCTGAGGCCGTCTGAAATACTCATGCTTTCCATTGAATTTTTTCAGAACGAACAACTGCTTCTCTTTGTCAAAGCCCCAGCATACGATCCTAGATCGGTCGTTGCGAATAACATATACATCTTTAGAGCTAGCAATGTATAAAAACTCTTGTTCTTCTTTTGGCATAGGCTTCCAATCTCCTTTCTTATCAAACCATGTGTTAATTATATCATCAAATCCCATTACCGCATCACCTTTGGATGTGACATACTTGTGTGTGTACAAGTAGTCCAAATAAGGATTATTTGTTACGGTACCAAGATTAATCTGCTCAAAGTCTTCCTCTTGACTAGAGACTGGTTTAGAAGAGCTGGAAGTCTTAAGTTGTTCATTTCTTTCTTCATGGATAACAGCATCAAAAATTGATTCCATACTGACGTCTTTGAACATATTATCAAAATCAGCATCGGCAAACTCTTCTGCAATCCCTTCAAAACTAAAGATTTCTGGTAAGTCTTCAAATAATTCGAACCATTCGCCATTGTCTGCAGACTTACTTCTAGATGCCTCATTCCCTTTAGTATCTCCTCCTTGGGCAAACTCTTATGAATGCTTTATTTAACCTTTTTTAATGTTTTCTTTTATGATTGAAATGCTTTTAGTTTTTTACAAATACTTTTTAATTTCTTTAGAAAAATTCAAAAATATTTTTGCTTTAAAATTTTCAAAAGATATATTTTGTAAAACTGTTTCTAGACAATTTAAAAAATAATTTAGAAAAAGCATTTTTAACATAAGTAGGAGTGTTAATCGATTATTCGATTCTGTTAATTTGGTTTGGATTTTATTACGACCTAATTGAAAATCCAATAGATGCGTAGTATACAAAGGCGAAACTAAGTGGGTTTTATGGTTACTCATACCTCATGAATTAATTTTTCCTTAGGTATATATATTATCTAATCCCAAACAATCTCTAACAAATTTCAACCCCAACCAAGATGAAATTTTGACGCTATGTTAACTCTCAAAACATTTTGATGCCAACTTTAAGAAAAATCATTTTAATATTTTAAAATTTTACGATAATAAACTTATTATAAACTAATTAACAGTGATTTCAAAAATTATTATAAGCCCACTTAACTTTTTAAACTATTAAGCTTATTTTTTTTATCAAGTCTTATAAACCAAATTACCGAAATACCCAATAAGTATTTTAAAAATTAAGTCCATTACTCTATTAGCCCTATTATTAAACAGTTAACCTAATTTTATCTAATATTTCTGTTATAATAAATAAAAAAAAAATTAGCTTCATTTTTTAAGATCATTATTATCACTTCTCACTTTCTTAAATTATTATTGTCACTTGTTATATTTTTTTTATCATTTTACTTAATTTTCACCCTTATTAAATAATTATATTCTCTTTTCTATTAAATAACTATAATAATAATTACTAATCATATTATTACGTTTTTCAAATTAAAAAAATGTTTTATAAAAAATTGAAAATCATATCTTTTTATTAAAAAACACACTTTAAAAAGTTCATAAATATAAAATTGTTCTAAAATCTTATTTTTTTTAAAACTAAGAAATGTTTTAAATCGGTATTTAAAAAATTAAAATTTTTATAGAAAATGCCTTTTCTTAAGTTTTTTTTTAATAATTGAAATAAACTATAAACCAGAGTTTTTAAAGAACGAGATTTTTATAAACAAATGAAATTTTTTAAAAAGAAATATTTAAAAGATAATTACTTTAAAAACTAAAAGTTATAAAAATAATAGGTAAAATTACATTTTTTGTCCTTTATGTTTAATGTTATTTTCAAATTGACTCATTTAAATAATTACATAAATAATACATTACCTTCATAATTTGCAACAGTTAGTTTTTGACAAAATACTAACTAAAGTTTTTAACATTAGTGAGTTCAAAGATTTTAATTGCTACAAATCATGAAGGTCTATCGTTTCTATAGTTACAAAAGTTTTTAATTATTTTTTTATTACTTTAAGCACTTATTAATATTTAATTTAATCATTTTATATTAAATTATTGTTTTATAATTTTTAACTTTTCATTACTAACTATTTAATATTTTAAATGCAATCTATGAGGATAATAGCCAAGTAAAAAATTAACAAATCAATTACAAACACGACCTCTATTCATGAACACAAATGAGTAAACACGACCTCTGTTCATGTTCGTTTATTTAACTAAACGAACAAAATTTCTTGTTCGTGTTTGTTCATTTATTAAAGAACGAACGTAAACGAACTTCCCGCCGAACAATTCACGAACTATTTGCTGAATGTTTGGTTCGTTTACAGTGCTAGCTGTAGGTTCTTTGATCTAGTTACCTGCATTAATAAGAGTTGTGGAATGATCAAGTAGTAGTAGGTAAATATTATTTATCTTTGTCTCGCACCAATTTCGATGGTTTGCCTCAAACTGATAATATTACTTTTTGTGATAGGGAATAAAGTAAACGTTGGTAATTACTAATTAACATTTGTTTTCTGGTTTTACCTTAAAAAAGTATGGAACCCTTGCCATGAATTTCAACGCAAGTCATCGTCAAATTTGACTCTTATGGTGACTCGCTTGTTAATTAAATTATGTGAATAACAAGTTGTTTCATGTCATATCATTGCTTGCGCCACACGTGCTTTTCCTGTGGTTCAGATTCATAATGCCTAGAAATCAACTTTCTTCGTTCAAAAATACGATCTCTTGGTTTTACATTATCATAAATAATCTCAAATCTAGCTACATTGTTTGTTTCGTTTTCATTAGCCTTTTCCTTCCTTTGCTAGTGATCGGGACACACTAATGCGAAGTTGATTAGATTAATCAAAGGTGTTAACAAGCAGTGGAATTAAAAGAAACTTCATGCATTATATATATTAATAGGGAAGTGTTCACAATCCTATATATATATATATATATATATATATATATATATATAGGGCATGGAATTTTTGATAACCCTTAAATAATGTTACAACCCATTAACCATCATCCAATGGTTACTTGAAAAAGAAAAGTGTGTAGGATCGTGACACGTGTCAGATTCTTTTTTTTTCTTTTTTTTAATATAAAGGGTATTTAAGACATTTGTTATTTAAGTAAGTTTACCCCCCTTTTTTTTAAACATTCATAACTTTTTAATACTATATTATTTAAAAAAAAAAAATTGCACCATTATACTCGTCTCATTTTTCTCTTTAATTTCGTTATAGTCTCGACTAGTTTTTTTTTTATTTTTTTTATGTCATGTATTTACATCATTGTAAAGAGCTTAAATATAGCAAATTAATTAAAAAAAATTATAGCAATGGTATATTACAGTAATGTAACAAAAAATGAAGTAATGTAACACAAAATGAAGTAATTTACAATGACATAATTAACGGTGACGTAACACATTATTTTATTTTTTTCTCTAAAATGATAATTACAATGATAAATTACAGTGATGTAATTAAACACATTATTTCGATTTTTTTCTCTCACAATGATAATTATAGTGATGTAATTTTTCATTGTTCGAAAAAATTTAAACTAATTTGTTGTCAATGTAAATTACATCACTGTAATTTAAACCAAATTCACCGAAAAAAACCGAAACCGAATTTTACGTCAATGTAAATTAGATCACGATAAATTACAACAATGTAACTTACAACACTGTAATTTATCATTTTTTAAAAAAATTCAAATAAATTTGTTATATTTAAGCTCGTTACAATGATGTAAATATAGGGCATTTAAAAAAAGAAGAAAAAATTAGTCGAGACTATAACGGAATTAAAGAGAAAAATGAGACGAATATAATGGTGTAATTTTTTTTTAAAAATAATATATCAAAAAAAAGTTATTAATGTTTAAAAAAGAGAGGGGGGAAAACTTATAAGGGGTAAAATGACTATGATGCCCTTTTTAATATTTTAATGAAATGTATATGTGTAAGCTTATGATTGGCTAAAATGGGTTATGTAGTTGTAACAAAAAAAGAGGGTTATTTTTTATACCCTTCCCTATATATATATATATATATATAAAAGGTATATATAATTTGAAAACCAAGTTTTAATGTGAAAACCTTGAAATCCATGTAAAAATCATGTAAAAAAACGTCTTTTTTTGAAATTTTTTTACATGTTTGTAACATTATTTGACACATTTTTATTAAAAAATTAAAAAAACGCCGAGTGGATATTTTAAAAAAAAATTATAAACGTGTGTAAAACATACGTAACAACACGTAAAAAAAATTTCGTAACATCTAACACAGCATTACATATGTTTTACATGGGTTTATAAAATATATTTTTTAAAAAAATCCACTCGGCGTTTTTTTAATGTTTTTATAAAATGTGCCAAATAATGTTACAAATCTATAAAAAAATTTCAAAAAAAGACGTTTTTTTACATGATTTTTTACATGGATTTAATTTTAAGGTTTTCACACTAAAAAGTAGTTTTCAAACTATATATACCCTATATATATATATATTTACAATATAAGGAAATCAACGAATATTTGATTTAACCTTCTTTGTTTAAGACTAGACTAACCAATGTTATTGTATTTGAAAGTTATCAACATATGAAAACTAGTCAGCTTTTGCTGGTAAGTTCTAAGTTTAGAAAACTTTTCCTTTTGTATACATGCATACTGTTACACCCCGACCCAATTAGGGCTGATGTGTCATTTATACACAAATCAGAGATATTAATAAAGGCAATATTAAATAAAAAAACCAAGATTCATATTCTTACATATGTTTAAACCGAATGTTAAATATCCCAAAATTATAATAACAGTTCTATTATGATTGTTAAAAGTCTAATAATTTCTTCATATATCATACTTCTAGCTTGTTGTTTCTCTGCAAACCTAACACGAAGAAACAATGTAATTGAGCGAAACTCAATGGGGATAAGGCAATAGAAACTGATAGGAACATAGCACTTCAGATTTTATCTTAACATATCAAACTTAAAATTTCAAATAATGAGTCATACTGTTCATTATATCTAAGATTCTCAAATTTATCATAATCATCAACAAATATCATGAGTTAATGGGTCAAAACATTCTTCGTATCTCATATTTAAGTCTCATAATTATATTAATATAAACATAATGAATATATTTCAGATCATCAATATCAGATTGTTTAACACTCTCAAATTAAAGGAAATACCCAATGAGCCAGATGTCAAAGTACAATATTAAGCATGGTTGTATAGAGGGCTACAGTCTCAAAGTACCAGATGTGTGAGATGGGTGTTAGTATACACTCAATATCCACTATATACATACATACACACACACACACACACACACACACACACACACATATATATATATATATATATATATATATATATTAGGACCGGTCCATACGCATAGCTAAGTACTTATTCGAGAACATAGATATAGAGATAAAATGGAGATGACTTGTCTAATTGCACCGTCATGGTTGGTTCATCGATTCCTCAATGACAAGTCTATGGAACGCCATAGATAAAGTTGCTCGGGTGTCGGAGTTTAGATGACAAATTATAATAACTAGTGAGAGTGACCCGCACTTTGCAGCGGGACAGGAGTTGAGATTTTAATAAACAATAGTATATTAAAGTTTAATGTTTAAAGATAAGACCGTGTATAAAAGTAATTAGAGAGTAACATTTGATCTTTAAATAAACCTACATAAAAACGTCAACCGAAATCATACAAAAGTAATGTCATTTAAAATTAAGCGTTGAAAATTTCTGAATAATAACAAACAAACAAACTTACCCAGTATATTCTCACTTTTCAGTTGGGTCTGAATAATAAGAAAGTTGAATGAAAACCTCAAATGTGCACGCAAATAAAAATGACAAAAATGTCATATAAAACTAATAATCGTATACCTAAATCCACCTAATGAACACTTAAATTTTTCAATATCTATGCGTTGTGAATTTTTCAATAATCGTGCCCGCTTTCCTTTCATTCCATCACACCCTCGAATCATTCATGATTGGCCAAATCATTGATACAAGTTAAAATAGACGTTTTCTTTTTCAATAACCAACATTTATCGAATTTGAAAAGGAGTCAAAATTTTCCAATAAACGTTGGTTACATTTCTTTATGCGAAATTACACGACCTAATTCTTATTATTAGTTGGGTCGGGTCGGGCCGGGTCTAGTCAGTCGGATTTTGGCAGTTTAATATTTGTTTGCTATTATCTTGACCCAATTTTAAATTGTCATAAATAATTCATGTGCAAAACATATAATTTAATGGAAAATATGTTTTTGATAGCCCTAATCTATCAAAAAATATTGAACTCCTCATTCGGGTTAACCTGAAACCAAACTCTTTTAAAAATATACTTGATACCAGAGCCTACTAACAATTCTGGATAATCGCGTTGAGCTTTCACTTGTAATGAACTTTGTATTGAATTGGAGTTGAGATCAAGAGATCTCACCAAGGATCCGTGACCCGACTAACCAAACCCGAACATTATTAGGGTCGGGTTGTACTGTTGTAGGTCAATTTTTCCCAAATGATCAAACAAATTAGAACCAGATGATGCGCTGCTGCTAGGCCATCTATGCTGATTAACTGGCATAACATGTGAGCAATATGTAGTTTTTGTGTTGTCTGACTGATCAATCACAGAGGGACCTGTTGTGCAATCATGTGAGCCATCTTGTGGTTTCTAATTCTCAAACTGATCAATATCATTTGGAGTTAGTTGATCTGCCACATTCAAGGATGATTGCAAGGTGTGATGATCAGCACTTTCATGAGAATGATTCTCTTGTTTGGTATCGGATATGTCAAATGAATGAGATGGTACAGAAGCACTTGAAGACTCTGTTAATCTATTTTTAATCGCCTGAATGCCGTAAAGACTCTGTTAATCTATTGTTAATCGCCTTTTTAGCCACAAATCCCACACCATGGACTGCATGAATTGCTGTGGATAATCATCAATATGATTTTGATCCACTATGGCGATTCAATCCTGACTTCCATCATTATTTCAGCAACATATGATGGTGGTCTAGGGCTCTCATGTGCATCCATCCACAATATTAAATGATAACTAAATTCATATCATCCTTCATATGATCAACGCAGTTACATCCAAACTTGAATTTATTCTGTTAATCCCCCTAGAAACGGAAAATCTTCAACCTCTCGGATTAAAAATGGAGACAACATATCTCAATTTCATCATTAACAACCCTAAATTAACCTAGATAAGCCTAATAATAAAAAACTTGAAATCTGCACAATACTTGTGTTATAAATGAATATGAGGGAATAAAACAATCAATCTGACCGTAAACGGTAATCACGTAAGCCGTATGCGCTGAAACTATCATCAATCCATAAATCGTTCAAAATGACGAATTGTGAGAACTGAGAAGGATGATAAGGTTTCGGGTGACAGGAGGAAAGCCAGATACCCAAGAACATGTGGTTGAACTCTGTTAGCGTTTAAATTTTGCCATCTTTGATTTTGTGAGTCAAATTTTTGGGTTTCGAATATTGTAGACAGTTTGCTGTTGCAGAGGGGGTGGGTTTCGTTGGTTTTGGAGGGATGAAGAACAAAGGGAACTGAAATGGAGGGTGACAGTGAAGGTGAAGTGGAGAAGATGAACAAACGTATATGTTGATCCGAAGACAGGAGAGATATTAGATTAGGTTTGTAGGTATAATTCGTGATCGCCAAAAGAATAGAACCGAAAGAAACACATATGAAAGATTGGATAGTGTATGATCAAAAATATATAACTATATGTTGAAATGCATGGGCGAAGCTTCTTTGGGGCCGGGTTCCGTCCGTAGTGTTAATTTTTCGGTTGAAATGCTATTTTTAATTAAAAATAGGGGTTTCGTCCCCCTCGCTTTCAAAAAATTAACATGTATTATGGGTTTCAAATATTTCCGCCCCCCTCTCAAGTCGACCAAGCTCCGCTACTTTTGAAATAAACGATATTGGAGAAGGAGGGGCCGTTGACGGTTAGGGCAAAGGTTGACGGTGATGGTGAGAAACTGGAGGGCTACAGTGAGGAAATGAACAAAAACATGTAACTGTATGTTGTACGCGCGGCATGTATGTTTGTACGGAAAAGAATAGTAAGTTTGTGAGGAGACACCGACTTTGCTATTTGATATATATAATAATAAGATAATTTAAATTAAATAATTATAAAGTCATAATTTCTAACAAGGGTAATTAAGACTATGCATTATAATACTAAAACGAAATATTAATTTCTAACATAATCTTATGTAACAAATTTTAAAAGCAAAACAGATAGTTTAAATAAACGATGTACATTATATATTCGGAGTATTCATCCTTGACCTAATTGCATCACGTTATACCCAAATTCATATATAATAAAAAGAGTTTTCAGATTAATACGTACCTTAAAAGTAATTTAACAATTTGAGTGTATCCAATTTTATGCTCATGACATTTCTTTTATAAAGACCAAGTATATACATTTAGCCAATTTTATACTTAAACTAAGAATATAATCACAACTAGCAACATAGTTGCTTTCAATTAATATGATTTTAAACTTTAAAATTAAGATGATGTAGTCTTTGAAGTACAAAGGTGGTAGGCAATAATCACTGTGAGCTTAGTCAAGTCATTACCCAGGGAACATAAGGTTATGTGTAATGGCGGTACCACGCAAGCGTCACGTACGCATCACACAAGAGTATTGATGAGGGCTTGATATGTGTAATTGGGGGGGGGGGGGGGGGGGGGGGGAGGCTTGATGAATGATGATGTGTGTGTTTTTTTAATTGGTTTAGAAAAAAAAAGCGTATGACCGTTCACGCTCGTGACCACGGTCACACTTGGTCGGTCAGGCCCGGCTCACGCCGAATGTGTAGTGGGATGATGGCACCATGGGGGCGTGACGAGTGGTCATGGGGTGGGGTCACGCCCATTTACATATGGTCTTCTCGAACTACCAACAAAGCAAAAACCTAACGTTAATTTGCATTTGGATGCTGATTGTATGTATGTTTTAATCTATGTATTATAATAAATAAATATTTTCTTTATCCATATGTCATTCTTTGGTGAAGTCAATTTTTGATTTTTCCGTCTCTCTCTTCAATTAATGTTATCCTCTTATTAAATAATGAATAATTATGTTTAAGATAATAAAATTGTCTACTTAAATAAATAAAAACTAAAGTTAAAAAATAAATAATCAAAATTAAAAAAATTTAACCGAAAGTGAAATAATAATAATAAAATATATTAATAGAAACTTCAAATTTTTTTTAGGGAAAACGTCATACAAATGTAACCAACTTTCAGCTTTGTTCCACTTAAGTCACTCATATTTTTTTTTGTTCCGATTAAGTCACTCATACTTTTTTTTGTTCCGATTAAGTCACTCGTACTTTTTTTTGTTCCGATTAAGTCACTCGTACTTTTTTTTGTTCCGATTAAGTCACTCATACTTTTTTTTTGTTCCGATTAAGTCACTCATACTTTTTTTTGTTCCGATTAAGTCACTCATATGAGTGACCTAATTGAAACAAAATTAAAAGTACAGTGACCTAATCGGAACAAAAAAAAAGTATAAGTGACTTAATCGGAACAAAAAAAGTACGAGTGACTTAATCGGAACAAAAAAAAGTATGAGTGACCTAATTGGAACAAAGCTGAAAGTTGGTTACATTTATATAAAGTTATTCAATCCATATAATAGGAGAGAAAAATTAACAATTTTAACAAATTATACATGTTAAACCCATGTAATACATGTGTTTTAACCTAGTTTACTAAATAAACCAAGGTCAATTAAACGAATTGAAAGACGAGCGGAGGTATGAACATGAACGGAAATTATGTCATTGCTACTCTCCCTGACACTTCAACTGAAGAGATGACCATAGAACCACCAAAATAAACCAAATAGTTGTCGAATGTGTTGGATCGGGTTGCTTAATCTAAACAACACTTCACAAGTATTTCTTATACAATCTAACAGATGCGGAATGTTCTGTTAGACTAATCTCACAAGCATTCAAAATGACAAAGTAATAAGCCTTGAACACTAATATGAACACAAGAGTAATTTCAAGCTCAAGGATATATTTCTCTCAAAGTATCTGTGTACAAGCATACAAACAAGCACACTAAGTTAGTTTACAATGGGAGGTTATATAGCCGAGGCTACAACCGTATACACTTAGGAATACAAGTTGGGTATACTAGACAAGTACATAAAGTAAAGCTTATTCTAGTATATTGAGTGTCTTAACAGGCTAAGACACTCAGTCATAATCATGACACTAATAGACATTGACTTTAACAAAGACTACTAAATACAAAAGACATTTAATGTAAATGATCTTCAAGGCTTCTGATAATCTTTTGCATTTAATGCAGCATGGGAGAAGTAAGGTAGCTTATCTGACTCATTACATGTTGTCTCTATCTGTCATCAGACCAGCATGTCGTATGTCAGTACCTTTTGTACTTTGAAAGTGTTCAGCTACAGTTTTTGAAGAAGGAATCTCTTCAGAAGTCTTTGTCTTCCTGAGGAAGTTGCTGAGAAGAGTCTTCAGAAGCATTTGATATTCGGAAGCTCTGAACTTCTGAAATCTTCTAAGTGTGGATCTTCTGAAGCAATAGTCTTGTACAACCTTTGGCAGGATTAAGTTATCCTTCGGAAGCAATGTTGCTTCCGAGGAGTAACTTCCTCCTTCCGAAGGATGTTATTCTTTGCGGCATTTGTACTTGGACAAAATAGGAGGTTTGGTGAGCATCAGCCTTTATTAGTCTTTACAGTCTCCCCCTAGGCTGATGCTACCAAAACTTCTAAGGAAGGAACCTTGGCTTCCATGTACCCCTAAGTACCTGTGCCCTTTTTCTTATCCACCTGACCCATGTCCTTCCATCTGCTCCATTATCAGGATTGTTGAGAGGGAGTTTATCAAAATCAAAGACATAGGGTTTGGCCAACACCATCAGCTGCACAAGATTCACCAACTTTATTTCTCCATTGTAGTTGGTGAGTATGAATGTATTTTCTTGTGTATTGAAGCTCCAATTTACTAAAGGGATATATGAATGCTCATGCATTAGTCTACGGATATCCCTTATATCTTCTCTGGATTGTGTAGTTTCTGGAGCTGCTTCTGGTGTGACTTCAGGTACTAAGATTATTGCTTCAGACTCAGAGTCAGAGGAGATAGCAGATGTTCTTCTTTTCCTTCTGGCCATTCGCTTTCTTCTTCCTAGTCTTGGTTTGTCTTGAGCAGTGGCCTGACTCCTCAGAACTCTGGTCTGTTGGGCTTCCACAGTTGATTCTACTGCTTCACCTGTTGTTGCAGTAGGCTGTGACCCAATATCCTCAGCACTTGAGGGTTTTGTTCTCCTCTCATCAGCCTGTGAATGTCTCTCATGATCAGGGTTTGGTGTTGATTGTTTGCTTTTAGTTTGCTTACCCTTTTTGATCTTGATCACTGAAGAGATGGGCATTCTGTCCGAATCCGGACTTGGAGGAGGAGAAGATTGTTCTTCTTTTGGAGTTATTATTGGTGCTCCTCCTCCTAACCCTAGGCCTAAGCCTCTCATTAGATTTGCTTTTCGGGCCCTTATTTGTTCAATTGAAGGTAACTCTCCCCTGGCCACTTTGGCCTTGATATCTCTGATGTGCATATCCAGGGTTGAGGTCTTCATTGGGCCTAGTTGCCGAGCATGGAATCCATATTCCAGGAGAATTGCCTTACACTTGTCTTTGTAGGCCTTCTCCTTCTGTTTCTTTGTAAGTGCTTTTTGGACTTTAGAGGCAGCAGCTTCCTGTTCCTGCTGCTTCACTTTGTCCAGCTCGGCAAACATTTGAGGTACCGACCAGAGCCATACTTCATCGAAGTTGTATCCCTTTTCTTCAAGTAAGGCAGATAGCTTAACTTTATCTTCATCCACTGATGTGTCTGGTCGGCCCTTCATTTTCTTCGGCATTCTCTCTTCCTGTTCAGCTTCTTCCTCTGGGGTTAACGTTCTTTTGCCTTTGTCATCAGCAGTTATCTTTACCCCAGAGGAGATTTCTCCTATTGCCTCACCAATTGGATCCTCGGCAAAGAGCTCTTCTGTGGAGGAGTCATTAAGAATGACTGGGCCTTCGGAAGCAGCTGCAGCTTCGGAGTTAACCTTAGCATTCACTGTCTCCTCCAGTTGACCAATCATCTTATCTGATTCCTTAATAGTTTCCACAATAGTCTCAGGCTAGGAAGAGAGAGTTTCCACAGCTTCTGTCCCGGAAGGAGGCACAAGTTCCATGGACATTGGTTTTTCTTGTGTAGTTTCTTCCATGAAGACCTGAGCTGTAGCTGTTTCAGCAGCTTCTGTCCCAGAAGGGGACACAGGTTCCATGGATACATGTTGGTCTTCTTCCATGGAATCCTGAGCTGCAGTCTCAGAAGGAGACTTAGTCCCAAGAGGGGACTGATGTTCCAAAGAAACATTTGATGTTTGCTGTTCAGTCTCTTTGACAACCTCCCGTGTATCCTCAGAAGAAGAAGAAGAGGAAGTAGAAGAAGAATCTTGAAAATAAGTACCCAAGAAGTCATCCCATTCCGCAGTCAAAGTGACTATGGATGGAGTAACTTCCTGTGCACCCTCCTCTTCTCTTGCTTCTGATCCTGACCCTGCAGTTGGTACATTCTCCCCCTTTTTGGTAGCATCAGGGGAGGTGAAAGTGGTAGTAGCAGGATCAGGGTGAAAGGGATGTAGAGTGACAGGGGGACGCCTCCTGAGGTCCAGAATAGTGGCATCTTTGGTCTGGACCTCAAGCCGCAGGGTAGCCACCTCAGCTTCTAAATGGGCTACCCTGGCTTGGAGGGAAGTGATTGTAGCCGTCAATTCCTGGGTGGATGTGCCCTCTTCTACCGGAGTAGAATCATGGGGCGATGGAGTATTGAGCCGAGCTCCTGCACCTCCACCACCAGATGTGGTTTCTTGGCTCCCTGGATTCCCATCATTGAGAAGAGCTTCAAAGAAGTCCTCCCCAACATTGGTTGCCGCAGGTGAGGTCCTATTGCCTGTACCACTGTCCTGTGGATCTTTATTAAGATCAACAGTAGTGGCAGCCTCACCTGCATTGACCCCTTCAAAACTACTGGGGCCAACCTCTGATATAATAGGCTCTGGGTCAGGAAACCTTGCCTGTAACTGTGTCACCACTCTCATTAACGTTTGGGTAGTGGGAGAGAGTGGTTCCTCCACAGGTACGACAGAAGTTCCAAGAGCCGGGGTAATAGTATGGGAGGGGGCATATCTGGGTGATAAGAACCTGGAGACCTGGGAGACAGTCTCTGATCTAAGGGAGTTGCTTCATGAGAAGCAGACTCGATTATGGGTGCATCCCTTTGAATATTCTCAGTTATGTTTTGTGACATAAGCTGAGGGCTTTCAGGCTGGTTAAGGGCAACCACAGGTTCCAGAGGAAGAACCTTTGGATCAACAAGGGGTGTGGCTTTCACCTTAGGTAGAACTGTGCCCTGAGCAGTCCTTTTCACCTTTTTCTTTTTGGGTTCAGTAGAAGGAGCCTGAACAACTGTAGAGAGTTGCACAGGGTTTCGTTTGTGTTTGTAAGTGATTTTGATGGGGTGAGGAACAGAAGTGGAAGGTGTGGGTTCAGCATCTGCGGGGTTAACAGAACTGGCACCTTCAGGAGCAATGGACTCCATAGAGAGAAGAAGAGGAGTGAAATTCCCAGAGAACTGAGCACTCTTCTTCTTTAGCTGCACAAAAACCTTGGAAGAGACCAAGGGCATTTTGTAAATATTCCCAGTTAGAGAGAGGGAAGTTCCCAACTCTTCATCAAAAATGTGTTGCAAAAACCTGGGATACATACAAAACTTCTTTGGTGACGTGATGTTGTCAACCAAATTAATTAAAAATAAAAGCAGAAAAATTAAACAGTTGATTAGAAACCAAGCCATGTATAGCCGAAGCTAAATCAGATGGAACTTGGTCCCAACCACCAGATTTATTTGAAAGACAATGTAAAAACACATGTATGAGGTACTTGTAATTATAGGACACTCTACCCTTCAAATAGGTTGCTGAAGGGAGAGGACCTTCATACCCCATTGACTGAAAAGTCAATGCTATCTCATCCTTTGTGAATGAAACCTTTCCATCGACATCATTGAGTTTGAGATGCCTACAGATGGTCTCCACAGTGATAGAAATTGGATGAGCATCAATGGTGGCAAGAAGAGACCGACCAATGGGAGAAGATGAGACAGAACACGATGCCCAAAACTGTTGGTGATGCGATTCATACACCAAGGGCTGAATAGTTAAAGCAAAGAAATACCTGCTCCTTTGAAGAAAGGAGATGATCGGAGCGAAATTGGCATCATGTTCTGCCGATAACTCCGCTGGGACATTGTGAGCAGGTTTGAATGCAAGAAAATCCATGGAGATTGAGAAGATTAGGGCACGATTTGGAAGAAAGGAGAATTCAAAGTGAAACGGTTGTGAGAGAATTCGAAAGAGCGGGAGACCTTTATATACCTTCGGATTTCAGCATTTAATATAGAGACAAATTAAATTTGAGATCCGGATGTCAGATAAAGGTCTTCCGATGACAGCTGGTTTCACAATAAATATGAGAATTTTCATTAATTGCTGCCGAAGTGGTCCTAGGAAGGAATGTCATTAAACAGAAGAAAATTGCTTCCTAGACATACAAATGTATAATATCGGAAGATGTTCGTCGGAAGTAACTGTCTTCGGAAGAGTATCTTTAGAAGATGAGAATTTTAACGAAATTAATGTATCGGAAGTCTAATACTTCAGAAGAGAAGTTAATCTTCTGAAGGGTGTAATCTTCCGATGTTGAAAGAAATGATACTTCCGAAGACTGAATTTCTCTTCTGCTGAGTATGTACTCATCAGAAGATAAATTATTCTTCCGAAGAATGATTTACTTCCAATTTATTGATTTATTCAAAGTTAATCATACCAATGGTTGTTATTAAGTACCTGAATCTTCCTTCATCAAATGCCTTGGTGAAGAGATCTGCCAAATTATGTTCTGAATCAACTTTGACTAAATGAATTAATTTCTTCTCTGCACAGTCTCTGATGAAATGATATCTGATATCAATGTGCTTGGTTTTGGAGTGTTTGACAGGATTATTTGTAATGGAGATTGCACTGGAATTGTCTATTTGAATTGGTGTATTGAACAGATCTATACCAAAATCTTTCATCTGGTTTTGAATCCAAATAACTTGTGCACAACAGCTTGAAGCAGCTATGTATTCAGCTTCTGCAGTAGAGGTTGAAACGCATGACTGTTTCTTGCATTGCCAAGACACAATTCTGGATCCAAGAAACTGGCATCCTCCTGATGTGGATTTCTTGCTGATGTTGCACCCTCCATAATCACTGTCAGTGTAGGCCATGAACTGAAAGTCTTCATTTCTAGGATACCATAATCCTAGATTTGATGCTCCTTTGAGGTATCTAAAGATTCTTTTCACAGCTAGCATGTGTGAGACTTTGGGATTGGCCTGAAATCTTGCACATACACAAGTTGCAAACATAATATCTGGCCTGCTTGTTGTGAGATACATCAAAGAGCCTATCATTGCTCTGTACTGGTGCTGATCAACATCCTCCCCCTCAAGATCAGGGCTGAGAGATGTTGTTTTGGATATTGGAGTTCCCAGAGCTTTGCAATCAGAAAGTTTGAATCTTTCAAGAATGTCCTTGACATATTTCGATTGACTAATGAAAATCCCTGTAGGAGTTTGTTTCACCTGTAATCCAAGAAAGAAGGTGAGTTCTCCCATTGAACTCATCTCAAACTTGGATTGCATTAGAGATTCAAATTCCTTGCAGAGAGATTCATTAGTAGAACCAAAGATAATGTCATCAACATAGATTTGAACTAGCATGATGTGTTGATTAGACTTCTTGAAAAAGAGAGTTTTATCAATTGTTCCTCTCTTGAAGTTGTTTGCCAACAGAAAAGAAGATAAGGTTTCATACCATTTTCTGGGAGCTTGGTGTAACCCATAAAGAGCCTTATCAAGCTTACAAACATGATCAGGAAACTTTGGATCTTCAAATCCTGGAGGTTGACACACATATACTTCTTCATCAATTTTTCCATAAAGGAAGGCACTCTTAACATCCATCTGAAACACTTTGAAATCTTTTGCAGCTGCAAATGCCAAAAATATTCTGATAGCTTCAATTCTGGCAACCGGTGCAAAGACTTCATCATAATCAATGCCTTCCTCTTGAGTGTATCCCTGAACAACCAATCTTGCTTTGTTCTTGATGACAACACCTTTGTCATCCTTCTTGTTTCTGAACACCCATTTGGTTCCAATGGCATACTTTCCCTTTGGCAAAGGGCAAGTCTTCCAAACTCCTTGTCTTTGAAACTGAAGAAGCTCCTCTTGCATTGCTTCTACCCAACTGTTATCTTTTAATGCCTCTGCAACATTCTTAGGTTCTATTTGGGATAGAAAGCAGGAGAACAAGCAAACATTTGCTTCATGCATAGATCTTCTAGTTCTTACACCTTCTTCTACATTGCCAATGATGTTCTCAACTGGATGAGTGTTGTGAATTCGAGTTCTTGGAATCACATCCAGTTGAGAAGCTTCATCCATGTTGAGTAACTCAAGGGTAGGTAATACTACCTCAAGTTGGATCTCTGGCAGATCTTTTGGATTCTGAATTTGGACTGTAGATGGTTGATTTTCTCTGGGTGTGATGATCTGCTGAGTATTTGCCTCTGCTGAAGGGCTTCCTACTTCTTCTAGATGTTGTAACTCAGAAGTAGATTCAATTGACGGACCTGCCTGAGATGTAATTACTGTTTCAGATTGTGGCATACTATTTTGTGCTGAAGTGGATTCTGGCAAGTTTTGTCTTGAAGCTATTGGCAGTTCAACACGAAAGTCATCTTCTCTTAAGCCTTTGGAGATGTCTGTGGTAGCTGAATGTGAAACTGGAACATACTCTTTCACCAGATTAAATGCAGATGTAAAACTATCAAGATCAAATAACCAATCAGGGCCTGTTCCAGGTTTATTGAGAGTATGTTCATTGAACTGAACATTTGCAGACTCTTCAATAACTCTGGAAGCTTTGATGTACACTCTATAAGCCTTAGCATTTGAAGAGTACCCAACAAAGTAGCCCTCTGCTGATTTCTCAGCAAACTTGGCTAAGTAATCTTTAGTATTCAAGATGGTGCATTGACATCCAAATGGTTTGAGAAATCCAATGAATGGTTTTCTCTTATGCCAGATTTCATAAGGAGTCATACCATGTGACTTAACTACCAATATTCTGTTTTGGACATAACAGGCAGTGTTGACTGCTTCTGCCCAAAAAGTTATTGGGAGTTTGGCATCTGACAGCATGGTCCTTGCAGCCTCAATTAGTGTCCTATTCCTTCTCTCAGCAACACCGTTTTGTTGTGGAGTCCTAGGAGCACTAAATTGTCTTGTGATACCCTTAGATTCACAAAAAGAATTTAAAATCTGATTCTTGAATTCTGTTCCCTGATCTGACCTGATTATTTTTATATGATGATCACTTTCATTCTCCACCCTAAGTATAAATGACTTTAGGATCTCAGCAGTTTCATCCTTGGTATTCAAGAAAAATACCCAAGTATACCGAGAGAAATCATCAGTGATCACCAAACAATATGACTTTCTACCGAGACTTTTAACACTTGTGGGACCAAACAAGTCCATGTGCAGTAAATGCAGGACTGTTGTAATTGAATTTATCTCTTTGGCATGATGAGATGATTTATGTTGCTTACCCTTTAAGCATGCAACACATTTATCAATACAAATAAATTCTTTTGTTGGTAAACCAGTTACTAAGTTATTTCTGACAAGTTTATTCATATTTTTGAGGTTTACATGACAAAGTCTTCTGTGCCAAAGAGATGATTCATCAAGTGAAGCTTTTGAGACAAAGCAACTTATATTACTAAGAGGTGCAGCTGTGCTCATATCTAGCATATACATGTTATTTCTTCTAGGAGCTCTGAGTAGAATTTGATCATTTGGTATCACAAATCCTGGTTTCAGAACAATGCATTCATGCTCAGTAAACAACATGTTGTGCTTTTGATCACACACCTGTGAGACACTTAGTAAATTGTAGTTAAGTTCTTTTACAAAATGCACATTCTCAAAGCTTACCTTACCATTTGTGATTGTGCCCCTACCTGTGATGTAACCTCCTACTGGATCACTTCCAAAAGCAACAGATCCTCCAAAGAATGGTTCATATTTGTGCAAGAGGGTCTTGTTGCCTGTCATGTGCCTGGAGCAGCCACTGTCAACTATCCACAAGTTGCCTTTTGATTCCAGCTGTCCCTGCACATGACCAGAAATGAGTTAGTTTCTGATGGGAACCCAAGCCCATGTGGTCTTGGGTTTGCCATTTGCATCATTGTAAGTAAATTTCTTTGATATCATCTTAGATGGGACAGATGATGTGCTTGCTTCTGATGGGAGTGATGGCTTATCAGTTGATTCCTTCTTCTTCCATACTTGTTTTGCCTTTTGAGTTGTCGGAAGACTTGGTTTCTTTTGATGGTCATCGGAAGCTGTTTTTCTTTTTCCTTCCGATGATCTTCTTCCGAAGAAAGATGATCTCTTTTGTTTGTTGAAAGCATTCTTTTGATGAGCTTCCGAAGTTCCTTTTCTATCGGAAGCTTCCTTTTTCTTTGCTTCCGATGCTTTCTTTTCAGAAGCACTTTTATTTTGTTTCTTCCTATTATTGGAGGTACTTGCTTCCGACACCCTCTTGACCGAATTTCTTCTCTGTTCTTCCGAAGAAGTAGATGACTGACTCCAACTATTCTTTCTTCCTCTTCCCTTGCTTGAGGAAATTCTGCTTCTTGGATTATAGAAGCAATCTGCAGCAAAATGATTCTTTTCACCGCACATCAGACATAGAGTTTGACTGTTGGGAGAGTGTTGCTGCTTATCCCTTTTAACGAAGTCTGAGCTTTGATCCTTAGAGAGTGATGATTCGGATGTTCTAGCATACTTGTTAGTCTTAGACTTTGCCTGTTTCCCTGGAGAATTGATCTTTCTCTCCATTGATCTACCTCTTTTTGACTTGTCAGATGGGCAAGTCACATACTCATCTGAGGAGATATTTTCTGTGGTTTTAGCTTTGATAAAAACTGTTGAATGTTTCTTAGTTTTCTTATTTTGTTTCTTAAATTTCAAAGCTTGTTTTCCTTTTACTGATTTAATAGGAACATCATCCTCATCTGAGTTGAGAATTTATTTTCTTATAAATAGTTAATGTTTCTAAGCATTCAGGTGAGCACATGTTATCAGTTACCTTGCTTGAAGAAGATGAGTCATTTGCCATCAAAGCACTGTTGGAGATGGAGGCATCCTCAGCTTGAAAGCTCCAGTCTGCAAAATCTTGTTCAGCAATGTTTGCATTGTTTGATGAGCTTGATGGTCTTTGTTGTGGTTGCCCAGAAGTTGTCGGCTGAGTTCCTGTGGACTTGCATTCTCTGGCAAAGTGGCCTAACTGTTGACAGTTAAAGCATTTGAGTTTAGATTTGTCAAGTCCAAACCCAGTCTTCATATTGTGCTTTTTGAACTGTCTGCCGGTTCTTTGGTAAAACTTCTTTGCCCTGTATGAAATCATAGCCATTTGATAGTTTATATCCATCTCCTCAAGATCATCTGCAGGAATACCATCCAAGTCTTCTTGACACAGATGAAAGTAATTGGTCTCCTCAGCCATAAAAGCTCCTTGCCCAGAGGTTAGTAGTGGGGTTGGGTTAGAGACAAGGTTTGATGAATTTGGAGTTTCAGGAAATGTGACAGTGGGTGTGGAGGTAGAATGGTAGAGGGGTTGATAGCTTTGGTATGGAGGATTATTGATGGGTGCATAAAGAGCAGCTGAACCAGATGGTAAGTGGGAGACTTTAGATTCTTGGGCATCTAATTCCATCTGATAGGCACTGAGAATACCAAACAACTCTCCTAAAGTTAGAGTTTTCAGGTTTTCTGTTCTTCTGATTGTTACCGAATAAATATTCCATGCCTTTGGAAGAGACCTCAGAAATTTTCTGAGCACATCTTGATTATCAAGAGTTACACCTGCAGTAGTTAATTCATCCACAAGTTGGACATACCTTAGGTACTGAGAAGACATATTCTCATTGTTTTGTTGACAAAAGTTTTCAAACTTCTGTTTCAGCATATCCTTCTTGTTTTCTTTGACATCTTCTGAACCTTCATACATCTGCTTCAAGGAATTCCACAGTTCTTGAGCAGACTTGCATTTCTTGAATGCATGTATAATGGAGTTCGGTATTGACATCTGAATGAGCCAAAGAGCTTTAGAATCAACTTCCATCTTCTTGTAATCTTCGTCTGAGTACATAGATGGATCTTTTGGTACTGCAGCAACTCCAGCACCAGCAGCAGCAACTGTAGGAATGTAGGGACCTTCAAGAACAGACTTCCAAAGTTTGAAGTCTTGGTTCCTGATGAACCCTTCCATTCTGACTTTCCAGGTATCGAAGTCTTCAGGTGTGAACATTGGTGGCTTGTTGAGAGTGCCATTTTCTGTATCATGTTTGTTTAGAGCAGCCATCTTAGACAGACACAGAAAATATGAGTGTTAATACTATGAGATTTTATAAGAAATAGAACTGGTAACTTGATGATGATTAGTCAGTCAAGTTCAAGAGCCAATGGCTCTGATACCACTTGTTGGATCGGGTTGCTTAATCTAAACAACACTTCACAAGTATTTCTTATACAATCTAACAGATGCGGAATGTTCTGTTAGACTAATCTCACAAGCACTCAAAATGACAAAGTAATAAGCCTTGAACACTAATATGAACACAAGAGTAATTTCAAGCTCAAGGATATATTTCTCTCAAAGTATCTGTGTACAAGCATACAAACAAGCACACTAAGTTAGTTTACAATGGGAGGTTATATAGCCGAGGCTACAACCGTATACACTTAGGAATACAAGTTGGGTATACTAGACAAGTACATAAAGTAAAGCTTATTCTAGTATATTGAGTGTCTTAACAGGCTAAGACACTCAGTCATAATCATGACACTAATAGACATTGACTTTAACAAAGACTACTAAATACAAAAGACATTTAATGTAAATGATCTTCAAGGCTTCTGATAATCTTTTGCATTTAATGCAGCATGGGAGAAGTAAGGTAGCTTATCTGACTCATTACATGTTGTCTCTATCTGTCATCAGACCAGCATGTCGTATGTCAGTACCTTTTGTACTTTGAAAGTGTTCAGCTACAGTCTTTGAAGAAGGAATCTCTTCGGAAGTCTTTGTCTTCCTGAGGAAGTTGCTGAGAAGAGTCTTTAGAAGCATTTGATATTCGGAAGCTCTGAACTTCTGAAATCTTCTAAGTGTGGATCTTCTGAAGCAATAGTCTTGTACAACCTTTGGCAGGATTAAGTTATCCTTCGGAAGCAATGTTGCTTCCGAGGAGTAACTTCCTCCTTTCGAAGGATGTTATTCTTTGCGGCATTTGTACTTGGACAAAATAGGAGGTTTGGTGAGCATCAGCCTTTATTAGTCTTTACAGAATGCAAACGAAATAATGACTAGGCCTTCAATGATTTGAACAGTGATAGAACCGAATGATACTATCTTGACGAATCGGTGTATCGCTTTGTCAATTAGGTTGTACAAAGTGTTCAGTTCCTTGGTGGTAATTTTGATCGTGCATGACATCAACAATAAGTGCCGAAAAAGGATTTGTTGTCTAAATTTTCGAGTGGAAGAGGCTAAGAATTGTGAGTATCTTAGGGGTTTTGTGATATTTAATATATTGATCTTTTATAAGGTTATAGCTATGAGTCGGCTTCAATCTTAATTCCTGAATGATTGTGAGTAATGACTAATTATTTACAGAAGTTATTAATTGAGGAGTTACGAATTTGAAGAGTTCATTCCATGGTTTTTAGAACCGGACAGGGAGCCGGAGGGTCGGCCGGTCCAAAATAAGTATGCGAACCGGCTTCAAACGAACCAGCTGGTTCGCCGGTTGGACCGGGAACCGATTCACTAGTCAGACTGGATTTCAGTTTTTTTTTAAACTAAAATTTAAATAATGAAACATTAAAACCAAATCCTATATTTTTTTCACATGATAATGTTTATTTAAGTATTAACTATGTTTGTTTAGATGTGTTTATAATTTTATTAAAATATTTATATATATATATATCATATAATCCAGTTCTTGAATCCGATCCAACCAGTCTGACTAATAACCTGTAAGACGTCCGGTCCGGTCCGGTCCAATGTCCGGTATGATTCTGAAAACAGTGGTTCATTCGATTCAAAATGGACAGCTATGCCTTTAGATGACCATTTGGTGTGAAAGGTCAATTCATGGTCTCAATTGCTTCATTTTCAAAGATACCAACTGCAAATAATTATTATATTCCATATCTTATAATCACACATATTTAAAAATTATTATAATTATTATTTCTCTTAAAATAAATTCGTCCCCAAATTTGATTAAAACATAACATCAAATAAATTGAAGATATCTAATAACACGTATTCTAGAAACATACTCTAGCAACTTTCAAGTTGCATTGCAATTTTTAGAAACACGTATTCTTGGTGTTGGAACACAGTAACAAAATAATGCATGAAAATCTAGGTTTCATAAATGAAACACGTAACATTCAACAAACGGAACTATAGAAAATTAAGGTTCAAATAAACTTGGATATTAAGAACGCATCATCTCCTCCAATTCCCAGGTAGCGTCGTTTTCAAAATGATTCTTCCACAATATTTTAATGAAAGAAATAGTTTTCCTGTGCATCACACGCTCTTATCGATCAAGAATAACCTCGGGTTGTTCCTCCTATGATAAATCTTCATGAGTCAAATGAAGTGGATAGTTCACCACATTAATAGTGTAACACCCAAACTAATGGCGGAAACATCGGGGTGACACGAAGTGTAGATTGTTCATAGCTTAGGGTATAAAAATGTAAATAATCATAAATAATCATTCAATGCAATATTATTTCAAACATTCATTACATAGTCAAATAAATTCAAACCTAACTATTACACCATTTCAAATTCAAATTCGAACACATAATTCAAAACAAATAAAACTAAATCCAAGCTCATATGAATGTTAGTTTTCATTTCCACCTGAAACATGTTAAAGTGTCAACTCAAAGAGTTGGTGAGTTTCATAGGTTTTAGCACTCACACCAAAAGGTTTAATAAAAATGTTTTAGATAATGTCTTATGTGAACTCTAAGCATATTGAACATAGTCAAAATGAACTAGCAAGTAAAACAGATTAACAAATGTTAACAATTGATGTTTGACCTATGTTTAGCATCACTAAAATGCTTAAATAGTAAACTATTACCGCGGGCCTCCTCCGAATGATAAATCAAACATCGGTGGGATGGTCGGTCCAATAGATCTATCATAGTCACTATAATGGGTGTGATCAATGCCTATGCTTAGCTAAAGTTCGCTAACTATAAGGCCATTAGCTAAGTTCACATGTAAATGTAATAAATAAGTTGCATGTTTCACCCCTAAATCAAAAACAGTAAAAGAGGGGCTATGAAGACTCGTCTTAACGTGTGAGGTAGTCTTTGCAATAGTTGTCAAGTATAGTTTAAAAATATCCAACACAAATTCAATGTTCACCTAAATAGTTCAATAGGCATATGTTAACATAACTATGTCTTTCTAAGGATTTATCTAAATTATAAATGGGTCAACGGATTCGATTTATTTGAATAAATAATTTTGCACTTTATTATGATTAAATGAAAGGAAAAATAATTTTTATAATATTTAAATTTCTTACGTTTCATAAATCATAAATTAGAAGTTTTGAAATTTAAACTTATTTTATATTTACCCAAAATAATAGAAAGAATCGTTTAATAGTTTTAAATCTTTAAATAATGTTAACTATCATTTAAGAGTATTTTCTTAAATCATTTTCATCATGTAATAATAAATTGTAAAATGTTTAAATAGAATTTATTTTATATTTCAACATAGATTATTTAAAAGTTTATTATGATAAACATTTGGTATATCTAGATTTTATAAAACGTATACTATTGTGTATAAAACTATTAAATAATCCTTGAAGTATTTAATCTACTAAATCTATATTTATTTACTTCAAAATTTGATGATTAAAATTTTATAAATCACATTTTAATAATACAAATAAATATTTAAATGAAAGAATATTAAAATAAAGTCTCCTTTTATTTTACAAGTTTAATAAATTTAATTAACCCTTTTGTCAAAAATAATCATAATTAATATATACATTATTAAATAAATTTATTTTGAATAATAAATTTATTATCTTATAAGAATAATGGATTTTAATTTATATAAAGTTTTGTGAAAACATAATTTAATATTATGTTTTCGAAATAAATTATAAAAGTTTTTCAAAAAAAATGGTCCAAAACCGATGCAGACCCGGTTCGAACCCCCGACTTTAACTTTGAAAATAGCATGCTCAACCGGTAGATCAAAGGCTCTAAGCCGCAAGAATTTTGGGTTCAAATTAGATTTATAATGATCCATATTCTGAATCCCCCATTTCAGCTCATATATTTCAAGCCCTAATTTCTTTTTCATCCTAATTCGTTTGAATGGGATCTCGATTGAGAACAGAATGATGGGGCTTTGATTCCTACTAAGAAAACGATTCAGATGGTGTAAGAAACACCTACCTTGATGTGTGAATTGATGAATTACGACTGGAGGAGAAGTGGCGCTCGAACCGGATGCTTTTTGCCTTCCAATCTCGATGATTCTTCATTTTTTTTATATGTTTTATGTTTACAGAGAGTTTCGTGAATGTTGTATGTTTTCTTGTGTTTTTGATTTGATTTTTATAGGCATTTTGCCCGAATTTGAAATCACGATCGTATCTTCTATATTTTGAATGAATTTACGTGTTATTGAGCTGTAAATTGCTCATAATTGATGTTTGAAACGATATACGAGATCGAATCCTTGCCTAAACCTAGCTTGATTGGTTGTCATTTGCTGGAATCAATTGGATTATCAAAAATGGGTTGAGAAGCGTCGAATGGATGGGAAAACGGGTCTTGGGTCGGTTTGGATAAAGAAACGGGCAGGAGGGGTGGCATCTTTGGTGTATTGATAGATTTGGCCGCTTCTATGTTTTCTTCTTATTAAACATGTTTCAAAATTGACAAAATTGGTCCCCCAACCTTATATTTAACCATTTTATCTGTTATAAAATTTGTAAAATTTCACAAACCATTATAAAGCAGTTATAATTTTTATAAAACATTATTATGCTTTTTAATATTATATTAACATTATAAAATTAAAACATGGTTATTTCTATTATTAATTTAAATTTTATGAAATTTAATTATGATTTATGTTAATAAAAAGGCAAATTGGATTTAAATAATCCAAACTTTGACCCATTGGCCGCTGCCGGTCCCAACTACGAAAATCCCCAATAACGGTCCGAACTTTCGACATATTTTCCCGTGGTGGACCGTCGTCAAATAAACCCTAATGGCGTTAACTTTTTTTCGAGTTTCGAACGGATTTTTGAGGGCTTTTATTCGGATGGAGAATACGAGTCGAATGGCGTATAACTTAACTCGAAACGTTGCTCCAAATTTCCCAATTTTGGTGTTTAAACTTTCAATTCGTCAAAGAAATCATCAAATTGAGAAATTTGGAGCAATGTTTCGAGGTAAATTATACGTCATTCGACTCGTATTCTCCATCGTAACAAAAGCCCTCAAAAATCCGTTCGAAATTCGAAAAAAAGTTAACGCCGTTAGGGTTTTTTTGACGGCGGTCCGCCACGGGAAAATATGTCGAAAGTTCGGACCGTTATTGGGGATTTTCATAGTTGGGACCGGCAGCGGCCAATAGGTCAAAGTTTGGATTATTAAAAGCAATTTGCCAAATATTAAATATTAAACATACTTTTTATACCTTTTTAAAATAAAAAAAAAAAGATTTTTTAACACAATGAAATATAGTAATATCAAAAACACACTTTTTTTAAAAAAATTTATTATAGATTATAAAATTTCCAAAAAAAATTATTTGAAACACAATGTTTAAAGAAAAACAAAGTTTAAAAAAATTTAGTATTTAAAGAAATAATATCATCATTTTTATACTTAATATATTAAAGCATACGAAATTGTAATAGTATTTTATATTAAAAATCATCTTATATTATCTAAATTTTCATTGATAATTATTCGTTACATTTCTTTATTTAATCCGTGCAATACATGGGATACTAACATAGTTTAAACAAATAAAAGCATGCAATTTTAACATGATTGGGGAACCAATTTATCTAAATAAACCAAACGTGTTGACATGTTGTATAGGGTCATAAACATGTTTGAATGTTTTAGTCAGGTAAACCTTATAATACACACATATATATATATATATATATATATGTGTGCGTATGTATGTGCGTTTATATAAAGTATATATTTTGACAAACTAAGATATTTAACATCTAAACTCATTCTTTGTCATATGTAAAAATAATTATAAAAAGAATATATGGTGTAGATTAAACATAGGTTTTTGAATTTATATTGAGAAAAAACATGTGACCTAGATTAATTAAAGGGGTAGAAGAGTAATTTGACCTTTTTTATTTTAATTTATTTTTATTAAATCCATTGTAATTTTTTATTTTTTATTAAATCCAAGTTAATTAAATTATGAATTTTTAATTTAATTTGACTTTTTTATTTAAAGGGTTGAAGAGTAAAATGTTTATGCATGTATACATTATACACAATTTTACATATATGAATATAATCTTAAACATGTGTATTTAAACCAGATTTTGAACCCCAAAAAACTAAAATAATCAATAATTTACACATATGAACATTATAATAATTTTGCACATGTAAGCATTGTCTTGTATATGTTTTCTTAAATCAGATCTTGAAAATCAAATTTTACATATGTATACTTTTTCACATATCATGTTGAAAAAAATATAGCAATCAGATCCTCAAATTAAAGATAATAAAAATCTCTGTTTTATGGTGTAATTTTTTAAATGATAAAACATGTAAAAGTTATTTGATTTTTAAGAAGTAGGGGATATATAAAGAGAGAGAAAATGATATAAAATTAAAACATTACTCTTGTAGATATAAAATAATTAAAAATTAAATCATGCAAAGTTGAACAAAATTTGCTTTTACACACTTCGTTTAGGTTTTATATACCGCATATATATAACATTTCATTTCTTTTTTTATTAATGATTAATTTATTGTTTGCCGACAGTTAGAAGATGGATTTTATAACTCCAGTTGTTACCACTATTGTTGGCTCTTTGATGGTACCCATTAAGGAACACCTCGGTTACATCTTCTCCTCCACAAAACATGTTGCAAACATGACTAATAAATTGTCAAAATTGAATGAAGCAAAAAATAATATGGAAAAGAAGAAGGAGGACGCTTCAATCAATGATCGACTTCCACCGGATAGTTTACCTCGTTGGTTGAAAAAAGTGGAAACAATTACTAGCAAAATTGAAAATATTCCAATAGGTGGAAATGGATGCTTAAATCTCAAGATTAGATACCAAGCTGGAAAAAGTTCTTTCAATATTCTCCAGGAGATAGATGATCTTCTTGAAGAACAAAACAAAATTGAGTGGAGTAATAAACAAAGACCTCTTGGAATGGTCATAATTTCTACATCCACCTCTCACACTGACTATGATGTTACCCAAAACCTTTTCCAGTCAAGAATATCGATATTCAATGATATATTAACATCACTTGAACATGATAATAAGGTCCAAAGGATGGCTCTGTGGGGGATGGGGGGAGTGGGTAAGACCACGATGATGGAAGGCATAAAGAAGGTTGCGGAGAAGAGGGGAAGTTTTGCATATGTTTTGAAGTTGGATATCGGGAAAAAATATGACCCAATTAATACCCAAAAATGTATCGCAAATCGCATGGGTGTTTCTCTAACTGAAGAAACTAAAGAGGAGCGGGTTGAACGTCTTGGGAAAAGTTTTGAGAAGATGTTAGAAATGGGCAAAAAGATTTTGCTTATCCTAGACGATGTTTGGGAGGTGATTGATCTCAAAGACATCGGACTTCCAAATCCTTTTCCAAAAGGCTTCAAATTACTAGTTACATCAAGAGATAAAAGGGTTTGCATAGGCATGGATATTGAAACTCGTTTTGTTTTCGAAGTGGGTCGTTTAGAACAAGAAGAAGCAAAACAATTATTTTTTGAAACTGTAAAAATTTCAAATGGAGATGACGAGCTTTGTATCATAGGAGAAGATATTATAAACAAGTGTAAGGGGCTGCCAATCGCCATAAAAACCATAGCATCGGCTCTTAGAGGTCAAAAAAAGGTTGTATGGGAAGCTGCACTGGACGATTTACAAAGACATAACCTTAAAGACATTGAAAAACTTGAAGACGTTGTGTATAATATTTTTGATATAAGCTACAATCATCTCAAAATGGAAGAAGATAAAGCAATTTTTGTTCTTTGTGGTTTATTTCCGGATGACTTTGATATTGCTCTCGAGGAGTTATTGAGGTATGGATGGGGGTTGCAGTTGTTTAAAAAAGCAAATAGTTTGGTCAAAGCAAGAAAACAGACCTACATAACTGTTGATAACCTTATAAGTGCAAATTTGTTGATAGAAAGTCACACCACAGGATGTGTGAAAATGCATGATCTTGCACGTGATTTTGTTTTAAGTAATATTTCAAAATTCAAGCAAGCTTCCATTGTTAACCATGGTGACAAGTCTGAATGGCCTACACAAGATACACATGAATCTTGCAAAAGAATTTTATTAACATGCGAAGAATTGTCTGAGTTTCCCAAAGATTTTTATTACCCAAACCTTGCACTTTTGAAGCTCATGAACGGGGATAAGCTACTCAAGTTGTCGGATGATTTTCATAAACAAATGGAAAAGCTTGAAGTCATGGCATATGACAAAATACAATATCCATTACGTTCACAATCACTTTGCTATTCCATGAGCCTTCGAACCTTGTGTCTTCATTCGTGCTCATTAGTGGATAATGATATCTCTTTTCTTGGAAATCTGGTTACCTTGGAAGTACTCAGCCTTACTCATTGTGGCATCAATAAGCTACCATCAACAATAAAGAAGTTAAAAATGCTTAAGTTACTTGATTTAAACGGATGTTTTGAACTTTGTATTGATGATGGTGTGTTTCAAAGCTTAGACAAACTTGAAGAGCTTCATATGAGAGTTTCTAAACAAAAAAGTATTAGATTCTCGGATGCCAATTGTGACGAGTTGAAGCTGATTTCAGGGAAACTTAATGTCTTAGAGGTCGAATTCTTTAAGAATATTCTTCAGCCTAAAAATGTGTCCTTTAAGAACCTTCAAAGATTTAGGATATCTGTGGGTGGTTTTTTGAATGAAGACGATGAATATTCCTTTAAGAATACCTTGAAGCTTGTGACCAACTCCAACGATCTTCTCGAATGCAAAATTAATGAGTTGTTTTCTAAAACAGAGAAACTTTATTTAAGTGTGAAAGATATGAGTAATGTTGGAGATATTTTAATGTCTCCATCTCAACATTCAACCTTTTTCAACTTAAAATTCCTCCATGTTTTTGAATGTAAAGAGTTGACACACCTCTTCACAATTCCGATGGCAAATGCTTTGAAGAAACTCAAGAGCCTTAAGGTTTCCTCATGCCATCTTTTGAAATCAATAGTAAGTTTGTGTGACGGTGTGAATGTAATGGTGTTACCTGAGCTGGTGGAGTTGGAGCTTGATGACCTTCCCAACTTTACAAGCATCATTCTCAAGAATGACATATATGTAGCTCAGCCACCATTATTAAACAAAGAGGTAATCATACATGTTTATGTGGGTATTAATATTACATATATTGTATGTTCTAATGATAGATTTCAAATTGTTTTATTGATTGAGAAAATAACAAAAACCAATTTGTTATTTGCATGGATGAGAAAAAACCGGTTAACAAAACCATGCTAACCACAGACTATTTAATGGTTTTGTTTTTTTTTTTCCGAAACCAAAAACTACAATTCGGTTTCAGTTATAACATGTTCAAAAACCATACCACACCGAACATGGGAATTGGACTAGATTAAATGTTTGTTAGTTGGATTTATAGTTCAAATTCATTATTTTTGCCAAAAGTTTCAAACTCAACTTCAATATTTTTGGGCCAATTTTATTATGCCCAAAAATTTCAAGACCAAAGGTAAAACTTAAAAGGACCCATAACCGAATCGAATTCATATGTAAATCAAAAACCAATAAATTTTAAAAGTTTGGGTCAAGATTGGTTTGAGCCTAAGATCAACTCAAACCTTACCATGCAACCGCTTGGTTATTTGCATGATAATTTTCTTTTTTTGTTTAACTGTAGAATAGTGTTTGCATAAATGGAGCTCTTAATGAATCTAGCAAGGTTAAATTTTATTATGATGTGCAGGTTGTGATCCCAAATTTATCGAAACTCAAAGTTAATGGTTTGAAGAAGTTGAAGCAGATATGGGCTTGTGATTTTACTAGTGGTGAGGAAGATAATGTTTCAATGTTGAAAAAGATTGAAGTGAATAATTGTAATAGTCTTGTGAATCTTTTTCCATGCAATCCAATGCGATTACTGACTCATTTAGAAGAGCTTGAAGTTAACAGGTGTTGTTCCATTAAAGTGATATTCAACATAGACGTAGGTAATATTAAGCAACATATATGCAACTTGAGAAGTATTAAAGTGTATGAAATGATGGAGCTAAGAGAGGTGTGGAGGATAAATGAAGAAAAGTACTCTCGTCACCACATCTGTGGCTTTCAAGCCATTGAAACTATCTATATTAACAATTGTAAGAAGTTTAGAAATGTATTCACACCTATAACAACCAATTTTGATATGAGAGCACTTAAAAACATCCGTATTCATGCTAACAAGGTTGAAGATGTTGAGGTATGTGTGTATGTATGTATGTTTCAGTATTGAAATTCTTTTAGTTATTAATTGGGTTTCATCGAGGGTATTTATGGTTAAGTATTTAATATGGTTTCACTTTTTTTTAGCATTCAAATCTTGATAAAAGTATAAAAAAAAAAAAAAGAAATATGATTGCAAGTTTTGCTTCAGTATATGCCAACATGAAAACAATTATTTTTGGATTTACTATCAGCATAATATTTTTATGAGATAAACGAGGAACATACGTTATGTTGAAGAATTATTATAATTTTTTTTGTTAAAGCCAATTTTCTGAGAAAATAATAGTAAAGTACTTTCAATGTTTCCCTATCAGTGTCATTTAAACCTTGGTACAACTAGGGGTGAGTATCGGATCACAACCTGACCGACCTGGAACCGCAAAGACAAAAAAAAAAGAACTGAGAACCAACTGAAAAAAGGCGGGTCGTTTTCGGGTATATCATAATTTCGTGAATCGGTTCCGGGTATATCAAATGTTCGACCGAACCTGCAATTTTATGCTATTTTAGAAACAACATGATTCATTTCAATTATCATTGTGTGAATATTTGGGATAAATCGAACCATAAATGTTTGTTATACGAACATATTGAGAAACTTACAGGAAGTCATCTAGTTGTTCCTCTCCAACTAAGAAGGAAAATTATTAGAAGTAGAATTGTTAGGAATATAAATAAAAAGCATGGTTGGAAACATGTGTAAATATCCTAAAAACTAGGTATATTATTAGATTTTAAATTTCATGGGTTTCATAGGCTTAAGTAATAACCGACGGGTCAGAATCGGACGACCCGAGAACCGAAAAAAAAAAACATAGAAACGAAAACCAAGCCATGAAATTCACTAAATCGTGTTTCACGGGTTGGGTACACAGGTTTGGACCGCGAATTGCTCACCCCTAGGTACAACAAGTATGAAAATTTATTTGTTTGTGGAATATGCAGATTAGCGGTATATCAGAAGTGGATGAAGACATGTCTATAGTTGTATTCCCGTCCTATCACCTCACACGTGCTTTCAATCAGATTCATAAGATTGATTTTGACACAATGGAAGGAGCAGAAGTGTTGTTTGAGATAGAGACGCCATCTATTAATAGAGAATTGGTAACAACTCATCAACAACAATCATTACCATTACTTCCCTGTCTTGAAGATTTAACGTTATTTGGCATGGGCACCATGAGCCATGTGTGGAAGTGCAACAATTGGAATAAATTCTTTATTCTTCACAAACACCAACCACAATCCTCATTCCAAAACCTCACAAACATAAAATTGTTTGAATGCAATGGAATTAAGTACTTGTTTTCACCTTTCATGTTGAAATTTCTTTCCAGCCTTAAGACACTCAGAATAGAAAATTGTAATGCTATGGAAGAAGTTGTTTCAAGCAGAGACAATGATCATGATAATGATGATGATGATGATGATGAAGCATTGACTGCATCTACCGCAACCTTCTTCCCATGTCTTGATTATCTAGGACTATTTAACTTATCTAATCTGAATCAAATTGACGGTGGTGTTGCCAAGGTATGTTTCCTACTCATTTTTCTTTTAATATTTTTATGTTTTGATTATGTACAAGAAAGTCTATCATTGTAGTCCAGGTTCGAGTCTACAAATTAATACAAAAAAAAAAGAAAATGATAGCAATCCAGGAGATGTTGAAGCCGACCTACAACATGAACCTGATCCCAGCCTGGGTTCGAGTTCAATTTAGCATCGGCCCAGTGAAAGGAATTCCCATTTGTTTGCTTAATGTTGTTAACTTAAAATGATAGTACAATATATCTAATTAAACTCTGTTTAATTTACAAATAATACTCTAATACTCTCCCCTGTTTTTTACTTAATGTTTCCGAATTCAATCAGTGAAAGATGGTTTGATACATCCAATACTCTGTTTAATTTACTCAAGTATAAACACAGAGTGCATTTGTTTCTTCATGTGATTCCCAACTCAGCTAAATATGAATTGACAGCATATTCAAACATCTAGAACAAATCATGAATTTTTTTTATAAAAAAAGTATCTTCAGGGGTATTAATTACTTTCAACATTTGATTTTTCATTTTCTGCAGTGTTCTCGAATGGGTGTTGTTCCTTGGTCCTTGTGCCAATACTCTACAGATATACATATATGGTGTTGTCCTTTATCAAGTCTGATTCCATCCATGGTGGAGGCATTTGAAAGTAGCATTGACCAAGGAAGCGTCTCATTTCCAAGACCAAAAACTATAACCAATTTGCATCATCAACTAACCAACCTAAAGAAACTGAGGATCACTTCGTGTAATCGATTGGAATACGTATTCACATTTTCCACACTTGAAAGCCTCAAGAAACTTGAAGAGTTAAGTATTCGTCATTGCAAAGCAATGAAAGTGATTGTGAGAGAAGAACATGGACAAGAATCATCTTCTAAAGTGATTTTTCCTCGTTTGAAATCAATTGAATTATACGATCTACCAAACCTTGTAGGTTTTTTTGTGGGGATGAATACTGACTTTGAGTGGCGATCATTAGAATATGTTATCATCAATAAATGCCCCCAAATGATGGTGTTCACGTCTGGTGAGTCAATAACTCCAAAGCTCAAGTACATACATACATCGCTCGGCAAACATGAAAGTGACCTTAACTTTCCTAAGGTATGCTTTTATAATTTCCTTTTTTTTTGCATCATCTAAAAGAAATAACTAAAAGTCAATAACTTCAAAGTCACGTTTCATGCTTTTTTTTTTGTGATTTTCGAAGTGTGATTAGCTTTTTTACAAAATCTTCTTTTTATTTTTGTTAATTGAAAATTTGATATCTCAATGTTGATTGATTTTGTCTCTTGAGGTTTCACCCCAAAGTTCAGTTGTGTGCCCTACTGCCACAGGGACACCTTGGTCTTCTCATAATTTGATCGAAATGAATTTGCAATTATATGATGGACTTGAAAAGGTTGTTCCAATGAATGAGTTTCAAATTCTTGGAAAAATCCGCGTAAATATGTGTAGAAATGTAGAGGAGGTATTTGAAGTCACAAACAATGAGTCACCAACTGTTGTAACATTTCCAAATCTAAGAGAAGTGGAGTTAAGTCAATTATACAGACTCAAGTACATATGGAAGAGCAACAAGTGGAGTATATTGAAGTTTCCAAACCTAACAAGACTGTTTATATATGAATGTGGTAAATTAGAACATGTTTTTACGGCTTCCATGATTAGTAGTCTCATCAAACTCCAAGACCTACATATAAAATGGTGTGATGGATTGAAGGTAATAGTTAAGAAAGAAGAAGAAAAAGAATGTGATGGCAAAGTGGGTACGATTACGTTTCCTTGCCTAAAGTCCTTAGAACTTAAAAATCTTAATCATCTCAAGGGATTCTTCTTAGGGAAGGATGACCTTTTATTTCCATCAATGAACACATTGGTAATAAAAAAGTGCCCCGAAATAAGAATTTTCAGTAAGGGACACACAATTGCTCATGAGCTAAAACTAGTAGAGACAAGTTGCGGATTTTTTCAAGCAGGGGAAGACATCGGCTCCTTCATAAAGAACAAAATACAACAGGCAAGTAGATATTATTAAAATGTATTTAAAAAACTGTAAAAAATTCGTCCACTTTTTTAACTTATTCATTTTTTGCAGGATTTCAAATTTTGAGAATTAGAGTCCTTTTGCTAGCTGCCGAGGAAAAATGACGTTACCTGTAACTATTTTTTGTTCTGTGATTCATGTTTTGAAATGTATTTTTGTACCGTCGTGTGAATATTTGTCTTCCGTGTTTAGGTCAGGTTTGGTAAAGAATATCAAAATAGATTCGATCAATTATTGAGATCGTGTCATGATAGTGTCAGTGGTGGTGGTGCGCTAGTTTCGTGGTTTTAGTCATTTTGACCATCGTAATCAAGGGGGTCTTAAAGCATGTGCGGGAGGTGCGACCGCACAGGGCCCAATTTTTTAGGGGGCCCTAAATTTTTTTAAAAAATTGTATATATTATATATATATTTTAATTTATTTTACAACAAACAAATATAAAAATTCAATTTTTAACTATATATATTTAAAATATTTGAAGCAAGTCGATTGTTTTCCAAATGCGTCAATTGCATATACAATTTTGTTGATTATTCCGGTAGCTATAGAATATGCAGAAAGAAATTTTTCAAAATTGAAGTTGTTGAAGTTATACTTATGATCGATAATGTCTTAAGAAATACTTAATGAATTGACAATTATACTATTGAGGATGAGATACTATACAATGTGGATTATGGAAATTTAATCAACAAGTTTGCATCAAAAAATGCTAGAATAACGTCATGTTTTATTTAGTTATTTTGAAACATTGAAATGCATCATTTTGCTAAAACAATATTGTTTATATTGTTTTTACTGTTGTTTTAATTATCGTCAATTTGTGTGTGTGCGCGCACATAGGGCCCATTTTTAACACTCGCACATGGTACCTAATTTATCAGAGACGGCCCTGATCGTAATACCCAGTGAAAATGATGGAAAAGCACTCGCATCATTGTCAAGTACGCATCAAGTGTTGTCACCTTACTCTCACTTATAATGGGCGGCGGAAATTTTTTAAATAATCGACATATGATAATTTTTTTTCTATTCTGTTTATATCGGGTTAGGTCGAATCGGGTCGGTTCATGCTAAAAAAAAGCAATTAAACTAAATTTCATATATAATATTACTAGGTTAGTACCTCGTGTATTACACGAAATAAATAAAAATATTATTAACAGTTACCAATAAAAATTTAAACTGTATAAGATGATTTTTTAATATAAAATATGATTAAATATAATTTCATGGATTAAATAATAAAATAATTATATTATTTTTTTGAACACTAATTTTTTAAAGTTCATTTTTTTAAATATTTCATTTTGTAAAACTATTATTAAAAATTTTAAATTTTATAATAATTTGGTATTTTACAAAAGTGTGTTTTTTAAATATTAAAATATTTTTAATGTATTAACAAGCGTTATTTTAATTTAAAATTGTGTTAAAAGTATATTTAATATTTAATATTGGATATTGGATATATTTAATAGGAGATACAATTAAAACATCAAGGTGCTCTAGGAACACGCCAAGTATCCTTAGAAAACCTTTATTTATTAGTTAATTAAGAAAGTAAGATAAGATTATAAAAATACAATACATCTAAAGTTTTTTTTTTATATCTGAAAAAATGGATGGGTTACTGGGTTGAGTTGAGTAACATGTTAGAATGGGTATGGGTTATGATGAGTGTAGATTATGATGAGTGTAGATTATGATGAGTGTAGGACATGATGAGGTTTAAGCAAAATTTGTTTGATCTTAAATGAGTCATTTTTTAAAACATCAATTTCGTTCAAGTTAAAATGAATTGTAATTAAACAAATAGTTTAATTGAATAATTTTTAGTAATTTTCTCATCAAACATATTATTTATCATTGTTATCCGTTTGAATATATTATATTCACATAATTTTAAAGTTACATATCTTGTTATAGGTCAGTATTATCAGCCTAGTTGTTCTCTATGGGGTTTTATTTTTTGAAATCTATCAAAAACATATACGAAGACTTTTTTAAGTAACTCTTTTTCCAGAAAACAAGTATAAGTGTCACTTAAATTTTCAACACAAGTCTAATTTTGTAAATTTAAGGGGGGCGATTGCAAAATATTAAGGAGGTCGATTAGTATTTTAACATATATATACTACTGGAAAAAATAAAATTCAACTAGGGCGGCTGCCCCCCACCCCAACACATGGGTACGCCACTGTTTACCAGTTTTATAATAATTACCTAATTATTGTAAATTGATTATTTTTTATGTTTATTTTTAATTTTCAACAACTTTTATAACATATATAAAACATTAATGTTGATTTTTTTACCTAAAAATAATATTAAAAATAAAAATAAGAAATAAAAACATGATAAAAATAATAGGAGAATATTAAAATTACATCCATGCCATGATTATCTTTCACATAACCGTATACCCTTCATCATCAGAAACATCGATCGCAACCCAATCCATCATCTTCACACCGTCCAAAGTTCAACCATAAAGAAATTCGAAAGCCATCCAAAGTCAAGCCATAAAGGGTAAGGTTATTTAAACCGCCTCAAACGAACTCTGATTGAGCTCATTTCAATTAATCATAAATCTTAAAGCTAAACTCTAAAGCTAAATCCTGAAAACAATGACAAACAGATAGACACTACGACAAGCAGGGTTGAACGGACCTGTCACGTCGCATTATGTAGGCACAAATACTAGTTATTTATTATTTCAAGTATCAAATTGGTCTCTAAAGACAACTTGGTATAAAACCTAGATAAACTTCTTGAGCAGTTTGGTAAAGCTGAACTTTACTAGTAATAAGAATTGATCTGGTCGAGTACCAACAAGTTTTGGGAACTTGAAAGGGCTGACTCATTTAGATTTGAGTTCTAATGAGCTCAGTGGTGAGCTTCCTTCATCTCTTGTAAACCAAAGATGTTCTCAATACCAAGAAACAAATAAAAAATACTTAGAATAAAAGATAGTGATGAATTTTGCCAACCATGGTAAAATCCATATTCGAAAATACCACCAACAATCATCACCTAATTTCAAATTTGGTTAATGTAGTCTTCAACTCCGAGCTCTTACTGCATTTCCTTGAACTTAGAATCTTGCTAATTAGGGGATTGTAATAGGTCGGGTTTGGGTAATCCCAGTCTCATACGTGATTATAAAACATTATCTCATGGCTGGCACAAAACACATCGGCTATCTATCATGTAATTACCCGTTAGGTATTAGGCATACCCACAAGTTTTGGCCCTTTAATTTACTAAGAATACCAAATAGGTAAACATTCCTCAAAACCCGTCAGGGAATTAACAAAAGCAATTGACAGTTGTTTAGCGGCCAACATGTTACATTTCTTTTCAGTCTATTAATCCATCCAACACGTAACATATCTTTTCGTAGATGTATTGGAAAACCAAGCTCATATGGCTTGCTTAAGACCATAAAGGGACTTGCATAGTAAGAAAACATGATCAAGGCAACAACGCTAAGGGTTACACCATATAATAGAAGTTGTTGACATGACTTGCAAAACATGCCATCCCTAAGAAACTACAACTTATAAAGCTAACCTAATAGTGGTTGGGTTGGTTTGGTTTGATAACATAGGTAAACTTCTTAATATTATAGATACCTTGAGGCTGATGAAAACACGTAGCAATAATTCGGGCTTTATATATGTTCACATATCCATCTAAATAGTCTTGATCCTATTAACCCACTTACAAGTTACAACCGATAATGTTGTTGGGATCAAGTTTAATTAGATTGTAGGGCAACAAATACAATTCAATATATATAACATCCAACCAAACCGACCATTTTCTAAGCATTGGGAAAGTGGTAGCTTCAGAAGTTATAGGAAGGTAGAATGAAAAGAACAAAATCACGAAAGTATTTAATTAGCCGAATAAGTGTTTATGAGAATGAGTGACGATCATATGAGAAGGACGGAAAGATGGATGAGGGATGGTGGTGATGAGGATGAGGATGATGGATTGATGGTATAATGTAGAAACACTAAAAAAAAGGGTATAGTAGTGGTACGAAGCTTAGAAACAGTATTAAATGAGGGAACCAGAAAATAGACTCATGAAAAGTGACATGGTGAGAAGTGTACGTACGAGTAATGTGGGATCAAAACATAGATATCCTTGATGGTTAGGAGCATATCCAATGGATGTTCAAGGAATATATTTGGGTAAGAATTTATTCGGTTGAATATCCCCAAGGAGTGGATAACTAAGTCTTACCTTAGTCACATATTCAGGTTTGACTTTGACTTTTTATTTTGAATTTGATCATTGACTTGCACTTTGACCAAGACATGTTAAATTGACTTCAACCATGACTAAACACTTTAAACATGTGTTAAACATGTTAAAATTAGTATTTGATAGTGTCTGGTCGATATACGAATAAACGAAGATAAAACCAAGAATTTGCAACGATAGTTGTAATTTTCGGTTTGACCAACACACATTGATGATACCCAAACCCAATAATACTTATAAACATAAAAAATAACTAAGGTTGAAGCTTTGATCATCTTTGCAACAATAAAACTCAACTAACACTGATTTGGTTGTTTCTAGCCTTCTAGGTTTAAGTCTTGGCAATTAAAATCAACCCAACTATCACCAAAACAACCTCAAACAATTATTTGTAAAAAGAATACATGCAATCTAACTATATAGTTAACTTTACATTAAATAAACTAACTAATAAATTAATATTATATGTAACATCACTGTACTTCAGGTCGTCCGTACGTCTGTACGATTGTACTGTTACGACCTGATATAATAATTATTAATAAAAATGAATTATTGGACGCATTATTTAATGATTATCACTGTTATTGGTATACATGCTTAGAAAATATTATTATACGCGTAAACCATGGGAAGTTTAGTTGTAACTCAACTTAACAGAACCAGGGAATTTATCGCACATGATTACACGGATTATGGATCATTGGTTGAAATGGAAAGGAATGTAGAGTTGGTTATATTTTGGGTGCTAAACATAGTCAAGGACACATGGTCATGGTTTATCGAAATAGCGGTGGGACGGTGTAGGGGAGGTTGCGATCTACCTCTGCATTTGCCCTATACATATGCATATTTCGGTCTATCATGGATGTGTCAGTGACTTGGTTTAGTGGGTTTTGGATTGGGAATTATAATATTCAAGCTAATAAAATAATGAAAGCATTATTGTGAATCTGTACGCGATGGTGAGGTTACGAATACAATTTAAACACGAATATTAATACGGAAATATTAACTTAATAAATGTATTCGCGTGGGTGACGATCCACACGAATATAATTATTAAGAATAATATTTTCAAACGATATTCCATAAATAGGAAATCGAATCGAAATACGATACGAGCGTTGGATTCGCAAAGGTGACGATCTTTACGAATACGTACGCAAGTAACGCGTTTCGACGAGATAACAAAATGATATCAAACGATATTAAATTAATAAATGAAAACTTAAAACGTTTATTAGGAATCACAACCTAGATTAAATCCGAATGAATTGATTATTCACATAAATAATTTAAGGACGATGAAACGGAACTATTTTACGAAACCATTTTTTTTGAAATCGTATTATGAGAAAATATTAACTAAAATCATTTTATTGAAATGAAATGTATTTGTTTTAAATGGTTATTGTTTAAATATAAAATACGAGAAAAACCGAGCATTTATTTTCGTTAATCGCGATAAAAACGAGACCGAGCATGTGGGGGACAATACACGATATAAGGAGAAGGTTCTCTTCTTCTTCCTCATTCACCAACACATCTCTCTCTCTCTAAAACACACACCACTCATCTCTCTACCTTCTCTCTAGCCTACTGTCTTCATTTCTAATCGGATTCGTGAGATCTTGGCGTCCACGCGACCGGGTGATCGAGGGGAACAAGAATACACGAAGAAATCTCACGTTCGGTGGACACTTTGAGATTGATTGAGTTGCTTTTGGATTTCACATACGTGAGCGCGCATACTACGAAATACTGATTCTAAGGACTCAGGTGAGTTTTCATAACCTCCCTTTCTTTTAAACTGTTTTGTTTTAAAACTCGGAGGTGAAACATGTATACCAATTTAATATTATTTTGATAACACATGGATGATACCTGTTTATCAATATGATATTCATACTATGGAATTATCATTAATTATGGAATTACATTGATTATTAAAACTCCGTGTGGCATTGCTGATGACCTCGGTTATACGCAATGATCACATGTATTGTCACGTGGGTTACCACATCCGTGTAAACATTGTCATTGACTTTGGTCAATAACAAAGATTACATGTATTGCCACTTGGATTATCACAACTCCGTGAAACATTGCCTTTGACCTCGGTTAATTGCATTGGTTTCATGTATTGTCACGTGGATAGCTTCCACTCCATGGATCATGTTTTTAACTTATGTTAAGTACATAATGTCCATGTATAGTCACGGATATTATTTGAGAATATTGATGTTGAGATGGGTTGTATGGTTATGTGGTTGATTATCTACTATTGACTATGATTATCTCTGATTGTCTATGACTGAATTGATATGTGATTATGTGTTTATGTATGTGTTTGATTGTGTGTTGGAAGATGTGTTGGATTTTCACACAGGTACTCTTGTGGATCTTCTCAGATAAACTATAAATTTTTGTACTCATTTTTCTAAAACTTTATAAAACCCTTTTTAAATACAAACTTTTATACTCATTTTATAAAACACTTTTAAGTATAAAAACTTATGATTACTCACCAACTACTTAGTAGTTGACACTTGATTTTCTTACATGTTTCAGGTGATGAAGCTAAGTAGGTTGAGAAGAATGGACTCTCATATTTTGGACATCATCACATAGGATCTTGGACTTTGCTAAATTTAACTAAAATTCTGGCGATTAGAGTTTAGTTAGTTTAGTTAATTCTTTTGGTGTAATTAATGTATTTAATTCATGACGAACATGATTTTTGTTGTAATTAATTTGGTTGATTATGTGATTATGTGATGATTTAATTAGATGCCCACGAGCTTATGAACAATCTACACATCCCCGTGGCATCCCGACGTTTCCGCCATTGGTCGGGGTGTTACAGATTGGTATCAGAGCCTGGGTTATAGGGAATTAGGTTACTACAAATGGTTGACCTAGTCTATAACCGTAGGATACCCTAGTATGAAGTTACTTCATACACTAGTTAGTATATTCAGGATTTCATGCTTATGTGTTTATTACATGTTAACTGAACTCCTGTTATACATCTGATCTATATATGCTGCTTACTAATTATTTGCTTACTTGTGCCCTAATGACTCGATAAGGACATCTCATGGTGTATTGTAAAGGTGGTGGGACGGTGGTTTGGGAGGTTGCGACCTACCCTTATCATATGCCCTATATATATACCATTTACAGTACATCGGGTGGATGTCGGTATTGAGGAATAAGGGAACTACCCGTTTGGGACACTTATCTGCTTAATAACTTAACTACTTAGGAATTTATCTGCTATAGGAATTATATGTTAGATCCTTTGATCACGAGACAAGGACACACTCGTGGTATACTACAAAGGTGGTGGGACGGTGTAAGGGAGGTTGCGATCTACCCTTGCATATGCCCTATACATATACCATTTGTAGTATATTGGGGGTTTGTTAGTGTCAGGAACTTAGGATATTACTAGGAATTATTGTAAAGTTGGGATTGATGGGATATGGATGTTGATGGTATGTTTGTTGGATTTGTTTGGATTGACTCATGGATGATCACACTTGATGAACACTTATAAACTCATTTATAAACACGCTTATTGGACACGTAGGGTGCATAGGATCAATGAACTATACGAAGGATTAGTAATGGATTGTAAGACTTGGGTGATGATATAGACACTTGGGGATAATATAAACGCATAGTGATGACACTAACACTTAGTGATGGTATGGACACTTGATGAGAATAAATTATAGGGAGAGTATGAACACTTAGTGACAATAAGAGCACTCAGTGATGATATGAACCCTTATTGATGATTATGGACATTGAGATTTGGTATGGAATTTAGTGAACTTAGACATTAGGGGAAACTTTAATGTCAAGGTGAACTTAGACATTAGGTGAACTTAGAAATAGGCAAACCTACATGTCAGGTGAACTTAGACATTAGACGAACCTAATTGTCCAAGAGAACTAGAGACCACTTCACTCAAAATTATCCTACCTAGGATAAGGTTTGTGAAGTGAGACTATGGTAAGATACATGATACACCCTAAATGCTAACAAGTTCATAATCGTGGTGCAATGGAACGGTGGTGGGACGGTGTAGGGGAGATTGCGATCTACCTCTGCATATGCCCTATATATAAGCTTGTTGCATTGCATCGTGTCACACCCCGGGCTCTGGACGACCCAGGCGCTGCGACCCGATTGGTTTCATGAATAAATACAGTCTCGGTCAGAGTTTATTTCTCTTTTTCATATGTGTTAAGCGGAAGCGTTACTTTATAAATTCATAATTTTCACATATTTCACATGCATGGATGTGAAAAATCGTTTTTCATGATTTATACATAGTTCATATGCGTAGGTATGAGAAACCACATTTTCCTCGTTTGTTAATAAGTTTTCAAAATAACTTTTCAGGATTTTATAAAGCTTCATACGCATAGGTATGAACACCATCATTTCATATTATTGTAAACCGGATTTTCTCAAACACACAATTTCAATACATTTTATAATATCCGGTTTATACATGACTTGGAGGCATAGCTCCAATAGCTCCCTGGTCTCACCACAAGATCCTATTCAAGGCATCATAGGCCGAGAATCTCTAATCTTGCTTCTCTTTTATATATCATTATTACCTGAAAAGTTTTTGAAAATAAAACGTCAACATAATGTTGGTGAATACAAATAACAGACTCAATATGTAAGCATAGCATGTTCGATCCTTTAACCATAATTATTATTGGCCATACTACACATTTAGCAGGTTATTTCACTGATCGATACAACCACTACATACTCTGACTTGTACTGTCACTGGTTAGGAACAACAGCGGAGTGCGTCTTACAATTGTTCCCTCCAGCCCACAGCCCGTCACTGGTTAGGTTGCCTGCAGAGTGCGTCTTACGTATAACCTTCCAGCCCACGTTACCAGCCACGTATGGGAATTTCACCCATAGCGGATACGATTTGCAAATCATATGTATACTAATGGCCTAAATGCTGGTCTAATAGTATCCCTTTATGCGTCAAAGTTTAAACATACCATGCTCATAAAAATTCATTTATAAATTTAAAAATAAGTTAGATGTATTCACCTGAATTTTTGGTTAGCTGGGTAACAGCTTAGAACTTCTTAGTGTAAATTGGGCAGTGTTTCTGCTTAATATATCTTTATATATATCTCAAATGAATGATTTCTGATGCGTTTATTTTCTGTTCCTAAAATGAACCATAATCTCAATATAGTATTTATATACATAACATCAAATCTTAATTCTAATCTTATAGGTTAATATTTTATGAAAGTTTAAATTTATGAATTAACCTAAAAGATTAAAATTCATACCTAAATGCGTACTGTCTCCTTGATCTTGAAAACTTTCTCCTTAATCTTGAATACTTTCAGAATAACATATATATTTCAAATTTTTCGATTTTTGGTGAAGAAACAATTTATTGTGGACACAATTATATTTCGAAATTTATGCATAGCTTTTAACCGACTCACTATGTCGGTTTTTATAAAACAAGGATACTCCTTATCTTCTTTCATAATTATCTATCGTGATTTTTCATATATATATTTTTTTAAATGAAGCTTTTCATTTGTTTGATGTCAACAGCACACACGTGTGCACTTATATATATTTATTTTGTTTTTTTCAATTATTAAATTATTATATTTAAATTTTTCTCACATTTTGTTTTTTTTCTTATGACCTTTTAAATATCGTATTTTATAAAATTCTGAATATAAAGTTAGGACCGACTCATTTTTCTCTACGCTTCGACCTAAGTTTCATTAAAAACGGATCAAGATTAAATATTATCTATTTTAATAATAATAATAATAATAATAATAATATTATTATTATTATTATTAACCGACTTTTGACTAAACTTAATGATTGTTTAGACATCAATTATTTTTTTAATATTCGTTTTATCCAACCTATTCGTTTAAACAAATGCTAAAAATTTTGAACGCTCATTTATATTCTTATACTCTCAAATAATTATAATTTTTAAACTAAACTATTTTATTATTAAACAATACATATGATTTAATTGTCGTTTTTATTATTATATTTTTAGATAATAATATTTTAATTATAAGCGAGAGTATTTTATTTATATATTTAAAACGGTATGTTACATCCTCCCTACCTTTGTTTTAATCTTTTCCTAGAGATTATTGAAATAGGGGTATGTAAATATATATTTTCTGTTTTGACTTCTAATTTCCATGTGTAATCATGACCACATTTGAAGTTCAATTAAATCTTAACTAACACCAACATTTTTTTAAGTCTCTTTTCTTGTCGATTTTCGATTTGAATTGGTTGCTTAGTGAATATATTTTTTTTTTCCGTTTACCTCAACATCTTGTAGAAGCATTAATACTGACTCATTATCTAATCATTTTTAAAGGTTAGAAACGTGAAACACATCGTGTAGAGATATAATTTCTTTAACGTATTGTTGAGCTGTTTTTATCTATAGAATAAGTTTCTTACATTTGTAAGAAATGAGCAGACTTAGTCAGTCTATCAAATATAGCTCAAATCGTATCATTCCCACAACTTATTCGAGTAAGTTTGGTTATAAAATACATGGTTATCATCTCTGTTTTGTAGATTGGTAATTCAATTTGTTGCATCATACTAGAAGGATTATGATGTTTTGCTTTATCTTGAGAACAAGTTAAATATTTTGCAACAAATGCGGTTATATCTTTCTTCATGTTGATCCACCAATAGGTTTTCCTTAAGAATTTATACATTTACAGGTCAGCACCTCCGAAAGAAACGGAGGACTTCATTCAGTGACCCCATGATCGCCCTCTAAACGAACAGAATCCTGAGTGCATCATATATTTGGTTCTACGAGCTTCTTCTAATATCATTTCTCTTAAATTGCCATTGACCGGTATCTAGATTCTTGCATTCATTCGACGAATTCCATCGTCTCTTTTGAAAAAATTTTTTTTCAAACATGCCATCATACCTTTTTATTTTAAATTTTCATGGGCTTGCCTGTGCGTTTTTTTTAATCTGATTTATTAAATCAACTTGTAGTTCTAGGCTTAGAGTACGTATATATTTTTTTCCAACCTCCTTTCAGCTTAAGGCATCTACGATCACATTCTCCTTCCCTTCATGATAGAGAATTTCATAGTTATATTCGTTTAATGTCTCCATCCTACGTTGTTGTCGCATATTTAATTCTTTTAAGATTTGGATTCAAAATTTGTTATGATTGTGTCCATTGTCCCTTATAGCAGAATTCACATGTACTGCAATTATCGTTTCGTGTGCACCCGTAACGGTAATTTATCTTGCATGATTACCCTACTTTATGAACGTGACACACAAATGAGTTAATTTAGAATTTCATAGGATTAAAATTGTCTTACAAAAGATATTGTGGTTTACAAGATGTTTGGTTTAACTAACCTTAGTCAAGTAGATTGAAGAAGTTCGTTCCGTAGAAATCATAAACATTGATTCGTTTATCATTTACAGTAAATTGGGTAAGTTTTCGTATTCATATGACGTTTAAAGCGACAAGCTTTAACCTCCTGGGTTATTATAAGTCCGTAACATTCTTCTGACCAAAGATATGTTTTAAACTCTTATGGTCAGTATAAACTGTGAAGTGAACTTCATAAAGGTAATGTCTCCACAACTTCAACGCAAATATAATGACGCCCAATTCCTAATCAAGAGTCGCATAATTCTTCTCATGTTTTTTACTAACGTGAAGCATAGGCAATCACTTTGTTTTGTTGCCTGAGTACACATCCTAATCCTGTATGAGAAGCATCACAATAGATAGCAATGTCTTCAACATCTTTATGTAAGACTAGGATCGGAACATGAGTCAACTTATGTTTATGAATTTTGAAAGATTCATATTACTTAGAAACCCATTCAAATTTTTCTGATTTTCTAGTCAATAAGGTGATAGGAACGACTATTCAGAGGAAATTTTAACTAAATCGATGATAATAACCAACCAAGCCTAAGAAACTTCGTACTTTCGTAAATGACTTGGGGTTCTCCCAATTAGGTATAGCCTCTATCTTATATGAATATACTTGAATACCCTGAGCATTAATAACATGCTCTAGAAATTGTACCATAGTGAGACAAAAGCCACATTTAGAAAACTTCGCATACAATTTCTCATGTCGTCGTAATTCAAGTAGAGTTCTAAGATGTTTAGCAAAATCCTTGGGTTTTTTTAATAAATAAGAATATAATCAATGAATAAAATGATGAACTTATCTAGATAAGGTTTTCATATCTGATTCATCATGTCTATAAAGGTAGCTGGAGCATTAGTAAGTCCAAAAGACATAACAGTGAACTCATAATGCTCATGTCTTGTACGAAAAAAAAACAGTTTTAAGAATATCTTCTTCCTAGACTCTCAATTGATGATATACCTAACGTAGATCAAATTTAAAAAATGACAATCTCCTTAAAATCGATCAAATAAATAGTCAAATCATGGGAGTGGATACTTGTTCTTAATAGTCACCTTATTTAGCTTTTTATAGTCAATGCACATCCACATCGACCCATATTTCTTTTTGACAAAAAGAATTGGAGCTCCCCAAGGTAATGAGCTCGTCCAAATAAAATCTTTTTCCAATAACTCATCAAATTGTTTCTTGAGCTCTTTCATTTTTGTCAATACCAATCTATAAGATGACTTAGCAATTGGAATCGTAACTAGTAACAAATTGATATTAAATTCTACTACTCGTTCTAGTGGTATACCAAGCAATTCATATGGAAATACGTCAGGAGAATTAGATACAACATGTATGTCTTCCAGCTTTTTTTTTCTTAATCATTACTAGTGATTGAGATTAGGTAAGCTAAACAACCTTTTTTTTTCAGAAACTTACTAGCTTTGATCATATAAGGGATTCCAACATGATTCGTTGACTTATCACCCTTAATCATCCATTTTCTTACCTGTTGGAACACAGACTTCTGTGAATTTTGTATCGCACAAGATACATGCTTGATATATAGCTAAAAGTCTATTCCGATTTCTGTATCGAAGCTTGATAGTACCATAGAAAATAGTTTCACTGGAATATCGTGTGTTAAATAAAGTGATCTTACAGTTTACTAGAACCTCTTTTATCTTAACAAGATCATCATTAGCATTTTTTACCGGATAAGGTCTATCTAGTTTCACTAGTGGTTCATTTAGAAGCTTGCAGAATTCATAATCAATAAAGCTTTACTTTGCTCCTGAATTAAACAATACCTTAGCATAAACGTTATTGATAAGAAACGTACAAGTAATGACATCTGGCATGTCTGCGTAGCTTCTTTAGCATTAAGAACCAAAAGATCGAGTCCCCTTCTTTGCATTTGAATCCGATTTTGCTCATGAACCGCCAACCGCGCTAATTCCACTTAATTTGTTCAATTTAGAAACCTGCTAGTTCAACGGTTGAGTCGACGGTCTTGGGCATAACAGCCATAATCATGTCATGAATTTCACATAGCAATCCCCAGATATAATAGCTAATAAGGTTTGATTCCTGTGTCACAAGATGTGGCATCGATTGAGCATATTCAAAGTATTTAGAAGTGTATTCCTGATGCCTAGCATTGACCATGCGATGGCTCAAGAATTTCTAATCAATCTCTTTTTTTTTTTCATTCATTAAGCAAAATTTTCAAGTCACCAACTCCAGAAAACTTTCCCAAGTCATAGTATATGCTTGGTTTATACCTTTGGTATGAATAATGGAATTCCACCATACTAAAGCTCTGTATTTAAATGAATTTGAAGCATACAAAACCATATCTTCTTCGGCACATTTGCTAATAGCAAGTACCGCCTTAATCTTTTCAATCCATCTTAATGTTACGACAGCTCCTTCCGTTATTATGAACTCAGGAGTTTTACAAGATCGAAATGTATTTATTAACGTTCCTTAGTTTAGGATTGTTTCAAACTAGAAACTTCTCACTTTTCATTGTTCATTTAGATGCATTGTTTTCTTTTGTTATTATTTTCATGATATTCGAATTTTCATCATTTTTTTAGCGATTATTGACAGAATCACATCTTTTATTCGTTCTACAATCATAGGTTGTATCTCAGTAGTATTCTGAGTCATGGTTTCAATAATATCCGTGCGTTCTCTTTCGTCCACATGTATTTGCAGAAAGTTCGCTATTGTTTAGATTTCTAGACATTGTCTACGTAATAAGATATTTGACAAGGTCTAATAAAAATTCATCATAATTTAGCTTATAGGCTATCATCAAGATTCACTATGTTATTTCAATCAATCATAGTATTTCAAAAATACTATTCTACCTATTCATTTGATAGGCACTTATCTCAATTTGGTTAAAGCTTAGATACTATCAATAGTACCTATTTCGCTAAAACCAGGAGCTCTGATACCAACCTGTCACACCCGGGCTCTGGACGACCCGGGCGCTGCGACCCGATTGGTTTCATGAATAAATACAGTCTTGGTCAGAGTTTATTTCTCTTTTTCATATGTATTAAGCGGAAGCGTTACTTTATAAATTCATAATTTTCACATAATTCACATGCATGGATGTGAAAAATCGTTTTTCATGATTTATACATAGTTCATATGCGTAGGTATGAGAAACCACATTTTCCTCGTTTGTTAATAACTTTTCAAAATAACTTTTCAGGATTTTATAAAGCTTCATACGCATAGGTATGAACACCATCATTTCATATTATTGTAAACCGGATTTTCTCAAACACACAATTTCAATACATTTTATAATATCCGGTTTATACATGACTTAGAGGCATAGCTCCAATAGCTCCCTGGTCTCACCACAAGATCCTTTTCAAGGCATCATAGGCCGAGAATCTCTAATCTTGCTTCTCTTTTATATATCATTATTACCTGAAAAGTTTTTGAAAATAAAACGTCAACATAATGTTGGTGAATACAAATAACAGACTCGATATGTAAGCATAGCATGTTCGATCCTTTAACCATAATTATTATTGGCCATACTACACATTTAGCAGGTTATTTCACTGATCGATACAACCACTACATACTCTGACTTGTACTGTCACTGGTTAGGAACAACAGCGGAGTGCGTCTTACAATTGTTCCCTCCAGCCCACAGCCCGTCACTGGTTAGGTTGCCTGCAGAGTGCGTCTTACGTATAACCTTCCAGCCCACGTTACCAGCCACGTATGGGAATTTCACCCATAGCGGATACGATTTGCAAATCATACGTATACTAATGGCCTAAATGCTGGTCTAATAGTATCCCTTTATGCGTCAAAGTTTAAACATACCATGCTCATAAAAATTCATTTATAAATTTAAAAATAAGTTAGATGTATTCATCTGAATTTTTGGTTGACTGGGTAACAGCTTAGAACTTCTTAGTGTAAATTGGGCAGTGTTTCTGCTTAATATATCTTTATATATATGTCAAATGAATGATTTCTGATGCGTTTATTTTCTGTTCCTAAAATGAACCATAATCTCAATATAGTATTTATATACATAACATCAAATCTTAATTCTAATCTTATAGGGTAATATTTTATGAAAGTTTAAATTTATGAATTAACCTAAAAGATTAAAATTCATACCTAAATGCGTACTGTCTCCTTGATCTTGAAAACTTTCTCCTTAATCTTGAATACTTTCAGAATAACATATATATTTCTAATTTTTCGATTTTTGGTGAAGAAACAATTTATTGTGGACACAATTATATTTCGAAATTTATGCATAGCTTTTAACCGACTCACTATGTCGGTTTTTATAAAACAAGGATACTCCTTATCTTCTTTCGTAATTATCTATCGTGATTTTTCACATATATATTTTTTTAAATGAAGCTTTTCATTTGTTTGATGTCAACAGCACACACGTGTGCACTTATATATATTTATTTTGTTTTTTTCAATTATTAAATTATTATATTTAAATTTTTCTCACATTTTGTTTTTTTTCTTATGACCTTTTAAATATCGTATTTTATAAAATTCTGAATATAAAGTTAGGACCGACTCATTTTTCTCTACGATTCGACCTAAGTTTCGTTAAAAACGGATCAAGATTAAATATTATCTATTTTAATAATAATAATAATAATAATAATATTATTATTATTATTATTATTATTAACCGACTTTTGACTAAACTTAATGATTGTTCAGACATCAATTATTTTTTTAATATTCGTTTTATCCAACCTATTCGTTTAAACAAATGCTAAAAATTTTGAACGCTCATTTGTATTTTATACTCTCAAATAATTATAATTTTTAAACTAAACTATTTTATTATTAAACAACACTTATGATTTAATTGTCGTTTTTATTATTATATTTTTAGATAATAATATTTTAATTATAAGCGAGAGTATTTTATTTATATATTTAAAACGGTATGTTACACATCGGGAGGTTGTCAGTGTTGGTATAGGGTGGGGAATGTATGGAACTTACGAATAGTTAGTTAATATTAGTTATGACCAACTAGGACACTTAGTATAATTTTAGGAAATTTAAAATTTTTATGAGTGTAATGACAGATAGGGGAAAAATATAGTTCCTATATGTAATCCTAACTGTTTAAAATGAACTCATTCAATCACAGTTTGTATGACTTACGTTGTAAACGGTAGTAACATGTTTCTAATTTCCTCGTAAACATGCCGCCACGCCGTCACAACGGAGACGATACGAACTTAATTAGAGGATGCTAACGGTAATGCCAACTCCGGCATACAAGAGTTAGCAAACCTTATTTATGGATTGGTGAATCAATTGACTCAAGCCAATCAGAACATCAATCAGAACCGAGGTGGTGCAAACCCTCCAACTTGCACATTCAAGCACTTCAACTCCTGTAACCCACTGAAGTTTACAGGTTCTGAGTCAGCCACTGGTCTGCTACAGTAGTTCGAGAGTATGGAGAACACTTTCATCAACAGCGATTGCCCCGAGAACCTGAAAGTTCGTTATGCCACTAGTGTTTTCCAAAAGAGAGCACTAACATGGTGGAATAGGGATAAACGAACTAGGGGAGTTGATGCTGCCCTTGCACTAACATGGGCTGAGGTCAAAAAGCTGATGACCACTGAATTTTGTCCTCGCAGTGAGATGAGGAAGCTTGAGACTAATTTCTGGGAACTCAAGAAGGACACTGGGGAGAATGTAATCTACAATACTCAGTTCCATGAGTATAGCCTGTTGGTGCCTCATCTAGTGACACCGCTAGAGAGAGCAATTGAGAAGTACATAGGCGGTCTGCCTATGCAGATTCAGGACACAGTCTATAGAAGCAACCCTACCACACTGGAGGCTGCAATTCGTTTATCTGCAACATTGACTGACAACCATGTAAGGGCTGGAACTCTCACAAGAAAAGGAACAAAGAAGGCTGAGGTGAAGACTGCTACAAAAGAAACAAAGACTGAAGTCAAGTCTGAAGCTGTTAGTTCTTCTAAAAGCAACAACAAAAAGAGAAAGACCAGGAATTTCATGGTCACTGCTCCTGCTGCAAAGACTGCGCAGTAATCATCCAACAACACCACTGCCAGAAATTACACTGGGAATACTCCCCAATATAATACTTGCAGATATCATCACATGCCAAACTTGCCTTGTCGCGTCTGCAACAACTGCGGCAAGTTTGGCCACTTTGCTAACGTTTGCCGGAGTGCACAGCAAGCACACAACGGATGCAACCTGCTACGCTTGCATTGCCCGCTTCGCAAGCCCAACCGATACAAGCTGCACCTGTTCGCCAGGTACCTGCACAGGCAAGAGCCTGTTATGAGTGCGGCGAAGTGGGTCACTTCAGAAACCAATGCCCAAAGCTGACGGGAAATAATCAACGGGTGGCTCGTGGTAGAGCATTTCAGCTGAATGCTCCAGCTGCTCAAGCCAACCAGGATGTGGTCAACGGTACATTTCTGATCAACAACTCCTATGCATCTGTCTTATTTGATTCTGGTGCTGATAGGAGTTTCGTTTCATATGATTTTAAATGCTTTCTTGGTAGAGCACGTACATATTTAGATAAACCGTTTAACGTGGAGGTGGCTGACGGAAACACTATTGATATTAACACTGTTATTATCGGATGTACTGTGAACTTAAATGATCACGTTTTCCTGATTGATCTTATACCTATGCATCTTGGTAGCTTTGATGTTATCATAGGCATGGATTGGTTGGCCACCCACAAAGCAGAGATAGTTTGTCATGAAAAATACATTCGTATTCCCTTATCTTCGGGCGAAACTTTAAGAGTTTTTGAGGAAACTTCTAGCAAAGATATTAAGCTGATGTCATGCACTAAAGCACACAAGTACCTTAGGAAGAAATGTATAGCATTCTTAACGCACATTGTGGAGAAAAAAGAGAAAGGAAAGAGCATTGAGGATGTTCCAGTAATCAGAGATTTTACTGAAGTATTTCCAGATGATTTGCCGGGTCTCCCACCAGAACGTCAAGTAGAATTTCGAATTGACTTAATACATGGTGCGAATCCAGTCGCCAAAGCTCCTTACAGACTTGCGCTTTCAGAGTTGCAAGAATTGGCAAGCCTGCTGCAAGAACTGACTGATAAAGGATTTATTCGCCCGAGCCATTCACCATGGGGTGTACCGGTCCTGTTTGTTAAGAAGAAGGACGGGTCATTCTGAATGTGCATCGACTACCGCGAATTAAACAAACTCACAATCAAGAATCGATACCCACTTCCGCGCATCGATGACCTCTTCGATCAGCTTCAGGGCTCGGCATGGTTTTCAAAGATCGATCTTAGGTCTGGGTATCATCAGCTTCGCGTACATGAAGATGATATTCCCAAGACAGCTTTCAGAACCAGATATAGCCATTATGAATTCTTGGTAATGCCATTCGGCCTTACCAATGCACCAGCAGTTTTCATGGACCTCATGAACCGTGTTTGCCAGCCATACTTGGATAAATTTGTGATTGTATTCATTGATGATATCCTAATATATTGTAAAAGCAAAGCAGAACACGAGCAACACCTTAAGTTGATTTTGGAGGTCTTGAGAAAAGAACAACTGTATGCCAAATTCTCTAAATGTGAATTTTGGCTTAAGGAGGTTCAGTTCTTGGGACACATAGTCAATGAAAATGGTGTTCATGTGGATCCTGCAAAGATTGATGCGGTGAAGAATTGGAGTACACCGAAGACACCGACGGAGATTCGATCGTTTCTCGGACTTGCCGGTTACTATCGGCGGGTTATATCGAATTTCTCCAGGATTGCTGTCCCTCTCACTTCTTTGACTCAGAAGAATAACCCGTACGAGTGGGGACCAAAGCAAGAAGAGGCGTTTCAGACTTTGAAGCAGAAACTTTGTGATGCTCCTGTCTTGACACTGCCTGATGGAATTGATGATTTTGTGGTATACTGTGATGCATCCAACCTAGGTCTCGACTGTGTTCTCATGCAACGGGGAAATGTTGTGGCATATGCATCAAGGCAGCTAAAGATACACGAAAAGAACTACACTACACACGACTTGGAACTTGGTGCAGTCGTGTTTGCCTTGAAGATATGGAGACATTACCTTTATGGCACTAAATGTGTAGTGTTCACTGATCATAAAAGCTTACAACATATTCTCAATCAGAAAGAACTTAACATGAGACAACGGAGATGGTTTGAACTGTTAAACGATTATGACTGTGAAATTCGCTACCATCCTGGTAAAGCGAATGTAGTAGCAGATGCGCTTAGTCGCAAAAGTCAAGTTCAGATTCATAGTGTTCTAGTGCACACTAATCTCCGTAATGATGTTCTCATGGCCCAACAACACTCATTGGCTCAAGATAACTTGAAAAATGAGATGTCTTGCAGGGCTGAGATATTATTGGAAACTAAGGATGATGGTTTGATGTATTATCTAAATCGGTTGTGGATACCGAACAGAGGTGATCTTAGGATGGTGATTATGAATGAAGCTCATAAGTCTCGTTACTCAATCCATCCGGATTCTGATAAGATGTATCAAGACCTTAGGGACTTGTACTGGTGGCCTGGAATGAAGAAGGATATTGCTGAGTATGTGTCTAAGTGCCTTAACTGTGCCAAAGTCAAGGCAGAAACCAGCAACCTTCGGGATTGTTATTACAACCAGAATACCGATGTGGAAGTGGGAGAATATCTCTATGGATTTCATTACTAAACTTCCACGAACCGCAAATGGCAAGGATAGTATTTGGGTGATAGTTGATAGATTAACCAAGTCGGCTCATTTCTTACCGATACGCGAAACGTACCCTGTGCGGAAGTTAGCTTGTATCTACATTGATGAGATCGTTAGCCGACATGGTATTCCCTTAAGCATAATATCGGATCGTGATGCTTGTTTCACGGCACGATTTTGGGAATCACTTCATGAAGCCTTTGGAACAAGACTGGATCTTAGCACTGCCTACCATCCTCAAACGGATGGACAGACGGAGCGAACGATTCAAACATTGGAAGACATGTTGAGAGCTTGTGTCATCGACTTCGGTGGCAATTGGGATAGCCATTTACCATTGGTTGAGTTCTCGTATAACAATAGTTATCACGCGAGCATTGGTATGGCGCCGTTTGAAGCTCTTTATGGCAGAAAATTTCGGTCGCCTATTTGTTGGACTGAGGTCGGCGAATCGCAGATCACTGGTCCCGAGATTATTCAGGAAACGACTGACAAGATCCGCCAGATCCGTGACAATCTGTTAGCTGCACGCAGTCGACAGAAGAGTTATGCGGATAAACGACGAAAACCTTTAGAGTTTGAAGTGTGAGATATGGTATTGCTCAAAGTATCGCCTTGGAAGGGCGTTGTGCGATTTGGGAAGAAAGGTAAACTTGCTCCACGATATGTTGGCCCTTTTAAGATCCTCGAACGGATCGGGAAGGTTGCCTAAAAATTGGAACTACCTCCTGAACTTAGTAATGTGCACCCGACGTTTCACGTATCCAATCTGAGAAAGTGCTTAGCTGATTAGGATCTTCAGGTACCACTCGATGACATTCACATCGATGATACCATGCACTTTGTTGAAAGACCAGTCGAGATAATGGATCGTGAGGTTAAAAAGATCAAACGCAGTAGAATCCCAATTGTCAAAGTACGTTGAGAATCGAAGCGGGGTCTAGAATTCACCTTGGAGCGGGAAGATCAGATGTAGCTTAAGTACCCACATTTATTTACTACGGTCACTCCAAGTTGAATTTCGGGACGAAATTCCCTTGACTAGGGGAGACTGTAACATCACTGTACTTCAGGTCGTCCGTACGTCTGTACGATTGTACTGTTACGACCTGATATAATAATTATTAATGAAAATGAATTATTGGATGCATTATTTAATGATTATCACTGCTACTGCTATACATGCTTAGAACATATTATTATACGCGTAAACCATGGGAAGTTTAGTTGTAACTAAACTAAACAGAACCAGGGAGTTTATCACAGATGATTACACGGATTATGGATCATTGGTTGAAACGGAAAGGAATGTAGAGTTGGTTATGTTTTGGGTGCTAAACATAGTCAAGGACACATGGTCATGGTTTATCGAAATAGCGGTGGGACGGTGTAGGGGAGGTTGCGATCTACCTCTGCATATGCCCTATACATATGCATATTTCGGTCTATCATGGATGTGTCAGTGACTTGGTTTAGTGGGTTTTGGATTGGGAATTATAATATTCAAGCTAATAAAATAATGAAAGCATTATTGTGAATCTGTACGCGATGGTGAGGTTACAAATACAATTTAAACACGAATATTAATACGGAAATATTAACCTAATAAATGTATTCGCGTGGGTGACGATTCACACGAATATAATTATTAAGAATAATATTTTCAAACGATATTCCATAAATAGGAAATCGAATCGAAATACGATACGAGCGTTAGATTCGCAAAGGTGACGATCTTTACGAATACGTACGCAAGTAACGCGTTTCGACGAGATAACAAAATGATATCAAACGATATTAAATTAATAAATGAAAACTTAAAACGTTTATTAGGAATCACAACCTAGATTAAATCCGAATGAATTGATTATTCAAATAAATAATTTAAGGACGATGAAACGGAACTATTTTACTAAACCATTTTATTTGAAATCGTATTATGAGAAAATATTAACTAAAATCATGTTATTGAAATGAAATGTATTTGTTTTAAATGGTTATTGTTTAAATATAAAATACGAGAAAAACCGAGCATTTATTTTCGTTAATCGCGATAAAAACGAGACCGAGCACGTGGGGGACAATACGCGATATAAGGAGAAGGTTCTCTTCTTCTTCCTCATTCACCAACACATCTCTCTCTCTCTAAAACACACACCACTCATCTCTCTACCTTCTCTCTAGCCTACCGTCTTCATTTCTAATCGGATTCATGAGATCTTGGCGTCCACGCGACCGGGTGATCGAGGGGAACAAGAATACACGAAGAAATCTCACGTTTGGTGGACACTTTGAGATTGATTGAGTTGCTTTCGGATTTCACATACGCGAGAGCGCATACTACGAAATATTGATTCTAAGGACTCAGGTGAGTTCTCATAACCTCCCTTTCTTTTAAACTGTTTTGTTTTAAAACTCGGAGGTGAAACATGTATACCAATTTAATATTATTTTGATAACACATGGATGATACCTGTTTATCAATATGATATTCATACTATGGAATTATCATTAATTATGGAATTACATTGATTATTAAAACTCCGTGTGGCATTGCTGATGACCTCGGTTATACGAAATGATCACATGTATTGTCACGTGGGTTACCACATCCGTGTAAACATTGTCATTGACTTTGGTCAATAACAAAGATTACATGTATTGCCACTTGGATTATCACAAGTCCGTGAAACATTGCCTTTGACCTCGGTTAATTGCATTGGTTTCATGTATTGTCACGTGGATAGCTTCCACTCCATGGATCATGTTTTTAACTTATGTTAATTACATAATGTCCATGTATAGTCACGGATATTATTTGAGAATATTGATGTTGAGATGGGTTGTATTGTTATGTGGTTGATTATCTACTATTGACTATGATTATCTCTGATTGTCTATGACTGAATTCATATGTGATTATGTGTTTGTGTATGTGTTTGATTGTGTGTTGGAAGATGTGTTGGATTTTCACGCAAGTACTCTTGTGGAACTTCTCAGATAACTATAAATTTTTATACTCATTTTTCTAAAACTTTATAAAACCCTTTTTAAACACAAACTTTTATACTCATTTTATAAAACACTTTTAAGTATAAAAACTTATGATTACTCACTAACTACTTAGTAGTTGACACTTGATTTTCTTACATGTTTCAGGTGATGAAGCTAAGTAGGTTGAGAAGAATGGACTCTCATATTTTGGACATCATCACATAGGATCTTGGACTTAGCTAAATTTAACTAAAATTATGGCGATTAGAGTTTATTTAGTTTAGCTAATTCTTTTGGTGTAATTGATGTATTTAATTCATGACGAACATGATTTTTGTTGTAATTAATTTGGTTGATTATATGATTATGTGATGATTTAATTAGATGCCCACGAACTTATGAACAATCTACACATCCCCGTGGCATCCCGACGTTTCCGCCATCGGTCGGGGTGTTACATTATAATCATGAGAATAAATAAATACAATTCCAACACTAGCCCCGGCCCGGGTAGAGGGGCAAAAAAAATGGGGTTGTAAAAAACATGAACATAAACAAACACAATTTTGAAGCTGATTTGATTGATCTCAGTTTGAACCCAATCAAAACGATAAGAAGTAAGACAATTCGTAATTTATACTTTGCAACGTGTCTAACCCGACTCAAACTGTTTAAAACCAAATTTCAAACTAGTCAAACCTGATCTTTTCTCTATCAAACCGAGTTTTAACACAAATTGGTTTTGGCCCAGAACGTGATTTGTGCACCTCTAGCTCCAGGCTTAAATGGAGCCAACTAGCTATAATTTATAACTTTGTGGCATAAAATATTACCGTAAAATATCATGATCGAAATGAAACCATCATTTGTCACCACGAAACAAAGCTTTGAAATATGAACTCGGCCCCCAATGTATGGTGTTTTCATAATTGTAATCTAGGGGGAAAAAACACAAAAACAGAATTCGGTTTATAATTTGAATCGGTTTTGAAATTTTCACATCAGGTTAGTATTTGAATCTAATTCCGGTCTTCAAATTGGATTTGACTTTTTGATTTTCAAACAAATTCAATATCTGAATTTGAGACATATATTAAATATTTTTTGAGTATATATATACATATACTATAAATACTTTTTATAACAAATCAAGTTAATCAATACTTGTTCAGGCTCTAAGTCTAATTAAATTTTCAAATTCAAGAAACCTGAAAACCCGACCTCATCACCTTTTTTTAACGGTGTGTTTTTCTCACGTCTATCCCTCACCTTCGCGACCTGTAAGCAAAGTTGACTACTCAACTTCCGTGAGAATCCACGACGACATCCGATGCGCAGGAACACCGTAGAATAGGTAAACCTTCGCCCCCATTGGAATCAAACCTAGGAAAAACCCCAAGCTGACCATTCACCTAGTGTGATTCAAACATGCCTCCAGATGGATTCGAACCCCTTACCTCTACTATGAAAGGTGAGAGCCCTAACCATTCACTTCCATCAACTCTACGCTCAAGCTGAACAACATAAAGGCATAGAGCCAAGTGAGAGAACCCATAACGATCAACCGGCAGAACCCTAGATGTAGACTAGAAACAACAAGTGCCAAACAAGTTTAAAACTATCACATATATCTTAAAACAAAACTAGAAACATCACACATTATTAAATAATAATAATAATAATAATAATAATAATAATAAAAATAATAATAATAAAAATAACAACAGCAGCAGCAGCAACAGCCTTCCAATTCCCTCCTTTGACCTCCATCATGTATATATCAAGATCCCCTTCTTGCCCTTTTTCATTAATTATAAAAATCACCCAACTCGATCTCAAGCCACCCGTCTCGGCTGTGTTTGGGGCCATCTCATGGGGCGGTTGTACCAAACCGGCTTCCCAGACACCTTAAATGGCCAAACATCCCCATCAGTCTTCTTCCTTGCAGTGTTTGCTCGTATTCGTATGTTTGCCTCTCACATGCTTGAGGGTCAAGAAAAACCGTTTTGATTTGACCATCGGTTGGTATTCGTATCCGTATGTGTGTGGTGTCGATTTACACAAGGTAAGCAGCACATCGAGTGTTGGTTGACAGAAAGGAAGTATCTATTTTACCATGAACTTCAAGCCAACATATACTCGTAAGTTCAGCCGCCTCATCAAACCTGCAGTTAGGGTCAAAACCGTAGTTTTATAATCATTGTCCTGACCAACAATGAAAAGTAAAATCTGATAAAAAAAGGGAAGTTTAACAATGATTATTTAGAAAAACAATTGATTCTTATAACAAACGTACTGATTGCAAAACAATTGGATTGAACAGAAACAAATTTTAGTTGAATTGAAAATATAAAATATCATATTAATCATAAGGTTTAATCTACACCAAATAAAACCGTATGAATAAAAATAATAATAACAAAATCGTATATTTCCTACCAAAGAAAAAATTAATATGATGATTATGTCCATAAATTAATGATTACAGTCAAAATTAAAAATGAAATTTAATTCATGGGTTTGTAATTCATAATGATCACACATGATGGAGAAAACCTTATCTAATGTAAATCAGAGTTTGAGGTTTCTCGTATACATTCAATTTTATTTTTTATTTTTTTACGTAAAATTCAATTGTAATTGTGATGATGGCAATTGAATGCTTCTGAGTAAGATGATGTTCAGGTTTTGTATCCAATTAATCGAATCAAAATAAGTGATGATTTGTTCTGTGAAAATTTAATTTAATCATCGAACATGAATCATCGATAATCGATTGAATTGTATGAACAAAAAATAAAAATCAATTAGAGGTCATATCCGGAGGGAATGTGAGATGGTTCTATGTAAGGATGCTTGTCGTTTGAAGGGAATGATTAAGAGAAATAGAGATGATGGTTTTAGGGTTAGAGTGTTTTTCTTATATGTTTTAACCTCTCTTATGATCTCTATGTATAAAGCACCAAGCATGTAGGAGGAAACATCTAATTTGTTATTATACACATTAAGCTTGAGCAAAAAGCCAAAAAAAAAAAACAAAACTGAAACCGAATTAATTGACATAACCGAACAGAACGAATTAATTCGAATCCGTACGTGTGTGGGGTCGATTTATACACAAGGTAAGTAGCGTATCGGGTGTTGGTTGACAGCAAGGAAGTATCTATTCTACCATGATCTTCAAACCAACATACACTCATAAGTTCAGCCCCCTCATCAAACTTACAGTTGTGGTCAAAATCATAAATTTGGAATAATTTGTGTTGACCAACAATTAAAAGTCAAATCTGAAAATAGAGGGAAAGTTTACCTCGATTCAGAGACGGAAATCCATCTCTGTTACAATTACAACAGATTCAGATTCATAAACAGATCACCATCTTGTAAGTTTTTGCATTTAATCTTAAACAAGTGTTTGGATATGATTAAGTTGATTAATCTGGTATAACGAGTTTATCGTGCTTGACCAAGCAGATTACAACTATGATTTTCTATATGTTTATCATTTTCAAATAACTACTTACGATACCACATCTTTTGTTTGGGAAGAGTGACACATATTAAAATGCTTGTTGCAAATTTTATGGTACTTCTTAAGCAAATAAATCAAACTTGAGCTTATAAAAGCATATTAACAAACATTTTTCTTGACGTTTTCAAAAGTTTTGCTACAAAATTATTGATGGTATATTATCCTAATAGTAATTTGGTGCTTTCAGAATTTTAGTTAATGATATCAAATATAAAAACTTTGAAACAAAAAACTCAATGTTTGAACAAATGATAGAACCAAATAAAAATACTATAAAATATTTTGAAGAACTAACACCCCCGCGTATTTACTTGTGTAGTTGCTTTAAACCTAATTTTAAATGTTAAGGGGGCTAAATGTTTGTATATGATATTTATGACAATTTAGATAAATGAAAATCAATCGGAAGGTGACGTTTGTACAACAATATTATTTTCGATAAAAGTAAAATTTTAAATATTTTCAAGACATGCCGCCATTTTTTAATTGTGACACGACGTTGAACTCATGTTTCAATGGAGCTGGTGTTGAAATTTTAATCGATGAAATAATTTTTATTTGGGTTCAGATGACCGACGTTTTGCAACAAATACAAAAAAAAAATTTTAACATATATATGTTTGATAATTATTTATAAAAATATGATTCGTCGTTGTAACAACCGAATAATTAGCACATTTGATCGTGTATAAAATCTACGTTGAATTGACAATGGAAATTATTACAGGATAATAGTACGCGAGAAATTATGAACGTCGGCGAAAACCGTGCGCAAAACGGAGTTACGGATTGTCCGGAATCACGAAACGATGAAAATTTTCAAAGTATTGAACTTCTGGACTCGTCGCGGTACGCGACGGAGATTTGAGGATCCTTCGCGGTACGCTACGGACCTAAAATATCTAAAATCCTCCGGATTTTTTCGCGGTACGCGAAGCATTATTTGGCTCCTCGTCGCGGTACACGACGGGTGAGGCGGTGGAGAAAGTTGACTACTTCATCAGATTAGCGTACAGAAAGTTAATTTTATACACATATCGATCATACTCGCTCAAGAACTCCATCAGACGAGTTTTTCATCATCCAAACTCAAATCTGAAGCTGCCAGAGTCCACGGATTGCACCAGGGTACGTGTTTATAAGTCCTGATCGTTGTTTTACCCGCAGAAACCCGTCAGATTAGGTAACGATTCATTTTAACTTTCTAGTTCGATTTTGATTGATTAGATCTTGATTTTGAACGTAATAAATAGTTAGGATTGTTGATTATTGCCTAGATGATGGCTAGGATTGATTAAAAATGAAGAACACGATGTTCTAACGGTTAAATCCTTGTTTTGATCCGTTGTAATGCCCGGTTTGCATGAAATCACAACTATGGTTATAATGGTTTAATCCATTTGATTATGACAATGTAGATGATTAGTTTGATTAATCTTTGAAATGCAAAGGTTAAATCTAAGTGTTTCAAACTAATCACAATCATTAACATACTTATTGAACGATTATCTGATGTTTATGATAACAGTCAGATTAGTATGTTAAACATGGTTATTAAACCTATTCTAAGATTACATTGTGATATTTCATGATATCTGGGTAATCAATTATAAGGATTTATCATTTCTAAGCCATTAATCTGTTTAAGAACTGTTTTAGCATTATAATCAACAACATTAACTATTTGATGACTTTTAAGGCAATGTCTTTGACATTGAACGTTCAGAAAGATCTAATCAGTAGGTTAAAACATAAATGACTTATTAAGTGTAAACGAATGCAGAAATTTACCATTAGTACCAGTTTGTGAGTGATCTTGCTACAGTAAGACATCAGGTGAGTTCTATGAGCCCTCTTTTACTATTTTAACATTTTAGGGCTGATATGCATGTTATAAAGTTATTTTAGGTAAATGATTGTTTTATCTGGTTACGGTCAGATAAGAGAATATGCTAAAGTAAAGAATGTTTCAAGTTGTAAAGTTAATGTATGAAAGTGACACTAACCTGATTAAGGTCAGGTAAAGAATGTTTTCAAGTAAAGAACGTTTTAAAGTAAATAATGCTTTAAGTCTTAACTACAGTTGAGAAGTAAATGATTTTAAGAACCTCAGCTGAGATGTCAAGGATGTTTTAAAGACTCAACTACGGTTGAGAAATGAATGATTTTAAAAGTCTCGGCCGAGGTTAATTAGAAAATGCGATTTTGAAGTCCCGGCTGCGGTTGGACAAATGTTGAGCACTGCGGTGCGGATAATGATTTATGATTATAATGATTTATGATTATGATGGTTTAAATGATTTAAATCATGTTATGTATGAATGATGTATGTCAAGAAGTCTTGTACCGGTATGAGCCGTCAATTTCGGTTGATGGTTTAAAAAGTCCTGTGAAAGAACAGGCAGAAGTCCTGTGAAAGAACATGCATAAGTCCTGTGAAAAAGAACAGGCATAAGTCCTGTGAAAGAACAGGCATAAGTCCTGTGAAAGAACAGGCCTGTCGACTGTGTGTCGCCAGTTGAGAAAGTATTATGCATGCATAACGTGTTGACTTCGGTCAACAGGACAGGCTACATTTATGCACTGTATGATTGATGTTATGATGTCATGTATGTTATGTATATGAAATGTTTTATGTTTAGTATGATTGAGACTGTTGACTTTGGTCGGCAGTAAAGACTAATGTTTTGCGTATATTAAAGATTTTATTTTTATGAAAAGTTAACTTAGAACTCACCAGCGAAAGCTGACTTGTTTAAGCATGCATGTCAGGTTGAATAGTTTGAGAGAGGAGACCAGGAGGGCTCATGGCATATGTTGAAGACTACCCTTGGCATAGACTAGCTGTATTATATGACTGTTAGAAGAGTGGGTCGTGTTTTAATATGTGTACTTTATGAATGTAATCACCTTAAATTCCGCTGCTATGATAATGTAAATATGGTTTAAGTATTATTTGTTTGATGTTTTTGCCAACTGAGGGGCTCGGGGCCTCTCAGTCGTCAAACATATAACAAACAATATATTGCTTCATATAGTTATGGGTAGGAGTCAATAAATTAAGTTTGATTTGTTTAATACTTTAAGACAAAATGTTACTAAACGGGCTCAGTGTAGTAAGACAAGTAGTGAACTTGTAAGATACATAGAATGAATTGGATTTTGGGTACAAAAAAGAATGAATTGAAAATTTTGATACTTTGGCTCAATGGAAAGGAAGAAGGAGAATCTTCTCTAACCGGTTTGTGCGTATATAAACCCAACTATATCACTTAAAGAACCTCAAACAATTTTTTGTGAAAGGATACAAAGTAGCTATATATATACACCGTCATTAAATAAAGTAACTAGTAAATAAAGATTATAACCATGAGTTGCTTAGTAGTTTTTTTGTCTTATTAGCTACTAGGTTATTAACCCGTATGTTACACGTGTTTAGTATAAAGTATCAAATAATTAGTAATGAAAATTTAGCAATTATAGAACGATATTTGACATATTAATAAATATTTTTAGTAATAAATTTGTAATATATTAAAAACTAACTTTTTATAAATTAATAATACAAAATATATTTTTTGTAATTATTAATGTTGAACAACCCAATTTAGAAATAACGTTAAAACATAACAGAACAAAAGTGTAACTTTCTCTATCATTTTGTTACTTCTTTTTTAAATAAATTAAAAAATGGCATTTTTTATAAAAGTTTCATTGTTTAAAAACTCATTTTATGGTATATTTAAAAAAAATCATTTTATAAGATAACTTGTTTTTACATAAATTATGTTTTTTTTGAAAATAAAATATTTCTTTCTTTAAAAAATTTTGAGTTTATAAAATTTTGATGTATTTTATAAAAAATTTTAAATGTCTTTTATTATAATATATTAGTTATTAGTATTATAATTATTTAATAAAAGAAAGAATTTATTTAATAAGAAAGAGAATATATAGTTATTTAATATGAGAGAGAATTAAGTAAAATGATAAGAAATTGACAAATGTCAATAGTGGTGTGAGAATGTGACATGTGGCATATAGTAGTTTGAGAATGTGACATTTGGCAAAAATTTATTCTTTTATTATAGTGTATAGATTTGACTGTTAATACTTAATAGTAGTAGCATAGAGATCTGTTTCTTGTATATGCCAAGCTAAGTTCCTAACCAACACTCTTGAAATGCTTGGAACCATGTTCTTTTTGTGTGACAGTTAGATTTCCAAAGTGTGTTATATTGATTCATTGATTGTTTGATGGGAATTTTTTTCATGTGTCATGATCATAGTTGTCCCTAAAGGTGCACAAATCGGGTTTTTTTTTTTTTGTAACTGGTTCTGGTTCCAACCGGTTTCGGTTCTTGTCAACAAAGTCAAGACCCGGTTCCAGTTTCAGTTCCGGGTTTCGACAAGTTCCAACCGGTTTTTGACCGGTTCCGTTCGGGTTTTGGCCGGGTACAGGTGGAACCAGTTCCGGTTCCGGTTCCGGTTCCGGTTCTAATTTGTCTGAAAAACCGTACCTATTTGTACCCACCGATTCGGGTATGAGCGGTTCCAGTTCCAGTTCGGGTTGTCGGGTGCGGTTTTTTTGCCCACCTCTGGCTGTCCCCACTAGAATCAAAATCTTTAGTTGCACCGCTACCATGTGGGGGGGTTTGAATACATTAACTTTGATTTGTCTAATACTTTAAAACAAAATGTTACAAAACGGGCTCGGGGTAGTAACGCAAGTAGGGCACTTCGGAGATACATGGAACGGATTGGATTTTCGGTATAAAACAAATGGAATTGAAAATTTTGATACTTTGGCTCAATGGAAAGGGAAGAAGGAGAATCTTCATTTCTAGTTTCGCCGTCATAGGCCATGATTTAAAAAGGGAGTGGTTATTCACACACCCTACTTTTTTAATTCAACATCCCACCTTTTTCTGTACGTGTCGTATAGACCAATATGCCACGTACAGCCCAACCTGCAGCTTTGTTTTCTGTGTGTTGTACGCCGCGTACAGGCCCCTACGTTGCTTACGACATGTGACACCTGCAACCTTAGATTCCCAGATGTGATTGGTTAAATTTTGTGTTGGACGCCATGTAGGGTACCGTACGTGGTGTATAGGTATTCCTAATTAAAATGAATGGTTTTTAGCCCATCTCAACAATAAAAACTTATACGTATAGTATGGTACTCTACGTGGCGTATAAGTTTAAAAAAAATAAATATTTTTTTTTCAAACTTTAAATAAAAAGAAATTGGTAATGTTACAAATTTACTTTTATAAATTTAAACATTTTTAACATTTAATAATTTAAACATTAATAAGATTTATTTTTAACGTTTTTCATTTTCATCATTAATTTCATTAATTTAATATTATTTTTGCTAGAACAAATACATGTATCAAACAAACACAATATACATACAAATTAAAAAAATAAATAACAAATCAAAACAAATCACATAATATATACATAAACAGTGTCTGTACAATACAATGAAAAGAAATAAAACTACTGATCCTACTGGGGAGTTGATGGCAGAAGGGGAGGAGGCTCAATACCAGCATGCCTCGGCCTCTCGATCTCGCGATCGATCAGCGAGCACAACATCTCATTCTACCGACCAGGATGCGATCATGCTCCCTGGATCGTGCAGAAAGATCCTACAGTATGGCCTCGAGGCGTGCTGGAAGCCTCACTGTCTGGTACGTCCGCTGCGGATGCTGCGGGACATCGTGAGGGCCTTCGGCCTCCCCTCCACCCTCATTATCACCCCAGCCCCCCTCTCCACCACCACCCTCACCACCACCTGCCTCACCATCGTTGTCCCCATCCCCTCCACCCTCATGATCACCCATATCACACCTCGTACCAGGGAGAACCTGAGACATACACCAGGAAAATCCGGACGATCTTCATACCGAAGAGCGTTCGGCGATCGAGTCTTACTGGATCCACAGGATCAGATAGCTCCTCGAGAGTGTTCTGATGACCTAGGACGCGACCTATAATAATTAATAATGATGTAGGCACCGCCATATATGGCTCCGCACTATTGCCGGTGGTAATATGTCGTGAAGTACTCGGCAAGGCAGCGCGCGAGCTGGCATTTACGCCGTGTAATCAAGCAGTACAAGTAAAAAAGATCCTGCAAGGTGCACCACTTGCGGCTTCTGCCACGTCCATCTATCGACATGGCAATCAGCCAGTTATATCGTATCAGAGGGTCGCGGGTGCGACTGACTCTCTCCTTGGTGCCTATAAAGGCATCCTCGGCAATATGAGGCCACCATGCACGCAAGGTGCCATCATGAATCTCCGTGATCCCCGCTGTGTACAGCGGGGTAACAGTCTCTCGCTCCCAATACAAGCCAGAGAGTACAGCGAACTCGACCAGCGACATGAGATCTCGTGTCGTTCGCCGAGCATCGAAAACACTACCTCCGGCACGGCAGTTGAACGGTAGGTGAATGTGGAGAGAAACTCCACGGTAACCTCTCGGTAGAAAGGCTGGAAGGCCATGTCGAACAGCCGTCTCCACGACGTCTCCTCGCCGATCCACCTCTAGACGCGCGCTCGCTAGTCGATCTCAATGAGGATGTCCGGGTTAACGGCTTTCTGTTGGCCGATCTTCATGGTGCGGAAATTCGCGCACCGGTTGCAGCGACGGACCTCTCCAGAAACTGGAGCATCGGATGATCCCCTAGATCGTCGTCGCCGCCCTCCGCCTCGGATCCCAATGACATATCTGCACGAGAAAAAAAAGAACATAAAGTTAACATTAAAAAAAATTTGGGTGTGTACACCATGTACAAGGTTCTACGTGGCGTACAGGGTGGAGTATAGTTATACTACAGGCTATACACCACCCTGTACTCCACGTAGAACCCTTTGCGTGGCGTACAGGTCCAATTCAGAGACTCAAAAATAAAGAGGAACTGTACGCTGTACATGGCGTACTGTTCGTCGTTCAGACTAATCTACGCGTCTCAGCCCTTTCCCGTGGCAATCTAACCCATTCTAATGGTTAAAAAGTGAGAAAAACTTATGTATAATGTGTAGAAGGAAGATCCCAACAATCTTAGCTCGAAACCGAACTCGTATGGCTCGATATAAATGTTGAGAAGGTTAATGTCGTATATGGTGGTGGTTTGAGAGGCGTATGCCCGATCAAGGGTATTTATATGGATCTATACGTGTCGTACATGTCCTTACGACACGTACATGATGTCTTTTATCATACAACTGATACTCCACCCTGTACGTAGCATAGAGTTCCCTACGTAGCGTATAGTGTGGAGTATAGCATGTCCCTTATGCGTGGCGTACAGTTCCCTATGTGGCGTACATGGTGGAGTATAGCTTGTAGTATAGGCTATACTCCACCCTGTACGCCACATAGGGAACTGTACACCACGTACAGGGGTGGAGTAGTAATTGTATGATAAAAAACCCCTGTACATGGCGTACATGTGCCTACGTGGCGTATAGGGTGGAGTATGGCGTGTAGTATAGCTATACTCCACCCTGTAGTGCGACATTATGATCTTTCACCTTGGAATGTGTGTAAGAATTATGTCTGGGCTGATCAATGGCGCTATGTTGTGAGTCTTGTTTCTTTTGTTGTTGCACTTTAAAAGTAGGACGTCTACGAACGTCTGTCTGAACAACAGGCGGTTTCTTATCACTTTTCCAGGGAAAAGTTGTAGCCAATATTTTCTTCATCATACTTTTTTTCACTTCGGTTGGTTGTGTCATTATTTGTTGTTTCACGGCTTGTAACTGTTGTTCAACATTAATTTCTTCTTCGTCTAAAAATAACGGACGAGTATCAAGTATGGTTCAGAATATATCTACCGCAACAAGTGAAATTTTGATATCTGAAACAAAGTTGATTATCAAAATTTTTATCAAATGAAATATGTTTATTGTAATAAAAATGAAAGACGTTTATCACGTTACCTGTGTTTTCGTATTTTGACAGACGACAAGCGCACGACAAGTCATAACAGGTGAAAAGTTGACAGTTACAGGAATGATTTCCGGTCCGCAATACATGTTTCTTGCTTTCTTCAACTAGCAAATCAAGAGCGTTGTGTGAAACCTTACCTCGAAGGTAATCAAACAACGCTACTTTGTGATGACTCATAGTTTTCACCTTGCTTGTTTCGAAACCGTGGTTTATGTTCACCTCTTGTAAATTTACAAGTTCATCAACAAACCCGACAAGTGTGACAAGCGAACTATTTGGTGTTTTTAGGTATCTCTTTAAGTTTTCATGCCGACTCTCGATTCTATTGGTTGTATGTTGACCGAAGTTTCGGTTTTTGTTGGTCCAAGCAGATACAAACATTTCTTTATAACTGTTCAACCATGTTTGCGTTAAATGATTCAAAATGCATGAAACAAAACGTAACCACATAATTAGTGTATATATTATATACGTACGTACGTATGTATGTATTATGTATGTACACCCTACATTAAATAAAGTAACTAGTAAATAAAGATTATAACCATGAGTTGCTTGGTAGTTTTTTGTTTCATTCGCTATTTGACTGTTAATAATAGTGCTATAGAGATATGTTTGTTGTATACCAAGCTATGTTCCTGATCAACACTCTTGGAAGTGCTTGGAAACCTGTTCTTTTGTGCGACAATCATATTTCAAAAGTGTGTTGTATTGATTCATTTATTGTAAGATGGACATTTTTTTTTGTGCTTCCGCTACTTGTATTCTAGATATTTTTCTAATAGCAATTTTTTTCCAGCTTTTTGTCCACTATAGAACATGAACCTTCAACCTATTTTAAAGAGGGCATCTTAACATCATCTTGATACTTATATTCTTGATAGACTAACTTGCTTGTGCTGTTGATATTTGTGTGATAAATATGAGGGATAAGTCTCAGAGTGACCATGATGATGCTAATAATGTCTCACTAATAAACAAAACGAGCAAAACTTGACTTTGGAAACCCACTATACTAGCATTAATATAAAGCTGCTTGTGGAAAATAAAACCGGGTTTATTGACGGTTCTTGTGTAAAAGCAAATGATCCTGTTTTTAAAAAAGAATGAGTCATGTTTTTTTCTCAAAAGATTCAAACTAAAACTTGATAGGATTAAAAGAGTCTTGTTGTAAAATCGATAGGGCAGTCATTTTTGTAAGTTGCACCAACAAATCTGTTCAATCACTCAACGTGGACTATCAGTTTCAGATTACTATCAAAACTTAAACTCAATGTGGAGAAAATTCAACACATATTATTAAATTAAAGGTATTTGTAACACCGAGAATATAAGTATGGTTTGTGAATTGTGTCGTCAGGTTTACGTATTAACTAAATTTTTGTACTGAAAACGTTTAAACACTGATTAATAACTAAATAAAAGGAAGGTTTGGGTTTTTAATTGTGAAGAATTACATAAAACAAAACGTTAATTAATTTCCAAAGGGAGGTTTTAAATGTTTAAATAAAATTCCAACACAGGGGTAATTTTTGTTGGAATTTTTAATAATAAATATGTTTTATTATTAGGGTCAATTACATATATCCCCTACTAAAATTATTTATTACATATATACCCAATCATAAAACTAAATTACATATTTCCCCTTTCTAAAACAAATATATTACATATTTATCTATTTTATTAAAAAAACATTATCTATTTCCTATTTTACCCTTAATGAAATAACCAAAAACAATTTACATATTTCTCCTTATGAAGTGGCAATTTTGGAATACGGGGACATCTGTAATTTTACTTTAACATTGGGGATATATGTAATTTGGATGTTTAATAAGGGTATATATGATATTATCCCTTATTATTATTATTCGTATATGTTACAAATATGATTATTGTAGATTACATTTTGTTGTATGACGTGGACCAAAAATGAAATAAGATTAATGAGATATCGATGCTTGAATTGTGTTGTGTAAAGTGTTAAAAGAAAAAGGTAAAAGAAAATAGAAAACATTTCATCTACCAATTCAATTGTCATTAGTTGGTTATTAACTAAGTCATGTATAGGCTTGTTAAAGGACATTATGTCAACCTTTGATATGCCATGACTACATGTATATATAGCGACATTTGGCCTCTTGTTAGAGTCGCTACTTTTTGAGATCTATACACAAATTAAGACATACACAAGCTTCAAAGGTTCTCTACACAAGCATATATTTTGTTGAGTTCTCAACAACCTACAACGATCGATTCATTGTGTTAAACACTTTTGTTTCCGGTAACGTTTTGGGTTTCGGTTAACTCCGGCAGTACATGTTGCTCCGGCTGTTGTACCCTGGGAAACAGTCGGGTTCACCTGGGTGGCCCGAAATCTGTTTTAAGGAACCTCGGTTGAACAGAATTCCTCAGCCACCGGATTCATTTTATCTTATTTTATATTTCTTTCTTGTAATTTAAATTTTAGCATTTTTATATTTTTCGTAGTACTTTATTTTATATTTTATATTTTTCTGAATTGTAATTCAAGTAATTGAATAAAAAAGTATTTGTTTATTTTGCGAACGGTGTTACTACAAGCTTAAAACAGGTTTTAAAATCACTGTTCATAAATTTGTGTTTTTAAAAAGTCATCGAATTACAAAACAGAAATATAAAGTATTTAATTTCGTACAAATATTTGTTTCTCAAGAAATTTAAAATGTTTTTTTTTATATTTTGTTTTTGTAAAACAAGTATTTTTTTTATCAATAGGAAAACTAAAACATTTTGTTTTGTTTTTGGTAAACAAGTATTGTTTCCTTATTAATAGGAAAATCCAAACATTTTGTTTTGGTTTTTTGTAAACCATAACTAATTATTTTCTGTTTTGATAATTGTTTACAATGTTTGGTTTTATATAATTCACTTTGTTTTTGTGTAAACCAAAAGTTTTATAACCATTTTGTTAACGTTTATTTAACGAACATATTTGAATCAGTTTGTTTAACTACGAGTTGTATAAACGATAGTTATAATCGTTTATTTCTAACAAGCGTGTTAAAAAAGGTTAATGATATAAAAACTGAAAATTATAAGATGTTTGATGCTTTAAAAAATTAATTCAATTTTGGGGTCGGTTTTGTGTAAACAATAATTCTTCAAATAAGTGTCAAATTTTAGTAAAATTTGATTTTGGTTTTCTTTAAACCATACGGGTTTTTGTAAACCACAAAATATTTTGATAAATTAAGCTCATCAAAGTTTAAGTTATAAATGGCGGACTTGTAGTAACCATAAGGGTGGACATTGTTATCTGAGTTTCCTGTCTAGGAAAGCAATTTACATATATCCCAAACAGCCGAGGATGTGTCTTGCTCTCCTGTAATTCTTGGAGTGAGTGCCCTAACCTAATATGCCAAAACAAGTCTTGCAAATGTCACATGAACTCAAATAACTTTGTTTGAGTTAAAAAGTTTAGTTTAAACTTTGGTTTTGTGTAAACCTTATTTCTGAAAATCTGACTTGTTTCGTTTGCATTTCCACTCTTGTTTCGAAATTGACAAATGTATTTTCTCAAACTTCAACACCTATGAGACCATTAGTTGTTACCCTAGTTGCCCAGACTGTGACAAATCATGCTGATAGACCTGAAAAGTTTTCGGGTTTGTACTTTAAGAGGTGGCAACAAAAGATGTTTTACTTGACATGTAATCCCTATGGTTTTCAATTTTCTATTTTATAATAAATTTACTCGTACATAATAAAACAAAATTTATAACATGCTTTGGATAGTTGTATTCGTAAACCAAAACAAATATACACGAAGATATATATACTTAAATGAAATACAACTCATAAATATATTTATATGTAAATTTTATTAACAAAAAAAATGATGAACAGAAGATTTAATTAATTGAAATTAATTATGTTTTATAAAATGTAAGGTTATAAATGTTATAAATAAAGTGTATAAGTTTTTATAAATGGTTTTAACTTAAACAGTTAAACTACAAAATTTAACTAGCCAATCTTATAATTTTTGAGACCTAAACATAAACATAACCTAAAAAAAAATCTTTGGATTATAAATGATAGAAATCCATAACTATAGGAATTACCAAATTTCATTTTCCTTTCTCCTTCTCATTCGGTCTTTGATTCATTCATCTTATACCAACTATCCATCTCTCAAGAACTAAGACTTAGGTTGATCAAAAACGTTCGAGACTTCGTGAAAACACCTAAAACTCATATCCTTACCATCTTATCATCCAACTTACATTATATACATATCCTAACATAGGACATTGTGTTTTGTAAGGCTTATATGTGAAGGATAGCAAGTAAAAAACTCTACAGGTTGGATTCTTAGTTTTGACATAAGATAACTTTCGGGTGACTATTTAGCCAATATTTCCCTATCCTCGAACTAAAATTTTGGACAACCCATATATTCTAGATATACTTGTATACTAGTGAGAAACTACATTCAAACCGCGCATAAAACCGAGCCCAAACGAGGCAAGAATCACAAATAAAAGTTTGAGAACGTAACCATTGGCTCACGCCAATATCCAAAGTTTAAACCCAATTCTCGACACCATGAATTATGTATTACTTTCTTCCATATGATAGTACTCTGAAAACGATGAACGTGGGAGAAAACCGTGCGCAAAACAGATTTATAACGAAGCGGGAATCGTGAAAACAAGTTTGATGTTTGTTGACGATAGCAAGACGCGAATTTTATAAAAAAAAGTCATCCCATATCGCCCAAGAAACCAATATTTCTCCCCTTTAAACACCTATAAATATCCTTGCTTGGTCCCTTATAGCTTGCAACTCCTAGTTGAGTATAAACAAGTAGAATAACCAAATTTTGGTGATTCTACAAGTTCAACACCCATTGGGATGTTGAACATAGTAGTTTTATTTTATGCTCTTGGCGAGAAGGTGCTGCGTTTCAAGATCGTCTCGTTTGTAAAGTTTCTTTGAGGTAATTTTCTTTTTCTTTTTCTTCTTTTCATTGTTCATTTATTTATTTTTTTTCCTAGTCTAAGTAGTTGAGCTTAGGTTATTAGTTGTCGGCATTAGGCTCGTTTAGGTTACCTTATTTAGGTGGCCTTTAGAGTTGGTGTAGGCTTGTAGAGGCTCGTTAGGCCAACGAGTCCGACCTATGACGTCCGTTCATTTAGTTATGTCTAGCATAATGTTTACTCTTCCTCGTTTCATTTGTTTGACTAGGTTGAACCACGTTTGCATTCGAATCACATACTTGTTTCTTTGAGCTGTTGTCTGGCCACACACGTTCAATAGTCAGTGCATCCAGTTTGATAGAACTGTTGATCTTGATTCTTCTTCATTATACTAGTTTTCTCGAGCATCATTAATGTGAGTAATTCTATACTCCTTTTTGCATTTTTGTACTTTTGGGATATTGCATATGACAATATTCAAAATCTAAGTTATTATAGAGACAAATTCTATAGATGCAATGCCTTTAGTCTATTTTGGTTTGATTCCTTGCTATATGATACTACTTGCTTTGTGATTATGTGTTATTCTACGTTATTCTATGTTATTCGATACCGAGTAGCCTGAGGTGTGTTAGATACCACCTTCGCTTTGACTTAGGTCAAATGTGTTAAAAGGGCGAAAAGTACAATCATGGCAGACTTGTGAAATACTTAGCTTTGTACTTTGTATTGCAACGAGTTTGGAGACAATATAAACTATTGCAGACTTGTAAATATACTAAGCTTTTTAGCTAAGTATTGATACGAGTTTGGAGACGAGATATTCTAAAAACTTAATTGCAAACTAGTAGGATATGCATGCTAGAATTTAAACTTTGTAGTCTAATTGAATTGCATTAGTTTTTTTATGTAAACTATATAAACTGTATGGCTTACTCACCAACTATGCAAATAGTTGACCAAATCTTTATTTTTCATATGTAACAGGTTAAGTGGATGCATTGGCGAAGACATAAGATAGGTTTCATGTTAATAGACCTAGTTAATTCTTTAAAACAACATTTGGAATTTCATTTGTAATTTTTTGTTTAATCAATTCTTGTAATGTAACTTGAGTGTAATGAATGAAATGTTTGTATTGTTAATAATGAATGCTTTAATTATTCAAACATATTAATAGCACCATGAGCTAATGAACAGTCGAGATCGTGCCCCGACGTATTCCGCCGTCGGTCGGGGTGTGACATGACCACTTTGAACATTGCGAGGTTCCTGAAGGAATCCCCTCCTGCTATTACTGATGGGGATGTCCAATCCATAAGCGCTTTGGAAGCGTGGAAACACTCGGAATATCTATGTCGTAACTATGTGTTGAACGGTTTAGTGGATGCATTGTATAATGTTCACTGCAAGATAACAAGTGCCAAAGAATTATGGGAGTCGTTAGACAAAAAGTATAGAATGGAGGATGCTAGCACGAAGAAGTTTATGGTAGCTTGTTTCTTTGACTATAAAATGGTTGATACCAAAATAGTGTTGAACCAAGTTCAAGAGTTGCAAATTATATTAAGCGATATACATTATGAGGGAACGACTCTTAGTGAGACATTTCAAGTTGCAGCCATGATTGAAAAATTGCCCTCAAGTTGGTGGATTTCAAGAACTACCTAAAGCAAAAGCAAAAGGAAATGACGGTGGAGGAACTTGTGGTACGTCTTCGAATTGAGGAAGACAATAGGTTGGCTTTGAAAATAACACAACATCAATTTGAACAAAAGCAATATGGTGGAGCATGGTCAATCTTCCCACGGGGACAAAAAGAAAATTGACAACTACAAGGGCAAGGGAAAATTCAAAGGCAAGATTGCGAACCTTAGGCCGAAAAAAGATGGTGTGAAGAAGCATGTTTACCCATTTAAGGGGAAATGCTACAATTACGGTGAACATGGTCACCGTGCTGATAAGTGCAAGGCTCCTAAACAGGATCGAGCACATATGATGGAGGACGATATGCCTCTTGTTGCTATGGCCTTTGACATCACTACTATAATGGAGGAGATCAACTTTGTGTCAAATGACCCTAAGGGGTGGTGGTTTGACGCTGGTGCTACCCGTCATGTGTGTCCTGATCGGGCCCTCTATAATATGTTTAAAGAGGTTGTGGGTGACTCGAAGCTGTACATGGGGAATGCAAAAATTGCCGATTTCAAGGGTGAAGGTAGTGTGATCTTAAAGTGGACTTCAGGGTAAGAGCTCACTTTGAGCAATGTGCGCTGTGTTCCCGACATATGCAAGAGCCTCGTGTCAGAATGCTTGCTTAACAAACATGGTTTTCGTTTAGTCTTTGAGTCTGATAAATTTGTTTTAACTAAGCGTTGAATGTTTTTTGGTAAGGGTTATGCCTAAATGGATTTTATAAACTCAATGTAATAGCTAAGGTTGTGAACATGAATGAAAATGCTTCTACTTCGGCTTATTTGATTAAGTCATCTAATGTTTGACATGGTTGTTTAGGTCATGTTAATTTCAATTTGATGCGTCGTTTGATTAAATTAGATTGCATTCCAAAATTTTCAATTGATTCAAAATATAAATGTACATCATGTGTTGAAGAAAAACAAACTAGATCATCTTTTAAGTCGGTTGAAAGAATAACTGAACCTGTTAACATAATTCACACTGACGTGTGTGATTTAAAATCGGTTCCCACAAGAAGTGGAAATAAGTATTTCATCACATTTATTGATGATTGTACACACTATTGCTATGTCTATTTACTTAAAAGTAAGAATGAAGCTATCGACAAGTTTGTATTTTTTAAAACTTTGGTTGAGAATCAACTCAATAAAAAGATAAAATCTCTAAGGAGTGATAGAGGTGGAGAATATCTTTCACCATTTGCCGATATTTGTGCGCAAAATGGAATTATTCATGAGTGTACCTCTCCTTATTCCCCACAACAAAATGATATTGCAGAACGAAAGAACCGTATATTGAAAGAGATGATGAATGCTATGTTAATTAGTTCTAGAATGAGCCAAGACATGTGGGGGAAGCCATTTTGTCGGCTACTTATCATTTAAACAAAAAACCTTTCAAGAAAAAGGATGTAACTACTTATGATTTGTGGATGGGACGAAATCCATCTGACAAATACTTGAAAGTGTGGGGGTGCCTAGCAACTGGTGATTCCATCACCAAAGGTTCAAAGAATAGGACCCAAAACCGTGGATTTTGTATTTATTGGTTATGCCCATGATAGTAGTGTATTTCGGTTTCTTGTTCATGATTCAGAGAATCCTTAAATACACAAGAATATTATAATGGAGTCAAGTAATGCGTCATTCTTTGAAGAAGTGTTTCCTTCTTTGAAAAGGAAACTCCCAAGTTCATCAACACCAGTTGATGAGATTGCTCCATGAGGAGGATCAAGAACAATTATAGGCTGAAAAGATTGAGCCAAGAAGAAGTAAAAGGCAAAGGATGAAATATCTTTTGAAGCAGTCACCTCTTCGGAAGGACCTCAATGGAAAGAGGCAATCAAGAATGAAATTGATTCGATCTTACAAAACCATACTTGGGAGCTTGTAAATCTTCCACAAGGGATTAAACCACTTGGGTATCGATGGATATTCAAAAGGAAGATGAAAGCTCATTGTTCCATTGATAAGTACAATACAAGATTAGTGATCAAAGGATTTAGACATAAAGAAGGAGTATATTACTTTGATACTTACTCGCGTGTGACTAGAATAACCTTGATAAGGTTGGTGCTTGCAATAGTGGCTTTAAGAAATTTGGAAGTCCACCAAATGGATGTTAAAACCGCTTTTCTAAATAGGGATTTAGAAGAGGAGATTTACATGGAGCAACCTGAGGGTTTCTTAGCTCCTGGCCAAGAAGGAAAAGTGTGTAAATTAGTCAAGTCATTGTATGGCTTGAAGCAAGCTGCAAAAAAATGACATCAAAAGTTTGACCATGTTATGCTTAACAATGGTTTCATAATTAATGAATGCGACAAGTGTGTTTATGTGAAAAACATAACGAGAGGTTATGTAATATTATGTCTTTATATAGATGATTTGCTTATCATGGGGAGTGATAATAAGATGATCAATCTACTAAAGACATGTTAAAAGCGAGATTTGACATGAAAGACATGGGTCTAGCTGATGTGATTCTTGGTATAAAGATCAATAGAACCCAGAATGGTCTTGTGTTGAGTCAATCTAACTATGTGGACAAAATCCTTGAAAACTTCAATGCGGGGGATACGAGTGTGGCTCAAACTCCAGTAGATACCATCCAACATCTATCAAAAAATAGAGTTGAAGGTGTTGCTCAGTTGGAGTATTCAAGAATTATTGGCAGCCTAGTGTATCTGATGACATGTACACGGCCAGTCATATTATGAGCAGGCTAAGTAGATATACTAATCCAAACTCTAAACATCGGATGAACATGACAAGATTACTAAAGTACTTAAGATTCACAAGAAACTATAGGCTTCATTATGACCGAGATCCAGCTATTATAGAAGGATACATCGATGCGAACTGGATATCCGATATGAAAGATTCCAAATCCATAAGTGGTTATGTGTTCACCATTAGTGGAGCAGCTATAGCTGGAAGTCATCCAAGAAAACTCTTATAGTTAGATCTACAATGGAATATGAGCTTATCGCGTTAGATAAAGCTGGAAAAGAAGCGGAATGACTACGCCAATTTGTGGAAGACGTTCCACGATGGCCAAAGCCTATGTCGGATATTTGCATACATTGTGATTGCCAATCGGCTATTGGTAAGGCACATTCGACGTAGACACAATACGATACATCAACTACTCTCAATGGGAGTTATCTTATTGACTATGTGAGGTCAAAAGACAACATAGCGGATCCGTTTACAAAAGGCTTAAGCAGAGAGCTAGTGTACAAGTCGTCAATAGGAATGGGACTAAAGCCCTTCAAATAAGTTTGTACAAAGGAAAACCTATCCTAGAATATTAGAGATCCCATGACCAAGGCTTAATTGGACAACCTAATTGTATGAATTTAGGTCACTCTGGGGGATTACCTCAAATATAAAAAGGGAGTTGAATACTTCATAGTTCATTCCTTTATCAAATAAGTGATAGAAATGGAGGATAAGCTTACGACTTTTAATGGTTTGCATAAAGTCACCTATGTGAGAGATGTGGGGTCACTTCGAATGGATTTGTGGGGTAGCAAACCCTGGAGCTCTTACAGAATTTGGCTAGTTTTTCATGACCATAATGGAAATAACAATGAGGGGTTAACCATACCAGGAAGAGTATTGTGTGAGATGTAATAACGTCTACGTAAACAAGGATTGGTTCAATGACATTGCATCTACTAATCACTAGGAGACAAAGTACATATCACAAAGGAGGGTTCAAAGGGAACACTTACTTCTCTTGCAATACTCAACCACTGAAATTTTATTGTGATACTTGAGTGTAAGGATTGATTTCTATTCATATGGGGGATTGTTGGACTTTTTAATAATAAAATTTTATATTATTATTATTCGTATATGTTACGAATATGATTATTGTAGATTACATTTGTATCTATGACGTGGACCAAACCGGAGCTAAGATGAATCAGATATCGACGCTCCAATTGTGTTGTGTGAAATGTTAAAAGAAAAAAGTAAAAGAAAATAGAAAACCTTTCTATCTACCAATTCAATTGCCATGAATTGGTTATTAACTAAGCCATGAATAGGCATGTTAATAGACACGATGGCAACCTTTGATATGCCATGGCTACATGTATATACAGAGGCATTTGGCCTCTTGTTAGAGTCGCTACTTTTTGAAATCTCTACACAAATTAAGACATACACACGTAAGCTTCAAAGGTTCTCTACACAAGCATATATTTTTTTGAATTCTCAACAACCTACAACCACTTTACAAAATAAGCCTAATGCAAACTTTTTTTATCACATAAGGTTGCAAATAGGTTGCTTTAGCTAAAGTTGCATTTGCCTAATGCGACATTTTTATTACATAATGCAACCTTTTTCTTTTAGGAAAAAATAGTGCATTATATAGCAAAAAAGTTGCATTAGATCTAATGTAAGTTCAGCTAATACAGTCTTTTTTTAAATATAAAAGTTGCATTAGGCTAATTTTTGTAGTAGTGAACGATCGATTCATCGTGTTAAACACTCTTGTTCCAGGTAACATTTCGGCTTTTCGGTTAACTCCGGCAGTACATACTGCTTCGGTTGTTGTACCCTGTGAAACAGTCGGGTTCACCTGGGTGGCTCGAAATCTGTTTTAAGAACCTCTTTTGAACAGAAATCCTTAGCCACTGAATTCATTTTATCTTATTTTATACTTCTTTTTTGTAATTTAAATTTTAGCATTTTTATATTTTTTGTGGTACTTTATTTTATATTTTGTATTTATCTGAATTGTAATTCGAGTAATTAATAATAAAATATTTGTTTATTTTGCGAACGATGTTCCTACAATTTTATACTATGTGTAGTGAAGCTTGAGGAGAGGCTTGACCACCCTCCTTCACGCCCCCACCACTCACCTCACCAATACACACAGGGGCGTGACGACCCTGTGGTGGCAAACCCGTGACAGCCTAACGGTATGAAGAGGAAGAAAAGGGGGAAGAAAAGGTGGAAAAAAGGGGTGATGAGGCTTGATGAGGGAGTGATGATAACACATGTGGTGATCGGGTAAAGTGATGAGGGAGTGATGGTGATGGTGTTGGTTGTTTATATGGCACCTACATGGAGTGATGAGAGCTTGATGAGTACACATGGCCTTATAGATTTGGTTAGGCTTACAATGATAATGGTGGAATGATATTTCTTATTAATGGTTTGTATCAATACTAGACATTCTAAAGTTCACGTAATCTAATATCAGTGTTATAGGAATTGCTAGCCACTATTCGAGCGGTAAGGTATGGACTATGGATTAATCGTAACATACTTTTATAAGTAATTTTTCAAAATTATAAAAATTATATACATATAACCAAATTTTCTATATAGTTTTATAAAAATGTTCAATATATATAGTCAGAATTTCATATTTTGGCATAAATTTTGCTAGAATTTCAACGGTCGCAGATTTTTCACTAGAATTCCAAAGGTTGCCATATTTTCAAAAGTCGCCAAAATTCCAAAAGTCACCGTAATTTTTCACCAGAATTCCAAGTCACACCCCACCTCTCATCACCTGTTGATGATGTCACTGAGAAGATTGTAGAAACATAGTGGTGATATCTCAGAGATGAGGTGTGACTTACTTGATCTGGTATCACAACACACATATTAACTTAAAGTAAATACATTACAAGGTTCGTCATTACAATCAACATTATAGTTTACAACTAAGTTTATTACATGACTAAATTATTTAAGTACATGTGTTCCAAAAGTGTATCCTCACCGATGATCACTGTTTCCCTGCAAAAAGGTTTAAATTTAAAAACGTTAGCACAAAGCTGGTGAGTTCGTAAAGTTCATGTTCAACAATATGATATGTTATACAAGTTCTCAAAATGTTCAGTTCAAGATAACCATGGGACCTGTATCCAGTTCCTTTCGGACGTTCTTGTTCTATAAGATACTACATTGTTACCCTGTTCGGCCCCACATGGGTTCACTAGATACAGTTCAAAAATGAGGACTTTTAAGTTCTATGATAGTGTTCTGTTCTCCAGGCAAAATCCCATGAAATCCACAAGTTCTCAACAATCACATGAAATCACGCAGATAACAGTGATACATATCATATGTTTAAGAAAAGTTCCACAGTAAGACCCCGATGTTTATAAAAGATTAAAAAGAAAAGGGGTTGTACGATACTCACCTGATAACTTAGAAGTAGCAGAATATCACAAGACTGATAGTAATAGAGTGATTCTGCATTTAGTTATGTTTAATGAATTATTTATGTTTTAACTTACTGATTAGATCTTTCTGAACATCCGATGTCAAAGACATTGCCTTGAAAGTCATTAAACCGATATTAAGTATTTAATTAATGAGTTTAATGTTATATCATACAATGTATGATAATGTAGGAACCTACACTGATTCAGGTTCCTACTACAAGGTTGATGACACACTTGATTAATCAGAACAATCTCGGATTAACCAAATAATTAATGTTGTTGATTATAATACTATAACAGTTTCTAGATAGTTTAATGGCTTAGGAATGATCAATCCTTGTTATTGATTACCCAAATATCATGAAATATCACAATGTAGCATTAGAATAGGTTTAATAACCATGTTTAACATACTAATCTGACTGTTATCATGAACATCAGATAATCGTTCTAATGAGTATGTTAATGATTGTGATTAGTTTGAAACACTTGGATTTAACCTTCCATTTCAAAGATTAACCAAACTAATCACCTACATTGTCATAATCAAATGGTTTAAACCATTATAATCATGGGTATGATTTCATGAAATCCGGGCATTACAACGGATCAAAACAAGGATTTACACGTTAAAACATCGTGTTTTTCGTTTATAATCAATCCAAGCCATCATCTAGGCAATAATCAACAACCCTAACTATATCATTACGTTCAAAATCAAGATCTAATCAATCATTATCAAGCTTGAAGATTAAATCGAACCATTACCTAATCAGACGAAGTTCTGCACGTAGAACAATGATCAGGGCTTGTAGATTCGTTCCTTGGTGCGATCTATGGCTTCTAATGGCTTCAAAATAGAGTTTGAGGGCTGAAAATAAGGTTTTGGTCGTTTGAATGTGAAGAAAAATCGAGAGGAAGAAGAAAGGTGATAGTTTCCATGCGATCTGATCGTTTTATCCATTTTTGCCGACATAAACACCCCAGGCTCATTGCCCCATATGGAAGGTTGGTTCGGGGCGTACCGCGTGGGTGGGGGAAATCCAGATATGTTTCGCGTGTTCCAGGCGCACCGCCTAGGTCCACTGTCTGGTGCCAGGTGTACCGCCTGGGGCCTGTTTTCTCAAATTTTTAGATTTTCTTCGTTTCGCGATTCCGGACAATCCGTAACTCCGTTTCGCACACGGTTTTTGCCCACGTTCATCATTTCTCGCATACTATCAACCTGTAATAATTACAATTGTCAAATCGACGTGGATTTCCAGAACGACCAAATGTGCTCATGTCATTGATGACGTAACTCTCAGCTACAATTGTCACATTTCAAAAGTCACCTGGCCATTTTCCTGCTGATTTGACTACCTAGGCTGATTAATCACTGGTTTTTTTTGACTTTGAACGACTAGAACCGCCAACCGATTTTTTACTTCGATTACAAGAAATGAAACTAGGGTCCTAGGCAGGTAGCAATTAATCGCCGCCTAAGAAGTTCATTGATTAGAGCAAACTTGCTACTCCAAGCTCATGTCATTTGGATCTTAGTGCGGGTTGCAATAATGAAAGCATTGATTATAATTAAACATGCACGTTGTTCGGTATGTACAAGTTTTTTTTTGAACGGCGAAATTATCAATCGTGTGAATCCACTTTTTTCGGGCCATGTCACTAAGGTCTAGTTACCTGGACCTCCCATGAGCCACCATAACCACCCCAGGAGGAAACCTCACTAGGAAAACCCTTGACCCCATCAAACCACTTTTTCGCTGCGGGAGGGATTTGAACCCAAAACCTACAATTGGAAAGAATCCCGGGGTACCATTGATTAGATCAAACTTGTTTGGTATGTACAAGTAGATTGTGTAATTCTATAATGTGTGGAATTCAAAGGCAAATATAATCCATTATTTTTTTCTTTTTTTTTTCAGAGATTAAAATGTTTAAGTTCTTAAAATTTGATAAAATTTATTAGTTGATCATATTTACTGGCAATCTAATGTTTAATATGCAAATATTATAGATTTAAGACCAATAATCAACATAATCGTCTTAATTAAAAGCAAAGAAATATAAAACCTTGTGCCAGTATCAAAAGTAAACCGAAACATTAGTATTTTTCGAATGCTTCTAAAACAAAAATATAAACTGCTTTTTTTTTTCCTTATTGTGTTGGCTGCGTCTAAGTCCAAGGCCAAAAGATGGCATCCCCTTGGTTGTATTTATCTTTCCTTCTTCCTTCATATTACCAACATCCATAATAATAGGGATCTTTGTTTATTCTTTTCCAATAATTAGGTGATAAACATCATAATTTCGAAATTATAGTTGCTTGCGCGTTGCGGCGGTTGATACGATTAAAATTTGTGTGTTGCAACATGATGGTATGATTAAGAAAATTATGTGAAGTCTCATCCGATCGATTACGAAGATTAAAATGTATATAGACAACATTATTGTGTCTTATACGTTGTGTTGCATTAATTTCAAAAAATATTAATAGAAAAAGTATAAGCAAAATCAAAAACAAAATCATGTGGGTGCAACGTGTTTACGAATTTTATTATGTATGTTGTGTTTTAACAACTCAATTCAGAAGATCGAAATATATAAAAAATTGTTATAGAACTGTGAGATAACCAAAGTTTACACATATATATTTTAAATTAATGAAAAATTAAATTGTATATAATATAGAAGATAAACTATATATTGTAAAAAACATATTACAACGATATGTTTGAAAATCATTAATAATTTAAATCATTGTAAAAAATGTTAAGAAAAAAACTTAAACAAATGAAAGATAGGTAAAAATGTAAAATATTATATAGGTGTAAAAACTAGAAGTACAAAATGTGAATGCATATTTGAAAAAAGTAAAAATATATTGTAGGTAAGCGAACCATAAACATAGACGGAATCGGTCTTGACTAATGTTTATGATGAAACGTATAACACATAAAATTTTATTACAGTTAACCTAACTGAAAACATAAAACGGAGTCGAGTTTGATTAAGTTTATACCAAAATGTCTGGTTAAAATATTACTTTGTTAAAGTTAAAACATCAATGGTTTAATAGTAAAACAAAAGAATCAAAAATACGAAAGAAAGAAAAAAAAAAGTTAAAAACAATAACAGAACCTAAAACCATGAGTTTCAAACCTCAGTCTTATCCATTACACCAAATGGATAACTGAACTATTTCTATAGACAGAATCATATATATTGGAATTCATATATAATAGAGTAAAGGCGCCAATTAGTAGATATAGAATTCCTGCACAATCACAAAATATTTTTCAAAAAATATTTTCAATCACAAAATCAAACTTTTGTCTTCTAAGATTTCTTTCAATACTTTTTAATTTAATGTGTATTGTGATACTTAGCAATCGTCTCACACCTTAAAAACAATCGAAACAATTCAGATTAGCCTTCACTCCATCAATGCGAATTGAGTATTAAAACACTATAGAAAAGGGCATGAAAATGCAACTAATTGTCAAGCTAAAATGAATGATCTTGCTCCTCAAATATGTGGTTACAGTCGTATTTGATTTCCTTTGTAACACCCAAATTGGGTCTCTTTTCTTGTTCATACCATTGTTCTTCACATCATCATCAACATTATCGTACTACGTGCATCCCATCATTAGCAAAACTAAATTAGAGTCTAAGAAGGGTAAGATGTAGACAACCTAACATCTACCCTGTAGGAATAGAGAGCCTGCTTCCATGAGACCCCCGGCTCATATTAACAGACCAACCCCACGCTTTTAACGTTATTTCACAAAAATTAAGTAAAATAACGTTAAAATTACCCAATCATCTAGTTGCCCTTCTTGAGTTCTCGGTTAATCACTTATCAGGGAAGCAGCTTCCGAACTCTCGAAGCCATTCAGTAGTGAGGTATTTTAATTGCTCGGTTTATCATCTTTTTTCCCTTCTCGAGTTCTCGGTTTATCACTCATCAGGGAAGCAGCTTCCAAACTTCGGAAGCCACTTCAGTAGTCAGGTATTTAATTGCTCGGTTTATCGTCTTTTTGCCCTTCTCGAGTTATGTTTTGCTTAATTGCTCAGTTTGCCTTTAAACACGACTTAAAGCATTGCCTTCGTGGTTTAAAATTTAAGGTTAACTTTGTTCGGTTCCTATTGCTTATTGTGGTTAACTTAGTTGTGCTTACTGCCTTATTGGTTATTTGGTTAACTTATTTGTGGTTAACTTAGTTGAGGTTACAAGCCCGCGTGAAGGAAGAGGGTTTATATGCTTTTTAACATAAAATAAATATAGGGCCTCAAGTTTTTACTCGCTTAGGGCCATTAAAATGGTTGGACCGCCCTCATCCTTTGCCTTCAGTTAAGTCTGCCATTTCTATTATTTCAAGTTAGGAGTCACTGGATCTACAAGCAATCTTTGTAGTTTATCAGAAGATCCAGTTTTTCGGAAGCAAGACAGTGCCTCAGAAGGAAGACTTAATCAAAAGTTTGGTCTTCATCTTAGAAGGAAGACAAACATTTAAAATGAAATGTTGATAGTAGGTTTCATCTATTTTTTAGAGGTTCGGATTTGTTGCTTCAATGACCTCCGCCTTCCAGCGATCAATCAGGTCCTGCCATGGTTGCAAAAGTCGCTAAGCGCTCCTAGGTCGGAACAGATCCTTGGAGCGAGTAATTGGAGAGTACTCGGCTCTAGGCGGGAGTACTCGGGTAATACTTAAGAAGTACTCGGCCTCGGAACACCTCCTTGGAGCGAGTACTCGGAGAGTACTCGGCCTTGGAGACCGACTTTTACAACAGTGGGTCCTGCAAAGATCACCATAAACACACAGTTAGCCTCATCACAGGAGGTGTCTCCTACGGGTGTAAACGAACCAAAGCAACTTGTGAAATACTCGTGATCGGATCGGTAAAAAGCTCGAACGAGACGAGCCTTAAGGAGCCCGAGCTCGAGCCCAAAAGTGTGGCTTGTTTAGTTATTGAGCGCGAGCTCGAGCTTTACATATCAAGCTCAAGCCAGCTCGCGAGCCTTAACGAGCTTTTTGAATATATAATTTTTATTTAATATATTAAGTGTTTATTTATAAAATTAATTATTTATATATATATATATATATATATATATATATAATTATGATAAATATATTTAAATAAAATATTTTATATTACATTTAGAAAATATAATTATAAATATAATTAAATTAGTAATTAAAGTAAATAAATTAAATAAATAAAATCTAAACAAGCCGAGCCGAGCTCGAGCCTAAAAATTTTCTAATGAGCCGAGCTCGAGCCTGGTGGATAAAGCTCTTAACGAGTCGAGCCCGAGCCCAAGCCCTAATTTATCTAAACAGCCGAGCTCGGGATCGGCTTTGTTCGCTTACACCCCTACAGTCCTATGGTCGGGACTGTGGCGTGGGAATAAGAACTAATTGGAAGAAGAGGGATAGAACAATATGTAAAGATTGTAATGGGATTGAGAGAGATGTACTTGTTGTACCTGATTCAAACACCTTAACTCTCCGTTTATAATGGCTGATCTCTGGTTTAGCCAGATTGCCTTATTCTTCTTTCGGATATTATCTTCCTTGAGTTTCTTCTTCTGACCTTGGGTTTTGTAATGTTTCTATTTTAATGTTACGGTTTGACTTGCTGTAGATGATCCCTTTCATATGATGTGATGTTTGTCACACCCCCACCTCTCGTCACGTGTTGATGATGTCACTGAAACGGTCGCGGAAGCATAGTGGTGATGTCTCAGAGATGAGGGGTGACTTACTTGATCCAATATCATAGCACACAGATTAACTTAAAGTAATTACATTACAAGAATGTCGTAATCACAATTAACATTACATTATATAAACTAAGTTTATTAAATTATTTAGATACAAACATTTAAAGTGCTGCCTCACGCGGTGGTCACTGTTTCCCTGCAAAAAGGTTTAAGTTTGAAACGTTAGCACAAAGCTGGTGAGATCATACAGTTCAAGTTTCACAATATGATATGATATGTAATTATAAGTTCTCAAAATGTTTTGTTCAAGATAACCATGGGACCCGTATCTAGTTCCTTTCGGACGTTCTTGTTCTATAAGATACTAACCGTCGGTAACATCTTAATGCCTCATTATCTTAATGTCTATCACATCATTAAGCAGTCTAAAAACAGATAACAAACATTTACACCAAGGGGAGTTACAGCTCCCGGCAAATGGGTTGTCAGCCGATAGTACTATCATTGTTTTCTGTTCGGCCCCTCATGGGTTCACTAGATACAGTTCAAAAATGAGGACTTTTGATACTGTGATAGTGTTCTTGTTCTCCAGGCAAAATCCCATGAAATCCACAAGTTCTCAACAAATCACATGAAATCACGCAGATAACAGTGATACATATCATATAGTTCTGAAAAGTTTTACAGCGCTACCCCGATGTTTATAAAAGATTAAAAAGAAAAGGGGTTGTACGAAACTCACCTGATATCCCAAGATAGCAAGATAACTCGCAGACTAATGATAATAGTGTAAGTCTGCATTATTTTATATTTAATGAGTTATTTAGGTTTTAACTTACTGATTAGATCTTTCTGAACATCCAATGTCAAAGACATTGCCTTGAAAGTCATCAAACCACTATTGAGTATTTAATTACTTATTTTACTGAAATATCATACAATGTATGATAATGTAGGAACATATACTGAATCAGGTTCCCAATATGAAGTTGATGACATGTTTGATTAATCAGAATAATCTTGGATTAACCAAATAGTTAATGTTGTTGATTATAATGCTATAACAGTTTCTAGATAGTTTAATGGCTTAGGAATGATCCATCCTTGTCGTTGATTACCCAAATATCATGAAATATCACAATGTAGTATTAGAATAGGTTTAATAATCATGTTTAATATAGTAATCTGACTGTTATCATAAACATCAGATAATCATTCTAATGAGTATGTTAATAATTGTGATTAGTTTGAAACACATGGATTTAACCTTGCATTTCAAAGATTAATCCAACTAATCACCTACATTGTCATAATCAAATGGGTTAAACCATTATAATCATGGGTATGATTTCATGCAAACCGGGCATTACAACGGATCAAGACAAGGATTTAACCGTAAAAACATCGTGTTCTTCGTTTATAATCAATCCTAGCCATCATCTAGGCAATAATCAACAACCCTAACTATCTCATTACATTCAAAAACAAGATCTAATTAATCAAAATCAAACTAGAAGGTTAAAACGAACGGTTACCTATCTGACGAAGTTCTACCGTTAAAACAACGATCGGGACTTGAAAACACAATCATTGGTGAGATTTATGACTTCTAATGGCCTTAGAATGGATTTAGAATGATGGAAACTGAGTTTTCTTCGCCTGGAGGTCGAGTAAGGTCGAGAATAAGTAAAAAATGTGACTTCCCAAGCAATCTGATCGTTTTTAAGAATTTTGCCGTCATAAGGTCCCGAACGCACCACCCCGGCTCGACGTGTGGCCCGGGGCGTATCTCCCCACGGGATTTCTTCCAATTTTTGATTTTATCTTCATTTCGCGATTCCGGGCAATCCGTAACTCCGTTTCGCGCACGGTTTTCGCCCACGTTCACCATTTTTCGCATACTATCAACCTCTAATAATTAAAGTAGCTAAATCCACGTGGATTTCAAGCACGACCAAATGTGCTCACGTCATTAATGCCGAATTTTTCGTACGCAATTGTCACAATGTTTACCTTTTGGTTTTTAGTCAGAGAAAGGTATCTTTCATTAAGTTTCATTTAAGTAGATGGGTGTTGCAATTTATGCAGGTTCACCTTTTCAGTCTTTCCTTATTTATACAACCGTCTCTTCTATTTTACTATACTATGCTAGATTTTATTAGTGTATTTCGGCTAAGCTTATCCGTGATATCGGTATCCCGGATAAGGTTGAGCCAGACTGTGCTTTATTACTGGTAGGCGTTAGCCGTGCTTTTAGCTTAGCTAAAGGGGTGCATCTACTCCTGTTATCAGCCTCCCAGTCAGGTTTTCCTAATGACCAGGTCAATGGGGATTCCTGACTAACTTTTGTCTTTACCTCATCTGCCCTTGTTTCACCTTTATGTTTCTTTTCGTATTTTTAATGGGAAATGTGCCTCGAGAAAAGCGGACAAGACCCGCCCGTCCCATTGGTCGTTTTCCGTCACTTCATATTAAATGAAGGGGTAGCTCCATAAATTACTCTTCCTTGTAATCGTCAAGATCGTCGAACTTGCTCTCCTCCGTCGTCGTGTTTGTTCTCCGTTGTGTTGTGCTGTTGTCCCCGTTGTAGGTTAGTGATTGGCCTCTGTCTCCTTTTTTTCTGTGTCTTCAATATGACGAGTCGATTTGATATGAAAGATCGCCTTTCGGAAATGACAAAAAACGAGTTTCAGGAATTTTGCTCTTTGTATGACATTGGGCCGGAATTTCGCCCTGTTATTCCAGTGAAAAAACAGAGTATCCTCGATGGTCCTCCCGGGTCAGTTGGTCTCTATACTTGATTTTTAGAGTTTTCTAATCTTCGTCTTCCCTTGTCTGTGTTTTGTATAAATGTTCTTGAGTATTACCGGTTGAATCCTTGTCAACTGGCACCTTACGGGTTTAGTAAGATAACGCACTTCCAAATGGCTTGTAAAGCCGTTGGGGCAGTCGCTACTGTTGCTCTGTTTCGGCGCTTTTGTCACCTTGCGAAAAATGGTGACTGGTTGAATATACAACGTCGTAAGGATCCCACCAGTTAGTTAGTTAGTTAGTTAGTTTTTCCCTCAAATCCCACTGTAATATACCGAAAGACCCGATTTTTCTGGGTGTCCGCTACTATTTTTCCTTTTCCTCTCCTGTTTCGCAACCCAAGGATCCTCTTTTTGAGTTGGAGTTGTGTGATCCAGCCGTGAATGTTTCCTATTACAAGCTGTTGGTGACTAATAAAACGCATATCCGTACCTTTCCGTGCTTATCCTAGCCGGGTTGAGTAGGAAGTGGTTGTTAACAGGTCATTATTAGTGTTTCACTGACATGGCATTGGTATGTTGCCTGTTTCTAGGTCCCATTGATTGTTTACTTATGAGCTAATCAATTGTGTATTTCGCTTATGTTAGTGATGATGGATTTTTATCAACTAACTGATGAATCTGTTTTACAGAGATGGGGCTCTTGGATGTGATGCAACTGGATACCAACTCGGATGTCGAAAGCTCGTCATAGATATTATTGTATGGCGAAGAGGATGTCGTGACAAGTCATCTTCGAACTGTGTTTACCGGTCAATATACACGAGTGTTCTGCCAGACGCTGGAGTGATTTGGAGTGATTTGCCTCCGATCTCTATGGAGGTTGAAGATGTCGATGTTGTGTCAAAAAGGAAGAAGTCTTTGCATGAAAAGGAAACCTTGGACGTTGCTGCCCCCGCCAAAAGGATGAAAACACGATCTTCCAAGGGAAAAGCCCCGCTGGTAAAGGGGATAGATATGTGCAAATTTTGTCATCGAGTGGGACCCTTGTTGAGGGTTGGGATGGTCTTGGTTTGAGTTAAAATCCAAGTGTGAAATCTCCTGTTAAGGCTAGTGCATTCTCGGAGCACATTGCAGGTCCTTTGGAAAAGGAATTTTCTACTCAACCGTTTGTACCAATTTGGGATGTCTGTAATGGAGACGTGTTTAATGATCCGAAGGTTTGCAGTGATGTGGTGACTTCCATGTCGACTCCTGGGCAGAAAGCAGCTATGGCCTTGATGACTAATACAGCTTTAACTGATAGTTTAGTTACCAACTGGGTTCAATTGGGACTCTTTATTACCGAAAGTTTGCATCGTTGGTCTAGTTGTTATGAGAAATCGAAGGAGAAAACAACCATCCTGCTAAACAAGCTGAATAAAGAAAATGAGCGTGTACTTTCTTTGGAGAAACAAGTTTCCCTCCTTCAGGATGAAAAGAAAGAGTTTTTGACTCATGTTGTTGAGAAGAAGAAAGAGATTCATGAGAGAGAATCCATGCTAAATGATACCAAGGAAGAGGTGGATAAAGGCTTAGCCGCACTGGCTGAGGGTTTAATGCTTCCCTGAATGATGAGCGAAAAGCCTTTAAGGCTGAAGAGAGCAAGATGAAAGCTTCTCTTGATCAACTGTTGCAACAAAACCAAGCTCTTAATGCTCATGTAGAGGAGATGTCAAAGGATCGTGAATGGATGGTGGTTCATGGGTTCAAATAGGTGGTTGATTTTCTGCATCGTAGCCCAGAATACTTGGAGCCTCTTGCGGCGGTTAAAAACGCATCCCATGCCTATAGTATGTATGCTAGTATTTGTGCATGTTACAAGTATGCGGTGCCTGGCCGTGCAACGGAAGCATTGCCTAATATGCTCCAGACTCCAAGGCCAAACTGCACCAAGCAATGAACAATTTTGAAGGGACTCGCTTTCCTTTTCTGGACTTGATCTCTCAACATCTTGCCATACCACTTGTTTGTAGGGAATGGTGCCTCAAAATTTTGAAACTGTGGTGGTGCTTGGAGGTCAACTAAGTACTAGTAAAATGAGTGTCGTGACTCCTTCATCATCCATGCTACTACCGCGGTTCCCTGCTGGTGTTGGTCAATCCATGGATACTTTCATGCTGCTGCACAGAAATCCACCGGAACAGTTGTCAAGGAGACACCAGACCAAGCTGTTAAGGATGGGAGCAAAGGATAGACCCTTGCTGCTCTTTTGGAACTATGTCAACTTAGCTTATGGCTTTTAGCTATGGATGAAAAACATTGTAGTTTGTTTTGTGTGATTTTGGTTAAGATGTTGTTTAGAACAACTTTATGTTTCCAAGCATTGTGTCTTTTATGATTTGCATTTGTGCTTTGATGTAAGCCGAGCCCGGCTCTTTCTTAATTTATTTTGATAACTATAAACATCTATTAGATGGTGTTCTTGCATATGTGACAATGTGTGTCTGTACTTTGCCTTAGCCATGTCAAGGTGATCAGTCTTGCTGACTAAGTGGCTTTGGTCATTGATGACCTTATTGGTACATCAGTGATTGTCGGCATACATTGCATGGGTAGGTCACTGCCGGATCCTATGGAGAAAATATCAAAAAAAGATCTCATCCTTGCTACACAGGTAGGACAAGGTCGGATCCCATGGAATTTGCACACTGTTATCCTTAGTGTGGTTGTTTCTATTTATTTTTTGTTTTGTTATATATATGTGTATGTGCACACATTGTTAATGTAACACCCCGACCGATGGCGGAAACATCGGGGCGGCACGAAGTGTAGATTGTTCATAGCAAAAGGTATATAGTTGTAAATAATTCAAACTTCGCATTCAATTCCTCATTAACTTCAAACATTCATTACATTGCTTAAATGTTCAAAACCCTAAATATTACATCAATTCAAAACCCTAAATATAATAAATTTCAATTTCAATCCAAGCTCATAAATATAGCTAACTTGTCATGTCCACCTGAAACATGTTTAAAATCAAGTGTCAACTATGAATAGTTGGTGAGTTTCATAGGTTTGATCATATAGCAAAATAGTTTAATAATAGATAAGTTAACACATGGGAATACCAAACACAAATGCACAAAGATTGTCAATGAACAAATAATTGATTAGATAGTTAAGTTTGACCAGTAGGGAACAATCACCGCGAGCTTTCCCTCACAGGGAAAACCCATCCAGGGTGGGTGGTCAATCCAATAGATCCATTATTGCTACCAATAGATAAGTTGTGATCAATGCAATGTTCAATAGTTAATTTCAATAGATAAGTTCAAAAGATAAGTTCAATAGATAAGTTGAAGCAACTAAGGCCATTTAAGCCAAGTTCACATGGTTTAAAGATAAGTAAAGTTCAACATAACATGTTTCACACCAAAAGTTTAAAACAAGTAAAAGAGGGGCTATGAAGACTCACCTTAGTATATGAGGCAGTCTTTGCAATAGTTGTTCAAGTATAGTTCAACAATATTCAACACAAATTCAATGTTCACCTAAATAGTTCAATAGGCATATGTTAACATAACTATGTCCTTCTATGGATTTATCTAAGTTCTAAATGGATCAACGGTTCGATTTGTTTTGAATAGACAATCTTGCAATTTATTATGATTTATAAAAGTGAAATAATGGTTATAATACTTAAATTTCTTATGTTTCATAAATTATAAATTAGAAGTTTTGAAATGTAACTTATTTTATATTTAACCAAAATAATAGAAAGAATTGTTTTATAGTTTTTAAATCTTTAAATGATGTTAACTAATAATTTAGAGTATTTTGTTAAATCATGTAATAATAAGTTGTAAAAAGTTTAAATAGAATTTATTTTATATTTCAACATAGACTATTTAATATTTCATTATGAAAAACATTTGTAAATATCTAGATTTATAAAATATACACCATTGTGTATAAAATTATTAAATAAACCTTTGAGTATTAAACATACAAAATCTATAACTATTTACTTTAAAATTTTATAAATCACATTTTAATAATACAAATAGATAAAATGAAAGAATGTTAAAATGTAAAGTCTCCTTTTATTTTACAAGTTTAATAAATTTAGTTAACCCCTTTTTCAAAAAAAAATCATAATTAATATATACCTTATTAAATAAATTTATTCAGAATAATAAATTTATTTATTTTATAACAATAATGGATTTTAGTTCATAAAAAGTTTTGTGAAAACATAATTTAATAATATGTTTTTTTTAAAATAAAAATTATAAAAGCTGTTCAAAAAAAATTAGTCCAGAATCGGTGCAAACCCGCTTCAAACCCTCGACCTTAACTTTGAAACGCAGCACACCAACAGGGTGATCCAAGGCTCTAAACCACGATCATTTTGGTTTCAGTATGTATTTATTACCCTCCCCCCCCCACCCCCAATTCTTAGTTCTATTTTCGAACCCTAATCTTTTCTCCCTCAAATTCGACAAGTGTCGACGAAAACCCAGAGTTAGGCGATCGATTTAGCAATGATTAGCAGATTATGGTGCGTTCTGTTAGCTCAGAAAGTTGCGTAGAGCTCCTGTGAACTTGTATTGTCGATTAATTGAGTTTATATACTTGTTTTAGCCGAGTATGATTAACGCGTTTTTGAGGTGTATTTTTGTTAATGGTTTTTGATTAATTCGTTATTTATTCGTTTAATTGTTAATTGGGATTGATTTAATCGCTTAAAAACTTGCCTGAATTGGTTCTATCTAGCTGTAATCGAGTTGTATAGAGCGGATTTAAAAATCGGGTTAAGGGAATGGGTCGTGGTGATCCAGGTGAGACATGGGTGAGAGAGATAAGGAGTTTGGGCATATGGCAGCTTTAGTCCCCCTTGTTTTTTTTTCCTCTTATTATCAGCTTCTGTTTTTGACACTTTGTACCCTTAAACTTTTATAAACCCATTTTAGTTTTTATTAAAATTAGTATAATGAGTTTGTATTTTATAGAGATTAATATACATAAATTATTTATATATTTATGGATGTTTTTATCATTGTTTTAAATTTTACAAATTTATTTTTTTATAATTTATTTAAAATTAATAATTAAATTATGTGTAAATTTATTTACTTACCACAAATTTCTAAATTTTATAAACTTATTCTAAGGTTACAAATTAAGTTTTTTTATAAAAAAAATGTGTTTTTGTTTCGATTTTATTAATTTATAAATTTATAATTGATTACTTATGCATTTTTGAAATATGTTTAGTTTATTTTTTCGTATTTTTATATATATGTATTTGTATTATTATTCATAGTCATAAATGAGAATTTCAAATGACGTCGTAAATCTTTTAATAAATATAATTGTTTATTATTAATTTTTAGGAATGTTGCAGTTAAATATTTGGCAAGCGTAGAGAACATCTCTGTTATGCCACGTATAGATTCAAATGGTTAATTTGTGGCAAACCGTATAGAAAACAACACTCTAACATGTTTTCATATAAGAGAATGGCATATAGACGTATAACATGAAGGATGTCACATAAAAGTTTCCTGAACAAAAAGTAAACATGCTAGGATCACTTAGTTGTTCATACATAGAAACGTCTTAAATTGCAAACATTCTAGTGCCTGGGGTCTGACTTTCCCTCCATGGTTTTTAACTTATAGGAGCCTCGATTGTGAGCTTTTTCTACCTGGTAGGGTCCTTCCCATTTGGGACCCATTTTTCCTCCGTCCTCCTTGCGAATCGCCTCATTTTTTCAAAGGACCAGGTCGCCTGGCTTGAACACCTCTGGCTTAACACTGGCATTATGGTATTTTTCCATGCTTTGCTTGTACCGTGCCTCTCGGATACTGGCTTGTTCAGTTTCTTTAGTTACCAGTTCCAGGTTAAGGGATACCTAACTATCATTGCTTTCTTCGTCAAACATGTGTTGGGACGACGACTTATGATCCGTAGACAAAACGGGGTTCTGCCCCTGATCTTTGCCTTCAGTTTAGTTTGCCTTTTCTATTATTTCAAGTTAGGAGTCACTGGGGTCTACAAGCAATCATTGTAGTCTATTAGAAGATCCAGTTTTTCGGAAGCAAGACAATGCCTCGTAAGGAAGACTTAATCGAAATTTTGGCCGATCTTAGAAGGAAGACAAACATTTGAAATGAAATGTTGATCGTAGGTTTCATCTGTTTTTTAGAAGTTTGGATTGTTTCATGGAAGTTTTTCTGTTTATCGGAAAACCTTAGCATATTGGGAAGCTTTTAAATTTTAAGAAGTTTTAATGTTCTATCAATAGACTATTTACTTCCAAGAGGCTACAATACCTTCCGGAAACATTTGGATTGTTCTTGCAATCATTCTGCATAAAAGTTCATCCAAGATCAAGCTTGTGTTTGATATGCGTGAATGAAGGAGGGAATAGAATTACTTACTATATTTGAAGAAAAAAATATGTTTGGTAACTACATAAGAATAATATACAATTACATAAGGAATATGAATCCTTCTCTTCTAATGATTTTAATTCCTAAGAGAATGGTTCTTTTTTTCATTACTTCAAGGAATGAAATATCCCACCCATTTCCCGACCGGACCCATGACCTGAACCACGACTCGACCCATGAACCCAAGTCCCAACTATGACCCTGAACCATCACCCGACCCATGAATTTGCGGCCATGGTCTGAACCACAACCCAACCCATAGCATGAACCATGCTCTGACCCACAATCTGACTCAAGATCCAAACCATGACCCGGAACTTGACACGTGCTTTGAACTATGCCTTGAATCATGACCTAAGCCATGAATTGAACTAGGACCCAACCCTTGATAAAACTATGATCTGACCCATGCCCGAACCATGACTCGACCCTCATCCTGAATCGTGACCCGACCCATGTCATTAATCATGAACTGACATGCCCATAAATTATAATATATTCATTCATTTTTTTGTCTATATTAAGTAATGATTTATTTCATTTCAATGGATACCAAACATGACAATGAAATAGTAATGAAGAATTTCATTCCATCGTTCATTCCATTATCTCTTTCATTGCATTTCTTATTCATTTCATTCACTCATACCAAGCAGACCATAAGTATTTTGGTGAGTATCATCCTTAAATTTCATTAAAATTATCAAATTCTTCTATTTCATCCTTAGAAAAGTTGTCTTTCATCGCAATTTTGATTTTGAAAAATGTAAAGTTCGATTATCGATACCAATTCTTCATACTTTTATACATAATATATTTTTGTGGTATGAAATAAGATTGAGGGGATTTGCTAGCTGATATAATTTTTCACAATCTTATTTTAATACAATTTGTTGCTTTGTTTTTGAAATTTACCATATTAAAAGGTTGTTTTTTGGTTATTGATTATTTTAATTTTTTTGAAGAAATGATGTTTTGATACACATGCAATGCTTTTTATTAGTTGGAACGTGTTAATGTTTCACACCATATTTCATGTGTAATGTGTAGCACCCAAACCCGTTTTAATGTTTTTACAACTTCAGAAAGTGGTCCCAGAAATTTCAATTTAATTTCTCAAAACTCGGTTCGAAAATAAGTAACCATCTAGATCCAAACAACATAAGTATATCAATTTCCATGTTTACAATGAAATCCCTTGAATTTCATTTAGTATTTTATTTTAGATATTCCCAAGTTATTTATTCGATCTACCAAAATTTGTGCTCAATCATTATTCGTAGCCATACCTGTTTAAGACCTACAAACACCACATATATGTTTATCATTAGTTCATAAGAATTAAGTAAGTCGACTTTCTTAACCCTCATATTAATCTCATCAAGATATCAAAAATCCGGACAAAATGTGTTGTCAGTTCCAACGAACCATATAGAACTCAGGCGTATGGTAGCAGCCGTCTAGCGTACATACCTTAGCTCCTTGCATATCATACGCTGCCAACAACTCTTTTGCATATTTTTGCATCTTGCAACGCTCAATTCCTACGGTTCAAATTTCCTAAGTACAATCAGAGTTAAATCAATTATCAATCATAATCAATCTCAACAAACACATTATAATGGGTTGCTTTTACTCAAATCTTACAATAATATAAAATGTTGAAATACCATCTCATCGGGCTATCCACCCTCTAGTTATTATATTTATGCCTCCATGTAATAATTAATGTTCGCACTCAAGTGATCCAACACCAAAATAACCAACTTGGATGTTCACACTTGAATGTTACATTTCAAGCTATTGATTTTGACACGGGTGTCTACTCTCTATTGGTATATGCAACATATGACGACTTTGATTGTCATCTACCAGTGATCCATCGTATACCCTAACTATAATAAGAATATCCACAGTCTAGTGGTCCATTCAATTAAAATTCAAGCATAACATATAACACATTGGAACATAATAGCTGTTAACATGTCATTCTACCAAACTCTTCCAAGTGGATATTTATGCAATCAATATACAAAATTCAATTTACACTATAGACTCGTTCTAAAACATGAATGTTGTATCATAGTGGGTTGAGTGACTTACTTTAGTACATATGTTAAGTAGGGTCTGTCGGTTCTTTATCTTGCCTTTAGGGTCCACTTGAACATTCACTACCACCACTGAAAATGTATTAATCGAAACTTCATGTTACAGAAAGCTCGATTAACTTATCTTTATGTCATCACCCTGAATTGAGCTCAGCAATGTCAACGTACTTTCTAGTTTAATTTGCAGGGAAGATGAGTGAACTAGGGTTTTATTCGGTTTTGGGGCGTGTGTGTATTATGGAGTCTTTTTTTCTCTGAATGAGAGATTTCGTTGCTTCTTTTTTCTTTTATAAGGCTAGGTGAGTCCTCATACCTGTATGTTAGAGAAACGAGGGTTACCCATTAATTAGGGTCCCACCATAACTGTTTTATGATTTCTTTTGTCTTTTATTCAATTAACCATAAACATATATTCGTACATACGTACATGCATATATATATGTGTGTGTGCGCGCGCGCGTAAGTATGCGGGCACATGTTACTTCCTCAAGTAACCCAGTCCAGGTGTTTTCGCTTTTCAAGGGAATAACCTAGACTAACTCTTACCTTTATAGGATTTTATCCGTGCATATGAGTGTATATCATGTTGTAACATTAGTGGGTTATTATTGTTATGGTATTTTTAGTAGTACCGGTGTAAAGAATATGTGAGGGAGAATGACATATGAAAGTAATGATTTTGGTGTCACGAAGGGTCTTTTTAGCCGTTATCAGTCAATATGTACCGACTATTGGGATTCCGGCTCGTGCAGACGTTTCGTTAGTTTTCCCGTTTTCTTAAAAAATCAAAAATTATCCCCCTTTTCCCCCAAAGTATATATAGACGTGCTTCAAGATCAGAGGGTATCCCTTATCTACTCAAATCTTCTGTTTTCTTTTCCCTTTCTTCTCTACTCTTATAGCTCCCAAATCTACGAAGAACCCTATGATTATGGCCTCCTCTTCTTCTTCTTGAGATAAGATTTCTAAAAGTTCCCCTGTCGATAGCTAATCACGAGATATCTTGGATGCCCTCTGATTTCGAAGAATTTCTTCAAGAGTTTCGGATTTCCCCTGAGTGGAACCTAGAACTTCCGAGCATGGGACAGACAACCCTTGATGCTCCGGCTGGAAAACTTTGCTTGTATGCTGATTTTTTTAGGTTTGCTCATTTAGGCTTCTTATTAGCTTGTTTTGCTTACGGATGTTGTAGGGTTACAGCTTTCATATTTCGCAAATGAGCCCCCTAGGTTTGATTCGTTTATTTCATTATAAGTTTGTGCTAAGGAGTGTTCCCCAAAAGGTCGTTCCTTTATTCTTCCGTGTTTTCTTCAAACCGGTGAAGAAAGATGATTGTTTTCTTTTGATAAGCGAGGTGGCCCTTCCATGGTTCACAAGGTTCCTTCCGGTTCCCGGGAGGAACAAGTTCTTTTTTATCAATGAGAAGGTTATCCCTAGAAAGATGCAATGGCGCGCTTCTGACGAGCACCTTTCTGGTCCGTCCCTGAGGAGGGTCGATATGAGGACAACAAGGTTTATAAGTGGTTGTGTGAGCATCCTACAGACATTCAGTCTCTCCCAGAACATGCCCTTGTGGCTGCGAGTATGAGTCGCTTCTGGGATTCCTCCACTACTAAGCCTGTATACTCCTTAAAAGGTGGAGGTATGTATATCTTCTATCATTCCTTAGGTTCCTTGTGACTTACTCCATTTCTTTTCTTTTTATTATGGTTTATTTACGGTTTCTATGATTTCTTTAGGTGACAGATTTTTCTTTGAGTTTTTATTGGATTCACGCTGCGAGCTCCTGGTTCCAATAGCTAGGCCGCTAAAACCTCACGAAGTCCCTATTTTGGAATTTACTAAACATTGTTTTGCATTTCCCCAAGAGGGTGAGAACTTGGATACTACCCTCATTTCTGGTTCTTCACAACAAGTATAAATCTCTTGTTTAGTCCTTGTTAATTCTTCCTTAAGTGGTTCGTATTTATGTGATCAATGTCATATTTGCAGCCTTCCTTATCCAACATTTCGGAGTGCACTTTCCTTGTGGATGGCGCTGCCCTAGAAGTGGGATCTCCCAAGATGTCTTCCTCTCAATCTTCGCAGTGATTTCTATTGGGTTAAACCAGCCATCATCTACTTTGATCACACAGGATCCTTCTCCTGCTTCAACTGTTGCAGCATCCTCTCTCGTCCCCTCCCTGTTTAGTGGCTCCCCCCCCCCAAGTCACCTTCTATGGGGGAGAAGTTTTCTGGTTCGCTGGGTCATCCTATAAGAAACCCCGCGAGAAGGAGTTTATCTCGGCCATGATTAAGAGATACAACCGGAAGTGTCATGGTAAGATATATGCATTTTATATATTATATTGTATCCTTATAAGAGTCTTTCTTCGCGTGGTTTTATTTAATTATTACTTGTCTTATTTTTCTTCACGTGAGTGCCTCCAATTTGCCACTTTGATAAGACTTGGCACCAAAAAACCTAAGGGGGTGTGAGTTCCCTTCCATCGATTGCGCCTCCAACTTCTCTGGTTGAGGTTACTAGAGGATCCGAGGTGTCCACCACTCCCCTTCATGTTTCTCCGGCACCGGTATCTGCTTTAGTCCAGCCATCTGCTCAAGTTACCTTTTCTTCTCCTCCTAGTGCTTCCACAGTTGTCACTACTATCAGAGTCCCTTCTCCTCCCAAAGTATCCTCCACCGTATCTCCTGCCTTCTTATCTAACAGATCTGTCAACTTGGGTAAAGCTTTGCTCAGCTCTTCTGCCATGACTAAGCCACTTCCCACTTCTTCTCCTGCTGGGTTAAGATATGATCTCCCCCCCCCCCACCCCACCCACCCCACATCACTACTCACTTTAACCCCAATGGTGGATGACCCTCAAACTTGCCAAGAATTCCTTTTCAGATGCATACCTACCCAGGAGGCAGAAAGGGTTCAAGGTTCTTCCCTTTCGCTCCTGGGAGATCGGCTGGCCTTGGCTTTGGGATCCCTTGTTTCCAGACTCCCTGAGGTCGGCCAAAGGGCATAGTTTTTGGAACAGGAGTTGCAGCTATAACCTCTATGGTTTTTCAATTTTCTACTTGAATTATAATTATACTCGTACATAATAAAACAAAGTTTATAACATCCTTTGGATAGTTGTATTCATAGTTTTGACATAATATAGCTTTCGGGTGACTATTTAGCCAACATTTTCCCATCCTCGAACTAATATTTTGAACTACACAAATCTTCTAGATATACTAGTATACTAAGTAGAAAATACGTTCAAACGGTGCCTAAAACCGAGCCCAAACGAAGCAAGAATAAAAAACCAAAGTTTGAGAATGTAACCCTTGACTCACGCCAATATCCAAAGTTTAAACCCAATTCTCGACACCATGAATATTGGATTACTCTCTTCCATATGAAAGTACTCTGAAAACAATGAACTTGGGCGAAAACCTTGCGCAAAACGGAGTTATAACGAAGCGGGAATCGCGAAAACAAGTTTGATGTTTGTTGACGATTGCAAGACGTGAATTCTCTTTAAAAATCATCCCACATCGCCCAAGAAACCAATATTTTTCCCCTTGAAACACCTATAAATATCCTTGCTTGGTCCCTTGTAGCTTTGCAACTCCTAGTTGAGTATAAACAAGTAAAATAACCAAATTTTGGTCGTTCTACAAGTGCAACACCCATTGGGATGTTGAATGTAGTAGTTTTATTTTATGCTCTTGGTGAGGAGGTGCTGCCCTTCGAGATCGTCTCGTTTGCAAAGTTTCTTTGAGGTAATTTTCTTTTTTTTTCTCTTCTTTTCATTATTCATTTATTTATTTATTTTTCTAGTCTAATTATATGAGCTTAGGCTATTAGTTGTCAGTATTAGGCTTGTTTAGGTTGCCTTGTTTAGGCCGCCTTTAGAGTTGGTGTAGTCTTGTAGAGGCTCGTTAGGCCAACGAATCCGGACTATGATGTCCGTTCATTTAGTTATGCCAAGAATAATGTTTACCCATCCTCGTTGCATTCGTTTGACAAGGTTGAACCACGTTTGCATTCAGATCGTGTACTTGTTCCTTTGAGCTGCTGTATGGCCACACACATTCACTTCTTAGGGCATCCATTTTGATACAACTATTGATCTTGATTCTTCTTCATTATACTAGTTTTCTCGAGCACCATTAATGTGAGTACATTCATACTCCCCAGCTTCTTTACATTTTGTAATGTTTTAGGGATGTTACACATGCCTTATATAAATCATGTTATTCTTAGAGTCAAAACACAAATGATGCAATGACTTAGTCTTTAGAAATTGCCTTTGGTTGTATGTGATTACTTGTTGAATTATGTATGCATTATTATAAACAATTGCAAGCATGTGTTTACATACTTACAATAAGGCCTTGCAAGCCTTTGGTGTACAAGTATGGTTTGACATTGTTTGAGGACTATTTGAGAACTATTGAGGACTATTTGACAAATATTGAGGACTATTGAGAACAATGATTATTTGTATGTATGCCTTGTGTAACTGTTGATGAATTACATGAACTTTTGTGCTATACATGATGCCTTAGAAACTTGTGAGAACATATGCTTTAGGTTTATACTTTAGACTTTGAATTTGCATCTATTTCTTATGTATTATATAAACTTGTATGTGTACTCACCAACTATGCAAATAGTTGACAAAAATTATTTTACATGTGTGACAGGTTAAATGCAGCTCATGAAGACATAGGAATAGGATTAATAGACCTAGTTAATTCTTTAAAACAATGTTTAGAATTTCATTTGAAATTGTTTGTTTATCCAATTATTGTAATGTAACTTTAGTTTGATTAATGAAATGTTTGTATTGTTAATAATGAATGCTTTAATTATTCAAACATATTAATAGCACCATGAGCTAATGAACAGTCGAAATCGTACCCTGACGTGTTCTGTCGTCGGTCGGGGTGTGACAGCAGCGCCTTGGTGTGGAGCACCAAGTCCTCCATTTCGAGGTGCTCCAAATACACGTGGAAAGAGAGAAAGACAAAGCATAACTCTCCTCTCTTCGTAATCAAAATGCGTACTTACGCGCGGACCGGGTAAGTGCCCTAAAATTGCAAGAAGCCTTAGACGAAAAGGAGGCAATTATTCACTGCTTGAACGCCAAAATGTCTAAGGAGAGGGATGAGTTTGTCCTTTACCAAGACAATAATAACCGCCTTCTCCTCCAGCACACCATGGATAATAAGGAACTGCACCATAAGGTTAACAACTTGGTGGCGTCTTTAAGAGAGGCGGAAAAATTAGCTCAGATAAAAGAAGTAGGTTTTGTCCATCTTCAAAAGAGACTAAACTCTTTAGAAGAGTTTGCAGCTATGCAAAGATCACAAAAACACAAGTTGATCCGTGAAGGCAATCCCTGGTCCTTTGAGGCTATCGGAATGAGTCCGAGATATTTAGACTTGATTGAAGGACTATCTACAGCCTCCTACTAGGTAGGCCACCAACAGGAGATGAAGGACGGATATCAAATGTCCCAAGAAGGGGCAACCTATCGAAGGCCATCATGTCTTCGCACCCCGGGCTATGATCATTTAAGCACAGCCTACGAGGCTCTAAATGATCTAGAGTTGCCGCCTTTAATCAATGATATTACCCAGACTGCCTCGGATGATGACTTGGAAGGTCTTCAAACTCTTCTCAAATCTCCCACCAAGTTTGATGAAGAAGGAGATGACCCCACTTCTGCGATGGACAGAACGTCACCTTCTTAACTATTCATGACTTTTAGCATTTGCTACTTGTAATTTTAATTGCTTGTAATTGTATATGAATTCATTTTTAGCAAGCTGTTATTTTTTGAACATGCTACTGTATTGAAGTGTTTTATTCTTGTTTTGTCACTACATTGGTTTGATATGTTACACGTGTTGGCATGGGTTGGTATAAATGAAATAAAGTAGGACATCTGACAGGTATGTTTAATATTGTCAAGCAGCTAAGCGTCGAATATTGCGACACCCATTAATAATAAATTAGGTCGGGCATTAAATTCAAAGTTACGGATGAGATAGTTTTTTAGATGTTATGTCAAAATCTTAGAGATTTCGTGGTGATTTGTTGCATGCTTTTGAGGCTCTATAAATAGGAAATTTTTCTTCTTGTTGCCTTCATTGCAATTCCTTCCCTCATACCTTCTAAACAAAATTTTCTCTGCCCTCTCTTCTCCAAGAGATCATTTCTCTCCTTCCTACCTGCTCTGTTATTGTGAGTTTATTATCGCCTGTCAAAGTCTATGGGCACTCTTCGTCTTTAAGTTGCATGCCTCATTCCTTTCTCCCAAAAGGTTCCTTTTTCTTCTTTATTACGAACTCTTGCTTTGAAAACTCTAGTGTTTTGTTTTTATCCGTTGTTTGCTTTTCCTTACAGCTGCAATTGGAGGGCTATGCCTCTTTGGGACGTTTATTCTTTTCGGTAGGACTCGGGGGCTTGTTATTACATGTCAAAGGTTGCCGGTCTACAGCAGCGATTGAAGGACTGCAAATACATTTTTTGAATGTCTTGTACTTTGAGGGTTTATTATCACATGTCACCTCCACCCTATTCCGTTGGCAATAGAAGGGAGGTCGGATGCTTTCTTCCTCGCTCCTGTATTCCTTAAATTTCCAGATATTCCAGGAGTTTGGTCGTCCAGAGCCCTGATATGGACATCATTCGACCTACTTATGATATTACTATGGCGTTGCTTTGCCTGAGACACACTTATTAGATGTCCCTATTGAGGATGTACTTAGTTTCAACCATATTATTTGGTTTAGGGTTTAGGGTTTATTTAGGCGATTGTCAATATGATTTACGAGAATTTATGTTTTGACTTGTTTGTAATATTTGTAACCTTATCGGCTATTAATGTCTTTGTTTATTGTTGGAAAATATAATCATGTTAATATGTGCTACGGGGATCTTTTAAACATTTCATGATATTACATAATCTTGTGGACCCTTTGAGGGCTTTCTATGTAAGTTAGGCGTATGCGCGTGTTTGAGTGTGGCAGAATAGCAAAGACCTTCATAAGGTCTTCTACGCATATTTGAGCGAGGTAGAGAAATGAAGACCTTTAGATGGCCTTCTGCACGTGTTTTGGGCGCTGTAGAGAAGTGAAGACCTTTTGAGGGTTTTCTGCACATGTTTGAGTGCGACGGAAAAGTGAAGACCTTTTGAAGGTCTTTCGTGCACGTTTGAGCACGATGGAAAAGGGAAGACCTTTTGAGGGTCTTACGTGAACGTTTGAACGCGGCGAAATAGTGAAGACCTTTTAAGGGTCTTCCGCACACGTTTGAGCGCAACTGAAAAGTGAAGACCTTTTGAGGGTCTTCGCGCACGTCTGAATGCGATGAAATAGTGAAGACCTTTTGAGGGTCTTTCGCACATATTTGAGCGTAGCCGAAAAGTGAAGTCCTTTTGAGGGTCTTCTTCGCAAGTATGAGCACGATGAAATAGTGAAGACCTTTTGGGTGTCTTCTGCGCATATTTGAGCGCAACCGAAAAGTGAATCCACGCATATTTGAGCGCAATCAAAAAGTGAAGACCTTTTGAGGGTCTTCCGCGCACCTTTGAGCGCTACAAAATAGTGAAGACCTTTTGAGGGTTTTCTGTGCATATTTGAGTGCAACCGAAAAGTGAAGAATTGTTTAGGGTCTTCCACACACATTTGAGCACGGCGGAAAAATGAAGACCTTCTGAGGATCTCCCACGCATATTGAGCGCATGCTGAATTTATTTAACAAAGTTGATATGTGTGCGTCATAATCATATAAAAACTTCATATCATTCAAAGAACATCATACTAACTGACCTGAGTGGCCTTTTTGTTTTTACATATAACGTTTCTTTAATTGGGCCCCATTTCACGTTCGGGGTATCTTGCTTCCATCAATCAAGGATAAGTCGTATGCTCCCTTTCCCGAAACATCATCAACTACATATGGCCCTTCCTAATTTAGCCCTATTTTTCCTTGATCTTGAGCCCTGCTAGCACTGTTGCTTCTCCATACGTAAACTCCCTTTTTGAAAGTGACTGGATGCACTCTCTTGATATAATGTTTCTCCATTTGTCTCTTCTATATTTCTTCTTCTAGTGCCTCCTGTTCCCTTTACTCCAGGACATCTAGATTCTTTCGCAACCCCATTGCTGGTCTTATGCATCGTTATGTGAGCCCACAATACGCTAGGAAATTCATCTACCCATGAGGCCCCTGCCTCGTCCAATCTGGCTTTCAATCCTTCCACCAAGCTCCCGTTAATTCGTTCAACATGCCTGTTACTTTGTGGGTACACCACCAAACTAAAAGTCTGTCTTATTTTCAACTCTTCTCACCACTGTTGAAAGTGTTTATTAGTAAAATGAGTTCCATTGTCACTGACCAAGTATAACGGGATCCCAAAGCGACAAATAATGTGCTCCCAAACAAACCTCTTAACTTGCTTTGCTATGATGGCTGAGAGCGGTTTTGCCTCCACCCATTTGATAAAATTGTCGATGGCTACTACTAATATCTTCGTGTTACCCGCGCCAGATGGAAATGGGCCCACCAAATCAATAGCCCACTTTTGGAACGGCCATGCAGATGTCACCGGTATGAGCGCATTCTTTGGGCGCGTCAAGTAGGGTGCATGTATCTGACAAAACTGGCATTTCCTAACTTCTTTTGCACTAAGATGCATCCGGGGTCAATAGTACCCCAAATTGGTGAGCTTGGCCACCACTGCCCTCTGATCCGCATGAATTCCACAAATTCTGGGGTGGACTTCCCTCACCAAATAGTTAGCCTCCTCTTTGTCTATACATTTTAATAACGGTCCTAGGAATGTTCTCCTGTATATGAGGTCTTCTTGCATCTCATATTGTAAAGCCTTGCACCGAAGCTTGTGAACGAGAATTTTCTCCTTTGGTAGTTCTCCCTTAACCAAGTAATTTACTCTAAGATCCATCCACATGGGTTCTTCCCCTTGAATTACATTGATCGTGTCAATTTTTGTGGTTGTAGAATGAATTTCCTCAACCAAAATCTCCTTCACCGGGTCCTTAAAACTAGAAGCCAACTTACTTAAGGCATCAGCTTTTTTGTTTTGACTTCGCGGAACATGTATGACTGTACAATCTTCAAACTTCATAATGAGACCCTTGGATACTTCCAGGTACAGTTTCATCCGCTTTGTTCTTTAACATTATAGGTCCCGTTTATCTTATTCGCAACTAGCAGTGAGTCTACGTGCGCGACCACTTTTCTAGAATTTTCTTCTAGGACCAACTTCAAACATGCTATCAGGGCTACATACTCGGCTTCATTGTTGGAGGCTTTGAATTTTAACTTTAATTCTATGGCCTTTTCTTTTCCACAAGGGTCTACCACGATGATTCCCATTCCAGCTCCTTCAGCGCATGAAGCCCCATCCGCGTATATTACACATACTTCCTTCACTTCTTTGTTCTCCTCCATTTCTACAATTTCTTGGCATCCTTCCGGGACTTCCGCGATTACGTCCGCAATGGATTGCACTTTGATCATGATTCGTGGCTTGTACTCCAGATCGAATAGCCCGACTTCTATAGCCCATTTACCCAATCTCCTGGACAACTCAGGCCACCTCAATATTTGTTGCAACGGGATGCGGTGATTACCTAAACTTTGTGTGCTTGAAAATACCGTCTCAATCTTCTTGATGAATGAATCAACGCCAACTTTTCTAACATTGTGTAGTTGGCCTCAGGGGGAGAGATTATGACGCGGAAATAATATGTTGGTGTTTGAACACCTTCCCTATCAACCAAAATAACCGAAAATATCGCGTGCTCCGAAGCGGACAATTACAGCAACAATGTTTCTCTGATGCGCATGGCTGTCAGGGTGGGCAACACTTTTAAATATTTTTTTAAATCTTGAAATTCTTGCTCTGCCTATTTCGTCCTTGGAATTCCTTTTGGCCCACATCCTTTTTAAGTGTATAAATGAAATGCAGTGATTTTTCCACATATTTTGCCAGGAACCTATTGTTGCCACCAGTCTGTCATTTAAAGTTTGCACACCCTCTATGGACTTTGGAGGAGACATGTTTCTGTTGGCTTCCACCTTTTCTGAGCTGACTCTAAGACCTTCCTTTGTGATGACGATGCCTAGGAATTTTCCTTCTGTTACTCCAAACACACATTTTGAGGGATTCAACTTAATCTTGAATTTGCGTAAGTGTATCAAAGTTTCCGCTACATCTGTAAGCATTGTTTTTTCCCCTTTACTCTTTACCACAAATCTTCTACATAGACCTCTAGGTTTTTCCCGATCTGCTCTTTGAAGACCATGTTTATCATTCTCTGATAGGTAGCACCCGTGTTCTTTAACCCAAAAGACATTTTGGTATAACAAAAAAAAATTACATATATCGTATGAAACGCCGTCTTGCTTTCATCCTCTTTCGTCATTTGAACTTGATGGTACCCTTTAAACGCATCTAGAAAATATTTAATAGGAAATTCGCCAACGAATCTACTTTCCAATCAACTTCCGGAAGGGGGTAGTTGTCTTTTGGGCACACCTTATTTAAATTCTTGTAGTCGATGCACATCCGCCATGTTCCATCCGACTTACGCACCATCACTGGGTTGGCCAACCAAGTCTGATGCTTCGTTTCGCATAAGATCCCTGCCTCTACAAGCATCCTTACTTCCTTTATCATTGCTTCCCTCCTATCAGGTCCCATGGTTCTCTTTTTTTTTTGCACGATCGGTTTTTGGGATGAGTGGATCTACAACGGTGTTCTATCACGTTTCAGGGAATCCAAGTCATGTCTGAATGCTGGAATTCAAACACGTCTACATATTCCTTCAGGATCCCTTTCAAATGAACACGAACCTTTTCAAACAAATATTTCCTCAATGTTATTACCTGGTCCGGGAACTTAGGATTGTTGCTCCATTTTTCATCCGACATCAGCTTGACTTCTTTAGGACGAGTTGGTTTCCAATTGTCTATTAGTGCGCATTGTTCCTCCGCCTTTATGCACGCTTGCCATTTGGGCGTGGCAAAGATCATCATCCCTTGCGCCGTTGACACCCAAGCAGCTAGGAGGCTCAGGGCTGTCCTTCCCAAAATCACATTATGTCGTGTCTTTGCAGGGATGACAAGGAACTTAATATTGACGGTTCGCTGTATTATTCCATCTCCGATTGTCAAGGGTAAATTTATTTTTTCAATGGGTTTAACCATTTCTCCCAAAAAAACCTATGACGGGGTAATCTACCTTTTCTAAACGCTTCTAGTCCTCCCAGACATTTTTCTAAAAGCGTGCTCAAATAAGATATCCGCAAAGCTTCCCATATCTATGAAGATTCTGTGTATCTTGTAATACCCAATAATGGTCGTCACATTGAGAGAGCTAGTACTATAGTCCCCATCGCTCGGGGGTACTGTGAGTGGTGCACACATCCACGACTCCAAAAATTATGCGCGTCTCTTTAAACTGTATCTTAGATCCTCCATTTCACCCCTTATAGCGTATATTTCGTGCACTATCTTTGCATCTCGTTTTTCACCTTCATTCGGCTCCTTTTCCGCTTTTTGTTGCAACTCCAAATGTTTCAGGTCCCTAATAGCGTGATACTTATTTATTTGTTTCTTTAGATGCCAGCAATCATTGCTTGCATGGCCATGTACCTTGTGATACTCACAATATCTTGATTTATCCCTTAAGGGACTGTCCCTCAATGGTCGAGGTTGCTCCACCTTCAATCCTTTGGTTCACAGTATCTCACTAGGGGTTTTGGTGAGTGATGGATATCCCGTGAGCCTTTCTTGCCTTCCTTCTCTTCTCTAGGTGACGCTGGACAATTCTTTTTGGGCATACGGTGTATATCTTGACGCCTCCCGATGGGGGTATTTTGGACGCCCCCTATTTCATTGAGTCCCCGCCACAACTGTAGAGTTTGTGTACTCAGCCCGCTCATTCCCTTTTTCTCATTATTTCAATTGCGCCACGTCGCGCTATCCGTCACTAATTCTCTTGCTGAACATAAGCCTTGGCTATTGTCATCAGCAAATTCATATCTTCTGACGTGCGATTGACTCCATGCAGTTTGTAGATGAGATGTTTGTCTCACACGCCATGTATAAATCCAGCCCCCTTCAACGGTTCGGTAGTTTCATTTATTTGCAAGCTTTCTAGGAGGTATCTCACAATGAATTCTTCCACTATTTCATTTGGGCCTCGTCGGAGATTGAGGATCTTTGTCTTATCCCCAGTATGCCTTCGCTGCTGACTAAAATGAAACTTGAATTTATGCGCCAAGTCTTCAAAATTAACAACACTGCCTGCTCGTGAGCTATCAAACCATATCCGCGTCGCCCCTATCAACGTTTGGACTAACATATGGCACCAAGCAGGCATTGTCCACTACTCCACTCCTCCAGTGCTTACAAACACATTATTTCCTACATTCATTTGGTCTTCAGGATTGGTAAGCCCATCATACTTTCCTACATTCGTCGATATCTTAAGCTTCCGGTGAAACTTAGCCATGGCTATGGGTGCTATGAATTTCGACTTCATCATCAGCTTTGGTTGCTTGTACGGCTTACTGTAATTCACGAGGGGAGCATATGTTGGTATATTGGCGTTGGTGAAAGCCGGGTTAACTCCCTCTCCACCACCCATTGCCTGAGATAGGGATATATTTGCGAATTCCATTTGTGTTCGCCAGGAGCGCCTCATGCGCCATCGGTCCTCCCGGCGTATTCAAGGTATAATAGGGTGAAACCAAGGTGTTAGGGGTCAAGGGTGTCATAGGAATTGTTCCATAAACCACTCCTGTCTAGTTAGTAGTGATCGCTGCAGGTAAGGATGTCATTATAGGTATTGATCCTGGGCTATAGTTGTGGTTGTTGAATGAATTGGTCCTGTGGTGGGAGTGGTGTAGATTGGAGAATTCGTTTGATGGGACAAGTAACTATATGGGGGTAACAAGTTAGTATAGGGAAAGATCGGAACGTGCAAGGGCAAAGACATACCATAAGGGAGAACCGGTGTTCTGGGTGTTTGAAGGTTTGATAATTCTGGTACTGGTGCGGAGGATACCGGAAGGACTGTTGGTCCCTCTGTTGTCCGAGGAACGACATGTTCTATCGATGAACTGTGTGCTTTCTCCCCCTCAAACATTGACGCCGGAGATGTCGCCAGAGTTCCCGTGTGAACAATTGTTGCTAATGTAGCTTGGCGGGAAGACGAGTTAACTAAGGTTTTCTTCGGTTTTGGTGCGTATGTATTATGGAGTCTTTTTCTCTGAATGAGAGAATTCTCTGTCTCTTTTTTTTTCTTTTTATAAGGCTAGGTGGGTCCCTCATACATGTCTGTTAGGAAAACGAGAGTTGCCCATTATTTAGGATCCCACCATAAACGTTTTTTGATTTCTTTTAATTTGTCTTTTATTCAATTAACCATAAACACATATTCGTACATACGAATATGCATATATATGTGTGTGTGTGCGCGCACGAGTAATTATGCGGACACATGTTACGTCCTCAACCACCTGGATTATACAATACACATGTCAAAGTCTTAATGCAAGATATTTGTTCAATTTCCATCTTGAACCCGTTTAACACCCTTTTTTCAATACGTAAAGGATTTATAATAAAGTTCTTTCGTGCGTAGTAAACTATGAATCAATACGCGTTTTAGGCAATTGCTTTTGAGATTTCACAAACACTCAATGGGCAAAATTTCTTGTTTAATCACCATAATCCCTTTTTAAACATCCTATAAATACCATTGAACTCTTAACTCATCAGTAAAATGTCTTTCATTTCCATTTTGCATTCTTAATCTCTAAAAATCATGAATTATTCATCTACAAACATTTCAAACTGAAATATTTGCTTATTATGTCTATCTAAACTTCAAAACACAATAAACATGCTAAAAGTTCATGCAGTTCCACTATAGACTCATAAGAACTCGTAAACCCATTTCATTTATCATCATCATAATTCAAGTAACTATGAGTTCAGGTATACATGTAATCTTCCAATATTTACTACATATTAACATCAAATTTTAGATTCTTACACCATCATATTCCTACCCATATGGTAACCCATGAAAATTATATCAAAACTAAAGAAATCACTTACATAGTGTTGTATGATGCTAGAGGAGCTGACATATGCAATTGCATTCAAAATCAAGCCTTAGTTGGGTAGAGATTTGACCAAAAGGTCCTAAGTTCTTGGTTTTTCCCTTCTGTGCCTTTCCTCTCGTGAAATACCTATTCCCATAACAAGATTTCTGGTTTGACTAATTCTGACCCATTCTTTCATATTAAACCTCATTTATTTAAGTTTCAAACAAGGGTAGATTCAACCCATCCAGTTCGGTTCCTCTAGTTGTATTTAAGTATAACTAGCTACAACTAACGTAATTAAGTTACTTACAAGTTTATCATATGATAACTATTATTTTGCAAATACCGTTACCCAATTAAACATATTGTAAATTCAAATGTTTATGATTTTTGTTTGTTTATTACAAATTTACCCAATATGGGTTGCTATATAATGTCTCGATGTCGCACCTTGGGCTCTCGGCATCCAAGGCATTGCGTCCCAATTGGTTTCATGTGTATGTCTCGGTCAAAGTTTGTTATTATTTTTCATATGTTTTAAGCAGAAGCGTCATATTGTAAATTTCATAATTATACTTAGCGGAAATTATTGTTTTACAATTTACATAATATTGTAAATAATTCACATAATCACATGCATTGATGTGAAAGCAGCATTTCATAATTTGTAAATAGTTCATAAGCATATAGGTATGAAAGCCTCATTGTCACATTTTTGTAAATTATTTTTTTTTAAAAAGAAAAAACTTTTCATGATTTCATAAGGTTTCATATGCATAGTATGAATACCCAACTTAATTAACAAATGTTTGATCTGTAATACTATGATGTATGTTTCCACATAAAGCTTTGCTAGTTGATACATGATTCAATCTTTAAAATATTAAACCTTTTATCGATTAAACTTTATGTTACTCACCAACTACTTTTGTAGTTGACTGTTTTCCACTTTTATCATGTTTAGGTGCAACTTAATGAACCTTTGTATAAACGCATAAGATGTTTTGGACTTTGGGACTTTAAAAAAATGTGTACTTTATTTTTGGATGTTGAAATTTGTTAGCTTTGGTTTGTAAGACAATTTTAGTTTGGTTGGTTGAATTATGAAACATTTATAGTTCATCATAAAGTCTTGATAAGTCGGGTTCACGCACCGACATATTCCGCTATCAGTTGAAGTGTGATAGATTGGCATTAGAGCCATGGTTATAGGGAATTAAGCTATTACACATGACCCAGCCTATAGCCTAAGTTAGCTAGGAACTTATGTGTTCTCTATCTCTATTTCAGTCTTCAACCTTATTCTCGCCTCCACCTATCGTTAGGAAACTTTCAACATTCAAAACTTCATGATTTTGAAAACATTCTTAGACTTATAGTCTAATCCAAAATGAAAATCTCGTCAAAGTCATTGGGTTTTAAATGATAATTGTAGACACGTACACTCTCAAAGGGTAATTACGTGTATCTTGGGTGTTTGGTCTAGGAAAGCATTTCGCATAAATCCTAACCAACCATTGGACCTGTCACGCTTTAGTGGGAATTCTCGGGGTGAGTAGTTTACTTATCGGCTAAAGCATGTCTCTCGCAATTGTTACATAAACTTGAAATACTTTGATTACTCCACGTAACCATACCTTAGCTACAATCTATATTATCTATCTAAATTATCTTACGATTCTAGTGAATTACTTTTATTGAAAACTGAATATCCTCCATTTTCTTTGTTTCATTTCCATAGAATGTCTCCCTGTCATGAAATTCGTTGTCGCAAAAGAAACGAAGAGCTTGCCCAACTTGCAGCTCAACAAATGGATGTTGTTTTACCGAACCTCGTAAGTCAACTCAATGCAGTGACCCAAAACGGACAAGGTGAAAATGGTGGCAATCATAATTGCACCTTCAAGCATTTCAGTTCTTGCGAACCCACTACTTTCAATCGAACCAAAGGAACCATTGGTTTGCTATAGTGGTTTGAAAGCATCGAGAACACCATCCTCAATAGTGGTTTCCCTGAGAATCATCGGGTGCAATACGGTACATGTGTCTTTTTTGGAAGGCGTTAACATAGTGTAACGGTGAAAAAGGTAACCGTGGTTAGTTGCTATGGTAGTACCTTGGGCAGAGGTCAAAACTTTTATGACTGAGGAATTTTTCCCATGGAATTAAATGAAAAAGCTTGAAGCCAAATTTTGGGATCTTGCACAAGACAGTGGAGAAAAACTCGCTTATACTACTTGGGTTCATGTAAACTCGCTTCTACTACTTGGGTTCATAAATTCAGCCTACAGGTGCCTCATATGGTCACTCTTTTATCGAAGGCCATCAAGAAATATATTGGTGGGTTACCCATGAAGATCCAAGACACACTACTAGGTAGGAATCCAATAAAACTTGAATATGCGATCCTTCTAACTGCAACCTTCACTGATAATCATGTAAATGCAGGTACCTTAACTAGGAAAGGTGCTATAAAGACTACCACTGAGCATACTGCAACTTATTCTTCTAAAACTTAACATGCTCCTTTGAACCAAGTTCCAATGCAAGGGTTCAATCCTTCCAAGAAACAATATGTGGGAAACCAACCTTTGTGCAACACATGTCGCTTACACCACCATAAAAATGTGCCATGTCACCTATGCACCAACTATGGGTGTTATGGACATTTATTACTACATGTCGAACCACTTGGCCACAAAATAACCAAGCTTATCTCCTCATCCAACAAAACCCGAACAACCAAAAAAATTGAGCCATGATTCAAAACTCCCCATTTGTTATCCAAGGTAGAGCTTGTTACAACTGTGATGACCCGAACCACCTTCACAATACTTGTCCAAGACTCGCAGTTCAACCTGTAGGAGCGCCAGCAGCTCCTAGGTGTGTTTTCAACATCAATGCCAATGAAGCCCAAAATAATAATGATGTGGTGAATGGTACGTTCTTAATTGACAAACAATATGTTCCAGTTTTATTTGATACGAATACTGATAGAAGCTTTATATCTCTTGAGTTTGAACCTTTACTTGCTAAGAATCGTACTAGACTAGAAAACTCATTCACTGTAGAAGTTCACTTAAACATAAATGATCATACATTCACGATTGATCTTACACCTAAGCAACTTGGGAGCTTTGACATCATAGTAGGTATGGATTGGTTAACCCAAAATCGTGCTGAAATCATGTGTGCTGAAAAAAATACATTGCATTTCTCTTCCATCCGGCGATACTTTGCACATTTATAGTGAGAAACCAACTCGTGGACTAAGGCAAGTCGAATTCAAAGTCGATCAAGTACCTGGTGCAAATCATGTGTAACCTTTAGGGTTTTTTGTAATTAAATGTAAAATAAAATCATGTCAAACTAGTTATAAACAAAAGTTACGAAATATTTTAATGTTTTTTAGTTCATAAAACATATATGTAGACGGATAGATAAATATGTGTGTGTGTGTGCACGCGTGCATACATATTTATAAAATATAATATAAACATAAGTTAATTTAGTGTTAAAGACATTTTAATTTAGTGATATACATGCACGCATGCATGCATACATACATACATAGGATTGAGATCAAATAATAACCCACTTTTAAAACAATAACCCAGATAACTTTGCCAAGATGAAGCCAAATCTTGGATTTTTTTTTTGAACATCATTGTAACACATTTATAACACTATGTTCTTTTATGGGTTTGCGAAAATCATCACCATTTGAGAGTTTAAATCGTTGTAAGTTTTGGGCCTAAAATAGTTACAGTGCTGTAAATCAAAAACTTACAACGATGATATCTCTTAAACGGTGATGAATTTTCACAAACTCATAAAAGAACATAGTGTTCTAAATGTGTTACAATGATGTTCAAAAAAAATCCAAGATTTGGCTTCATCTTGGCAAAGTTATCTGGGTTATTGCTTTAAGAGTGGGTTATTATTTGAACATTTCCCTACATACATACATGTTAGGTTTCGTAGGCCTTTGGGAGGTTTAGGGCAGTCGGCCCTAATCCTGGCCCATTAGGGTTAAACCTAATTGTTTTTCTATTTAAGCATTGTCATGTAATTGTAATCTTTAACACCTAATCAATAAAGAATCCCTAGTTGCAACCCGTGGACGTAGGTCACATCGACCGAACCACGTTATATCTTGTGTCGTTTATTTTCTTTGCTTTCGTGTGCGTGTATGAGTTAATCGGTTTCCGCTGCGCCTCTTTGATTCCTAACAAGTGGCATCAGAGCTGGTTCGTTGAAGATTAATATACGGAACGCACTGAATACGATTGCTGATAAAGAAAAAAGAAGAAAATCAAAGGAGTGGGGGCTGTTGTCGTCTGGGATATTACGAATTAGGGTTTCTGCCCTTGGAGTTCGTAGCCTGTGTCAGCCGTTTCCCGTGATTAGGGTTCAACCCTTCTGGGTCGTCGCCTACTCTGCCGCCGTTTGCAGTCGCCGCCACCTCTGCCGGCCGTCTCTGCCGCCGCCGCCGCCGGAAGAGCCGTCGGAGAGCTGTTTTCCGGCCGTTGTGGGGTTTTTTGGTCGCGATTAGGGTTCGAAACCCTTGGAATCGTTGATTGAGACTGTTTTCTGGCCGATTTTGAGGTTTCATTTCACGATTAGGTTGTTTCAACCTTGGATTCGTCGATTGAGACTGGTTTGACACAAGATTGGGTTCGAATTTCTTGATTAGAGGCTGATTAGGGTTTAATTGGGCCTTGGATCATTGCTGCTGAGTTTGGGATCGCTATTGCTGGTATTATTGACTGTAATTGGACGATTAGGGTTGCAAAATTGAACCCTGAGTCGTCTTTGTTGATTTTCAGCAGGTTTCGGGTCTGGTGCAGCTGTTATCGATCGTGGATCTCTGATCGGTTGGAATTTGATTGGGATTGGTTGGAGTATTCACCGGATTTATTGATTAGAAAGGTGTTCGTGTCTTCTGTTGGTTTTATCTTGTTACCGGGTTCAATTGGCTGATGAGGGGAAGATTCAGATTGAGAAGTTCAATGGAACTGATTTCGTCTGGTGGAAAATGCAAATGGAAGCATTGCTCATTCTTCAGGATTTGGATATGGTGCTGGAGGATAAACCTGAGAAGATGGATGCAGCTGCTGAGTCTGCATGGAACTCAAAGGACAAGAAAGCGAGAGGATCTATTACATTGGCTTTGACAAGGAGCGTTGCATTTAACATCATGCACGAGACTACTGCTCGGGGAATGATGTTGGCTCTGCCAAATATGTATGAGAAGCCTTCTGCTGCTAACAAGGTGTTCTTGATGAGGGAGTTGTTCATGATAAGGATGAACGAAGGAAGCTCGGTTACAGTTCACATCAATAATCTGAATTCGATTCTGTCCAGATTGTCATCTGTGGGAATCAAGTTTGATGATGAGATGAAAGCTGTGTTACTGTTGTCTTCACTACCTGATAGTTGGTCTGGAACAGTGACTGCTGTTACTAGTTCAGTTGGGACCACTAATATGACATTTGAAGGGATCCGTGATATTGTGCTAGGTGAAGACGTTCGCAGGAAGAGTACTGGTGCAGGATCATCTTCTGAGATGTTACACGTTGGTAGGGGAAGAGGGAATAACAGAAGCAGTGGGAGTCGGGGAAGAAGTCCGTCTAGGACTCGGAAGACTCGTGGTATGAAGCATGGGTCGTTGTATTTGGTTGATGAACCTGCTGAGGGATGTATGACCGTCCCGGTTAAGCAAAACAAAATCTGGTTCGCTAAATCTCGTGCTAAGAGAGTTCATTTTTCAAACGTGAAGTCTGGAGCCAAGGAATGTTAGCTGAACGTGTTCAGAAGTGTAAACCATTCAGGGGATTCAGTGACAGTGGGAGCAAGGGTTGTGTTCCGGGTACAGTTACGAAGAGCCGTTGGGTTTTGAAGACTAGAACTAAAGAATTCTCTCCTGTGGGTAGTTTGCTGTGCTTGGAGAGTGTTGGTGGTCCTCGGTGTATCTCTGGATCTGGTGGAGTGTCCATACCAGTTGAGATTGAGGATGAGTCGTTGACGGGATTTGTCACGACTGAGTTGGAGCTCGGGGGAGCTTCAACTGGCCCTTCATGTACTTGATGATTGAGGGGCGGTTTGCAACTAGGGGGATATGTCTGGATATGATGAAGTCTTAGCTTATTCTTGGGAATTGAGGCTTGGAAGACTTGTTATTGAAGATTACTAGATTTACTGGATGACTGGATTGCTTATGTTGGATGCCGGGCTTGATTCTATCGCAAGGCCTCCGAGTGGGAGATTGTTAGGTTTCGTAGGCCTTTGGGAGGTTTAGGGCAGCCGGCCCTAATCCTGGCCCATTAGAGTTAAACCTAATTGTTTTTCTATTTAAGCATTGTCATGTAATTGTAATCTTTAACACCAAATCAATAAAGAATCCCTAGTTGCAACCCGTGGACGTAGGTCACATCGACCGAACCACGTTATATCTTGTCTCGTTTATTTTATTTGCTTTCGTGTGCGTGTATGAGTTAATCAGTTTCCGCTGCGCCTCTTTGATTCCTAACAATGCATACATATATATATATATATATATATATATATATATATATATATATATATAAACAAAATAAACATTATAAAATTTAAGTAAATCAAATAAAGTAAAAATATTCTTTTACAAACATGTGATATATGAATTATATATATATATATAAGACAAAAATAAAATCATTATAATTTTAAAATGTTTGAATACTTAAAATTATATATACATACATACTAATAAGTTTGTTTTTGATAAGGTTGGATAAACATTAGTTTAAATTAATTAAATTATAGTAACCTAAAACAAGTTAATAAAGAAATTATAAAGTTATAAAAATTCATAACCTTTTAGCATGAAATAATAGAAAACCAGAAATAAAAGGGATGTGGTTGTAAATACCAAACCCACACTCCAGTAGTCCAGTTGATGAAATTTAAATTTTAAACTGCAAAACCCTGAAAGAAGAAGGGCATGTTCAAATTTTTGAAGTCTCTTTCTCCTGATGGATTCCGAGCCACGTAAAGTCTAAGGATTCTCCCGTAAAGCCATTGCTTTAATTCCCAAACTCCTGTTCGAAACCCCACATGTTCGGCTTTCAACTGAAATCGACCTAAACGCATTCATTTACTCTAATCAACCACAGTAGTGCATTATAGTCCTTAACCAGGGCCGGCCCAATGGGCTTGTGTGCCTAGGCCTCCGCCTAGGGCCCCCAATATTTATAGGGCCCCCAAAAAAATACTAATTAGGCTTATATGTATGTTGGGTTTGGTCTCTTTAGAGATCCTATTGGGCTTTTGGACAAGAAAACGGGCATTGGGCTTATGAAAAAGAAAAGGGGCGGTGAAAAGGGAATTGCCAAATTGGGGTTTTCTACTTTTCCGCCTGGGGATTTGGGGATCTTGCACCGGCTCATTCTCAGCCAATTCCATCTACCGATTGGAGCGAATCTTTACCATTGTTCAGTTGTTGGAATCGAATCGTCGCGTCCCTTCGAATTCGCCGTTGTAACCGTTGTTCAATCGTTGGAATCAAAGTCAAGTATCATGGAAGCCATTAACACGGTAACACCCATCAAAGCAATCTGCCGTCTCTCAATCTTGAATCTTCACGAATCAAGCGAGACCCAATCTTCACGATTCACAATCCATCTGAGACAGAGAATTATCCGAAGTTCAAGCCCCATCCAAGACCGCTACTCGTCCGTCGACGTCCGATTAACCGAAGTTCGAACCGTCCGATTAACTGCTGAAATTTGTTCTTCTCATGTCTCAAACTTCATTCTTCACGAAAGACACGATTCACGAACCAATTGTTTGCAATTTGCTAAGGACATGAGGTTCTGATTTCTGAATTTTATACTTGACTACATCTTGCTCGTATTTGTTCCTAATTTATTTTGCAGTGTTTAAGTGATCTGCTTGCTTCATTTAGGTTTTACTAAATATTTGATTAATTTTGGTCTATACTTCATATATCCAATTGCTTGCTTCCATTCGATTGCTTCGTATTTGATTAATTTTGGACCTTTTGGTCAATTCTTCATATATTCAGACATTCAGTTGATTGCTTCGGTGCTTCCATTTGATTGCTTCATTTCATATTTGATTAATTTTGGACCTTTAGTATATTGTTAATTGTTATACAGATTTAGTATATTGCAGACTTGCAGTGATTCATTATTCAGGTTTTAGACTTTAGGCAGCATATTGTTAATTGTTTTACTTGATTGATTCCTTGTGTCAAATAGAAATAGAAAATACGAATCTGGATCCTCAAAAAGGAAGAAGAAATTAAAACTAGATGCTATAGTTGAAAAAGAAAAGGGATCATTTCTAAAATATGTGACAGTTACAAAAAATATTGCAAATAATGAACAAGAAAATGTAAATAATGAACACCAAAATGTAGGTAATGAACAACAAAATGTAAATAATGAACACCAAAATGAAGGTAATGAACAAGAAAATGTAAATAATGAACACCAAAATGTAGGTAATGAACAACATAATGTAAATAATGAACACCAAAATGTAGGTAATAAACAACAAAATGTAAATGATGAACATAATGTAAATAATGAACAAAATTCAAATAATGAACAATCAAATTATGATCACACAAAGGAAGTTAAGGAACCTTTAAACATGTATGATCCAAGTAAATGGAATAACATAAGTATTAATTTAAGAGATTTATTAGTAGTAAAAGGTCCAATAAAGATTTTTGACTTTAATTTTCCAAAAGATGAACATTTAAGGAGCTTTAATCCATCACATTATATGCAAAAGTTAACAAACGGAGAAATGTATGAAAGGAAATGGTTGGTTTACTCTATTGATGTTGATAGAGTTTTTTGTTTTTGTTGTAAATTATTCAATGTAAATAAATCTACAAGTGGGTTAGCGTATGCAGGTTCTAATGATTGGCATAATATACATAGTAAATTGAAAGAACATGAAGCAAGTCACGAACATATTAGAAATAATGGATTTGACAATGCTATAATTGAAGCTATTAGACAACTAGATGACCTTATGTGTTTTTTTAAAGAATATAGAAATAATGGATTTGACAATGCTATAATTGAAGCTGAAAAAATAGCTAAAGAGTTGAATATAGAACCTAAATTTAATGAAAAACGTGTTATTCGTAGAAATAAACGATTTGATGAAAATGTAGAAAATGATACTATCAAAACTCCGGTTGAATTATTTAAAATTGATTATTTTTTGTATATTGTAGATCAAGCTATTTCTTCAATAAAAAGTAGATTTGATCAATTTAAAGAGTTTGAAAGTATGTTTGGATTTCTATTTAGCATTAAAAAACTAAAATCTTATGATGATGATAATTTAAGAGAACATTGTATTAATCTAGAAATCTCTTTAAAATATGATACTAGTTTAGATATAGATGGCATTGATTTATTTCAAGAACTAAAAATTTTAAGACATATTATAAACATAGAAAGTGACACTCTTATCAATGTCCTTAATTATATTAAAAAGTTTAATTCATTTCCAAATGCATATATTGCTTATAGGATTATGTTAACTATTCCTGTAACGGTTGCTTCTGCTGAAAGAAGTTTTTCCAAATTAAAGTTACTAAAAAATTATTTAAGATCTACAATGTCACAAGAAAGATTAAATGGTTTAGCTATTTTGTCAATTGAAAAATATTTTTTAAAAGAAATTGATTATGAATACTTTATCAAAGAATTTGCATCTAAAAAAGCTAGAAAAATAAATTTAATTTAAATTAAATCATTTATACATTTAACAAATATATGAATAAAAAAATTTTTAACTCCGCCATCTATAGACTTTTAGTTTATTGTTGCCGGTCCCAAGCCCGGATAAAGGAGGAGGGTTTTAAACATAACTATTAGGTATCATAGAAGGGCCCCGGATTGAAATTTCGCCTAGGGCCCCGGAAAACCTTGAGACGGCCCTGTCCTTAACACGAACATAAATGAATAATCAATTTGGGCGTTAATACCCATTAACAAGTGCGGACCGTAACCGAATGACCATAATAAATTTCACAGTAGAAATTGGTTTTAACACGAGAATGGAGTCAAATTAATCACCGACAAACATTCATGAGGTTGTTCTGAAACTAACAAGTCATCACTCTGAGAATCTCTATAGAAATGGAGTCAAATTAATCACCCACAAACATTCATGAGGTTGTTCTGAAACTAACAAGTCATCACTCTGAGAATCTCTGGAAAGGTTGACAGATTGGTATTGGGTTGCGTGGAGGTTGGCTGCTGCTGTAGGTTGGTGGGCTGGGTGGGGAGAGCCAGGGTGCTGGTCAGATAGGTGTGTTACCTGTTGGATTGGTTCTGCTGGTATGAGGGTTGGGGTGTGGGCTGCTCGAATGCAGCTTATTCTGGCTTGGTGGTTCATTGAGGTTTGCACAGGCCTAGCTTCTAAGCGGCAGCTGATGGCCTGGTTGGGTTCTCAGAGAGGTGGGGTTTTTTGTACTGTTTGTTTAGTTGGGTGCTGCTCTTTTTGGGTTTTTTCTCGGCTGTTTAGAGGCTGGTTTCACATGGCTTGGAAGGGTTGGGATTGTGGCTGTGGTAGAAAAGGGCATGGCTGGAGGCTGCTTATTTGCTTTGGTTTTGTTTTGGGCCAGAAATGGTTGGCTGTGAAAGTTCGGTTGGGCTGCGGGATGTGCCAATTGCTGCTTCGGTTAGTTGGAGTGGCTTGCTGTCTGCTTGCTAGGCGGCTGGAGAGGGAAGGTAAGCAGTTTTGTATTCATTGGGTGCTTTTACTCAGTCCCCACTTTGGGCTATCTTGGCCCGGTTCTGAATTGGTGAAGTGTGGGGTGAGGTTAAAGATGAGATATGGCTGGCTAGCTTGGAGTTTGGGTGAGGGGTGGCTGTTCTACGGTTCTATCTCCCAGAAACGTAGGCTGCATGGGCTGACTTGGTCCTCGCCTGGGGGTACTTTGCTTATGATTGGACGTAGCAGGTCCCTTTTTGGAGTGCTGATGGCTTCTGCTGGGGCCGCCTTTGAGTGACGTGTGTGATAATCCCGTAAGAAGAATTACGTCACCAATGAATTGAGCACATTTGATCGTGTTTAAAATCCGTGTTGAATTGGTCGCTGAAATTAATATGGGATGGTAGTATGAGAAAAATGATGAACGTAGGCGAAAACCGTGCGCGAAACGGAGTTACGGATTGTCCGGAATCGCGAAACGAAGTTTCCGTCGAAAAACGGAAGAAATTTCCCTTAGGCGGTACGCCTAAGGTCAGGTGAAGACCTTAGGCGATGCGCGCGGGTGTCGAAAGTTTCTAGAAGGCCGGGTTGACGCGCGCGGTACGCCTAGGTTGGGCGTCGGACGTTAGGCGATGCGCCTGGGGTCTAATTTGCCGGCAACTTGCATAAAAATCAACTTTTTCATTCTTATCTTCATTTTAACCTTCATTTCGACGCCAGCCATCATCACCTACGAAAATCATCATCCAAATCACCAAGAACTCAAGTTTGAAGGCCATTTGACGTTTAGATCGCATCCAGAGACGTTAAGACAAGTCCAGATCATCTTTATATCCGCAGAAATCCTTCAGATTAGGTAATGGTTCATTTTAAATCTTCTGGTTTGATTATGAATGATTAAATCTTAGTTTTGAACGTAATGATATAGTTAGGGTTGTTGATTATTGCCTAGATGATGGCTAGGATTGATTTTGAATGACAAACTCGAATTGTAAACGGGTAAATCCTTGTTTTGAGCCGTTGTAATGCCCGATTTGCATGGAATCATAACAATGGTTATAATGGCTTAAACCATTTGTTTGTGACTATGTATGTGATTAGTTTGATTAATCTTTGACATGCAACGTGAAAGTTGAGTGTTTAAACTAATCACAATCATTCATTAACATACTCACTGGAACGATTATCTGACGTTTCTGATAACAGTCAGATTAGTATGTTAAACATGGTTATTAAACCTACTTTAATATTACATTGTGATATTCCATGATATTTGGGTAAACAATAACAAGGATTAATCATTACTAAGCCATTAAACTATCTAGAGACTATCTTAGCAATTATAATCAACAACATTAACTACTTGGTTAATTTGAGATTATACTGATTAATCAAGGGAGTCATCAACTTAGTATTAGGAACCTGAGTCAGTATGGGTTCCTACATTATCATACATTGTATGATATTACATTAAAATATGTAAATAGATACTAAACCTCGGGTTGATGACTGTTAAGGCAATGTCTTTGACATTGGACGTTCAAAACGATTTAATCAGCAAGTTAAAACATTAATAACATAGCAAACATAAACTAATGCAGAATCTCATCATTAGCACCAGTTGCGTGTGTTTCTACAATTTGAGACATCAAGTGAGTTTCGTACAACCCCTTTTCTTTTTAATGTTTTATAAACATCGGGGTAACTCTGCAAACTATTTTCTGAACATATGATATGCATCACTGATATCTGTGTGATTTCATGTGACTTTTTGTGTGATTTCATGGGATTTTGCCGTTAGTAACAACTATCACTGTATCAAAAGTCCTCATTCGTGAACTGTATCTAGTGAACCCATGTGCGGCCGAACAGGAATCATTGATAGTACTATTGGCTGACAACCCATTTGCTGGGAGGATTGCATCTCCCCTGGTGTGAATGTTTGGTACCTGTTTCCATTACAACTTCTTAATGTTTGTGATAGACATTAAGATAATGAGGCATTAAGATATTTACCGACGGGTAGTATCTTCGTGAACGAACAACTGTCCGAAAGGAACTAGATACGGGTCCCATGGTTATCATGAACTGAAACTTTGAGAATATCCTTATCATATCATATTGTTCTAAATTAAACTGTCGACTCACCAGCTTTGTGCTGACGTTTCAAACTTAACATTTTTGCAGGTCAACGGTGATAACACGGTGAGGATGCACGTCACACTTATGTAATTAAGGAGTTTAGTTTGGGTAGTAAACTAAGTTGTCATGTTACTGTATTGACAAAACCTTTGTAATGTATTATTCTTATTTTAAGTGAATCTGTGTGATGTGATATTGGTTCAAGTAAGTCACCCCTCATCTCTGAGACATCACCACTATGCTTCCGCAACCGATAGAATGAGACTTATGACAACATCTCAGGTGACGAGAGGTGGGGGTGTGACAGGGTGGTATCAGAGCCACAGGTTATAGAATTTAGGTGGACTTAGAGACCTAGACTATAACCATAGGCTCGTATATTGACACAGAGAGCACCGAACATGTTTAACGAAAAAAACTTGTTTTGAATTAAGCCAGGATAATCAGGTGGTCCGAATTCCAGTTATGAGTGGCCAGCATAACTGAAATTCGCAGCACGTGTGCATTTTAGTTTGATTCAACTCAAGCAGAACATTAATAATAATAGGAACGAATAGTTGCGTTAGGATAGGAGGACGTCTCATATCATGTTTATGTTGAATATTATATTCAATATTTATTTCATGGTACTGATCTGAGAATTCTGTTTATACAGCGATGGCAGACCAAGGGGAAAGATACATATATCAGCGGTTTCCTTATGTGGTATTGGATGATACTCCGAGTGACAGTTCGGGAGCAGACTCAGATCCTGACGAGGCTTTGTCGGTAGCCTCACAGGCGACACCTGCAGCACCACGTACACCGTCAGCTCCTAGACCAGTTACGCCGCCATCACCAGCACCAGCACATGCACCAGCACCTATGCCATCTCCACCGAGAGTCCCAGCATGGGATGGACTTAGGAGGATGCGGGGACAGGCCCGCAAGACCACTGGATTACCTCCCAGACATCAGATGGCTCAGCGGGATGAGCCACAGGCTGTTCACGAGGTGGGAGAATCCTCCCACCAAGCCGAGTTGCGGGCGCAAGTGCAGCAGATCTCTCAGGATCTACAGGCCTTGAGACATGATGTATCTCAGCACCATACACTTCTGGAGGATACCCGCACTACTGTTCTGGATATTCTCACTTCTCACCTGACCCTTATGGAGCAGGTGAATGTTTTAGGTGCTAATACTCAGGCGTGGAGAGCAACGATGGAGGAGCGACTGCAGAGGACCTGGGTGCAGAGGCTTGTTGTTACATTCTGGCAGCAGGTTGCGGTGTGGAGTGCGGGAGTAGAAAGGGTGAGAGAGTTCGTGGTTTGGCTTGGGATGGCGAGTTTTGAGACCAGGATGTTAGTGGTGGGAGTGTTTATGGCAGCTGTAGCCATGTTGTTTTCTTGTTTATCGTATTTTCTACGATAAGTATGATGAGGCGGTTTTCTTTTGGGTTATCATATGTACTGACGGATAGGTTGCTAGTGTATGATGCATAGGGAAATTTTTGGTTGTGAAATAGATCTTCCTTTAGTTGGTTTTGATGTTTGGTGTGTTGGTAGTTAATGTACAAAACTTTTTGGGTGTATCAAAGTTGATTTAGTGTAATGAAATGGTGGTTTACGTACATTTGTTAGTATCTATTGTGTTGCATGTGTAGGTATATCAAAGTCCTGTGTGGCAACATAACAAAGTCCTGTGTGGCAACATAACAAAGTCCTGTGTGGCAACATAACAAAGTCCTGTGTGGCAACATAACAAAGTCCTGTGTGGCAACATAACAAAGTCCTGTGTGGCAACATAACAAAGTCCTGTGTGGCAACATAACAAAGTCCTGTGTGGCAACATTTCAATTGTCTGTGTGACAAACATATCAAAGTCCTGTGTGGCAACATTTCAATTGTCTGTGTGACAAACATATCAAAGTCCTGTGTGACAACATATCAAAGTCCTGTGTGGCAACGATTCAAGTCCTAAGTGATCCTATATCAAAAACATGTAAATATTAACGTATTGATGTCACAATGATGTGAGTTGTGAAATATTTTGACATGTTTTGAATTATTAGGACTAAGTATAACTACAAACAATTGTATGATCACTGTGTATTGATCATCTATCTGGACTGTGCCAGGTAGTTATACTGTATTTATTATAATCACATTTTCAATTTCATAAAGTCAGTATAACTGAACATGATTGAATTTATGTGATTTAACGGGTTATATATATCTAATGTTCTTGAACTGATCTGTGTTGTCTGCATGTGAGCAGAAAAATGGCTCCGAAACGAGGTCGACCGACCAAGAGATCTATGAAGAACATTACTAACCCGGGGTCAAATCAAGTTCCACCAGTAAATACTGAATCAAATCCAGATCCGCAAGTTAATCTGGAAACAAGTACTGGTCCACCTGTGAACCCGGGAGCAAACCCTGTTCCACCTGCTGCAGGCGGATCTGAATCAAACGAAGCAATGATAGCACGGATTGTGCGTGAACAGCTATCGGCTTGTGGTGTTTTGATACCACATCAACCTCATATCGCTTCGGGTTCTGGTGGGGATCATACTCACACAGAACACAATGCTGCCGGTGGTCATGCCGAAACTCATCATACCACTGGTACAACTACAACTGTTCCTGATCCACCACGACAGGGATGCACTTATAAGTATTTCGCTTCCTGTAACCCTCCTACTTTCACTGGTAAAGAGGGAGCGGCCGGATTGCTAAGGTGGATCGAGGAAATGGAAACGAAACTGAAAATCAGCCAGTGTCTAGAGGAGCATAAAGTGTCTTATGCTGCCTGTTCTTTCAAAGAATCAGCTTTAACCTGGTGGAATACCCAGGCAAAAACGTTGGGCTCAGCTACAGTCGACTCAATGGGCTGGAATGAGTTTAAAACTCTGATTAGATCAGAGTACTGCCCACTCACCGAAATACAAAAGCTCCAGGAGGAATTCTGGAATCACTCGATGATTGGAGCTGACTGTTTAGCGTATACTCATCGTTTTCATGAACTCACATGTTTACTTCCCGATATGTTTCCTACTGAAGCTGCATTAATCAAGAAGTATATTAAGGGTTTGGTTCCCCAGATTCGGGGAATGGTAACTGCAGCAGAACCCTCAACCCTCAAACGTGCAATTCTGTTGACCACTAAGCTTACCGATGAGGCGGTAAGGAGTGGTATGTTGGTAACAAAAACTCAGACGGCCGTGGGCCGTAGTGATGTCGGTACCTCAACTGTTTCTAAAGGTACCAAACGAAAGTGGTTTGGCAAAGCTAAGGCGAGAGCTCCGGCTGAGATCAACCAGAGCAAACAAACTGTGAAAAACTATTACTCCTGAGAGGAGAAACTATGTTGGGCAAGCACCTAAATGTACTCGGTGTTCATTTCATCATACGGGACAGTGTCCTACTTGTGCCAACTGTAATAGAGTTGGGCACTACACCAAGTATTGTAATTTACCTGCTCGCCAACCAAATCAAGCACCACAACAAACCACTCAAACAAACAGGTCGTGTTACAAGTGTGGGAGTCCTGACCACTTGATTAGAAACTGTCCAAACAATAACAACACCAATCCGGGGAATGAAGCTAGAGGTAGAGCTTTCCAGATTGGTGCTACCGAGGCGAGACACGATGCTAACATTGTTACTGGTACGTTCTTACTCAATAACTTATATGCATCAGTTCTCTTTGATACGGGGGCAGATAAGAGTTTTATCTCTCCTGAATTTGCATCCTTACTGTCATTGCCTGCGGTAGAATTAGAAACTCCTTACGTTATTGAACTTGCTAATGGCAAGTTAATCAAAACTAACAGTGTCATTCAAGGATGTTCCTTGAATCTGAATGATCATCTTTTCAATATTGAATTACTTCCTATTGAGCTCGGGAGTTTTGATGTCGTTGTTGGCATGGACTGGCTTTCCATTAACCAAGCTGAAGTAATATGTCAAACTAAGATGATCCGTATTCCGTTACCTGGGGGTAATACACTGATAGTTCAAGGTGAACAAGCTGGTAAAAAACTGGGTATCATTTCATGTATGCAAACTCAGAAATGCTTACGGAAAGGGTGTCCGGCCTTTCTAGCTTATGTGATCAATAACAGCTCTTCACAAAAGCATATCGAAGATATTTCAGTAGTCAAAGATTTTCCTGAAGTTTTTCCTGACGATATATCAGGATTACCCCCAGTGAGACAAGTTGAATTTCGTATTGACTTGATTCCAGGTGCAGCACCTGTGGCTAAAGCCCCTTATCGTTTAGCACCTTCAGAGATGCAAGAGCTTTCAGGTCAACTGCAGGAACTGTTAGACAAGGGTTTTATTAGACCTAGTTTCTCACCCTGGGTGCACCAGTCCTTTTTGTGAAAAAGAAGGATGGATCATTCAGGATGTGTATTGACTACCGGGAGCTCAATAAATTAACAATCAAAAACCGTTATCCATTGCCACGTATAGATGATCTGTTTGATCAGCTTCAGGGCGCTACTTACTTTTCAAAGATTGATTTGAGATCCGGATATCATCAGTTACGAGTGTATGAAGATGATGTTCCCAAAACTGCATTCAGAACTCGATACGGGCATTATGAATTTCTAGTAATGCCGTTTGGATTAACAAATGCACCTGCAGTTTTCATGGATCTGATGAATCGGGTATGTAGGCCTTACTTGGATAAGTTTGTGATTGTATTTATTGATGACATTCTTATTTATTCTCGAAGCCAACAAGAACATGCTCAACACTTGAAATTGATCTTAGAACTTTTGGCACGCGAAAAATTATATGCCAAGTTCTCTAAGTGTGAGTTTTGGTTACGGGAAGTGCAATTTCTTGGGCACGTAGTGAATCAAGATGGCATTCAGGTGGATCCTAGTAAGATTAAAGCGGTAGAACAATGGGAAACCCCGCGAACCCCAACAGAAATACGTCAATTTTTAGGGCTGGCAGGTTATTATCGTCGATTCATCAAGAACTTCTCAAAGATAGCCCTGCCATTAACTACATTGACACAGAAAAATCAACAGTTTGTATGGGGTTCTCAACAGGAGGAGGCGTTCCAACTGTTGAAACACAAACTTTGCAACGCACCTATCTTGGCATTACCGGAAGGTATTGATAATTTCACAGTGTACTGTGATGCTTCACGCCAAGGTCTCGGGTGTGTTTTAATGCAGAACGATAAGGTGATTGCTTACGCTTCTCGGCAGTTGAAAGTACACGAGAAGAACTATACCACTCATGATCTAGAACTTGGTGCAGTGGTGTTTGCGCTCAAGATTTGGAGACACTATTTGTATGGAACTAAGTGTATTATATACACTGATCACAAAAGTCTTCAACACATTCTAGATCAGAAGATGTTAAACATGCGACAAAGGCGATGGGTAGAACTATTGAACGATTATGATTGTGAAATTCGTTATCACCCAGGCAAGGCGAATGTTGTAGCCGATGCCTTAAGTCGCAAGGAAAGAGTCAAACCTTTACGAGTGAAAGCGTTAGGTATGACTATTCAAACTAGTCTAATTCCTCAAATTAAAGAAGCTCAGCAACAAGCTTTACAAGCAACGAACTATTCTGCTGAGGGACTGAGAGGATTAGATAAGAAACTTGATACCAAAGACGATGGATTGTTGTATTTCAAAGACCGAATGTGGGTTCCTCTATTCGGTAAATCTCGAACAATTATCTTGGATGAGGCGCACAAGTCCAGGTATTCTATTCATCCAGGTGCCGATAAAATGTATAAAGATCTTAAAGATTTTTATTGGTGGCCTGGAATGAAGAAACACATCGCAGAATACGTGGGTCGATGCTTAACGTGTCTAAAGGTTAAGGCTGAACATCAACGACCTTCTGGGTTATTACAACAACCGGAGATTCCCATGTGGAAATGGGATCAGATCTCTATGGATTTCATTACCAAATTACCCAGAACATCGCATAATCATGACTCTATATGGGTTATCGTTGATCGCCTTACTAAATCTGCGCATTTTATTCCCATCCGAGAAGATTACTCGATGGATCGACTTGCTAAACTCTATATTAACGAGATTGTATCTCGTCATGGAGTACCAATCTCTATTATTTCTGACAGAGATAGTCGATTCACATCACGATTTTGGCAAACTCTTCAGAATGCTCTGGGCACGCAAATCAATATGAGCACAGCTTATCATCCGCAAACTGACGGGCAAACCGAACGAACTAATCAAACCCTTGAGGACATGCTCAGAAGCTGTGTGATTGATTTTGGTGGTAGCTGGGATGTTCATCTTCCACTTGTTGAGTTCTCATATAATAACAGCTACCATACCAGTGTTAAATGTGCTCCATTTGAAGCACTTTACGGGCGCAAATGTAGATCACCTATCTGTTGGTCCGAGGTAGGCGAAAGTCAGGTCATAGGCCCAGAACTTATTCAAGAAACAACTGATAAGATCGCACTTATTCAAGAACGAATTAAAGCTGCTCGCGATCGACAGAAGAGTTATGCTGATAATCGTCGTAGACCGTTGGAATTTCAAATCGGTGATCTAGTGATGTTGAAAGTTTCGCCGTGGAAGTATATATTCAGATTTGGGAAGAGAGGTAAACTTTCACCAAGATTTGTAGGACCATTTAAAATTCTTGAACGAATTGGATCAGTAGCCTACAGACTTGAATTACCTCCTGAACTCGGTAACATTCATGATGTTTTTCATGTCTCAAACCTGAAGAAGTGTTTAGCTGATGAATCTTTGATCGTACCTTTGAAAGAAATCCAAATTGATGAGAAACTTCAATTCAGAGAAGAACCAGTTGAAGTGATGGATCGAGAGGTGAAGGTATTAAAACGCAGTCGAATACCTATCGTCAAGATTCGATGGAACTCAAAGCGTGGACCTGAATATACGTGGGAACGAGAAGATCAGATGAAACAGAAATACCCACACCTATTCACATGATCAGTTGTTATCAAGTTAGTCTTTCCTAAATTTCGGGACGAAATTTTTCTAACAGGAGGAGACTGTGATAATCCCGTAAGAAGAATTACGTCACCAATGAATTGAGCACATTTGATCGTGTTTAAAATCCGTGTTGAATTGGTCGCTGAAATTAATATGGGATGGTAGTATGAGAAAAATGATGAACGTAGGCGAAAACCGTGCGCGAAACGGAGTTACGGATTGTCCGGAATCGCGAAACGAAGTTTCCGTCGAAAAACGGAAGAAATTTCCCTTAGGCGGTACGCCTAAGGTCAGGTGAAGACCTTAGGCGATGCGCGCGGGTGTCGAAAGTTTCTAGAAGGCCGGGTTGACGCGCGCGGTACGCCTAGGTTGGGCGTCGGACGTTAGGCGATGCGCCTGGGGTCTAATTTGCCGGCAACTTGCATAAAAATCAACTTTTTCATTCTTATCTTCATTTTAACCTTCATTTCGACGCCAGCCATCATCACCTACGAAAATCATCATCCAAATCACCAAGAACTCAAGTTTGAAGGCCATTTGACGTTTAGATCGCATCCAGAGACGTTAAGACAAGTCCAGATCATCTTTATATCTGCAGAAATCCTTCAGATTAGGTAATGGTTCATTTTAAATCTTCTGGTTTGATTATGAATGATTAAATCTTAGTTTTGAACGTAATGATATAGTTAGGGTTGTTGATTATTGCCTAGATGATGGCTAGGATTGATTTTGAATGACAAACTCGAATTGTAAACGGGTAAATCCTTGTTTTGAGCCGTTGTAATGCCCGATTTGCATGGAATCATAACAATGGTTATAATGGCTTAAACCATTTGTTTGTGACTATGTATGTGATTAGTTTGATTAATCTTTGACATGCAACGTGAAAGTTGAGTGTTTAAACTAATCACAATCATTAACATACTCACTGGAACGATTATCTGACGTTTCTGATAACAGTCAGATTAGTATGTTAAACATGGTTATTAAACCTACTTTAATATTACATTGTGATATTCCATGATATTTGGGTAAACAATAACAAGGATTAATCATTACTAAGCCATTAAACTATCTAGAGACTATCTTAGCAATTATAATCAACAACATTAACTACTTGGTTAATTTGAGATTATACTGATTAATCAAGGGAGTCATCAACTTAGTATTAGGAACCTGAGTCAGTATGGGTTCCTACATTATCATACATTGTATGATATTACATTAAAATATGTAAATAGATACTAAACCTCGGGTTGATGACTGTTAAGGCAATGTCTTTGACATTGGACGTTCAAAACGATTTAATCAGCAAGTTAAAACATTAATAACATAGCAAACATAAACTAATGCAGAATCTCATCATTAGCACCAGTTGCGTGTGTTTCTACAATTTGAGACATCAAGTGAGTTTCGTACAACCCCTTTTCTTTTTAATGTTTTATAAACATCGGGGTAACTCTGCAAACTATTTTCTGAACATATGATATGCATCACTGATATCTGTGTGATTTCATGTGACTTTTTGTGTGATTTCATGGGATTTTGCCGTTAGTAACAACTATCACTGTATCAAAAGTCCTCATTCGTGAACTGTATCTAGTGAACCCATGTGCGGCCGAACAGGAATCATTGATAGTACTATTGGCTGACAACCCATTTGCTGGGAGGATTGCATCTCCCCTGGTGTGAATGTTTGGTACCTGTTTCCATTACAACTTCTTAATGTTTGTGATAGACATTAAGATAATGAGGCATTAAGATATTTACCGACGGGTAGTATCTTCGTGAACGAACAACTGTCCGAAAGGAACTAGATACGGGTCCCATGGTTATCATGAACTGAAACTTTGAGAATATCCTTATCATATCATATTGTTCTAAATTAAACTGTCGACTCACCAGCTTTGTGCTGACGTTTCAAACTTAACATTTTTGCAGGTCAACGGTGATAACACGGTGAGGATGCACGTCACACTTATGTAATTAAGGAGTTTAGTTTGGGTAGTAAACTAAGTTGTCATGTTACTGTATTGACAAAACCTTTGTAATGTATTATTCTTATTTTAAGTGAATCTGTGTGCTGTGATATTGGTTCAAGTAAGTCACCCCTCATCTCTGAGACATCACCACTATGCTTCCGCAACCGATAGAATGAGACTTATGACAACATCTCAGGTGACGAGAGGTGGGGGTGTGACAACGTGGCCCCATTGTGGCCTGGCTGGCATGCAATCTGGATGGCAGCAGTAAATATGTTGGGTTTATTAGGGCTGTGGGGCCTTCTTGTGTGGCCTGGGCCCATGGTTTAAAAAAACGGACTAAGGCGGCGCCTCGAGGCGAAATGGAAGAAAAACGCTTTTGAGGCGGCGCCTCACAAGATCTGAAGAAAAGCACGCCTCACTGGGCCGAGGCGGTCTGAGGCGGGCCGAGGCGGTCTATATGGGTTTATGCTTTTTTCTAAACATTCCAAGTCTTTTTGTGTTTTATAGACTTTGTCCTTTTTTATGTTTATTGAATGATGTTGATCTTAGTTATAAAAGATCTTTAATTGATGTTTAGTATTTTATATATATATATATATATATATATATATATATTATAAAAATATTTATATATTTGATACCGCCTCGGACTTACGCCTCGTTTCGCCTTGAGGCGTACGCCTCGAGGCGCGATTCCGTTCTTTTAAACCTTGCCTGGGCCTATGTCTACCGAGCTTGCAAGAAATCCCAGTAGGCTTTGGGCTGTCTTATTGGCAGGATGTAAATGGGGCCTTTTTTGTTGTCTTTTTAGTTTGGCTTGTAGGTTGTTTTTGGGCTGCCACTGGGGTGGGAGGCTTTTGGATGGTTGGTAGTTTGTGGGTTGTTTTGTTTGGGCAAGCACAATTAATAATGATTTAAGATCTTACACATATAATTCACTATATTTAACCATGTTGAGTCACCTTGCTTTAGAAGAACTCATGATATATGAGAGCAAAACCTTTCAAAAAGTACCATTTCATATAAGTTTTAACTGTTTAATACAATATGTTTTTCTGAAAAAGGATTAGGTTCATGATTATTTAGGGTACCCGATTATAATCCACTATCCTAGATACATCAATCAGTTACAACATCATTCGGCCATAGACCATATTAGATCATTTGAATAGTTCATATATGCTAATAATAGAACAGGTTCCCTTATGCTAATCAACTAAAATTGTTCATTTGTTTGTTTATATTTACATATCACATAAATCCTATTTTGTGATTGTAGCAAACAATTACTCTGATCAAACACGAATCAATGGAAGCAATTTTTCGTCACATAAACATCTACCAAAATACTAATATGATCAACATGAAATCAATAAGAACAGTAACATGTTACGTTATCTAATTGAGATGATGGGAGACAAAAACAACATAGATCTGGAATGATGATTAAACTAACAAAACTGATTGATACTGTTAGACTATTTATTGCTTCAAAAGAAAAGAAAACATACAAATATCAAAAAAATACCTATGGTTATATAACCTTTCTAAGTCGCGATATAACCAACAAATCTACCTGCATATTCCATGCCCTTGGTTTCTGCAATAAAACAGATTATAGAACTAATAGCAAGCTAGCAACCTCAAGAAATTACAATATCTAAAAAAAATTACAGGCCTCAAAACAAACCCCATAAAGAGAGAGAAAAAATACATACGTTGAAGTATTATTGAGAGAAAAGTGATTGCTGATATAATCATCCCTAGATATAATCAGTTCGTTATTTAAAATCTGATTCTTATTCATTTGTACGCCATAATGTAGGATTCATGATTCAATTTGGATTACAAACATTAGCTTAAGTTCTAACTTGCCGCTAGTACCTAATCATGATTTTCCATCAATTAATCCATTTTTGGGTAGCGTATGTAAAGTCAAGACTCATATTCCTATAATGTTTCTTACGATTGATTTTATTAAATTGGGTCTTCTAATGCTTGTGCTTGATAAGGGGTGTTGTGGTGAACATAAATCAAAAGAGTGTTACCTGATGTACTGTCACCGATTATTTGTCATTAGATTAAGATGGTTTAATGAATCTGCATTTATTTAAAAGGTAAGTGACATTCAGAGTTTCAGTTGATCAACTACTTCTTCTTAGTAAGAGACCAGTTCAAATCTCAGTAGATTAACAGAATTTAACAAAGTTTCGGTATATTAACAACAAATAATCACACCTACAAAGGAAATTGTCAAAAGTGGAAGGGATTCATTTCATGTGAATTGAATTAAACAAATTGCAAAATTTCTAAGCCGGAATCTTTGAGTATTAAAAATGAACGGAAAATGGTGTACAAGTTGTAACAGCCGAAAATTTAGCACATTTGATCGCGCATGAAATCCACGCTGATTTGACAATCGAAATTATTACAGGATGGTAGTACGCGAGAAATGGTGAACGTGGGCGAAAAACGTGCGCGAAACGGAGTTACGGATTGTCCGGAATCGCGAAACGAAGGAAAATTTCAAAGTATGGAATTTTGGACTCGTCGCGGTACGCGACGAAGTGGTTGAGGATCCTTCGCGGTACGCGATGGACCAAAATATCTGAAATCCTCCGGATTTCGTCGCGGTACGCAAAGCTTTGTTTTGCTTCTGGTCGCGGTACGCGACGGGTGGAAACCGACTTTAAATTGATAAGATCATCAGATTAACATTTCAAAAGCTATTTTCTTTCTTCCTCGAACTCAGACCTCCAAAATACGATCTGATCGAATTTTGATCATCAAAACCTTGATTTCAAGCTGTAGAAACATCATAAACGAGCTGGGAATAATCGTTACAACATCGGATAATCAGTTTTCGATCGAAAATTCATCTGAACAGGTATTGATTCGATTTCTTCTACTAGTTTGATAATAGTTGGATTAGATTTAATATTGGATTATTATTTAGTGGTTATTATGGTTGATTGAGAATATTAAATGAGAATAAACCTACGGGTTTTTGTCATGATCAAGATTCTCTTGATATGTATGACATCATTTAAGAGGATATTAACACATGTGAATGGATTAATGAGTTTTATGGGTATGTGTATAACCATGAAATTGGTATGATTATATACTATGTGATCATAGAACATGTGTGAATATTTATATAATCAAAGGGTTGTGGGTATGGAAAGAATTGAGAAAGAAAGCAAAGTAATATTTTATGAAATTATGGGTGATATGATTGGGTATAAGGATTGATGTGAATTACCAAGGACATTGGTATGATTGAAAGAAAGTAAATGAGTGTTATGTGAATGAGAGTAAGGTAATGCATGAATGTCAAGTATGGGTGAAAGTGGTTAGGATAAGTCATGTGTGTAAAGACACGGTTTAATTTAACCACTAACCCTATTAGGTTTATATAAGAATGCTTGAATTATGTGTTAAAGTAATAATGTTATACAGGTTATTAACAATTCCTAAAGCCGAGGCTAGTTGGGAATTTATTGTAAGTCAAGCTTTGGATTAAGGTGAGTTCTATGAGCCCTCTTTTACTGTTTTAACGTTTTAGGGCTGATATGCATGTTATAAGGTTATTGTATGAAGGTGATTGATTTACCTGACTACGGTCAGATAAAAGAATGTGTTAAAGTTATTGTATGAAAATGATTTTAATTTGATTATGGTCAGGTAAAGAATGTTTTCAAGTAAGGAATGTTTTAAAGTAAATAACGTTTTAAGTCTCAACTGTGGTTGAGAAATAAATGAAATGATTTTTAAAGTCTCGGCCGAGGTCGAGTGGGAAATGTGATTTTGAAGTCCCGGCTGCGGTTGGGCAAATGTTGAGCACTGCGGTGCGAAGAATGGTTTATGATTATGATAGTTTAACGCTTTAAATCATGTTATGTATGAATGATGTATGTAAAGATGTCTTGTACTGGTATGAGCCGTCAATTTCGGTTGATGGTTTAATAAGTCCTGTGAAAGAACAGGCATAAGTCCTGTGAAAGAACAGGCAGAAGTCCTGTGAAAGAACAGGCCTGTCGACTGTGTGTCGCCAGTTCAGTTAAAGAAATCTTAGGCATGCTTGAGTTATCAACTGCGAGTTGATAGTTATAGAGTCTTGTGCTGCACAAGCCTGTTGACTTCGGTCAACAGTGAAGACTAATGTGTTATATTCAGTATGATTGAGACTGTTGACTTCGGTCAGCAGTAAGTTATGATGCTATGTATGTTATAACTTATGTTATGTTATATTAAGATATGAATGAGTAAAGATTTTTATGAAAAATTAACTTAGAACTCACCAGCATAAAGCTGACTTGTTTTACATGCATGTCAGGTTGAGCAGGTTATGATAAGGATATGATGGCTCGTGGCAAGACATGAGGACTACCTACTCAAAAACTGGCATTCCTGTTAAGATTAAATGTTATGAAAAGATTTCCGCTGCCATAGTATTCTACTAGTCTACGGTTTAAGAGCTATGCTTTTGATGTTTAACCAACTGAGGGACTTCCGGGGAACGGGGCCTCTCACAAGTGGTATTGCAATACAGATTAAATTAATCTAATACATTATATTTGGTTTTTGTAGATGTGCAAGTTTGTTTTGTATACACCCTTAATCCTATTTGAACCCAATAATAAGTTACAAAACGCAGATCCAAACACCCCTAAATTAATTTATCAACTAAAGAACTTACAACAACTTATGCTTACCAACCATTCTTGATGACCTTGAATACCTTCATGGTTTAACCTCTTGACAGAAAATGATTGAGATTTTAAGTATTCAAAATCAGAATTATCCAAAAATCTCAAGTCACATTCTACCTAAATTCAAAGTTTGAGACTAATCATCTCTAAAAGCCAGACTTAAACTAACGATTTCAAACAGAATGAGCAATACATACTTAAACATACATACATACTTAAACATACATATATACATACTTAAACAGATCATACATACTTGACCAATTTGAACCAAATAGAACTTGACCAATTTGAACCAAATAGAACTTCAATTTCTGATTTTAGTAACATATCATATGTAAATGAAATAGGTTATAGAGGCGTACCAACTTATGTGTCAGCTTCAAAGAACAAAGCCATGGAAGAGTGATCTTGGTCTGAACAAAAATTAGGTTAAAATTTTAACCAAAAAAAGGTTTAACCATGAACAAAAATTAGGTCAAAAATTATTCTAATACATACCTGATTGAAGAGCAGCAAACACAATGAGGGGTGGGGGTCCGATTGAGAGCGGCTTTCTGTTTATAGAACAAATTTAAGATTTCAAACATTCGAACTTGGAGCCAAATTTCTTCATAATTTTCTCTAATGGGTTCTCTTGATTCAGAATCGAAGAAAAGATGAGAATATGCTTACCATTTTCATCTTGATGCTACAGTCGATTGCTTCAAGATCCGGCTCTCAAATCCCTCACATGGTTGACATATTAACCGATTAAGGTAATAAAAAAGAAAGGGGAACAGTGGTAGATCAAAAGATTACATGGTTGGGTGATTTCAAGCTGAGAATGGTGTGGAAATTTTGGAGGAGAAGGAAAGTGAAAACCGAGTTTCAATAAGAAATTAAGAATTATGGCATACGGTTTTGAAGTTTAGCTTAAATTGATTGTACCACAAGCTTCTAAAGTTGTATTTTTCTTAAATTTAAGATCTTTGTTTTTCATCTCACCAATACTCATTATAAATTTCTGTTAAACTTATAATTATAAAGTTTTTAAAATTCTTTGGTAACTATTTTAAAATTTATCCTTTAAAAACTTTATATTCATGTAACTTTTAATTCAAACTTACTAGAAAATCATTATCTTGAAATTTAAATTTTTTATATTAGAAAAATATTATTTTCTAAATTGCTTTATTAGGAAATAAACATTTTTATAAATTAATAAATTTTATTCATAATAAATTCTTGCATAAACATTTTAAACTTCGATTTGTCAAAACTTTGAATACATTTTAGTTAATTTTTATTTTAAAAATAAAATATGTGAATCTTTATTCTTATTACAAATTTTTAAGAAAAATTTAAATCATGTTATTACAAGTATTAATCACATTATCATCCATACTATTCTTTATCAATCTAAGTCAAATATTATGTCAACAAAGCATATCAAAATCATATTCATACAAACATAGGTTGAATTGAGCATTCGTAGATTCATACAAAAATCATCAAGTAATTTTTGGAATCAATCAAGCAAACAAGTTAGTTTATCACATCTTCTCTCTTTTTCATTTTTGTAACAGTTTAGGGATAATACACCTATTTGTATTCAAACATATTCAAACTTTAGTGTTCATTCAAACATTATGCAATCTTTAGATCTAGTTAGTCTGTGTGTTGATTGTTATGTGTTTTGTTTTGAATAAAGAAGGGCGCTCCTAGTTTGTTTTTTCTCTTAATGTGTTTTTGAAATGTGATCTTGTTGACATATCTTCTTGGTTTTGTCGGTTACCTAAAACGGCTAAACTTGATGACTTAGGAGTAGTAGAACATGGTGAATGAATTCTAACATACTCATTGTATAATTCTTGCAAACCATCCATGACAACTTTCTTTTTGTCGTCACTGGCTCGTTTCCATAACGATTTTAAAATACTATATTCAAAAACTCAACTTTTTTCGTTGAGTCTAGAATTTAAGCAAAGTATAACAATAAGTTCATATTTTCTAGTTCCACAAAATACTTGTCAAACTTAGCCCTTCATTGTCATTGCAATCTCACATAGATCAGGACTCCCAATAGCTTGATGTAAAACATTACAAATAAAATAAATCTCTTCCATACATGAGTTTGTTGTAACATAAAGAGTCATGGAAACTTTCAAAGTAACATCAAAAAAGCTTTTAGAAAATGGCATAAATCTCTTACTTTTTGCCAATCACTAGGTGTAAATTCCCGAAAGCCTGCTCTCTCAACTTGTGATTTAGATTCAAAATCCTCAAGATCATATCTCACAAACATGTTCTAAGCTTGTTCAAAATTCAACATATTGTAAGTTGAGTTCCATCTAGTACTTACATGTCCAATAAGGTGCTTTGTCAACCCAGGATTAGCAACATTTGCAAACTTTTTGAATTTGGCAATTCTTAAACCTGATTGCCTAATCCATCTAACAACCCATCTAACTTTATTAACCTTGGTTTCAACTTTTTCTGAACCATCTTGGATTATTAAATTCAAAATGTGTGCTACACAACGAATATGTGCCCATTTACCATTTAGAAGACACTTATTTGAATTTTGAAAAGCCCTTTTCAAAAAATCAACCGCTACATCATTAGCACTCACATTATCAACCGAAATAGTAAAAATGTTATCAATTACACATTCTATTAAACATTTCTCAACCGCTTTTCCAATATCTAGCCCACGATGACTTTCTTGAGGACAAAAGTTCAAGACTTTTTTCCTCGGATTCCACTCATTGTCTACAAAATGAGCCAGGAGACAAATGTAGCTCGTTTGTTGACATGAGGTCCACAAATCGCTTGTTAAGCAAATTTATCCTATATTTTCTTTCATAAATTCCTGAACTTTAGTTTTTTCTTCTTGATACATTTTGTATGTCTTTTGTAATCGTGGTTCTACAAGGTACTTTGAAATGAGGTTGACATATACTCATGAAGTACCTAAAGCTCATCCCATGTACAAAACTAAAGGTAAGTCAACTATTATAATCATGATGCAAAGAGCCCTCCTAATTCCTTTTTGATCAATTTCTATGAGGTAATTTTATTTTCATTCCCATGTTGAATGAAATTTGTGTTTTCCAATCACTATTTTTAGCCAAAAATGAGGCACGTGATTCCAAATGTTTCCTAAGATTACTAGTACCTTTAGTTTGAAGGTTGACTTGTACACCTTAGCATAGTGATTGCATTTACACCATCTTTTCCCATGAAAATTTTAAATTCAAACCACACTTAACCATTACTTTATTTACAAAACAAACAAAACACAAAAACGTTAGCAATGGACCATTTAATGGTTCTTTTTAGAGGGTTTGTTAATTTGTTTACTAGTCAATGGGTCAGCTATAGCTTATGGATATGAATCTTTTCTACAATTGTAACCCAAGTTCAAGATTTGAAAAGAACAAGATCACCACCTCCCGTCCCTATTTACAAAGATTTTTTGCAAAACTCAACAACTATTTTGAAAAACATAAAATACTTTATATTTTATCCAAATCTTGATCTTCACCTAAAGGTAATGATTATCACTGATAACTGCTTAGAGTGAATTGTTTGACTAGTATTTTACTAAAGAAAATACTAATGAAGTTAACCAGATTAAAAAAAATAACCAAATCTTATAATTAAACAAAAACAAAAGTTGAAATAAATCAGTTGGATGCCTCTTTGAACTTCAAATTATCAAGAATAAACTCAGAATCATAGAGTTTTCTACAAAAGTCAAAAGGTAAGATCGAAGTTATTAAATATCTGCTTGAAATTTTACCCCACCACCCAAATCCCATGCTATCTACTAACTATTTTGGTGGAAATACATTGAAGACTATGGCATAAGTGAAGCAAAGATTCGGCCAAAATAACCAAATTTAAAGAACATACAATAACATTGTGTACAATAGCAATCAGCAAGAATTCGAAAGCAAGAAGTTGAGTGTTACCGATCAAAGGAAGCTAATACCGATCAAAAGCACTTGTTTACCTACTCTTCAGCTAACGATCAAAGGAAGTTGAGTGTTACCGATCAAAGGAAGCTGGTACCATGATACTGCACCTTGAAGTCTTGAACTAGCCAACAGAATTGGAAATGTAAGTTGAGAATGGAAGCCGTATAAAACCCAAGGGGTCGGCCGCTCCTGTAATTGGAAATGGAATCATCTTTTTTGAGGAAGGGGATCAACGTCTGGAAGTAGGTACATTCAGGAACCGCCATGTTTGTAGAAATTGTTAGTCGTTAGTCGTGCGGCGGGGGAAGGACTAGTGATTAATCGAGATCAATCCAGATTAAGCGAAATTAATCAGATTGAAAATTTTATATATAATTTTCAAAATTATATACATACATCCAAATTTCCAACATAATTTTTATAAAAATGTTAAATTTTAGATACATAAATATATATATATATATTATTATAACAAAAAACAGCCATGGATCATGGAACCGCCCCTAATTAAAACCCTAGTTCAAGTTTACCCAAGCAGCCCCAAGGGCTAGTACACCATTTACACATGCTTATTTCATTCACAATATATTGTTCATACTTATTGTCATTTAGGTTTGCATACTTTGAAACTTATACTATTATAATCATGTGACTACTCATCAACTATTATTTAGTTGACAGTTACTTTACATGTGTGATAAGTTAAAGTGAAGACTCTGATTAAAAGTCTAGGAAGATCGATGGACCTTGATAGTAGGAATCAAGACTTATGTTTATATTTATTAAATTTGTATTTGTATTTAAATTTTGACATTCAAATTTGGTAATTTGAACTATGAAACAAAAACATAACGCCATGAGCTTGTGAACAACCTTGCACAAATCATGCCCTGACATATTCCGTCACTGGTTGGGGTGTGACAGATTGGTATCAGAGTCATGGTTATAGAGAATTAGGTTATTAGAAATGGTAAGCTAGACTATAACTAAGCTACCTTTTTATATGAAATCTCATATAATATATGATAGGACCATTACATGTTTATATGCTACATGCTTCTTATGACACTTTGAACTTTGCATATACTATGCCTTATACTAAATGAACTTTAGACTCTAAGTGACATAGTGAGCCTTTACTAGTGAACTTTTGTCTTAGTAAACCTCTGTTATGAACCTTCATTATTGAACCTCTAGGAGACTCTCATTTTGAACCATTTCTATAACACCCTAAGTTAGCTCTTATTCTAAACATCTCTACTTTCTAAACTTTTTGCATGTATGAAGACTTTGTGATCTTGCTCCCGTTAGAACTAAGTTTGTAAGATGGAGATGTACTAACTAGAATGGTGAAATACTTACAATTGAGATTCCTGTCGAGAAAAGCCATTCATATGAATCCTCGAGGCACTGTGGGACCTGTTTAGCTTTCTTGGGAACTCTTCATGAAAGTACCTTCACTTATAGGCCAAAGCATGTCATACTAAACTTCTCGCAAGCTACAAAGTTCTAACATGTCAAAGGTATTCAACTTTGGATACCATTCCTCAAAGCCTAGGCATCTTACACCTATGATTAGTAAGGGTGACTCCTTATTTAATCTAAGGTGTAATAGTGTCATAATTTCTAAAAATCCTATAATACTTATACAAAGATTTTATGACATTTCATCTATGATTAGTAATGGTGATTCCTTATCCCATCAAAGGTGTAATAGTATCATAATTTCTAAAAATCCTATAATACTTATACTATGATTTAATGATATTTCATCTATGATTTTGTAAGGATGACTTCTTATAATATCTAAAGAGTCATCATCTCACTTACTTATACATTTTATACAACTCAAAGGAATCTTATAACATTACATCTATGGTTAGTGAAGTTCATTCATTACTAAACCTAAAGTATTATAGCGTTACATACTTATACATTCTATACAAGCCAAAAAAATTGATGACATTATTCTATGATTGATAATGATTATTCATTATTATATCTAAGATAATAAAAATGTCACTCATGATATATATATCTTATCATATTTCTAAGATATTATACCTAAAATTAATAACGGTGATTCATTATTATATCTAAAGTGTATTATAATATTACATACTCTATACATATTTTGTCAAAATTCTAAGGTATTATCTTCATGACTAATAATGATCATTTATTCCATTTATCTAAGGTTATAATATAACATATTTGTGTATGTTATATCATGCTCCTCATTCATAACTAAGCTTACACAAAATATACATTACTACTAGTGTAAAACTTCAATTTTCATATATCCTTACACTCAAAACTATAATTCCAAATTTCTAAGCCATTATACTTATAGTTATTGATACTTAGTTACATTTTAATCTTAAGTTCTATAATGTTTCACTTCACATATTCGTATACTTAGACTGCAATCCGAAAGCTCTAAGACATTTAACTTAGGTGATACTTGTTATCATCTTAACCTAAAATCCTAAATTACCTCATTCCACGTAATCTTTCACTTGAAAAAAATATCTTTTGATGTTAGGCTTATGATTCATGGCATTTATTTATCATCGTAATCTAAGTTTCATTCTGTCACAACCATCTTCAATATCACTTAATATCCAAACCATATGTACACTAATACTCACAAGCACAAGGTGTAATTTGAAAACAATTAACTAAAATTTTTACCTTGAAATCACGATACTTATACGATCTTTAAACTATTCTAGTCAAATACCATGTAAAGGATTTATAATAACCTAAAATGGTAAAACTTGTCACTTTAAAACGATATGTGAAATGTAAAGAACTCTTATGTGATCTTGTAGAAGGTCAATTAAGCCAAAGTTTATGGTTCTACGAGATAGATTTCTTCAATCTGATCAATTGAGGTTAAACATCCTGTTAAACCTAATAATTTTGATAAGACCAGTTTACATTCTATGAAGTTTTATGTCAACTCATTTGTGTGTCAAGTTCAAGTATAGGGTGATCATGCAAGGTAATTATCGCAGCAGGTACACACATAGTGAGCATTTGCAGTGCATGTGAATCCTGTTGTATGGAGCAATGGACACAATTGTAGCAAACTTCGAACCCAAATCTTAACTCATTCAAATTATATTCTAAGATTCAATATTTACCCATAAATCATCCATCAAATCTATTATTCAAGTCTTATTCAAACACATGAGTACTTTAAGTTTAGGTTAGTATTGATAGGCGATTTGGTATGCCTTCAAAGTACCAGTGGTGTGGTGGGTTGGCTGCAGATAACCCTATATATAAGCACCAACAATACATTGAGAGTACAATCGAGAGCTTGAACATGGACTATGAAATTCAAATTCGATATCAAATAGATTATTCTTTAGTCAATCTAGTGGTCAAATCAATTATAGCCATTGGTGCTCAGACTAAGAGCAAATTTATACACCAAGTTAATCAAGGGTGTTATTCGTACATCAAGACCACTAAACTCTCATTAAACAAAACACTCAAAGTCAAGTAAACTAAAAAAAAAAAAGTAAACTCAAAATACGAATAGGTTATTTCTTTACCTTCTATTACAACTCATTAAAATCCACACCCGGGGGTAATCGCCAACGTACGATGTTAAACTTTTCAAATGCCATGATCTCGTGGTGGTTTACGAATGAGAAACACTAGCTCATAACACCGGCCTACAATTCTAATACATCAAGCAACAATTTTAACATCATTCTAGTACGTAACCTACGAATTTCAAAATCAAAATCCATGATTCAAATTTGACATTTTACGATTCAAAGTCCCAAGTATATATAATGTATCTTTAGATGCAACACAAAACACGAAACTTTTACAATCAAAACCTATTCACCACTTACCTCTATGCTAATGCATGACCTCAAGACTCTAAAACAAATACAAAGTCTAATAATACCTTTAGTACAATAGAATTTGGCTAACAAAAAGCTGTCCAGTATTGATAATATGGTGGGTTGCATACACCCTATATATAAACATTGTCAATATGAAGAATTCATGGAAAATTATCATATAAATGAAACTTAAAACACAAGTAAAGTATGAATAGCTAATCTTAAACAACAAATTTTCAAAGGAGAACCACATTCTACGATCGTAACATTTTAACTAAACTAGGGGAGAAAGTGTTGTCTACTGTGACACCTCGTAAATTCCAGGTCAGCACTAAATTTATTTTAATAATAATATGTATTATTATTTCATACGTGGCACTAGAATAATTAATAATTAGAGTGACATGTGGCACAACAGTCCAAACACACCGATAATTCGAGCAATTATCGTAAAACGCACGCACGTGTCTTGAATAACGAATGTTGGTGAATTAAACGAACCACAGTACGCTTTCACTGCACTTAGGTTCCGGGGAACCTAAATTAGTTAGAACAATGCTTATGTGTCGAGAAAAGATGATCGTAATCGTGAAATAAGCGAAAAATGGGCCAAAAAATGAAAATGGACCAAATTGGGCCTAAACTGAGGTCCAGGCGGTACGCCTAGACCCACAGTCCCACACTTGGCGGTACGCGCGGGACAAGGAGATGCCTCGGATGCCAGTTACCTCGCGCGGTACGCTCGGACTCAAGCAGTCTCGCCAGGCGGTACGCCTGGAGACCAGAATCGCAGAAAAATCCTTTTTATCCACCCAAGACCATCATTACCTCTACACCATCATTTCTTTCGATTCTACATGCCACCTCTCGATATTTTCTTTGCATTTTCACCTGCTACACTCATCTTCAACCTCTAGAAAGCCATTTGAACCCTTGGGAAGCCATTGTTGAAGAAAGAGAGGCTTGGAGGTGAAGCTTGGAGCTAGGCATCAACACCACCACCACTTGCAACAACTAGAGAACCATTTCCAAGGGACTTTGAAGCTGCAAAGGTGCTGTCCCAGTAGGATCTTGGCTTCCTCAAAGCATTCGAAGGTAGATCTATGACCCTTATAGCTTAAAAACACCTCTAAACCCACGTGCAAGACAAATCACCCACATGCACACACTCAAACCACCTATGCACGAATTTTAGATGTTTTAGATCTGGGTTTGTTGTTATTCCTACTGTTATTGATGATCTAGGATGACTAGAGAGTGTTTCATGATGATATATGAACATGTGTATGTATGAAATTCAAGATTTTGTCATCAATGATCAAAATGGTTACATGCATGTATGATCTAGTGTGTTATAGATAGATTTGAATGATGGTACATGATTATTGATGATATTGGTAATGATATACATGATTAGATCTTGTTAAAATGATTAAAAATATGGATTTTGATGAACTTGCTAAATATAGTAACTTTTTAGTTACAAAATGGTGATATGGATGATATTGTGAGCATGCATGTGAATAAATTTGATATTAGAATGATAATATGATGATTATAATGTTAAGAGAATGATTTGGGCTGTGATTGTGGTCATATTTGACCAAGTTACTATTTTTAGTAACTTTGGTGAACCGACTTTTGCTAGATGATGATTTGATCAAGATTGACATGTTTAGATGATGTTAAATGGAATAATATGAGGTTATGTGACGTAAAAATGGTTTAGGAATACTTAGAATAATCATTTGAAAGAAAATGGTCATAATTTCTATTTTTAGTAACTTTGTTTTATGAAATATCAATTTAGGAATGCTAGATATGTTTTGAACATGCCAAATGACTTAATATGATTCGATATGATGATTGTGTGCTACATTAGATGAATTTCTAAGATAAACATGCTAAATGTAGAAGCTTTCCATTTTAGGAAACTTTAATGTGTAAAAACGACTTATATGATTATTTAACTATGTACGACAATGTGCTAGGTGTTAACATGATCACGTGAGGGCAAGAAGTATGTTAGAATCAATAAACGAGAAACGGGATTAATTGACTAAATGTGACTATGTGCTCTGTGATAACATGTTCACATAGGTTAACCATGCATGCTAGAACAAACGGAAAATGATTCCTTGTATGACTTGCTTAAATTGGAAGCCTTCCTAAGACGGAAACTTACTATAAATAGTAAGTTATCCCATGGATGCAATCTATGTGCTCACATACATCACCCGACACTAATCGCACGTGAAACGATCACTTGAACTAAACACATCACCAACAGGTCGTTAGGTCAAACACGGTCAACACGACCCACATAACAGCTTGGAGTTGTTTGAACACGAATACGGTCCTGTGAGACCCACACTAATGTAAACACAAACTTATAACACCTATGTGATATAGGTAACCGCTGAAAGAGGCGTACTATTCCGTTCTTGTAAGAACGCACTCTACGGAAACTCAGGTGAGTTTACGGCCCCACTTTTACTCATAACTGTTTGTTAAACTTTTGGGGTGAGAATACAATGCAACTGTTTTTCGATGTATGACTGGTATAAGGTAAAACAACTTTTCGTGTGCAACTACTATCGCCACAAGTCCTCATAAATCTTACCGTTAATTGTGAAACGAACGAGTCGTTATTACTTAGTACTATTGGGTTTGACTAGCCCCACTCGGCAACAATGTTGACTGGATGTCATAACGAGTGTAATATCGATGTTGATTTGGGTTCCGCGATGACCCAAGGAGGCAAAAAGGAAACAGTCGAGTTTGGTAAAGATCAACTGACACACCTCGGATCGTAGATCCAACAAAACAATTTAACATAACCAGTATATATCTGTTCTACTTCTTTCAAATACTTAAACCTGTGAACTCACCAACTTTATGTTGACACATTTTAGCATGTATTCTCATGTGACTGATGGCACAAGCTAGGAACACTTGGAAGCGCACTCAGGGGTCTTACATGCATATAGACTCTAGTCCTAGGCTATGTTTGGAATTATGACTTTTAAAACTATACTGATGCTGAAGCGTCAGATAACAATTTATCATTTCTGCTGTACAACTTTATTATTCCACTGCTTTAGTTATTAAACATTTCCGCTGCGTTATTATAAAAACATGTCTACTTTACAAAACTGTATGTTTGTGTAACTCATATAGAGTCGTTCTATATGATCATGAGCTGTGATCCTGGCCACGTCGCACCCACGTGGACTAACACCACGAGTGGGAATTTGGGGGTGTGACATCTACCATCTTACTAAGCATCTCACTTTCAAACGGAAATCGTAAAAAACATCTTGAATTCTATTAAACTAATGGTCACAGAAAGAAACACTTGACATTGCTTTCCAAATCATTTGCAATTTTCTTTGTGTCCGACCATTTTAGATTTCATACTTGTAAATGTATTACTCATAAGACCATGTTTCACTATGAGTTTATGGTCATAGCCTTTTTGGGTTAACCGGTTGCTAACTGAATTCATGAATATAACGAATCACATCATGCAAATAAAACTTAAACAAATAACCATCCATTCAAAACCTGATTATGAGAACCAGTCCACATTCAAACCAAAGTTTATTCCCGTAACAAAAAGAGTTTTCGTGACCCAGTAAACTTCCTCATAAACTCAAACCACACGAATTATTCCAACATCCTTTAGCATGCTCAAAATCTAATGGCTCGAAAAATTGCATACGTTAATCACAACGAGACTCATAAGTCTTGCCATTCTAGTCAATTCAACAAAGGAACCCCTACTTAGAGAAATAATAAGAAAAAGGATACTAGACTCTTTGTGGTAAAGTGCCTAAACTACCCATTAGAAACAAACTAATGGTTGTGTGACCGTCTCGTGATTGTCGTTATGAATTGAGAAAACATAATTATGGAATTCATTTTCTCACTTCTACTAATACAACAAAAGTCACAACCATTCAACCAAACCAACATCTCATTATGTAAAATCACCCAACATTCTCGAAAGAATGAGGTTTGTAATTTACAAACCTGAAAAACAACTCAAACATAGCAATAATAATCCGTTTTGTGAAAAACCAAAACGGATCAAATGTAAACTAAAACCAATCGTATCTATGAGCGACAACTTCTTCTCAATAAATTTCGGGCCGAAATTTTCTAAATCAGGGGAGATTGTAACATTTGCAAACAAAAATAAACCGATGAAAAATCTTGTAATCTTTGAATAACGAAATTATTTTATGTGAATTATATCATTTTACCGTCTTCAGTCAACAAAAATGCATATATGTACGCATATATACATAAGGAAAAGATAAAAATATAACCCACCAAAAATGAACTAACCAATTAACTATCATCTAATGGTTAATTTAAAAAGTAATCGCATAGGATAATGTCACATGTCATTTTTCATTTTTTAATATGAGAGGCCATTTTGGACATTTTTTAACCACTAAAAAAGCTAGATTTAATATGGTGGTGACAAGTGTCACCATATAATATATTTTAATAAATCTAATTTTTTATATAAAGTTCACCCCTTTTTTTAAACATTATTAACTTTTTTTACTATATTTTTTTAAAAAATTGCACCATTATATTCGTCTCATTTTTTTCTTTCATTCCGTTATATTCTCAACTAGTTTTTTACTTTATTTTTTTACATGCTCCATATTTACATCATTGTAACTATGGGTGTGCTCGGTGCGGTTTGGTTTTTGGGTTTTTTATTTTTTTTGTTTTTGTTTTTTTGTTCTCTCTCACATCCAATATTGAAAATATAAACATGCTTAACAATGGATAATTCATAAATTAATTGATCAAACACTAGATATATATTAAGTTTTAAACAAGACTAAAAAGCGGTTCGGTTTTTAATATATATAAAACCGAAAGCGAACCGAAAAATTCGGCTTTAGTTTTTTTGGTTCCGTTTTTTCGGTTAATTCGGTTTTGGTTCCGTTTTTTTAGTTAATTTAGTTCTGTTCGGTTTTTTCGGTTAATTCAGTCCTGGTTCGATTTTTTTCAGCTTTTTGCTCACCCCTAATTGTAACGAGCCTAAATATAACAAATTCATTTGAAATTTTTTCTAACAATGGTAAATTATATGACTGTATATTACATTACTTTGATTATAATTGCTAGAAAAAAAAATCAAAATAATGTTTTATTATAATGTGTTATATTACATCACTGCAAGTTATCATTGTTAGAAAAAAAAATCAAAACAATGTGTTATTTTTATGTTGGTTACATCGATATAAATAAAGGACATATGAGAAAAAAAAATTTAAAAAACTAGTCGAGATTATAATGAAATTAAAGAGAAAATTACATCACTGTAAATAATGTGTTATATTACCGTAAATTATATCATTGTATATTACTTCATTTTGTATTACATTACTTTAATTTACCGAGGTTAGAAAAAAATTAAAATAATTTGTTATGTTTATGTTCGTTACATCGATGTAAAGCAGGATATTTGGGGAAAAGAAGTAGTCCAAATTAAAAAGTAATTAAAAAGTAATTAAAAAGAAAATATATTACTATAAATAATAAGTTATATCACTATAAATAATGTGTTACATCACTGTAAATTTACGATTATTAAAAAAAATCAAATTAAATTGTTATATTTAAGTTCGTTACAATGATGTAAATACATGACATCTAAAAAAACTAGTCGAGACTATAACAACATTAAAGAGAAAAATGAGAGAAGTATAATGATGCAACTTTTAAAAAATATAATATAGTATAAAAAAGTTATGAATGTTTAAAAAAAAGAGGGGGTAAACTTTATATAAAAAATTATATTTATTAAAATATATTATTTGGTGACATTCATATTAAATCTAGTTTTTAAATGGTTACAAAATGTCCTAATTGACCTATCATATTAAAAAATTGAAAATGACACATGGCACAATCATATTCAGTTACATTTTAAATTAATCATTGGATGATGGTTGATGGGTTATATATATATATATATATATATAAACTTATACTTCAACGAATAATAAAACTAATATAACTATTGCTGCAATTTATTTAAAAAGCTTTAAATTAAAATTAACAAAATTAAATAAGTGTGTATGTGTGTGTGTGTGTTTATATGTACATATATATACTTTAACATATGATAAAAAAAACAGTCTAGGTAAATAGATTATAAAGCTTCAAAATTAATATGTTTTGTAGAAATAATGTTTAAAATATAAAATAAACATTTTTAAACAATAATTAAGTTTTATAAAGTTTAAACAAATTATCTAAAGTATTATAAACTTTTATTAAAGTTTAATAAACTATTATTTAACTTTTAAACATATAATATTATATACCAAAACCTCAAGGGCTAATTCTACCAAAAGTTAAACTATGTTTGTGTGTTATCGAATTTCAGTCAAAAAAGGAAAAGGCAGAAACAACAAGGACCATTTCTGCCAAATGCCCAAAGATTTAGTCTTCTTCCCAACCCCCCCCCCCCCCCCGATCGAACCCCTTGCCAACGGTTCCCTCACCTTGATCACGACACAGAGCATTTAAGCCCGAAATCACGCTGGTATATGCCCTATTAACCTAGGACAGACGCAATCAATGTATTGATTTCACTAATTACGTGTTAATCGGCCATCAATTCGAACTAACCAAACGTTAACATAACTTAAGACTTGAAAATATGGTTTCCACTAACAAAAATCAAATTAAACACACACAAAGCATCGCGATATCGCTCTGATATTCCCCGTAGCTTTAAACCAATCTCATAACGTTTTAATCGTCAGATCAAACCCAAGAACAACCCATATTTAAACACGAATTCAAGCTCACCATTCTTGTGCTTCTACGTGTAAGTTCTACAACTAATCGACTCGTTTTTACACGTAGATCAAAACCCTATGAAATCAAGGGCTCACATACTGAGAGGCCCCGAGTCATCATATCCTTATCATAACTTGTTCAACCTGACATGCATGCTAAATAAAGTCAGCTTTCGCTGGTGAGTTCTAATTTTTTTTATAAAAATCTTTAGCCTTTCAGATCATCACATAACATAACATAATTCATATCTTTATATAACATAACCTAATTCAAGTACATAACATATATGTCATCATACATCAATCATATTGTGCATAAAAATTTAGCCTTCACTGTTGACCGAAGTCAACATGCTTAATCATACTGTGCATAAAACTTTAGCCTTCACTGTTGACCTACGTCAACAGGCTTTAACATACATATCATCATGACATTAATCATACTGTGAACAAAATTTAGCCTCAACTGATGACCCGAAGTCAACAGGCTTGTGCAGCACAAGACACCTCAACTGACGACCCGAAGTCGACAGGCTTGTATAAATACAAGACACCTCAACTGCCAACCCGAAGTTGACAGGCTCATACATGTATAAGATTTCCTCAACTGGTGACACGCAATCGATAGGCTTGTGTTTCCACAAGACTCTTTAACTATCAACCAAAGTTGACAGCTCATACCGGTACAAGACTTCTTTACATAACAATCATTCACATAACATCACTTTACATATATCATTCATATCCATAACATCATTCATTCATACATAACATGGTTTAAATAAATCATTTAAACCATCATAATCATAAACCATTCTCCGCACCGCAGTGCTCAACTTTTGCCCAACCGCAGCCGAGACTTCAAAATCACATTTCCTACTCGACCTCGGCCGAGACCTTGAAAATCATTTACTTCTCAACCGCAGTTGAGACTTAAAAGTTCTTTACCTTAAAACATTCTTTATCTGAAAACATTCTTTACAAGAAAACAATCTTTACCTTAAAACATTCTTCACACCTCAATCTGAGACTTTCAAAAATTCATTTACTTCTCAACCGCAGTTGAGACTTAAAACGTTCTTTACCAGACCAAAGTCGGGTTAAAATCATTTTCACAAAATAGCTTCATAACATGCATATCAGCCCAAAATGATAAAACATTTAAAATAGGCTACAAAGAACTCACCTGGCTGTCTTAGCTATCAATGCAGTCTAACTTGAACAAAGGTCTTAATCAAGTAAACCTTCGTATCGATCCGTTGAATCTATCCGCGCTTGATCAATAACTCGATATGTTTGTACAACTATTAAATGATTTAACAAATCATTCATTTTACTAATTATAATTCGTACCAAGTCTAAACTGTATTTGAGGACGTTTAAGTTAATAAAATTTACTTTTAAATCTTACAAAAAATGGGCAGAGTTTCCTTTGGTTTTTTTAGTCAAATCCAGACAACTCAAGTTGTCTATTTTATAATCAAATCTCAAATACTCAATTCTAAACAATTATTCATCCTCAAACATGGCACACGTAATCAAACTAGTAGCAATTAAACATTCTAATAACTTGTAAATAAGTTATACCTTTCGTTTGTTTGGTTTGCCTATACGAACCCGCTCGTTTACACCCGTTGAAATAACCTATCGTTTCCTGCAGCTCGGTTTCTCGTTCCAAACGTTTCTCTATCGACCAGATCTGTTCTTAACCGAACATACCCGGGCTATAAAAGCCCAAAACCTCTTCTTCTTCCCCACATTTTCAAGAAAATACCCTCCTCTCTCTACCATTCTCGGTTCACTCTCTACTCTCTCACTACCTTCAAACCTCCATAACTTTCTCATTTCTTCACCAAATTCGACGTTCTAGTAGTCAAAACGACCGTGGGAATGAGAAGAACACAGAAGTACAAAGGATCGGAAGTGAAACGAGCTGGATTGGTTGCAGTTTTAGAAAGAAGATTCGGTTTTTGTGGGTTTTCTACTATTCTGGTAAGTTGAGCTTTCCACACGATTTTATGCCTTCAAATCAGTTAGGATATGCCCAAAAACGATTTAGGAGCTCTTGGAACAAGTTATTTTGAAGTTTAGGAGGGTTGAATGTGGCTGAAAAACCTGTAAATGAACAATATCGATGTATGAATGTCCATATGCCTAACCTCAACAACACTGTGCAACCAGCTTCTAAAACCATCGAACCTACTAGTGTCGGCCAAGTTAATATTGACGGGAACTGTTCTAAGAGGTTAGTATCGAAGAACTCTAAGGTTGGGTGTTCAGGTGGCCATCGATATTTTGAGTATCGATGGCCTAAGTGCCGATCAAGAGGAGCCTATCGATATTGCAGTCTCAATGAACAAAGTGGTGTTCTCAGCTTGGACATCGATATTTACTCATCGACACTAACTGGGTCATGTCGATACTGACCAACAACCATAGATACTATCATGTTAGCTCCACCCAAGTAGGTTGAACCTTGAATCAACTGCTATAGACTAAAAAAAATGAAGTCGTGAGAGTGGCCCAAACATACGTGTGTAGGGAGAGAAATCATTTGGGTTTTTTTGGGTGTCAACCGATTTTTATGCCATAGATATTAAGGGTTTTCAATAACAAAGACTTTCGAAACACTTTCAACTTATAAACGAAATCTTTTCATAATTCATGAGATCAAAACACTTAGAAATTCAATAATCTAAGCCAAATAACCATGATGTTAATATCGGCTAAGATCCAAGTGGTTAACCTAGTGTTAACCGACACATCTAGGATCATAAGTATTAAAATGGAAACATTCAAACTCATAAAACTAAACTTACTTAGTAATTTACATTAAGATAAATGGGTTATTTCACGACTATGGTTGTTAAAAAGAACAAAGTGAGAGTCATGGGAGTTTAAGTAACAAGTAAGTCTAATGTGTGTTGATCGCATGTTGTAAACCCTAAACACTTAGTAATTTCACATCACAAGTAGTTAACGAAGGTAGTCAAGTTGAATAACCTTAGTTAATAATCGAACAAGGAACAAATTCAAGAATGCTAACAAAAAATTGTATAAGAACTTGATGAGTAACCTAGTTAGGTTAATTTCAAGTTCTAACATGTCGAACTCAATGTTTTCATAGTATAACTTATATTTATTTAAACTGTACTACTTAATTTTCTAAAAATATATTTTATAAGATAATATTAAATTACTTTTACAAAAGAATAAAGTTTTATAAATAAATTTATTTTTTTATTAAACATGTACATTTTATAAGTAATTTCCTTAAATGTTTTAAAGTATACCTTTTGAATATAAACACTAATTAACTAAGTTAGATTTTAGTTAGGTTGGGTAAGGGTTTAGAATGCTAAGTTGAATAAGATATAATTTAGCATTAGTAACTCATCATAGTAACAATTATGACACTTAGTCACACACTTAGATCGAAATTACTATATCAATAACTATAAATACTTACGATGCAAAAGTATAACAAATTGAAATCATGTGTTGAAGCTACACTCGATACAACAAACGAGCGAGCGCGTTTCTAGGTTATTCAAGTAGTCTACAACACATGTGAGTTCATTTGTCTCTTTTCAAACTATTTTGTTTTACTTCAGGACTAGGAAACATGTTTAAATATTTTATATAAATGTTTAGACATTTCTTAAATCTTTTATACTTATTCTTAATGCTAATATTCTATAATCATATACTTATATGCTTTAAACTTATGATTCTTGAATATATTAAACTTATGATACTTGAAGGCTTTAAACTTATAATTTTTATGATACTTGAATACTTCTAACTATATTCTATAATGCTTTTGAAACTATATTCTATGACTCTTGAAAGCTTTTGAAACTATATACTATGATTCTGGAATGCTTTTGAAAACTATATTCTATAATGCTTTAGAAACTATATTCTATAATGCTCTTGAAACTATATTCTATGATTCTGAAATGTTTTGAAACTATATTCTTGAAATTATTAAATGCTTAAACTCTCAAAAACTTGTATGCTTGGAAACTTAAATACTTGAAATGCTAAACATTTAAACTATGCGAAATAAGATTCCGGTGGAGAAGCAGGTACATGTGCACATGGTACGGGGAAACTAAACACTTGATGCTATATACTATCGGACTTCGTAAGACAGACTGATTGGCCTCCGAGAGTGTTTCTAGGATTCACTCCCCATTAGTCATCAGTGTTCATCGTTGTCAAAACCTTGCAAGAGACTGATTGGCCTCCTAGCGTTGACATTTAGTTAAGCCCCACTAGTCATTCATTGTTCTTCATGGTTCATACATGGTTTTGTGATGAGTGACTAGGATGATTTTGGTTCCATCTAGGTGACCTTGAGTCATTTTGTGGTTTCCTTTATCAAAACACCGATGTTGAAAGTCACACATAGTTTCTTCTTCGGATTGATACTGAATGCCTCCGAGAGTGTCTTTAAGAGTCACTCCCCTCTAGTATTCGGTTGTCCATAGATGTAAAGTCAAGAACTTGGTTTTCGAACTCTAATGAATTGGAAAATCGGTTTGAATCGGAATACTTAAAACTATAAGTAAAACGCTTAATTATCATAAATTAACAATATCTTATGTGGCCCGGTATGTGGCGTGCTGGCGGCTGGGCTTGAGGTATGCTTGACCCTATGTATGCCTATATATAAGCATACTTGGTTGGATATGATAGATGGTTATTGGTGAGGTTAAGGTTGTTACTCGGAAAGGTTTTGGATGGTAGGTAAAACGCTTAATTATTATTAATAACAATATTATATGCGGTTTAGAATGTGGTGGGCTGGAGGCTGGGCTAGCGGTAAGCTTGACCCTACGTATGTCCTATATATAAGCATACCGGACTGGATAGAATATATGGTTATTAATGAGGTTAAGGTTGCTATCGAAAAGGTTTGTGAAACTTATTTTCAAATACTAAATTTCATGAACTCACCAACCATGTGTTGACTTTTTTTTATTACATGTGTTCTCAGGTGATGTATAGGGCTAGGTTAAGATCGCAGGATGCATACTAGGATGCCCAGATAATGGACCTAGTTACTTTTGGAAGCACATATTTTGTTGTAGACGGTGAATCATTTTGATATCTTGTACGGTCACAAGATAGTAGACTTATGATTCCATTGGATATGCTTGCTTACTTAAATTATCAAACATGACAGTTGTAATTTAACTTTCAAACTTCTAATTAATTATTATTGTGCTTTAGTTATTCTCAAATATTGTGCTATGTAATACAATCTGATCACTCCGATTATCACATGATATTGCGCGGGGAGACTGTAAAGACTAATAAAGGCTGATGCTCACCAAACTTCTTGTTTGTCCAAGTATAGGAGCCTCTTTGAATAAACGCCTTCGGAAGGAAGAAGTGATTCTTCGGAAGCAGCATTGCTTCCGAAGGATAACTGGTTCCTGCCGAAGGTTATACAAGACAACTGCTTCCGAGGAATCCTCTTATGCACTGAAGACAAAGACTTCCGAGGTTTATCCTCTGACAAAGACTGTAGCAGGTTACTCTTATGGTACAAAAGGTACTGACACAAGACATGTTGGTCTGAATAAAGATAGAGACAACATGTAATGAGTCAGATAAAGCACCTTACCTCTCCCATGCTACATTAAATGCAAAAGATAATCTGAAGCCTTGAAGATCAACAACATTAAATGTCTTTTGTATTTAATAGTCCTTTGTAAAGTCAATGTCTATTAATGTAATGATCATGACTGAGTGTCTTAGCCTGTTAAGACACTCAACATACTAGAATAAGCTTTACTTTATGTACTTGTCTAGTATACCCAACTTGTATTCCTAAGTGTATACGGTTGTAGCCTCGGCTATATAACCTCCCAATGTATGGTTGCTTGAAGTGTGCTTGCTTGTATACTTCCACTTTGAGAGAAATATATCCTTGAGCTTGAATTATTCTTGTGTTCTGATTATTGTTCAAAGATTATTACTGTGTCATTTTGAGTGTAATTGTGAGATCATTCTAACAGGACATTCCGCATCTGTTAGAGTTAAGTAAGAAATACTTGTGAAGTGTTGTTTAGACATAACAACCCGATCCAACAAGTGGTATCAGAGCCATTGGCTCTTGAACTTGACTGACTAATCATCATCAAGTTACCAGTTCTATTTCTTATAAAATCTCATAGTATTAACACTCATATTTTCTGTGTCTGTCTAAGATGGCTGCTCTAAACAAACATGATACAGAAAATGGCACTCTCAACAAGCCACCAATGTTCACACCTGAAGACTTCGATACCTGGAAAGTCAGAATGGAAGGGTTCATCAGGAACCAAGACTTCAAACTTTGGAAGTCTGTTCTTGAAGGTCCCTACATTCCTACTGTTGCTGCTGCTGGTGCTGGAGTTGCTGCAGTACCAAAAGATCCATCTATGTACTCAGACGAAGATTACAAGAAGATGGAAGTTGATTCTAAAGCTCTTTGGCTCATTCAGATGTCAATACCGAACTCCATTATACATGCATTCAAGAAATGCAAGTCTGCTCAAGAACTGTGGAATTCCTTGAGGCAGATGTATGAAGGTTCTGAAGATGTCAAAGAAAACAAGAAGGATATGCTGAAACAGAAGTTTGAAAACTTTTGTCAACAAAATAATGAAAATATGTCTTCTCAGTACCTAAGGTATGTCCAACTTGTGGATGAATTAACTACTGCAGGTGTAACTCTTGATAATCAAGATGTGCTCAGAAAATTTCTGAGGTCTCTTCCAAAGGCATGGAATATTTATTCGGTAACAATCAGAAGAACAGAAAACCTGAAAACTCTAACTTTAGGAGAGTTGTTTGGTATTCTCAGTGCCTATCAGATGGAATTAGATGCCCAAGAATCTAAAGTCTCCCACTTACCATCTGGTTCAGCTGCTCTTTATGCACCCATCAATAATCCTCCATACCAAAGTTATCAACCCATCTACCATTCTACCTCCACACCCACTGTCACATTTCCTGAAACTCCAAATTCATCAAAACTTGTCTCTAACCCAACCCCACTACTAACCTCTGGGCAAGGAGCTTTTATGGCTGAGGAGACAAATTACTTTCATCTGTGTCAAGAAGACTTGGATGGTATTCCTGCAGATGATCTTGAGGAAATGGATATAAACTATCAAATGGCTATGATTTCATACAGGGCAAAGAAGTTTTACCAAAGAACCGGCAGACAGTTCAAAAAGCACAATATGAAGACTGGGTTTGGACTTGACAAATCTAAACTCAAATGCTTTAACTGTCAACAGTTAGGCCACTTTGCCAGAGAATGCAAGTCCACAGGAACTCAGTCGACAACTTCTGGGCAACCACAACAAAGACCATCAAGCTCATCAAACAATGCAAACATTGCTGAACAAGATTTTGCAGACTGGAGCTTTCAAGCTGAGGATGCCTCCATCTCCAACAGTGCTTTGATGGCAAATGACTCATCTTCCTCAAGCAAGGTAACTGATAGCATGTGCTCACCTGAATGCTTAGAAACATTAACTATTTATAAGAAAATAAATTCTCAACTCTGTAATGAGCTTGAGTCTCTACAAGTAGTCAAGGCAAATTTCTTTGAGGTTGAAAGAAATTACAAAGAAAAGATTGAAGAAATGGAAAAGACCATTTCAAGTTTAAAACATGAAGATACTAACAAACAGTGTCAAATTAAAAATCTTTTAGAAAGACTAACCACTGCCAAGACTGAACTTGTATTGGCTGAGTCTTACAGAGACAAATTTCTAAGCCAAGGTGAAAAATATGAAAAACTTTTTAGAATGAGCAGCACAACTGAACTTGTGAATAAAAATGGGGCTGGTTTGGGATATAACAAAGTGGAACCTCCATCTGCTTATACTTCTATAACAGATGTTAGATGTAAATCACTAGTTGACCTTGTGTATAATGAGGAGTTGGATATACACAAGGTGGTTCAAAAGGATAATCTCTCTAATTCAAGTACCTCAACACGCTCAGATGAGGATGATGTTCCTATTAAATCAGTAAAAGGAAAACAAGCTTTGAAATTTAAGAAACAAAATAAGAAAACTAAGAAACATTCAACAGTTTTTATCAAAGCTAAAACCACAGAAAATATCTCCTCAGATGAGTATGTGACTTGCCCATCTGACAAGTCAAAACGAGGTAAATCAATGGAGAGAAAGATCAATTCTCCAGGGAAACAGGCAAAGTCTAAGGCTAACAAGTATGCTGGAACATCCGAATCATCACTCTCTGAGGATCAAAGCTCAGACTTCGTTAAAAGGGATAAGCAGCAACACTCTCCCAACAGTCAAACTCTGTGTCTGATGTGCGGTGAAAAGAATCATTTTGCTGCTGACTGCTTCTATAATCCAAGAAGCAGAATTTTCTCAAAATCACAGGGAAGAGGAAGAAAGAATAGTTGGAGTAAGTCATCTACTTCCTCGGAAGAACAGAGAAGAAATCCAGTCAAGAAGGTATCGGAAGCAAGTACATCCAATAACAGGAAGAAACAAAACAAAAAGGCTTCCGAAAAGAATGCTTTTGAAGCAAAGAAAAAGGAAGCTTCCGAAAGAAAAGGAACCTCGGAAGCTCATCAAAGGAATGCTTTCAACAAACAAAAGAAATCATCTTTCTTCGGAAGAAGAGCATCGGAAGCAAAGAAAAGGGAAGCTTCCGATAGAAAAGGAAAAGTAGCTTCCGATGGCTATCAAAAGAAACAAAGTCTTCCGACAACTCAAAAGTCAAAACAAGCATGGATGAAGAAGGAATCAACTGATAAGCCATCACCCACATCAGAAGCAGCCACATCATCTGTCCCACCTAGGATGATGTCAAAGAAATTTACTTACAATGATGCAAATGGTAAACCCAAGACCACATGGGCTTGGGTTCCCATCAGAAACTAACTCACTTCTGGTCATGTGCAGGGACAGCAGGAATCAAAAGGCAACTTGTGGATAGTTGACAGTGGCTGCTCCAGGCACATGACAGGTAACAAGACCCTTTTGCACAAATATGAACCATTCTTTGGCGGGTCTGTTGCTTTTGGAAGTGATCCAGTAGGAGGTTACATAACAGGTAGAGGCACAATCACAAATGGTAAGGTAAGCTTTGAGAATGTGCATTTTGTAAAAGAACTTAACTACAATTTACTAAGTGTATCACAGGTGTGTGATCAAAAGCATAACATGTTGTTTACTGAGCATGAATGCATTGTTCTGAAACCAGGATTTGTGATACCAAATGATCAAATTCTCCTCAGAGCTCCAAGAAGAAGTAACATGTATATGCTAGATATGAGCACAGCTGCACCTCTTAGTAATATAAGCTGCTTTGTCTCAAAAGCTTCACTTGATGAATCATCACTTTGGCATAGAAGACTTTGTCATGTAAACCTCAAAAATATGAATAAACTGGTCAAAAATAATTTAGTAACTGGTTTACCAACAAAAGAATTCATATGTGTTGATAAATGTGTTGCATGCTTAAAGGGTAAGCAGCACAAGTCATCTCATTATGCCAAAGAGATAAATTCAATTACCACAGTCCTTCATTTACTACATATGGACTTGTTTGGTCCCACAAGTGTTAAAAGTCTTGGTAGAAAATCATACTGCTTGGTGGTTACTGATGATTTCTCTCGGTATACCTGGGTGTTTTTCTTAAATACCAAGGATGAAACTGCCGAAATCCTAAAGTCATTTATACTCAGGGTGGAGAATGAAAGTGACCATCATGTAAAAATAATCAGATCAGATCAAGGAACAGAATTCAAGAATCATGTTTTAAATTCTTTTTGTGAATCTAAAGGTATCACAAGACAATTTAGTGCTCCTAGAACTCCACAACAAAATGGTGTCGCTGAGAGAAGGAATAGGACACTAATTGAGGCTGCAAGAACCATGTTGTCTGATGCCAAACTTCCAATAACTTTTTGGGCAGAAGCAGTCAACACTGCCTGTTATGTCCAAAATAGAATATTGGTAGTTAAGTCACATGGCATGACTCCTTATGAAATTTGGCATAAGAGAAAGCCATTCATTGGATTTCTCAAACCATTTGGATGTCAATGCACCATCTTGAATACTAAAGATTACTTAGCCAAGTTTGCTGAGAAATCAGCAGAGGGCTACTTTGTTGGGTACTCTTCAAATGCTAAAGCGTATAGAGTATACATCAAAGCATCCAGAGTTATTGAAGAGTCTGCAAATGTTCAGTTCAATGAACATACTCTCAATAAACCTGGAACCGGCCCTGATTGGTTGTTTGATCTTGATAGTTTTACATCTACATTTAATCTGGTGAAAGAGTATGTTCCAGTTTCACAGTCAGCTACCACAGACACCTCCAAAGGCTCAAGAGAAGATGACTTTCGTGTTGAACTGCCAATAGCTTCAAGACAAAACTTGGCAGAATCCACTTCAACACAAAATGATGTGTCACAGTCTGAGACAATCAACACATCTCAGGCAGGTCCCTCAATTGAAGCTGCTTCTAATTCACAACATCAAGAAGAAGTAGGAAGTCCTTCAGCAGACGAAAATTCTCTGGAAACCACTACTCTCAGAGAAAACCAACCCACAACAGTCCAAACTTTGAATCCACATGATCTGCCAGAAATCCAGCTTGAGGTAGTTCTTCCTAACCTTGAGTCACTCAACGTGGATGAATCTTCTCAACTGGATGTGATTCCAAGGACTCGAATTCACAACACTCATCCAGTTGAAAACATCATTGGCAATGCAGAAGACGGTGTCAGAACTAGAAGCTCTATGCATGAAGCAAATGTTTGCTTGTTTTCTTGCTTTCTATCCCAAATAGAGCCTAAGAAGGTTGCAGAGGCTTTAAAAGATAACAGTTGGGTAGAAGCTATGCAAGAAGAGCTTCTTCAGTTTCAAAGACAAGGAGTTTGGAAAACTTGCCCTTTGCCTAAAGGAAAGTATGCCATTGGAACCAAATGGGTGTTCAGAAACAAGAAAGATGACAAAGGTGTTGTCATCAAGAACAAAGCAAGATTGGTTGTTCAGGGATACACTCAAGAGGAAGGCATTGACTATGATGAAGTCTTTGCACCTGTTGCCAGAATTGAAGCTATTAGAATATTTTTGGCATTTGCAGCTGCAAAAGATTTCAAAGTGTTTCAGATGGATGTTAAAAGTGCCTTTCTTTATGGAAAAATTGATGAAGAAGTATATGTGTGCCAACCTCCAGGATTTGAAGATCCAAAGTTTCCTGATCATGTCTGTAAGCTTGATAAGGCTCTTTATGGGTTGCATCAAGCTCCCAGAAAATGGTATGAGACTTTATCTTCTTTTCTGTTGGCAAACAAATTCAAGAGAGGAACAATTGATAAAACTCTCTTTTTCAAGAAGTCTAATCAACATATCATGCTAGTTCAAATCTATGTTGATGACATTATCTTTGGTTCTACTAATGAATCTCTCTGCAAGGAGTTTGAATCACTAATGAAATCCAAATTTGAGATGAGTTCAATGGGAGAACTCACCTTCTTTCTTGGATTACAAGTGAAACAAACTCCTACAGGGATTTTCATTAATCAATCAAAATATGTCAAGGACATTCTTGAAAGATTCAAGCTTTCTGATTGCAAAGCTCTGGGAACTCCTATGTCCAAAACAACATCACTTAGCCCTGATCTTGAGGGGGAGGATGTTGATCAGCACCAGTACAGAGCAATGATAGGCTCTTTGATGTATCTCACAGCAAGCAGGCCAGATATCATGTTTGCAACTTGTGTGTGTGCAAGATTTCAGGCTAATCCCAAAGTCTCTCATATGCTGTCTGTAAAAAGAATCTTTAGATACCTCAAAGGAGCACCAAGTCTAGGATTATGGTATCCTAGAAATGAAGACTTTCAGTTCATGGCTTATACAGACAGTGATTATGGGGGTTGCAACATCAGCAAGAAATCCACATCAGGAGGATGTCAATTTCTTGGATCCAGGATTGTGTCTTGGCAATGCAAGAAACAGTCATGTGTTTCTACTTCTACTGCAGAGGCTGAATATATAGCTGCTTCTAGCTGCTGTGCACAAGTCATCTGGATCCAGAATCAGATGAAGGATTATGGAGTAGATCTGTTCAATACTCCTATTCAGATAGACAATTCCAGTGCAATCTCCATCACCAATAATCCTGTCAAGCATTCCAAGACCAAGCACATTGACATCAGATACCATTTCATCAGAGATTGTGCAGAAAAGAAGTTGATTCATTTGGTCAAAGTTGATTCAGAAAACAATTTGGCAGATCTCTTCACAAAGGCGTTTGATGAAGGAAGATTCAGGTACTTAATAACATCCATTGGGATGATCAACTTTGAATAAATGTACAGACAAGGAATAAATAATTCTTCGGAAGATAAACTTAACTTATCTTCCGATGAGTAACTACTCAGCAGAAGATAGGTTAAGTCTTCGGAAGCATTATTTCTTCCTTAGTCGGAAGATCTCACACTTCAGAAGCTAAATTACCTTCTGAAGTAATACTCTTCCGATACATTATCTTCGGAAGCATAGGCTTCTCAAGGTACTCTTCAGAAGAAAGTGTCTTCCGAAGAACATTTTGCCTAATGCATTATCTAACGTTTCAGAAGCAGTGCTTCCGACAGTATAAATTTTATACTTCGGAAGCACATCTCTTCTGAACATTTTTGGTGTAATAAGCTGCTTCCGAAAGTCACTTCTTCGGAAGCACCTCAGTCAGAGAAAATTAATTGTGAAACCAGCTGTCATCGGAAGACCTTTTCTGACATCCGGATCTCAAATTTAATGTGTCTATATATTAAATGCTGAAATCCGAAGGTATATAAAGGTCTCCCGCTCATTCGCATTCTCACAAACCGTTTCACTTTGAAATCTTCCTTTCTTTGAACTCCAAATTTGTGCCCTAAAATCACAAACTGCCATGGATCTTCTTGCTTTCAAACCTGCTCACAATGTACCTGCGGAGTTATCAGCAGAGCATGATATCGACTTCGCACCGATCATCTCCTTTCTTCAAAGGAGCAGGTATTTCTTTGCGCTAACCATTCAGCCCCTGGTGTATGAATCTCATCACCAACAGTTCTGGGCATCTTGTTCTGTTTCCTCGTCGTCCAATGGTCGGTCTCTGGTAGCCACCATTGATGCTCATCCTATCGCTATTTCTGTGGAGACCATCTGTCGGCATCTTAAACTGAATGATGCCGATGGAAAGGTTTCATTCACAAAGGATGAGGTAGCATTGACATTTCAGTCAATGGGGTACGAAGGTCCTCTCCCTTCAACAACCTAATTGAAGGGTCGAGTGTCCTATAATTACAAGTACCTCATACATGTGTTTTTACATTGTCTTTCAAATAAATCTGGTGGTTGGGACCAAGTTCCATCTGATTTAGCTTCGGCTATTCATGGCTTGGCTTCTAATCAACTGTTTAACTTTTCTGCTTTTATTTTTAACAATTTGGTTGACAACATCACGTCACCAAAGAAATTTTGTATGTATCCCAGGTTTTTGCAACACATTTTTAATGAAGAGTTGGGAACTTCCCTTTCTCTAACTGGGAATACTTACAAAATGCCCTTGGTCTCTTCCAAGGTTTTTGTACAACTCAAGAAGAAGAGTGCTCAGTTCTCTGGGACATTCACTCCTCTTCTTCCCTCTATGGAGTCCACTGCTCCAGAAGGTGACAGCTCTGTTAACCCCACAGATGCTGAGCCCACACCTTCCACTTTTGTTCCCCACCCCATAAAAGTCACTTACAAACGCAAACGAAACCCTGTGAAACTCTCTACAGTTATTCAGGCTCCTTCTACTGAACCCACAAAGAAAAAGGTTAAAAGAACTGCTCAGGGCACAGTTCCACCTAAGGTGCAAGCCACACCTGTTGTCTTTCCACAGGTTCTTCCTCTGGAACCTGTGGCTGCCCTTAACCAGCCTGCAAGCCCTCAGCTTATGTCACAACACATAACTGAGAATATACAAAGGGATACACCCATCATTGAGTTTGCTTCTCATGAAGCAACTTCATTAGATCAGAGACTGTCTCCCAAGTCTCCAGGTTCGTATCATCCAGAAATGCCCCCCTCCCATACCATCACCCAGGCTCAAGGAACCTCTGCTCTAGCTGTGGAGGAACCACTCTCTCCCACTACCCAAACTTTAATGAGAGTGGTGACACAGTTACAAGCTCGGTTCCCTGACCCAGAGCCTACTCAATCAGAGGTTGGCCCCAGTAGTTCTGAAGGGGTCAATGCAGGTGAGGCTGCCACTACTGTTGATCTTAATAAAGATCCACAGGACAGTGGTACAGGCAATAGGACCTCACCTGCGGCAACCTATGTTGGGGAGGACTTCTTTGAGGTTCTTCTCAATGAAGGGAATCCAGGGTGCCAAGAAACCACTTCTGGTGGTGGAGGTGCAGGAGCTCGGCTCAGTACTCCATCGCCCAAGGATTCCACTCCTGTGGATGAGGGCACACACACTCAGGAATTGACGGTCACCATAACCTCCCTCCAAGCCAGGGTAGCTCTTTTGGAAGCTGAGGTGTCTAACCTGCGGCTGGAGATTCAAATCAAAGATGCAACCATTCTGGATCTCAGGAGGCGTCCACCCGTTATTCTACATCCTTATCATCCTGATCCTGATGTTACCACCTTCACATCCCCCGATGCTACCAAAAAGGGGGAGAATGTACCACCTGCAGGGTCAGGATCAGAAGCAAGAGAAGAGGAGGGTGCACAAGAAGTTAATCCATCCTTAGTCACTTTGAGTGCTGAATGGGATGACTTCTTGGGTACTTATTTTCAAGATTCTTCTTCTACTTCCTCTTCTTCTGCTTCTGAGGATACAAGGGAGGTTGCCAAAGAGACTAAACAGCAAACATCAAATGTCTCTTTGGAACCTCAGTCCCCTCTTGGGACTAAGTCTCCTTCTGAGACTGCAGCTCAGGTTGCCATGGAAGACATCACACAAGAAGAACCAATTTCCATGAAATCTGTGTCCCCTTCTGGGACAGAAGCTGCTGAAGCTCTCTCTTCCTCTCCTGAGCCCTTTGTGGAATCTAATAAGGAACCATCTAAGGGGATTGGTCAACTGGAGGAGACAGTGAATGCTGAGGTTAACTCCGAAGCTGCAGCTGCCTCCGAAGGCCCAGTCATCCTGGATGTTTCCTCCACAGAGGAGCTACATGCCAATGAACCAGCTGGAGAGGCAACAGGAGACTTCTCCTCTGGGGCAAAAATAACTGATGATGACAAAGGAAAAAGAAAGCTAACCCCAGAGGAGGAAGCAGAACAGGAGGAGAAGAGACCAAAGAAAACAAAGGGCCGACCAAATACCTCTCTAGATGAAGAGCGAGCTAGACTCTCTGCTTTGCTCGAAGAAAGAGGTTATGACTTTGATGAAGTCATCAACTGGTCGGTACCTAGAATGGCTGCCGAGCTGGACAAGGTGCAGCAGCAAGAACAAGCTGTTGCTGCATCAAAGGCTCTGAGTGTACTTACAAAGAAGCAAAAAGAAAAGGCCTACAGAGACAAGAACAAGGCCTTTCTCTTGGAATATGGCTTCCATGCTCGGCAGCTAGGCCCTATGAAGAACTCGACCATGGATATGCACATCCGAGATATCAAGGCTAAAATTGCCAGAGGTGAGTTACTTCCAATTGAACAGATAAGGGCTCAAAAGGCAAGCCTAATGAGAGGCTTAGGTTTAGAGGGAGAAGATAGAACAGAAATGCCCAACATGTTCCCCCTAAATCCTAAAGAAGAACAAATAACTCCTCCATCAAGCCCATCTATGAAGACAAAAGTTCCTGATCCTGAGAAACAATCTATGGCAGATGAGAGGAGTTCAAGTCCTCCAAGAACTAAGGCTGCAGGCCCAGAACCCACTGCAAGAACAGAAGATGCAGTGGGATCCAATGTGGAGGATCAACAGGCCAGAGAACAGAGGAGTGAAGCCATGGCTCAAAACAGACCAAGATTCACAAGAAGAAAGAGCATGGCTAAAAGGAAAAAGAAAACAAAAACTATTCCCTTCGACTCTGAGCCTGATACAACACTCTCAGTACTTGAAGCCACATCTGAAGCAGCTCCCGAAACTACACAAACCCAAGAAGACATGAGGGATATCAGCAGACTAATGCATGAGCATTCATACATCCCCTTGGTAAATTGGAGCTTCAATGCACAAGAAAGGATATTCATCCTCACCAACTACAATGGAGAAATAAAATTGGTGGATCTTTTGCATCTAATGATGTTGGCAAAACCCTATATATTTGATCTAGATAAGCTCCCTCTCAATAATCCTGAAAATGGAGCAGATGGGAGGTCAGCCATCAGATTGATTAGAAAAAGGGCACAGGTACTGAGGGGTACATGGAAGCCAAGGTTTATTCCTTAGAAGTTTTGGTAGCATCAGCCTAGGGGGAGACTGTAAAGACTAATAAAGGCTGATGCTCACCAAACTTCTTGTTTGTCCAAGTATAGGAGCCTCTTTGAATAAACGCCTTCGGAAGGAAGAAGTGATTCTTCGGAAGCAGCATTGCTTCCGAAGGATAACTGGTTCCTGCCGAAGGTTATACAAGACAACTGCTTCCGAGGAATCCTCTTATGCACTGAAGACAAAGACTTCCGAGGTTTATCCTCTGACAAAGACTGTAGCAGGTTACTCTTATGGTACAAAAGGTACTGACACAAGACATGTTGGTCTGAATAAAGATAGAGACAACATGTAATGAGTCAGATAAAGCACCTTACCTCTCCCATGCTACATTAAATGCAAAAGATAATCTGAAGCCTTGAAGATCAACAACATTAAATGTCTTTTGTATTTAATAGTCCTTTGTAAAGTCAATGTCTATTAATGTAATGATCATGACTGAGTGTCTTAGCCTGTTAAGACACTCAACATACTAGAATAAGCTTTACTTTATGTACTTGTCTAGTATACCCAACTTGTATTCCTAAGTGTATACGGTTGTAGCCTCGGCTATATAACCTCCCAATGTATGGTTGCTTGAAGTGTGCTTGCTTGTATACTTCCACTTTGAGAGAAATCTATCCTTGAGCTTGAATTATTCTTGTGTTCTGATTATTGTTCAAAGATTATTACTGTGTCATTTTGAGTGTAATTGTGAGATCATTCTAACAGAACATTCCGCATCTGTTAGAGTTAAGTAAGAAATACTTGTGAAGTGTTGTTTAGACATAACAACCCGATCCAACAGTTTTGTGATGAGTGACTAGGATGATTTTGGTTCCATCTAGGTGACCTTGAGTCATTTTGTGGTTTCCTTTATCAAAACACCGATGTTGAAAGTCACACATAGTTTCTTCTTCGGATTGATACTGAATGCCTCCGAGAGTGTCTTTAAGAGTCACTCCCCTCTAGTATTCGGTTGTCCATAGATGTAAAGTCAAGAACTTGGTTTTCGAACTCTAATGAATTGGAAAATCGGTTTGAATCGGAATACTTAAAACTATAAGTAAAACGCTTAATTATCATAAATTAACAATATCTTATGTGGCCCGGTATGTGGCGTGCTGGCGGCTGGGCTTGAGGTATGCTTGACCCTATGTATGCCTATATATAAGCATACTTGGTTGGATATGATAGATGGTTATTGGTGAGGTTAAGGTTGTTACTCGGAAAGGTTTTGGATGGTAGGTAAAACGCTTAATTATTATTAATAACAATATTATATGCGGTTTAGAATGTGGTGGGCTGGAGGCTGGGCTAGCGGTAAGCTTGACCCTACGTATGTCCTATATATAAGCATACCGGACTGGATAGAATATATGGTTATTAATGAGGTTAAGGTTGCTATCGAAAAGGTTTGTGAAACTTATTTTCAAATACTAAATTTCATGAACTCACCAACCATGTGTTGACTTTTTTTTATTACATGTGTTCTCAGGTGATGTATAGGGCTAGGTTAAGATCGCAGGATGCATACTAGGATGCCCAGATAATGGACCTAGTTACTTTTGGAAGCACATATTTTGTTGTAGACGGTGAATCATTTTGATATCTTGTACGGTCACAAGATAGTAGACTTATGATTCCATTGGATATGCTTGCTTACTTAAATTATCAAACATGACAGTTGTAATTTAACTTTCAAACTTCTAATTAATTATTATTGTGCTTTAGTTATTCTCAAATATTGTGCTATGTAATACAATCTGATCACTCCGATTATCACATGATATTGCGCCCCTAGAACCTTCCGTCCGACGGAAAAGTTGATCCAGCCCGCTGGCTCGGGGTGTGACAGGCTAGTGAAGTGAAGGTTCAAATCCCATTTGAGCAACAAAGCCGATTTTTGGCTCAAAATCCCATCCATTTTACTATTTTTAAATTTTAACCCAAAAAAATGTTATAAAAATTCCAGAATATAAATTTGTATTATTTCTCTATTTAAATTATTATAAATGTTATAATAATCATTTTAATTCATAGAAATCAAAATAAACTATGGAAAATGTATAGAAAATCCTAAAACCTAATTTAAAGTAGTTCTAAAATTTCCAAAATATTCAGAATAATATTTTTAATAATATTCATCATTTTATCTTAGTTACAAATATTATAAAGGGTTTAAAACCCATTATTTTAACTTGTAATATACAAAGTATATTTATTCACTATATATATATATATATATATATTCAGAAATTATATTTGGAAACAATCTGAAATATTTTTATAAAAACCAAAAACTATTTTTATTTAAATCATCATATTTTATTCTTAAATGCATTTTTATTACATATGAATTTATAAAATGAATTTAAAATATTAATAACTTTCAAAATAATATTACTAATAATATTTCCCATTTAATATTATTAAAACTTAATAAAACTTTTCTAAAAAATATTTATTTAAAAAAAGTCATTTTATTTATTTAAATTGTTTTATTTAAATAAACCATAAGCTAAAATTACATTTTAATATATATATATATATATATATATATATATATATATATATATATAAGATTACTAGTTTTACTAAAATAAACTTGGTGTGATTTTATGTATAAATATAAATATATATATATAGGGGGTTGTTCGAATGTTAACCATTCCTTATTGCGATAATCGAATAAGTACATCTTATTACTTTGTGGCCCACATTAAAGTAAATCTAAATGTGTAGGTTTTTTCTTATTTTTTTTATTAATGTAAGTGGCCCTACATTAATTAAAAAAACATACACTTTTAGTGTGGGCCCAAAAGTAATAAGATGTATTTATTCAGTTAACGCCATAAACATAGGTTAACATTTGATTCTCTCCATATATATATATAGGGGGCGGTTAACGTACATGTTATTGTTAACGTACATGTTATTGTTAAGGTACAAAACGTAAGAAGCAATTAGGGTCGTTGATCCGTGATTTTTGATGAACCAGATTAACGCGATGGCAAACTTGTAATTTATTATGTTAATTAAACTAATTAGACGGTACGCAATAAACAAAAAGGGAAAAAACGTAATTTGATTTTTTTTAAAATTTAACCTAATCCTAAAAATCAGGGGATTTTACCCCCCCCCCCTCTTCCTAATTATTCGTATTACGAACTACGGTTATTCGGAGTGTGGTTATACAATCATACATGCAATCAAGATTGAAAACCTTATTCGAAGAAGATGAATCCGCCAAAGAACGTAATCAACAAACGTAAGTAAAATTTAACTTTCTTGATACATTCTTATACTGTATTAATGATCTTAACATACATGAATTCAAATGTTTAGGTAAACATTCGGAAACTGTAATCACGGATTTTAGGAAGGTTACAACAGAGTATTAAAGGTTAGTATTTACAATTTCCTAAAACTAAACGCTTTAATATTGTTTTATTTTAATTTTAGTCTGTAATTAACAACATAATGTTAGAAGAATGTGTTTATTAAACTATAACAATCATTATGTATGATTCGTAAATGAGTACGTGTAAAATATATTTGTTCAAATAGTATTGGTACGTAATTATTTTAAACGGGTACGTAATTACTAAAAAATGAAGTTACAACATACACAACTATCCTGTAATATCATAAGTACTTGTTAGATTAACCACATTTGATGGATTTGCATTATACATTATTGATACGTGATTTAATATCAATTGCTTTAAAACAGTTATGCTGTTATATATCATTGGTACGTAATTTTAAAACACAACATTATGTTTTGTTGGTAACTGTATGCCATGATTCCTCATACATCAACTTATTTTTTTCCCAACCCATAATTGTGTTCTTAGGTTGATGTCACATAAGCCCTAAAATCAATCACGACTTATGGAAGGTAGGCCTACATTTTTTACCTATTAGGTTAGATTTGAGATCATTAGTGAATTTATAGTTTTTAAATTGATTTGTTGTTTAATTGTCCATTGTATACATTTGTTTTCTTGCTATATAAAACACCAATTTAGGGCATGACTTCTCTGCATATATCGTTGGTTTGACTTGATGCCTCTAACCCATCTTTGATTATTGATGGTGTAAAATGGAAACAAGTAAAGGATTGATTGTTTTGTACCTTTCTATTATGCATCATCTTACTTAGCCCTCTTTGTTTGTGTTAATATAAATATGCCAAATATTGCTTGATTTTGATTGCTTTCATTATTTCAAGATAAATCGTTATGCCTTCCGTGTTTCCGTCTTATGTGAATTATTTGTGGATCATTTAGTTCAAAATATGTTTCCTTAAAAGAAGAATAATCGAAATTATTGCTTTGTAATAGAGTATTAGAGTTTCTTTCTTCCTATCCTCTTGCATAATGGTTTTTATAACCATTTATTTCTAACTTCATTCGATTTTACATTATTGTTTCGTGAAATTGTGTAAGCATGTTTTTATTGTAATGAAATTAGGTCTAACATAGTGGATCGGATGGAGAAGATAGTAAGAATGAGATTTGAAAAATAACATTTGAAAGTGGTTAATATGTTGATATAATCACTCTAGAGTAAGTAATAGATTAAAATTATTATTTGTTAAATGCCTAAATTGTTTACTTTTGTTTTTGTTTTTCTTCCAAATAACATAAATATGAGTTTTGATTTGAAGTCTTAAAACTATTAGTGCTCAAGTATTAATGGCATTGTACTTAAGATTGTATGCAGGTGATGAATGTGATGCATTTACACAATAAGTTGGTGCTACATATGAGGTGTAATGGTTCAATATTTCAATCCATACAACAAATTATTGTACTTTGTAATTCTCAGTAAGTGTTAACATACTCTGTTTCTTTTTTTCAATTGCTGAAAATAAAAGAGAGTCTTTTTAAAGAACCCTGCAACATAAGCATGAGCCAGATTTGCAAATCTTCCTTATTCTTGGTATAATTTATGCTTAGCATGTTACTTCGTGTACATTTGATGTTTTAATGATTGAACATGTCAACTTTCTATGTAATACCCTTTCAAGTTTTCTCTTGAAACTTATTTGAGTTCATCTATCTGATTTGTAGTAGGATGCGCTTACAATGTTAGATGCTTAATAGGAGATAGCAAGGTCATGTGCCTCTATTAATAAAACAAGGTGTATGAAATTCAACCCACTCAATGCGTGACAACGTGCGCACACATGTGGTTCGTTCATTTGATTGTGCATTAGATGCATGCATGTCAATTTAAGTAGTCTTAGTTTGTTGTTTATGTTTCACTACCCGTGATTAAATTAGTTTGGTAAACCTACAGTTGTAGATGACAAGTTGCTGCTGAAAAATATGATAAATAGGATGATGTAATCAATTTTTGGGCGTGACAATGTCTATTTGCAGCCATCCTAATACCTGAGCCTCATAAACCAATTTGAAACAAGAGTAAGTCCCGCGGCAACGCGCGGTGTGTTCCATCTAGTTCTTATATAAATGTAAACATTTTAAAGTTGTTAATATATTTTTTTTCACACCAAAGGTTGGACTTTTGCAATGAATATGAATGTCACTAGTCTCCAAATAACAAAACCGGACATGAACATTGTTTTTATTCATGTTTGTTCGTTTAATGTTAATTTCATTTACATATGTTACACAAATCCTAATTGAATTGAAAATTTTATTTATGCTCGTTTTTAGAAGTTAAACTTGTTAGCAAACAATTTATAAACCTTAAACAACATATATTATTTTTAAAAAAATGAAAGTTACCATTTTCAATCTAAACTTCAAATATAATTATCTTTTATAATAATAAGGTTAAACAATAAACATAGAAAAGTGATTATGATTATCTTAAAAAGAAAAATTAGAAATTATAATTACAATTGAAATCGCCGTAAAATAATTTTAAAATTAGGATAAAATGTCATTTTAATCCATATGGTTTGACATTTTTTGTCATTTCATTTTATTGTCATTTTGGTTATTATGTCTTCCATTTAAGTGTCATTTTAGTCCAATTAAATTTAAAATTTTGGATGAAAATGACGAAAATTACAAAACCACAGTGACGAAAATAACAATAAAATGAAACCAAAATGACAAAATTTAAATTATTAGAATAAAATGACAAAAGTTACCAAACCATAGGAACTAAAATAACATTTTACTCTTTAAAATATATTATTTTCAAATTACTATTTTTTAATAAGATAAGAAGAATGTAAATGTGCAAATCTTTAGTTTAAAAGTTAACAAAATAAACTAAAAATTAAAAAATATAAAACACATTTCTTAAATGAAAATAAAAAACGGACGCATCATTGAACACCGAAAACGAAAACGCTCATCTGTGTTCATTTGACAAAACCAATTTTTTTTGTTATGTTCATCTATTTATTAAACTTAGACAAGCGAAGTTTTTACTTGATCAGTTAAAGAACCATTTGTTACAAGCGTTCTTTTTACTTGATCAGTTAAAGAACCATTTATTTAGTAAAGTTAGCCTATTGTTTAAGGCTTGACTCTTTCTTTTTGAAGACTAGGGTTCAAGTCTCACTTGTGAGTTGTGACACTTTAATGCTACTAGGTGAGGGAAGAAATTTTGAGTTTAATCTACCATTAGGGGGCAAGGGTTTACCCATTACACCACAGGGTTCCCGGCATCAAGAGGTACAGTCTAACGGTCGACGATCGAGTAGTCGATCTTATTTTCCAAACGACAGGATAACTGAAAAGGATGTCTACGGTTCAAAAAAAAAGTTAAAAATCATTTGTTTGAGCAACCTTTCACTATTTCGATGGCAATTGTTGTACCGTAAACATTATCTCACTCTCAATCAATGAAATTAATTCAATTTCTCTCTCTCTATAAATGATCAGTACGTACGAGCTACTTAAAAAGGTAACCTCTAATTTTTTCTAATTTATGTTTCTTGCTGTAATTAGTTGGATTCTTTAGTGTATGGGAAACAAATGTTTTTATAACTAATGTTATAACTTATAAAATGGTTATCATATCCTTAGTTTTTACCAAGGGTGTAAATGAGTTAATTTGAGACAAAGTTTGTTCAAGTTTAAGCATGACTCATTTATTTGTACGTTTATCTTACTCTATCTATCTCAATATCAAAAGTCGGCTCATATGTATAAGCAGTAAAAAAAAACAAATTAGGAAACACGTTTCAAACCTGGTGTAGTGCACTACAAAAATTTTTTAAACGTGTTTACGAATTTGTTTCTTTTTACTACTCATGCGCATGAGCCAACTTTTGAAATTGAGATAGAGAGAGTAAGATAAACATACAGAGTTGATCTTATGCTTAAGCAAACTCACGCTCAAATGAACTCATTTACACCCTTGGTAAAAACTAAGGATACGATAACCATTTTAAAGTTATAACATTGTTTATAAAATGCAAATATTTTCTATAGCGAATGATACACGTAATTAACAACGTTTTGAAAAAACACATGCAGGTGTTAAAACAATATACTGGAATTGAGATATTTTTGAAAATACAATGTTTTTTAATACAAATTTAAAATTAGGAATGAGATGAAATACTCAAAAAGTGGAAAACTTTTCGTTTTTTAACCTAAAAGATGACATGATGTGAACATTATAAAGTTTTCAGTAATTTTGTGACATGAATCCATGATATATGTGTTTTGCTTATCTTTTACTTTTACGTATAGGGTACAGACATACATTCCAAAGGAATGTCTTGAATTCAGTAAAGATTCTGTGAGACGGGCCGTACAGGTCAGTACGGGCCGTCTTGGTCTTCACTTATATTTTTTAAGCCAATTTGGGTCTCAACCGGTGTGGAGGGAATCAAGACGGCCCGTACTGATCTGTACTGGCCGTCTTGCCTGGACGACATAGTTTTGCCGTCTCACCCAAAACCAAGCCGTCTCAACCCAAACCAGGCCGTACTAGTCAGTACTGGCCGTATTGGTCAAAATTTTAATTTTTTTTAAAAAACAAATAATTCAATTTTAATACATTTAAATATGTCTGGCAAAATGGCGAAGAAGAAATACGAAAAGAGCGTCAGGAACGACTTGAAATACAACAATAAATGAAAGAGTTCATGAAATTTATGCAACGGTTTTAACAGGGAAAAAATGTGTTTGAATCTGATTTGCAAAAGGGCCATTCTATTCAGACACCCCACTTTTATATTTTAACACCCCTACGGGCCAAATATAAACATCATAATGTCGTTTGAACGATATACGGCTATTATGTTAATTAAACGTCATAATGTCGTTTTAACCAAATATTTCATTTTATAATTAGTTTGTTTACGTTAGTTTAAATAATTTAAACGAAATAAACTAGGTGAAAAACTATGTGAATTTGGTTTCATTGTTAAAAAGAAAATAACGAATTTTGTTGAAATTTCGTCGGAATTGTGTCACAATGATCTCACTTTTTCGTCGGAATTCCGTCGCAATGATCTCACTTTTTCGTCGGAATTCCGTAGCAATGACCAGTACGGCCTGGTTTTGGGGTGAAACGGCCCAACTAGGCCGTCTGGGCAAGACGGCCCGTACAGGTCAGTACGGCCCGTCTTGATTCAAATCATTGTTCTAGGATGTCAGAGACGGGCCGTACTGACCAATACGGCCCCTTCTTGCTCCCAATCATTGGCACAGGTTGTCAGAAAGGAATGTTTGACCAAGTACTGAGACGGGCCGTACTAGGCAGTACGGGCCGTCTCAGGGGTGTATTTTTAAAAAAAATGGGGTGTGAGAATAACAACACCCTTTATAAATTACTCATACGCTTCAAACTTTACACATTTGTAACACACATAGTCTTTAGTCACTAAATTACACTCAAATATTTATACGTGACAATTGCTTAAACTTTAAAATTAAACCGAGTAAATATCAAATAAAAAATGAAATGTTAGGAAAAGACAGATATCCTTTAATTTACTTTAAAGCTTTTCCTATTTTCTCACACAGAAAGTGACAAGACAATTGCAAATTTGCAATGAATGTTGCCAGACTCCAAATCGTACTATTTAATTGCTGTAAAAGAATAAGGGCCCTGCTATAAATTAATTGAATTGTTAAAAATACAAGGTACATGTAAATTAATTGAATTGGTAAAAATAGGCTTACAAATATATATAATAAACTAGCGTTCAAAAATATATAATAAACTAATTCGTGATAAAAACGTATATATTAAAATTGATTTTTGTAATAAAAATTAATTATTATATATGCCCGTATTTCTAACAAAACCGTGTTATATGTCCGTATAAACCCTATACAGCCGTCGCTGATATCCACGCTAGGTAAACTACCGTCTCTTAGGTACCCCTCTATATACTCTAGTAATGATTCCTTTAGCATCCTACATTAATGGCAGGTCTGATTTCATATGTAGGCCCTGGTGTATAGATAAAAGTAGTGGTGTACAAACAGTAGCAGCCAAGAATAAACATAGTGCCAAAACAAATACGAACAAGTTTTTATTAAAATTTGTCCGTTTAACTTCTTACAAATAACGCACGAATACTAATTAAGTATGCCTAGCACCTTGCTAGGTTTTGTTGTATGTTTTTTTTTGTTGGTATAAAATTTTCGTGGCCGTTCAAAAAAAAAAAAGAATACTAATTAAGTTATAATTTTTGTTCATATTCCTCCATTAAAAATTGATTTATTTTACAAACAGTTAACAAACTTAAATAAATAAATTATTCAAAAAAATAAAAAAGTAATATTTTCAACCTAAACATCAGACATATTAATCTTTAATATGTATAAGGTTAAACAATAATTAAACATATGAAAGTAATCATAATTATATTAAATAGAAAAGCTAGAAATTATAATTATAATTATAATTAAAATTACCGGAAAATAATTTTTAAAATATATTATTTTCAACTTGCTATTTTTTAACAAGATAAAAATGGAAATGTGTAAATATTTAGTTTAAAAGTTAAACTAACAAACTAAAAACTTAAAAATATAAAATACACTTATTAAATCTCCTGTTATTTCAAAAATGATTTTTTTTAAATATAAAAGGTAAATATCAAAATGGTCCATGTGTTTATATCCAAAATGTCATTTTAGTCCCTAAATAAAATTTGTTGCCATTTTAATCCTTGTTTTTATAATTTAGTTGCCGATATAGTGTATAAACACATGTACCATTTTGTCATTTAACTCCTTTAAATGTAACCTCTATTTTTTTATTTTTTTTTTTCTAATTTGCTGTTATTAATTGGATTCTTTAGTGTATGGGGTAATTTGCTTCGATCCAATAAATTTTGGATATGATGGTTTTTTTTTAATCTTTGGTTTTCATGCTAATTATATTACATGTTTAATCTACATAACTAATGATTACATCATATAATAGTTATGGATTTTAAATAATTATTTGTTGTTGTTTATGAAAAGTATTGCATTGGTTCAGAAAATTAAATCATGTAAAGAACAACTTTAAATATAATATTATTATTATGCTTTATTATATATAAAACTAGCATTAGAAATCTACGTATCACATGGGTTGAATAAATATAATATATTATAAATAATAAATTTTATAAAAATTTATACATAAGATTTATCACCTATTGATGAAATAAGAAATCTGAATATTTAAAAATTTAAAAATAAATATTCTACTAATAAAAAAATAGTTAGCATGAATATTTGTCATCTCTTAATGAACTCTAAAATTTTTTTCCCCGTCTCTCTCTTCTATTAAAAGTTAATTATCTTTTATATTAAGCTAATAATAAGTCATTTTATATAATTAAATTATACAATTAAATATAAAACAAATGAATATTTTTATCATAAAAATTAAATGAAACTTAATAAATTATAAGAAAATTTCAATTATATAATATCTTAAAATATAATTTATAATTTTTAATCCTTATTTGTAATAAGTTATTTTTAAACATTCAATTATTATTATTTTATAAACAATTAATGATATCAAAAATACAAATTTTATAAATAAATATTGCTTACAACATTTAGATTTATTAAATAAATGTAATACATGTGTTTCTAACTTAGTAGTTTTAATATTCAATAATTACAAAATTATATTTTAAGATAATATATAATTTAAATCTTATTACATTTTATCAAATTTTAGTAAATTAATAGATTATTAGAATAAGAAAATTTATATTAATTAATATTTAATTCTTAAAAATCGTTAAAATTTATGAAAAAAGAGAGACGGAAAACAAATTCAGATTTTACCAGTGTGTGACACGTGTATCCTAAATATACTCATTTATTTGAGTATGTAGATGTAGTTTGATTGTTTTTTTATAAAATGACTTGACCTAATTCGACCAATCCGACCTAAACAAAAGTAAAAAAAATTATTATATATCGATTTTCAAACGAACCAATAAATGTTTTGCCTCCGATTAAAAAGTATTCAGGGTCCGGTACTGCATTCTTATAGTGATGTATCATATTGAATCTATTATTGAATGTCAATTATTGTACTGTAAACATAAGGTCAATGAAATTAATTCAATTTCTCTCTCTCTATAAATGATCAGGATGTACGGCTGCTTAATTTCTCTTTTAAATCCATCTTTCTTGTTTGTGGTAGTTGCTCTCCAAATCCTTCCTTGTTGCTGGTGCAAAATTGAAGTGTTTTTCTCTTTGAAAGGTAACCTCTAACTTTTTCACTTTCATTTCTGTCTTCCATCTAATTTATGTTTCTTGCTGTAATTAATAATTGAATTCTTTTGTGTATGTGTAAACTTAATTTTACCTTGCTAATTATATTACATGTTTACCATCGCTTGCATTTGTTTTGTTTTGTTTTTTTCTTTTGAGCAACAAAAAATAGATTTTTTTAAAGAAGTGTAAGGTGTAAAACATATTTATGAAAAGATTAAAGAAAACAACATTTTGTTGGTTTGTTATATTTTAGCATAATCTTTTTCAAATATTTTTTAATTATTTGTGAATGCTTTATTTTGGACCAACAATTTTAGAAAAGGAAATGTTAACACTACATGAAATTAACTCATTTCGTGTTTAACCTTAAACATGTTTCGCGTATTTAACAGGTCGACACGTTTGAACACCAAATTTTTAAAATCTTTTAGTATCTATTTTAAAACCTGTTAATATTTTTTTAATAATTAAATATATTAATAAAATAAAATATCTAGTAAGTCAGTAAGGCTTCTCACAAATCACAATATCAAATCCAGCTTCTCGGTCTTGATGGTGTAACCATAGTTTCCATTACAACCCTTGCAGTCGTAGCCTCCTCCCTCACATCCCCACCGCCGCTCCCTGCTCCTCCTTTCTCGCTTGCTTTCATTTGGATTTAATTTTAATCATTCACCAACAAAATAAACAGACACCTAGTATTTAAACATTAGACCCTTGGGTATGCCCCTTGAGTGGGCGTGGGGAGGGCGTGATAGGGCGTGGCACACCGCCCCCCTTGGGGCGTGAGTGGGCTTGAGTGGGGTTGGCGTGATTGTGGCAACGGCAATGGGGGCATTTCTCTCTCTCTCTCTCTCTCTCTCTCTACACACACACACATTCACTTTCTCTCTCTTTCTCTTACACACACAGACTCACACACACATATATATATATATAAAAGTTTAAAAATGGGATGATGACGTGGAGTGAGTGGGGTAATGGGGCATTTCCACCAAAATGGTGGGGTGAGTGGTTGTGGTGAGTGCTTATGTGGCGCCTACGTGGCGCATACGTGGAGTGAGTGGGGTGCCTTGGCACACCCAATAGTCTTACAAAAAGTTATAATAGTTAGAACCTTGGGGCCAACAATAATAGATTGGACCATTTTAGATCTTAAGCACGTAGGGTGTGTTCCAACTTACAACAATATTCATCAAATCTAGGAGAATTATTGTGACGTTATCATAACCAATTAATGAGTCGTCAAAAATAAACCTTTGTCATATATGACATGACCGTATAATAATTTTTAAAGGCCTGTTTTATTTGGACACCTCACTTTTATATTTTTACACCCCTGCGGTTCGAGACGGGCCGTACTGGCCAGTACGGCCCGTCTTGAGTACAGACAAACATTCCATAGAATTCCTTGTAATCAGTGAAACATTCTGTGGGACGGGCCGTACTGGTCAGTACGGCCCGTCTTGAAGCAAGCTTATTTTCCCAAGCCATTTTGAGTGTCAACCGTACGTCGCGTCCATCATCAGTACGTGCGGAAATGCACGCCACCAGCAATACGATTTTGGATGACAGAAGAAAATGTCTTCCACGACGTTTGTTTCAGGATCCTCCCGGGTATAGTAAACGTACCGCTGACTGTGAAGCACGTTTTCCAGGACCTGCATCGGAGTATCACTGAATTTCTTCTTGTTTTTTAGCTTCTGCTGTAAATTGTATACATCCCTAGGGACGGATACATTTGCAGGGTTATGTTTCTTTATGCTTGAAAGTATGTTACGAGGATCCATGTGTCGCTCGGTCAGATTCTCAATCAGATCTTCTTCCTCCTGAGTGAATCTTCTAACATATGGATGACCCTCTAGATTCTGAGCAGGTTCGTGATTGTGATTGTCGTTAATCACCTGTAATTTGCAGGATTCACGAACTTCGTTGTATAACCCTATCGGTTGAAACGGACAACCGATTTTCTTGCTGCCTGGCCGTCTAAGGATTGCGATGCTATTGTGCTCGCCACCACGGTCACACATGAGCCAGACTTTGATTACACTGCCTGTTGTCTTTGATTTCTTCGTTCTTCTTTTGACAACAATGTAACCATTGTCTATTGCTCTACTTTTCACCCACCCTACCAGCGCTTCCTCAGAAATAAATTCCTAACATATAAAAACTATAATAAATACCGTAAATGGATAGCGATAATATACAATCATTAACATTTACGTTTCATTTAAGTTACCTCTTTGGTTTCCCAATTAACGTTTGAAGCCCCCGGCTTTTCTTCATAACCCTCCTCCGGGTTACTTTGTTTACTATCGTCATACACGAACCCATACGATGCTTGACTGTCAAAACCGACATCAGCGTTAGGTTCAGCATTCAGATCTATCGTGCCGTATGAATACTCGACAGGAGGCTCTTCGTTCAAATCTGGAACGGAATAGTTGAAAAAACTCTCATCCCAGAATGACATCATTACAGATATGAATTATCTTGAAATCTATTCGAATTCGAAAGTTACGCGTTCGTTTGAAACGATTCAAGCTTATATACAAATTTGAAAATGTTCAATACGGCCCGTACTGGCCTATACGGCCCGTACTTGGTTAAATCAGTGTCCTTTTGTCATAATTGAAAAAGCAAGACGGCTCGTCTTGGTCAGTACGGGCCGTCTTGATGTCAAATTATTGTACTAGGTTGCAGGGAATGTCTGTACGATGATTGAGACGGGCCGTCCTGGTCAGTACTGAGACGGGCCATATTGGGCAGTACGGGCCGTCTCAGGGGTGTATTTTAAAAAAAAAAAGGAGTGTGAGAATAACAACACCCTTTTTAAAACATAATAGTTTCAAACTACTAATTTTTCAAACAAGATAAAAATGTAAATGGCTTAAACTTTTAGTTTTTGTGCATGTAAATTATTGTACTATAAACGTTAAGTCACTCTCAATGATATTAATTCAATTTCTCTCCCCATAAATGATCAGCCGCTTAAATTCTCTTTAAATCCATATTTCTTGTGTAGTTCCTCTCCAAATCTTTCCTTCTTGGTGGTGCAAAACTCAAGTGTTTTCTCTTTGAAAGGTAACCTCTAACTTTTTCACTTTCATTTCTGTCTTCCATCTAATTTATAATTTTACCTTCGATCAATTAATTTCTGGATATTGTGGATTATTTTTTTAATCTTTCGCTGGACATACGTCTATTTCATGCTAATTATATTACATGTTTAATCTGCATATTTATGAAAAGATTAAAGAAAACTACATTTTGTTGGTTTTTGTCATATTTTAGCATAATCTTTTTCTAATATTTTTTAATAAAACATTATTTTTATTTTCTTATATTGAATTCGTTTACACTAGCTTTAGTAAAAACATTATTGAAAGTGCACACGTTTTTATTTTATTTTCTTATATTGAATTTATTATTATATTTTCAATTATTGTACTATAAACATTAAGTGACTCTCAATGAAATTAATTCAATTTCTCTCTCTATAAAAGTTTTTTCTTGTGGTAGTTCCTCTCCAAATCTGAAGTGTTTTCTCATTAAAAGGTAACCTCTAATTTTTTTACTTTGATTTCTGCCTTCGATCTAATTTATGTTTCTTGCTATTATTAATTAGTTTCTGGGTATTGTGGATTATTTTTTTAATCTTTGGTCTGGACATATTTCTATGTTTTCATGCAAATTATATAAAATGTTTAATTGTATAATTAATGATTACATGATATAAGAGTTTTTTTTTTCTCTTTGAGCACAAGAATGAGAGTTTTTCTTTTGTTTTTTTTTTTCAAAGAAGTGTAAGGGGTAAAACATATTTATGAAAACGGATGATCCGAAAATATTCTAATAAAATAATTTTTTATTGGTTTTTATTCTCACGTGTAGTCTTATTAGATCAAAATTTTGAAGAAAACAACATTTTGTTGGATTTTCGTATTTTAGTAAAATAATTTTAATTTTTTTTTATTTCTTTGTGAAACGCCTTATTTATTTTTTTTAATTTTTTTATGATTGAAATGCTTTTATTTTTCAAAAGTATTTTTTAATTTCTTCAAAAATATTTATGAACATTTATGCTTTAAAATTTTTAAAAAATATTTTGTAAAACTGATTTTAAACAATTTAAAAAAGAGACACTTCATTTTTACCCTTGCTAAGATCATTTATTTCATATGTAACAAAGTAAAAAAAAATAATTACATATTTTAACATCTTAAAACATATTTTTTCTTACAAATATAACATTAATTTCAGATTTTGCACTTTTTATAAGGAGATATATGTAAATATTTCTTTAAAAAATTAACTAAAAAAACATTATTAACATAAATAGGGGTGCCAATAGGTTATTATTTGTCTTGGGATTTTATTATATAAGTTCACCAAACATCAAAAACTGAATTATGTGATGTTCTAATCAAATCGTAAACCACATAAGAAGGTCGGCCTATTTTTAGGTTTTAACCGAATACGTAAAAAGTGCCCTTTCATGACATGATACAAAAATTATGTGTTGCACGACATAATATATCAATTCTGGCCTGTTAGCTACTTGAAATCAGATAAATAAAAAACTCCAATAAGAAGCCGAGTTTAAATGAGCATAAAATGGAGTTTGAGCCTTGAAATATAACTCGTCTAATTTTCTTGCTCAAGCTAGAGCTTCCCATAAAGAGCTTGACCTGTATTGTGGGCCTTTAATTTATACAGGTTTTTTATATAATCTAAAAGGTATATATTTATATAAATAATTATTTTTACATATATAATAATAAAATAATAAATAAATTAAATCATGTATGTTAGGTGATATAAGCATAGTTATAAATATATATAAATTAATAAAAATAATAATAACAAACTAATCAAATAATTAAATACCCAATGAGCCGAGTTTGGCTTGAATATTTTCATATAAGCTAAGATTGAGGTTTATAAATAAAGCTCTAAACAAGTCGAGTTTGACCTTTAATAAGCTATGTCCCAACTCAATTTGACTTGTTTACACCATACATATCAAAAGGCATACCACTGTCTAGAAAATACTCTAGTATCTAGTTTCAAGAAAGTTATAATACTTATAAAAGAATAAAAGATTGATGCCTTTTATCCTGTAAAAATTTTGATGCTTAAAATTGAAGTTTAAAAATATTGAAACAATGTAAGGAGTTCACCAAAGTTTAAATTTACCCGAACATAAATTTTGGTGCAATAATCTGTCCTAACCTTGTTTCCTTCAAGTATTTGCCCTAACGGAATATTTAATAAAACTTCTTACTCAGTATTCGGTTTGGTTAGGTTTTAGTTGGTTTGGTTTGATTGGATTCCATAGTCAATTTGGTTTGCTTTTAATTTATTTGGGTAAATTTAAAAACCAAATTAACTACTTGTTAATATTTGCTAATGGATTTGGTTAGAATACGAAATTCATTTTATTTTGTATATTGAATCTAATAATGTTTAACTTGACTAAATTTTCATCCATTTCTTTTGTAGTTTAATTATTTTTTTGTATTAAAAAGCATTTGCATTTGGATTATTAGATTTTTATGTTTGAACATCATTTATAAAATTTTATTTGGTCTTTTAAAGTAATAATCTTGATAAACAAATATTCTTAAAACTAAGGTTTTAGTTTTAAATTCTTAAACTTTGATTACCTAAAATGATTCTTTTGACAAACACATTTTAATATGACATTCAAATCTTATAATAAATATTATAAAAGAGCTTATCTTAATTTATTTCCAAAAATTTTAATTAATTTTGGAACAGAAATGTGAAAAGAAAGGGAAAAAAAACAATTTTTGATTTTTACACATTTTATTATATTTTTAAATCAAATTAAATAAACTTTACAAAAGAAATTAATTCATTTCTGTTTTAAAATCTTTTATTTAATCATCTATAAAGTTAGAATTTATTTATTTTATTTTAGGATTTATAAACATATAATGGAATTCTTTTAAATCATTTAATATATTTATTAAATTAGTTTTTCTTAGAAAACGAATAAAAATCTAAGTAAAAATTTGTTTGAATTTTTAATATAGTTTTTATAAAAAAAATAATTTAAAATGGATGGAAATTCAACAAAAACTGGTTTTTAAGCTCGTGTATGGGATTAGAAATCGGGTTCCTTCCCCCCGGTCCAAGCTATTTAACCGCTGGGTTGGGGGGGGGGGGGGGGGGAGTACACTGATTGTGTTGGAATTCAATTAATATTATACATACATGCATACCAAACCCCTAACCGATCGAGCCCTAAATCAGACCGGATGAAATTCGACGAGTCCGTGAATTGTGATGGATCAAAAGCTTGGGGCTTTTGATCTTTGCATGAATACGAGTCTAACGATACCAATAATTACCTGGATCAAGTTCGACTGAGTATATTTCGAGTGAGCCAAAGATGGAATCGTTTCTTGAGCTTGAATCAAAACTAGAGAGGGTGTGAGAGCTTGTTGGGTGTTCAGACATGTTCGGAATTAACAAAAGAAGAAATGGGGTGAGCTGATTTTATTTTTATACACGTGTGGGTTGAACTTGAAATTACCGATCGTATTTTGGAAGCCAAATTAGGCTTGATCGTGATTGATTCGATTTAATGGCTGATTGGACTTCGGGTCACGACCGGGCGGGTTGGGTATCCAAAGAGGAACACGAGTTGGGAAGAAAATGAGGTTTGTGGTTTTTACAAATTTGGTACCCCAGGTTTCCTTGTCTAATTATTTCGGTTTCTTTACCTTTTAAAGTTAAACTAGAAGGCGTTGCCGCGCTTCGCGGCGGGTTGACGCTAATGGCTTAATAAGTTTTTTACATACATAGAAGTTTTGAAATATCAGGAAAACAAAAAAAAATAACGATAAGCTTGAATGGGTTGTTTTTAAATATATACATAATAATAACCACATCAAAAAAAGCATTTCGTAACAAATTTTAACTATATACAAAACGTAGGGATATAAGGACCGAAACATATTACATATTTTCTATTGCTTTGCTGCATTCATATTATTGTTTTTACTCGCCTTTTTTCTTCGGCTAACATGCTCTCTATATCTACATAATACGACTTAACATGCATTTTCGAATTAATTGAGTAACACAAAGCAAATGTAATAGCATGAAAGTTGAAGTAAAACTTCTTACATTTAAAATAATTAATACCTTAATGAAGAAGGAAATCAACAATCATGAAAATGAAATGTTTATGAACTTATTAAATCTAATGTATCAGTGATACTAACATGATCAGATAAAAAAATAAAATGTGTGAAGTTACGACAATTAAGTTATAGAGATTAAAATATACCTAAAACAACAATTATAAAACGGGATATATGTTATAAAGTTTTTAATAGATTTGATAAATGGTTAATTTTCTTAGATTTGGTAACCCAAATAACCCGATTATTTATATTATCGAGTTATTAATATGTTATATGCATGTATATATTCATGCATTATTTTAAATATCACTCATAATAACTTTTGTCAAGTTAAAACTTTATATATTATGTGTATGTATATATGCATTCTTTTATATGTATATATTTACACTATTCGTAAGCTATCTTGGTTTTTATGTTTTAACTTATATATAATGCTATGTGTAAGTAATATGCATTCATTATGTATATGTTATATGTGTATACATGAGACAAATATTTATTTTATATTATGTGTATGTGTGTGTGTATTGTATAACATTTCAAGTGTTTTAGTGTTAATTTTAGGTTGACCGTTAAATAAATTTAGTATAACCCGAATACCGATTAATACCAATTTGAAGAACCCGATTACCAAAACCCGAATACCGAATACAAATACTTAAATGGTTTGGTAATAGAGTTTATTTTCAATGTCAAAAAACCCGAACAACCCGACCCGAGGAACCCGATACCCGATTAACAAACCCGAACGACACCCCTAAGTCGGTGTGATTATCATGTTTAATGATATTAGTGTGTTTAGTAAAAGTTACATTCTATATACCAACATGGATAAATTAGCAACAAAATTAATAAGATTTAAAAAAAAAAAAAAAAAAAGGATTCTAGGCCTAAATTTATGCTGTACAGGATTCGAACCCTGCTTACCCTCAACGAAATCCATAAGCGCTTACCACTGAGCCAAAGTAGCATTTAGTTCCAATGTTTCTACAGTAAATATATATGTATTTGGAAGTGGTCGGCCTCTCCACCGACACTTCTAAATAAGGTTTATACAATATAGTCGGAAATTACCAGAACAGCCCCTCTTATATATTTACTTTATATTTTATGTAAAAATGTTTATAATTCATTATAAATATTATAAAAACTTTGTATTTAACTTTATGGATTACTATTATGATTATTATTGTTATTGTTGGTGTTATTAATATTTTGATAAAAGCTTACTTAAAATTTATAAAGATTTATTAATATTTATTCTAAATGATAAAAGTTTATTTATAATCATTAACTTAATTCTTTTATCATCTTATTATGTATGTTACTATTATTAACATTATAATTCCTATGTAATTAGATTATATAACCAATGTATACTTATGTGTATATACATTAGTTTTTTTATAATCTTCTTATTGACTTATAACTTTTTAACAAAATTATTTTATATAATAAATTTTATAAAATAATTAACATCATTATTATTCGTGTAACAAATATTGTTTGGAGAGTATATATATATATATACTAGGTTATAACCCGTGTAAAACACGGAATGAATTATATGTAGGAAAAAAACAACAAAAATTGTAATAAATATGAATGATTAAAATTAAATTTTGTTATATACAATAACTTAAAGCAAGACAACACCAAAAATTCATAAATTAGAAGTAAATTAGTAAATACTTCTTTGTATACATTTCTTGAGAAATAAAAAGTTAAAGCTAAAGTAAGGTTACTTTTACAATCCCAGAGTGATTTTGGTTTTGTAGTAGAAGCAAATTTTGTGCCTATTATCAACATACTTAAATGGAGCATGTTTGAACCAAAAGTTGGGGATTTAATTATTAAGCACGATCCCTGAGTGAAATATTTTTCAAAAAGGCTAAAATATTTACTCAAGCAACTTGCGTGCATTCTTGTACCCTGAAACGAATTGAAAACAACCACTTAAATATTTAAATGTAAACATTTTAAAACTAAAATAAAATCAATTAAGTTTGTATATAGAAAAATAAGTGATTTAGATGAGTATGAATAACCTGTTTGTCAACAACAATCATCTCAATCTAGGTGTCGTTTGCATTGGTTTTACTGGGCTGTTTCAACATACTTATTATATGCCTTAAGCTTGCTCCTACTCCCGCCTCGGTTTAAAAAAATAAAATATAAAAGACTAAAAATATGTATTTTTTGAATTTAAGAGCACGCATTTGATTTATAAATCGTATGTGATTTATAAATTTAAAGAAATTAAATTTGAATTTAAAACATAGTGAGATTTTGAATTTCAGTAAACAAATTTTATAGTTTTTTTAAAACTTATAGAAGATTGTTGTATTCAGTTAAAGAAATTATATTTAAAAATAATAATAATTTAAGAAATTCATATTAATAATTTCTGTATAGAAGAGATTAAAATTTAACTGTTATAATATTTACATTTACCTACTTTCTTTAGGTTGTAAGACATGACCATGTGAAAGTCAGCTGAAATCACATGTGATCTGTAAATTTAAAGGAATCGAATTCATAAGCAAGCATCTCACATGTGTTTCAGCAGTTTTATCTTTGAATCTTAGCTTTGACAATATCATCATGCATTTTTTGGTTCAAACTTTCTCATATAAATTAAAAAAAAGATGGTGGTGGTAGTAGCGGGAGCGGAGCGGTAGCACGTTAAATGATAAGAGCAAAATAAAGAGTTATTTATACATTAACTTTTGCAACAGAGTTTTATCCTTTGCTTCCTTTATATTTTCAAGTATTAGATTACTAAACAAAAAACACCTTAATATTAAACATTTTAACTTCTCAAAAGTGTCCAGGCAATAGTAATCAGTTCTAAGAACTTCATCACACAGGAAACTAAGTCTAAGTTTCTTCGATGGGTCCAAATTCTCATGGCCATATAAGATCCATATATGCTTAATTTTGATTTAGAAATTCAGGTTTTAATAACTTTCAACCATTAATCTTTGCACTAAAGTGTATACACTGATTCTGATTTTGGTTCATGTTGTACGACAGACAGTAACAAAATTTGAAACTGGATAATTGAAACAAATTTACCATAACATGTACTTTGCCCTTTGATTAAGTCTCTAAAAACCCCTTATGTCTGCCCTTTTATCAACATCCAAAATCTGCAAAATGCAAATTATAATGCATTAATTAAAATATTAAATCCACAAAGAAACGTATAGTTCATATTATATTAAATGGTTTAAATTAAATGAATGAAACTACCTTTTCAAAAGTTGCAATGAATTCCAACAATTACAATGCATCCCCACATCTTCTTTTAGGAGGTCAGCTCTAACAATAGTGACCAATTCAGTTTCTGTTGACAAAGCATAAACAACTTTAGAATGTTTGGTTGCATTTTGTTTATCCAATTTGTCTCGGCCTAATAGAACAATTCAGTTCCTGTTGACAAAACATCTTATTTCACAAATTTACAGACCCAAAAATAGTGACCAATTCAGTTCCTAAAATGCATACCAATATTGATTCTTATAGACCTTTATTTGCTAACAAATTCATCCCCAAATTGCAGATGGCTCAGCTTATTCTTCAGCCTAAACAATATTCGAATAATATATTAGTATAACGACTGAAAATGCGTATGTAAATAATTCCCAAATGAATGAGAATCACCCAAAACTAATAAGGAGTATCGAGCGCGGGTTTCAATCTCATTATCACATCTATCAATACTCAAATCCTAAATGCAAACCATAGTTACCAAATTCGCTCAGCTAACCACGTTTTCCGAATTGGATCGTTGTGTACCCAATCGGAAGTCGATTACGACTTGGTACATTCCGGTACGGCGTTCTTGAAGGTCTACGTACGCCGATTGGAGATGCATTTGGTTCGGCGATTGGAGATGCATGGTTCGGCAATTGGAGATGCGTGGATCGCGATTAGGCAGGTAGGGTTCGCGATTATGGTAGAGAGGGTACGGGAATCGCACGACTCCTGTCGTTTCAGCTCCCGACGTTCAAACGACTCACTGACCGGCAAAATCAGACGGTTTGTATTCCTATTTCTTTCAATTGATTCTATAAATCAACGATTTCTTCTCCTATTTCTTCACCGATTTCAACTTTTTCTTCATCTTACTTCTTGTTCGGTACAATTTCTTCACCGAATTCTTCTCTACTTCAACAATTTCTTTTGATTTTCTGAAATGGTGTTTGGCAAACATCAAGTGAATACTCAAGGAGAGACTGAAACTTACATTAGTAACACTCAAGACTATGTTGACTTAGACGAGGAAGTTCAACAAAGTGTTCCAACACCGGCGACGGCTGCTGCTGCTGCAACAAGTGGAACAGGAGCAAGTGGAAGCCAAGTTAACAGAAAAAATGAAGAGAAAGATACTAAACCACTTACTGATGAAGTAACCTTCCAAGGAGCAGGTTTGAGTTTTCTCATTTTTGCCAGTTTTTGTAATAAGTATTTAGTAATCAACTTATTACTTGAATTTGTGTAATATGTTCATTACTTCATGTTAGTTGACTTGGAAGTTATTCTTTTGAGTTATTAACAGTTAAAACACTCATGTTAGTTGGATACTTGGATTGTTGGAATATATAAATTTTGACTGTAAATTTAAGTTGGAACTTAAAATCTAACAGGAGCAAGCAAGAATCCAGGAGGTTCCAACAATGGATTTGCAACCATTGTAAAGGTAGGTTTACTAGCACCTACACAAGAATCCATGTTCATTTTTTTGGAGCTGCTGTGGGGAAGAAAGCTGAGATTAAAGGATGTCCAGCCATTCTTAAAGATCGAGAGTTGTTTGAAAGGCTATCGAAGAAGGTTAGAGAAGCTGAAAATTCTGGTGGTGTTTCAAAGGGTCTAAAGAATTCTGTACTTTCAAGAAACAGCCATGCAAAGAAACGAATTGAAGAATCTTTTGGGATACTAGAGAGAAATGCAGTTGATTTGAAGATTATTCGAGGATTGTGTGCTAATGGGATTCCTTTCAACGTGTTACGCAACCCACAGTTTGTTGAGATGATTCGTGCTATAAAAAATTCACCAGATGGATACAAACCTCCATCATGCGAAAAGGCAAGAATTGTTCTACTAGATGAGTGTGTACGTGATGTTGAGAAAGATCTAGCACCAATGAAAGACACTTGGTACACACAAGGAGTTTCTATTGTGTCAGATGGGTGGTCAAATGTCAAACACAATCCACTCATCAACGTTCTCGCCGTAAATTCTCGTGGGGCAATGTTTATGGAAGCAGGAGATTTTTTAGGGATGGAGAAAACAGGCAAAGCGATTGCTAATTTTCTTCTTGAAGCCATCGACACAATAGGACCAAGTAACGTGTTGCAAGTTGTTACTGATAACGCAGCTAACTGCAAAGCGGCCGGGAAGGAGATTGAGAAGATACACAAGCATATATTCTGGTCCCCTTGTTGTGTGCACACTTTAAATCTAATTTTTAAAGACTTAGCAAACTCTTTCTTTCGGCTATTTGACACATATAAAAAGGGTAAAGCTATTGTTAAGTTTTTTCTTAACCACACTCATGCTTTATCATTTTTTAGAGAAAACTCCAAATTGGAGTTACTAAAGGTTGCAAAGACCCGTTTTGCATCACACTATATTCTTTTAAGGAGGCTAATGGATTGTCGAGAAGCACTTGCGACAACCATTGTACTTAATTCTTGGAGAGAGTGGTTCAAAAATGGGGATGAAAGCATTCGAAGCGTTGGGGTAACAATCACTGACACAATCAAAGATGAGGAGTTTTGAATCAATTTTGAAAATATTTTAGCGTTTTCCAAACCCATATTTTTGCTTATCAAGTTTTGTGACGGGGAAGGTCCTAAAATGGGAGAAATTTATGAAAGAATGGACAACATGTTGGGTGAAATCAAAGATGCTTTGACTATGAAGGAAAACAAGTTTTCAATATATTACCCAGAAGTTGAAAAAATTGTTTTGACAAGATGGGAGAAAATGACAATCCCACTTCATTGTTTGGGGTTTGCTTTAACTCCAAAATTTTATGATAAACATTATCTACAAAAGTTGGCACCAGGTGGCATGAAAAGAAAGGCTCCCAACGATGATAAAGAGGTTGTAATCGGTGTGATGTAATCATATGAAGAAAGGAATTTATAGTAGGGTTCCAACTCAAGCTGATGCGGTAACAATGGATTCAGTTGATTGGTGGGCGACATATGGGTCAGAAACTCCAGAGTTGGCTGAGGTAGCTAAGAAAGTATTATCCCAACCCATTAGCAGTTCATCAGCTGAAAGGAATTGGAGTACATACTCCTATATCCATAATGTCAAACGCAATCGTTTAAATTGCAAGAGGGCTGATAAGCTTGTTTTTATTCATTCGAACATCAGACTTCAGTCACGTTTTACAGAATCTTATAAATCAGGTCCACACAAAAAGTGGGACATGAATCCCGAAGACGCATATATTGAAGGTTCAAGTGCACGTTTGGAGGAAATGACGTGGGAAGATCTTGAGGATGACGACATTGACCAAGGGAAAGGAAAAAGACAACGGGTGGATTAGTGGTGTAGAAGTTTATGTTTTTAGGCTTAAGATTATGTTTCTAAATTTGATAATGTTCTTGACTTTTTGGTAATGTAATTTTATATTTTATCTAATTTGAACATGGTATTTTATATTTTATGTTATGTTTTTTGGTACATTTCTACATCGTATTGTTATAAATGGTACATCGTACCGGTTTTACATGGTACATCGTACCGGATCGTACCGAAATGAACCTACCCCCCTTCGAACCGAATACACTAGATCTAGCGAATCGCGTACCCGGTCCGCGTACCCGTATCGGAGCGTACCGCGATTTAGGTAACTATGATGCAAACCAAAGATCACCTAAACATTTAAGGTATAGTTATCTTGTTGCTTCTAACAGAAGACACTTAAGAAATAAGTCAAGAAACTCCATAGGAAAATGATAAAATAAAAATAACATAACCATGATTCGTATTTAAAATATTGCCACACAGCAAGAATTGTTGACTGAAACACTATCAAGATTCCACTTTTCCAAAAGAGGAAGTGAACTTTGATCAAATACTCACCAAAAGAATCAACCCCAATTACAAATAAAATTAAAATCACTATATAACCTGATATAAGATATAAAGATTGAGTCAAGAAATAAAACCAAACCAACATAAATCTAGAATAATATTCAATGCATTTTGTAGTTGCTAATCAAGTGTAGTTCCTAAAAAGATTCAAAGAACTCAGCATGCCCCACAACTTATGAAGAGCATTCAAAGTTGCATTTTCAAGTACTAATCGTGATAATGCTTCCATTTCAAGAATAAATGACCCTGCCTTTGGGAAATTGATGGTTGAATAATCCAAGAGACACACGTCAAAAATAAAAGAAATCTATTTTTTTTTCATAAAACCATAAAATAACCTCAACCAATGGATGCTTAAATAGTTAAATGTGGGTGTTCCCATCTCTCTAGAGGATGTGGTGGAAGGCAAATAGAAGTTACATTTATGCCTAAACATATGCAGATTAGAAATCCGAAGTCCATTGCTCCAGATTCTTGGGTTAAACTGAATTCATGAAAGAATATTGAATCACAAGAATATGAAAGAATACTTTCGTTGATTTAAGTGTTTTTGTTTGTTTTTAAGTAATGTAAAAATATGAATTGAATTGTTTGTGTTTAGCAAGTTCATTTAAAATATATACTATTTTTCTAAACTAACTGCAACAAAATCTAATCTTGTAAGCGTGCCTTCTTGACCATGGAAGCTCCCCACCCCCCAATACTAAAAGGAAAAATATTATTTTGTACTCCCATCCATTCACAGAATCGTAGGTTTCTTTTTATTTGATTTTTGTTCGTTAATGGAATCCTCAACGTAGCAACCAGCATGACCAAATCCAATAGCTTCTTTCGCAACATCGTTAAACCCTTTCTTTCAAATTCAAATTCAAATTCAAATTCAAATTCAAATTCAAATTCAAATCAAGGTATAAAGAATGACTTTTCCCTTCAAAAATTTGTCTAAGATGTTCTAATCTTCAAGGGTTTTTTCAATTTGATGCCCTGTTTCAAAGGAAAACATAACACAACTTTGTGCACAAATATAGGATAAGATCAGAGATTCCCTTTTATATGTTTTTCAACCTATTTCAAAAACAAATCCAGCATCAAAAACCAAAAGAGAACCATTTAAAGATATTGAAAAAGTAAAAGGATGAACACCTGCACCAGCCAAATGTTCAATTTTTTTGCTGCTGCTATTGAATGGCTCTGATTCTGATCAGATCTTCAAAACCTTCAAGTTTTCCGGTGAGAGAAGACGAACCTAACCCTAATTCTTCCAGAAAACGACTATTACCATGAACAAACGTAGATTATGAATTGGAAATCTTAAGAACGTAAATCAAAAGTAGGGTTTTGAGAAGAAGGAAACAAATTTAAAAGGGTACATACCGTTGTCTCCAATCAACAGAAGGTTGATTTAGGTTTTGTTTTCTTGAGTTGAAATGAAACAATTGTGTTGTTTGATTTTATGGTTTGAGAGTCGATAGGAAAAGATGAAGGGATGTGGCTGGTAAGTTAGGGTTGTCAATTTTCATACGTTTCAGACTGAATGAGAAGATAAACATTTACTACTTAGCGAGATATTGTTAAAAAATGACACGTGGAAGAAGAGGCATTAGAATATGCCAAAGTGGCAATTATAGATTTTTGTTTATTAGTATTCATAGATAGATTGGTTTATGGATACAAACGTTTTAAAGGATACCGAAGGATTTTTTGTTATTATAAATCAAAGATGATTATATATTTGAATTCGTAAAACCCTGGGGATTACAGCACGGTCGTGCTAAAAGGACGCACGGTCGTGCGCAAGTAAAAATGGTCAGCACTACCTTCACTTGGCCCGACACTGTCTTTTCTTGCTTGGCACTCCCGGGTTGCACAGTCATGCAAGGGTTATGCACGGTTGTGCGCAAGTCAGCACTACCATGCATGAGCTTGGCACTACGTGTGCCGGCTCGGGAACGATGGTCGAATGCCAGTGCAAGGATCAATATGCTAGTGCTCATCCGTGGATTTGCTCAGAAATTGCTGAAATTCCGTTCAAGGCTTGATTTTTTTCCGAGCAAGGTTTATTATCCTGCAAATTCAAAAAAAACAATAATTAGGACTATTTGCTATTGAATTTGCTTCTTATTTACGTGAAAGCCGGGGGAAATTATATCAAATAATATGAATAATTCTACGTATTTCATTGCTCAAGAAGATACCGAAGGAACAATCGGTGAAGGAGCCACACCAAGTGACGAACTTGACTTACATGTTGAAGACCTTGGTGATGATGCTCTTTTTCTAGAAATATTATGAAGTTCTGGAAGACTTCCTTTCTCTGGATGTACAGAATACCGCTCCTGATGCATGAAGATCTCAAAACAAAGTGTATATATTAGTTGTGTTGTAAAAAACATACAACGATTCTGTCATTTGAGTCAAGTGTGTATTATCTACTTCTCTCATGGTTCATTTGAACTTCAACAAATCACACTCAAAACAAAACATGAGATCGATCCTTGGGAAATCACTCTACACAATCTTATTTCAAACAATGAAATTAAAGTTCACAAATCATAACTAAACTAAAGGCTTGCATTGTTTATATACCAAAATTAGAAAGTAACATTGTTTTTATACTTTAACATTTGAATCTTGTTTTCTAATTTCAACAAGATATTTAATTAAAAAACAAAGGAAAACTTCGAATGCTTTCAACTACGAGTTGTTTCTTGTGTGTAATTTGAATCACAACAATGCATGTTTACAAAGTGTACTTTTGAAACACTGGACATAGCCATACAACCATCTTGGATAATATAAAAAACTTATTTATAAGCAATCTACAAATAGAGATATAATTTACATGTGTTATTAAAAATACCTAACATATTCTTACACAATTTAAGAATCTGCAACCAGAAAACAGAAAATCAAGATAGTTGTTAGCTTTGTGTATGCTTCTATCAAACATTTAGAATTTACACAACACAGGTAAATGTCCCTATTTCTCACAAAACCACCACATCTATCGCCACTCGAACCCTCATCCTCGTTATGTCAATCAATGTTGCCGGAGTGACGGTCGGATGTTATTACAAAAAACCATTTTGTATCACTTTGCTCATCCATTTCGCCGTAATCCTTTGACTTCCTTTTCATGTCCAATCCTTGTTGAATCAAATTTTGCGATCAGATTTTGAAATTCTTTGCATATCTCCATCCCATATATAAGCAGGTGAATTTGCGAGTCATAGAAAAAGCAAATTTTGAAACGAGATTTAAGGTTTTCTAAATGCCTGTTTAGGGGATTGAAAGCTTCATGAATTGTACATTGTACTTCAGCAGTTTTACAACTCTCAAAATTAAGATTTTTACCCTTTCTCTCTCCAATATCTAGTATATATAAATATACATATATGTATGTATGATCTATCACTCCTAACAATGGCAGAATATGCCTGGGTGTGAGTCGTGATTATTCATTAGTTAAAGGTGCTATTATGACGCTTAAATATTTAAGAAATTCATATTAAAAACTCAAATAATCACTCATTAATTAAACATAACAATCCATTACAATAAATCCAAAATCCAAACAAATACAATTGAAATACTAAACATAGTTTTTAAAATTTAAACTAGGTCCACTAAACCTTAGCCTAAATATTCTCAAACTTCACTTAACATGTTACACATGTGAATAAGTTTTGTCAACTTCTTCCATAGTTGGTGAGCACATACAAATTTTAATTACATATAGGGAAAAGACGCAAATTCAAAGTCTAAATATGATTGGTTTAAGGCATATGTTCTTACAAGTTCTCTATAAAGCATGCTACCATAAAAGTATTCAAATAGTCATCCTAAGTCATCCAAAAATTTCTAATAACTATCCATACTCCTCAATAATGTCCTCAAATAGTGTCAAATATAACTTGTAAATCTAGGCTTGCAATACCTAGATTAAGCTTGTTAGAAAACTTGTTTGCAAAGTGTACAATTTCACCCTTTTTACACAAAGACCTAAGTTGATGCGAAAATTGTATTATACCATTCTTGGGTTACTTTAGTAACAATTAAACATGTATATAATTCAAGCATACAAAATCTTTCAAATGAGTAATAAACATACAAGTAAAGCAAAACTATGAAGATTAAGTTATTGCATCAAATAGGTTTTGACTCTAAGTTTAATATAATTTAATGAGTTAATTGCAATTTGCAACCCTGTGGTTTAACCCTTACCGCAGGTTGCAACCCTTATTTTTTATTTTCGCAACTTGCAACCCTGTGTTTCTAAAACACCTACAACATGCATCCTTACAGTTAAAATTGACATAACTTTGTTAGTTATTGAAGGGTAAAATTGTAATCTTAAATATATTAACAACAAAGATGTTGTATACATATGACAGCAACCATTCGGTTTTTGATTCGGTTATTTTTTTAATTTTTTTTTTGAATTCGGTTAACTGATTAAACCGAATTCATATTTAAATGTATTATTTTTATTCATAATCTATAAGGTTTATTAGTTTGAATTCGGTGTATTTGATTCAGTTTATTCGGTTTTTAACTGGTTTATTGGGTTTTTAATTGGTTTGTTCGTTTAGATTTGGTTTGTTTGGTTCTAACAGAAAACAAACCAAATTGAATTCTGTTCGGATAGCCATTTACTGAATTCGGTTCAGCTAACGGTTAGGGAAAAAAATTTGAAAACCAATTAAACCTTACCGAATAAACCGAACAAAATGTTAACCTAAACAATGAACACCCCTATATTTTAGTGACTTTAAATGTCAAAGCAGGGGCATATGTAATGACCAAAAAAAATGCAATTGATAATACTTGTTGATAGCATAACATCAAATTTGTAAAAGATTCATAAAATGGTTGTAGTCATATGTATACAACATCATTGTTGCTAAATATTTATAAGATTACAATTTTACCCATAAAAAATTAAAGGGTTATGTTAAATTTAATTGGAAGGGTGCATGTTGCAGGTGTTTTAGAACCACAAAGTTGCAATTTGCGAAAATAATAAAGGAGGGTTGCAACCTGTGGTAAGAGTTAAACCACAGGGTTGCAAATTGCAATTAACTCTAATTTAATATAAGACATGTGCCATATCCCTAAATGTTACAAAAATGTAAAGAATGGAGCAGAAATCATGATTACTTAGCTAATCCAAATTCCTTCAATAGAGTGTGGGGATATGAAGATAACGCACTTCACTTTAAAATTCACATGAATAAAGTAAGCTAAGGGTTCCTAAAGTTCATGATTTTTGTGTTCCAAGTCTATAGCATTTATGGATTCCGTAAAAGAATGTCTAAAGTTAAAGGGTAGTTTGAGAATGTTTATTTAATTTTTAAAAACTATATAATTCTGCAAATATAGAAATTCCAAAACATACATATAGGGGATGATTCCTTTGTTAACGCTTCCTTATTGCGATAACCGCATATCCCTGGCATTTTTTACGTTTTTTGCCCGAATCTTTGTTTTTTTTCATGGTCTTTATTATACAAAAATAAGGGGGGTTTCTTTTTTGTGTTTTTGCTAATTCATCACCGTTTAGAAGTTATTTACAAGTGTAAGTAAGCGTAAGTATTTACGCTTACTTACATCAGACTTACATCAGATATGTGATGTAAGTAAGCGTAAGTACTTACGCTTACTTACACTTGTAAATAACTTCTAAACGGTGATGAATTAACAAAAACACAAAAAAGAAACCCCTATTTATGTATAATAAAGACCATAAAAAAAAAGATTCGGGCAAAAAACACAAAAAAGTGCTAGGGTTATGCGGTTATCGCAATAAGGAATGGTTAACATTTGATCCTTCCCCTATATATATATATATATTATATTTTCTAGAACTTTATATATGATTCTCATAAAATTTTATGTAAGTTTAATATATTTTTTAAAATGGTTTTTACTAGTTTAAATACTAAAACTGTCAAATTATTTTTTAAAAATTCACAAATTCTAACAGAAAGTTAAAAATAATGCTTTATGATTTATATGTACACACACATATACATATATATATATATGTGTGTGTGTGAGCGCAATAATTTACATTTTCGATGCTTGACAAGATGTAAAGGGTTGGCCTTATAAAACATTTTTTTGGTTCTAATTTTAGATGGTTGGCATACTAAAAAACGGTTTAACGGTGACCTGTTTAATTAAATAAATTATGCATGTCAACCCACACATCACATTAATATCAATAAAATTTAAAATTCATGATGTTGTGGTTTCCTGACATCGGATTGAATTATTGATTCTAGTTATAGCAACAAGTAAAAAGTAAATCATGCAAAATTGAACAAAATTTGATTTTACAGACTTCGTTTGGGTTTTATATACCACATATATATTTATAACATTTCATTTCTGTTTTATTAATGATTACTTTATTGTTTGGTGATAGCTAGAAAATGAATTTTATAACTCCAATTGTTACCACCATTGTTGGCTCTTTGATGGAACCTGTTAAGAAGCACATGGGTTTCTTCTTCTGCTCGACAAAACAGGTTGCAAACATGCATCAGAAATTGTCAGAATTGAATGAAGCAAAACATGATATGGAAGAGAAGAAGAAGGATGCTTTAATTAATGATCAACTTATACCTGATAGTTTACATCGTTGGTTGGACAAAGTGGAAAAAATCATTGGAGAAACTAAAAATATTCCAAGGCGTGGAAATGGATGCTTGAATCTCAAGATTAGATATGAAGATGGCAGAAGTTCATTCAAAATTCTTGAGAAGATAGAAAAAATTATTGTAGAAAGAAAAGATATCATGATTAATCAACAAAGACCTCTTGGTATGGTCAGAAGTTCTAGATGGCCATCCACCTCTCACACTGATTATGATGTTATTCCAAACATCTTCAGGTCCAGATTGTTGAAATTCAACAATGTATTAAAATCACTTGGGCAAGATAATAATACCCAAATGATGGCTCTATGGGGGATGGGGGGAGTGGGTAAGACCACGATGATGAAAGACATAAAGAAGGCTGTGGAGAAGAGGAGAATGTTTGCGTATGTTTTAAAGGTGGATATTGGGACAAAATATGACCCAATTACTACTCAAACACATATTGCAAATCGCATGGGAGTTACTCTAAATGAACAAACTAAAGAGGATCGGATTGAACGTCTTGGTAAAATATTTGAGGAGATGTCAAAAATGGGCAAAAAGATTTTGTTTATATTGGATGATGTTTGGGATGTGATTGATCTCAAAGACATCGGACTTGAAATTCCTTTTCCAAAAGGCTTCAAATTACTAGTTACGTCACGAAAGAGACAGGTTTGCATTAGCATGGGTATTGAAACTGTTTTCAAAGTGGGTCCTTTAGAACAAGAAGAAGCAAAACAATTTTTTTTTGATACTGTAAACATTTCAAATGAAGATGATGAGCGTTATATAATAGGAAAAGATATTATAAACAAGTGTATGGGGCTGCCAATCGCCATAAAAACCATAGCATTGACTCTAAGAGGTCGAGAAAAGGTTGCATGGGAAGCTGCACTAGATGATTTGCAACGACATAACCTTAAAGACATTGAAAGCCTTGAACACATTGTGAATAATATTTTTGATATAAGCTACAATCATCTCAAAATGGAAGAAGAAAAGGCAATTTTTGTTCTTTGTGGTTTATTTCCAGATGACTCTGATATTGCTCTCGAGGAGTTATTGAGGTATGGATGGGGATTACAGTTTTTTAAAAAAGCAAATAGTTTGGTCAAAGCAAGAAAGGACACCCACTTATATGTTGATAACCTCATAAGTGCAAATTTGTTGATAGAAAGCTATATTTCAGGACATGTGAAAATGCATGATCTTGCACGTGATTTTGTTTTAAGTAATATTTCAAGATTCAAGCAAGCTTCCAATGTTAACCATGGTGACAAATGGCCTACGCATGATTCCTGTGAAAGAATTTTGTTAACATGCGAAGGTATGTCTGAGTTTCCCATAAAAAATTATTACCCAAACCTTACACTTTTGAAACTGATGAATGGGTATAAGTTACTCAATTATCCAGAATATTTTCATAATCGAATGGAAAAGCTTCAAGTCTTGTCATGTAATTTTATGAAGTATACATTACATGCACGAGCACTTTTTTCTTCCACGAACCTTAGAACCTTATGCCTTCATCATTGCTCATTTGAGGATAGTGATATCTCTTTTCTTGGAAACCTTGTTAACTTAGAAGTACTCAGCCTTGCTAATTGTGGCATCACTAAACTACCATCTACAATAAAGGAGTTAAAAATCCTGAAGTTACTAGATTTGACCGGATGTCGTAACCTTTGTATTGACGAAGGTGTCTTTCAAAGCTTAGATAAACTTGAAGAGCTTTATATGAAAGTTGATAATGATGAAAGTGTAATATTCTCGGATGGCAATTGTGACGAGTTGAAGCATATTTCAAGAAAACTTCATGCATTAGAGGTTGAATTCTTTGAGAATATTCTTCTGCCTAAAAATGTGTTCTTTAAGAACCTTGAAAGGTTTAGGATATCTATGGGTTGTTTTTTGGATCACAATGCTGAAAATTTCTTCAAGAATACATTAAAGCTTGTGACTAACTCCTATGATCTTGTTGAATGCAAAATTAATGAGTTGTTTTCTCGCACAGAGGAACTTTATTTAAGTGTGAATGATATGAATAATGTTGGAGATATTTCAATGTATCCTACTCAAACTTCCACATTTTGCAAGTTAAAAGTCCTTCATGTTTTTAAGTGTGAAGAGTTGACACACCTCTTCACAATTTCGATGGCAAATGGTTTGAAGAAACTGGAGAGCCTTACGGTTTCCTCGTGCCCTGTTTTGAAATCAATAGTAAGTTTGTGTGACGATGTGAAAGTAATGGTATTGCCACAGCTGGTAGAGCTGAATCTTTATGACCTTCCGAACTTTACAAGCATCATTCTCGAGAATGATATTTCTGTAACTCAGCCACCATTATTAAACAAAGAGGTAAACATACATGTTTATATTGGTCTTAATATTACGTATGTATATTCTAATGTTAGATTTTAAATTGTTTTAGTGATTGAAAAATTAATAAAAACCAATTTGTTATATGCATGGATGAGAAATAATAGATAAATTGAAACCATGCTAACCACCGACTATTTAAAGGTTTTGTTTTTTTCGAAACCAAAAACTATAATTCGGTTTCAGTTATAACACGTTCAAAAACTTAAACTTACCAAACATGGGAACGAAACTTGTTTAAATGTTCTTTTTTTTTTGGATTTATGGTTCAAATTCATTATTTTTGTTAAAAGTTTCGAACTCAGCTTCAATATTTTTGGGCCAATTTTTTTATGCCCAAAATTTTCAAGTCCAAAGTAAAGCCAAAATTGACCCATAATCGAATCGAATTCATATGTAAATCGAAGACCAAAAACTTTTAAAATTTTGAGTCGAGTCTAAGATCAACCCAATCCATACCATGCAACCGCTTGGTTATTTGCATGAGAATTTTCTTTTTTTGTTTAACTGTAAAATAGTGTTTGCATAAATGGAGTTCATAATGGATCCCACAATGTTCAATTTTATTACGGTGCAGGTTATGATCCCAAATTTATCTAGACTAAAAATTAATGGTTTGAAGAAGTTGAAGCAAATATGGGCTTGTGATTTTACTAGTGGAGAGGAAGATAATGTTTCAATGTTGAAAGTGATTGAAGTGAATGATTGTAATAGTCTTGTGAATCTTTTTCCATGCAATCCAATGCAATTACTGGCTCATTTGGAAGAGCTTCAAGTTAGCAATTGTTGTTCCATTGAAGTGGTATTCAACATAGATTTGGGTAAAATTAAGAAACATATAAGCAACTTGAGAAGTATTAGAGTGTCTCAACTAGGGGAGCTAAGAGAGGTGTGGAGGATAAATGAAGAAAGTTACTCTAGACACCTCATATGTGGCTTTCAAGCCGTTGAAACCATACATATTGGAAGCTGTAAGAAGTTTAAAAATGTATTCACTCCTATAACAGCCAATTTTGATATGAGTGCACTTATAAACATCGGTATTGAGGATGTCAAGGTTGAAGACGTTGAGGTATGTAATGTATGTATGTTTTTTAGTATTGAAATTCTTTTAGTTATTTATCTGCTTTCATCGAAGGTATTTGTGGTTAAATATTTAATATGGTTTCACTTTTTTAGCATTCAAATCTTGATAAAAGTATAAAAAAGAAATAAATATGATTACAAGTTTTGTTTTGGTATAACATTATGCCAACATGAAAAAAAAAAATTTTGGATTTATTATCAGCATAATATTTTTGTGAGATACATGAGGATCATATGTTATGTTGAAGAATTGTTATAATTTTTTTTGGTAAAGCCAATTTTCTGAGAAAATAATAGTAAAATACTATCGGTGTTTTCCTATCAATGTCATTTAAACCTTGGTACAACTAGGCGTGAGTATCGGATCGGAACCGGGTATATCATACTTTCGTGAATTGGTTCCGGGTATATCATACTTTCGTGAATTGGTTCCGGGTATATCAAATGTTCGACGGATCCTGCAATTTTTTACATGCACTATTTGGGATGATAAAAAATCAATTCACAAAGCAATTTTTTGCTTTTTTTTTTAGAAACAACATGATTCATTTCAATTATCATTGTGTGAATATCTGGGATAAATCGAAACATAAATGTTTGTTATACGAACAGATTGAGAAACTTACAGGAAGTCATCTATTTGTTCCTATCCCTTATATACGAATCAAGAACTGAGAAGGAAAATTATTAGAAGGATAATTGTTAGAAATAACAGTAAGAAGCATGGTTGGAATCATATGTAAATATTTTAAAAAAACTAGGTATATTATTAGATTTTAAATTTCATGGGTTTCGTAGGCTTCAATAATAACCGAAGGGTCGGATCAGACCGACCCGAGAACCGAAAAAGTAAAAAAAAAAAACATAGAAACGAAAACCAAACCTTAAAATTCACTAAATAGGGTTTTGCGGGTTGGGTACACGGTTTGGACCGTGAATTACTCACCCCTAGGTACAACAAGTATGAAAATTTATTTGTTGGTGGAATATGCAGATTAGCGGTATATCAAAAGTGGATGAAGATATGTCTATAGTTGCATTCCCATCCTATCACCTCACACCTGCTTTTAATCACATTCGTAAGATTGATTTTAGGGGAATGGAAGGACCAGAAGTGTTGTTTGAGATAGAGGCGCCAAGTATTAATAGAGAATTGGTAACAACTCATCAACAACAATTATTACCATTACTTCCATGTCTTGAAGAATTACGTTTAGAGAGAATGGACACGTTGAGTCATGTGTGGAAGTGCAACAATTGGAATAAATTCTTTATTCTTCACAAACACCAACCACAATCCTCATTTCAAAACCTCACAAACATAACCTTGGTTGAATGCAATGGAATTAAGTACTTGTTTTCACCTCTCATGTCCAAACTTCTTTCTAGCCTAAAGAGTCTCTTTATACAAAATTGTAAAGGTATGGAAGAAGTTGTTTCAAACAGAGATAATGATGAAGTATTGAACACATCTACCACAACCTTATTCCCATGTCTTGATGATCTAAAACTGATTTTCCTATCTAATCTGAAGCAAATTGGTGGTGGTGTTGCCAAGGTATGTTTCCTACTCATTTGTTTTTAATATTCTTTTGTTTTGATTCTGTACAAGAAAGTCAATCATTGTAGTGATGTAGTCTATGAGTCTACAAATTAATAAAAAAAAGAAAAAAAAAGAAAGTTAGTCATTAATGTTAGTGAAGTTTCTACTTATATGAATTGATTTAAGGCTCTTTCCTTTTTTTTTCGATTCAATCAGTGAATTTACAGCAAATCATAGGTTAAATAAGAGATAAATTATAGGGGAAATTACCAAAAGCATCAAAGTTGACCAAGAAATTCCCAAAATAATCACACAGATTCCGGCGTCTAAGACGCCCATTAGACGCCCATTTAGACGCCCATTTTGTCTACTTTTTCACAACATACGGGCCCACATGTCGGCGGCTTTGTCGGGTGTCTAAGACCCCTTTTCTACCGGCGTCTTAGACGCCCACTTAGACGCCGACTTAGACGCCTTTAGACGCCCATTTTGTCTACTTTTTCACAACATACGGGCCCACATGTCGGCGGCTTTGTCGGGTGTCTAAGACCCCTTTTCTACCGGCGTCTTAGACGCCCACTTAGACGCCTTTAGACGCCAGAATCTAAGTCGCGATTCACAGAAAAATGGCGTCTAAAGGCGTCTAAGTCGGCGTCTAAGTGGGCGTCTAAGACGCCGGTAGAAAAGGGGTCTTAGACACCCGACAAAGCCGCCGACATGTGGGCCCGTATGTTGTGAAAAAGTAGACAAAATGGGCGTCTAAATGGGCGTCTAATGGGCGTCTTAGACGCCGGAATCTGTGTGATTATTTTGGGAATTTCTTGGTCAACTTTGATGCTTTTGGTAATACTATTTTCTCATTTGTTTACTTAATTAATGTTGTTAACTTAAAATGATAGTATGATATATCTAATTAAACTCTGTTTAATACCAATGATATAAGGCTCTCCCCTCGGTTTTTTGACTTTCATTCCAATTTCTATCATCCAATACGCTGTTTAATTTACTCAAGTATAAACATATAGTGCATTTGCTTCTTCATGTGGTTCCCAACTCAGCTAAATATGAATTGACAACATATTCAAGCATCAAAAAACAATTTATGAATAATTTAAAAACACTTTTGGATTTGTTTCTCAAATAAACGTATCTGCAGGGGTAACAATCTATTAATTATTTTCAACATTTTGTTTTTTATTTGCTACAGTGTTCTCGAATGGGTGTTGTTCCTTGGTCCTTGTGTCAATATTTTACAAATATATATATATGGGATTGTCCTTTATCAAGTCTGATTCCATCTGATGCTGCAAGACAAATGCAAAAGCTTCAAGAGCTGACCATAAACAATTGCAAATTCATGGTGGAGGTATTTGAAAGTAAAGAGACCAACAATATTGGTTCAAACATCAGTAACATTGACCAAGGAAGCGTCTCATTTCCAAGACTAGAAACTATGACTAATTTGTATTATCAACTAACCAACCTAAAGAAATTATACATCTCTAGATGTGATCTATTGGAATACGTATTCACATTTTCCACACTTGAAAGCCTCAAGAAACTTGAAGAGTTGAGCATTGATAGCTGCAAGGCAATGAAAGCGATTGTGAGGGAAGAACATGGAGAGGAATCATCTTCTAAAGTGGTTTTTCCTCGTTTAAAATCAATTGAATTAAAATGGCTACCAAAACTTGAAGGTTTCTTTATCGGGATGAATACTGATTTTGAGTGGCGATCATTAGATTATGTTTTCATCAATAAATGCCCCCAAATGATGTTGTTCACGTCTGGTGAGTCAATAGCTCCCAAGCTCAAATACATACATACAACGTTAGGCAAACATGATCTTGAACGTGGCTTTAACTTTCGTCAGGTATGCTTTTTTTGTTTCTTTTTTTATGTTTTTTATATTCAAAAAAAAAATCTCCCAAATAAACCAGATGTGATTAAACATATCAATCTTTCAAATTACAACATCATATTTTAATGCAAGTTTTTGTGATTTTAAAACTATAATTAGATTTTTATTTGAGTGCATATTTCCTATTTGGTCATTTGGTTAATCGAAATTATGTTCTCTCTTCTTATTTTGTTTTTACAGACGCCACCCCCAAATGGAGACAGTGTGTGCCCTGCTGCACAAGGGCCAACTTGGTCCTTTCATAATCTAATCGAAATAATTTTGAATTCATCTTATCATGTAAATCAATGTATTGTTCCATCCAATGAGTTGCAACACTTACAAATTCTTGAAAAAATCCATGTTAGAATGTGTAGGAATGTAAAGGAGGTATTTGAAGTGTCAAACAACGAGTCACCAACCGTTGTGACATTTCCAAAGCTAAGAGAAGTGGAGTTAGTGTTTTTACGTAGTCTCAAGTATATATGGAAGAGCAATGAGGGGAGTATATTGGAGTTCCCAAACCTAACAAGACTATCTATTGATTGTTGCAGAAGTTTAAAACATGTTTTTACACCTTCTATGGTTGGTGGTCTCATGAAACTCCAAGAGCTACGTATAATAGGGTGTAAAGAATTGGAGGTAATAGTGAATAAAGAAGAAGAAGAATGTGATGGCAAAGTGGGTGAGATTATGTTTCCTTGCCTAAAGTCCTTAGAACTTAAAGATCTTAAAAGTCTCATGGGATTTTTGTTAGGGAAGGATGATCTTTTATTTCCATCAATGAATAAATTGGTAATAAAACAATGCCCAGAAATAAATATTTTCAGTGATGGACATACAATTGCTCATGAGCTAAAACTAGTAGTGACAAGTTTTGGAGATTTTCAAGCAGAAGAAGGCGGCATCAACTCCTTCATAAGAAACAAAATACAAGAGGCAAGTACATATTATTAGGGGTGGACATTTCATAAAAAACTCAAGATCATATCAGTAAAAAGCTTGAATGAGCCGAGCTTAAACATGCTAAGCCCGAAATTGAGCCGTCTCACAAGCCTAAACGAGCTTTTTATTTATATGATTTTTATTTAATTAAATAAATGTATATTTATATAAATTATTTTTTTATATACAAAATTAAAAAAAATAATATCATATATATTATGTTATATATTAAAAATATAATTATAAATACATAAAAAAATAATATTAATAGGAATTAATTAATTATTAGTAGTAAACAAGCCAAGCTTTCTTAAATCAAAAATGAGCAGAGTTGAGTTCAGTCTTGACTCAGCTCCTTTACACCTATAGATATTATTAAAACATATTTAAAAAGTTGTCATACTTTTAATTTGTTATTTTTTGCAGGGGTTTAAATTTTGAGCATGAGAGTCCCCTCACTCTTCTAGAAATAATGAATAATATGAACTTATTATCAAAGGTGAACACTCATTAATTTATAACTATTTTTCTTTCTTATTCATGTTTCGAAATGTATTCTTGTGTTATCATGTGAACTTTCTATTTATTTACATTTTATATCAGGCATCAAAAAATTCAAAATAATTATTGAGATGGCATCATGGTAGTCGGTGGTGGCGCCACGATGGTGTTTGTAGTGAAGGTGGTAGAGGTGGTGAAGGAGACGAAGATGGAGATGAATTGCTTTGGGTTTACAATTTATGAGGTTAGGATGCTAACAGTTTTTTGATTCACTCTTTTACTGTAATTAAATGGGTCTTGTGTGAGTCAAAAGCACAAGATCCTGATGATTTTACTATACTTGGTTGGATTGGATTCAGAACCTTTCTTCATTCTTTGACAATTTCAGCCCTATTTTCATTGGAAACTAAGTTGAGTTGGCAGCTGTTTGGAAGTCTTTTAAAGGTTATTAAGAGACTACCTTTTAATGATTAATTTCCTCCTAATAGTTAAGAGGTAACTTTAAGTCTCAATTGTTAAGATGCAACCTCTAGATCATTGAGAGGATATTAAATAACCTCTAACACTTCCGAAAATGAGTTGTTTTTAGAATATTTGTTGCATACAATTCCCTAGCTTTCTTGCTTAACCTTTATTTTTTGTTTTCCTACCGTTGTGCAACTGGTTTTAACATTTGTTTATACCTCAACAATTGAATACTGACCTCACACTTTTAAAAATTAAATTGATCAAAACAAGATACTTCTAATTAGATTGAATAGAACCATCACAAAAATAAAAATAAAAATAAAAAATAAAAAGTCATTGATAGGTACGTTCTTTCTAACTACATAAATGGAGAAATTGTCGCTTGTATAACAGAATACACTTTTGAATTTTATGTTTTTATATCTGTATTTTCATATTTAGGATCAACTTTTCGTTTTCATACTTGAGATGATGACATAATTTTTGACACGTATGGGACTATGGGTTGATAATCCTCTGGTTATTATTAATTTTGTTTAAATGGATAGTTGTGTATCCTTCATAGGGATGGCAATGAGACGGGTTTGAATACACCCAATTAATATACTCGTTGAGAATAAGTGGCTTAAAACACGTCGGGTTCTCGTAACTAATAATAAATTTGGTTTTTCATAATCAAAAAATCTATATTAAATATGCCAAGAACAAACTGTTAATATATAAAATAACATTAAATTTCAAAATGTCATAAGCTGATTAACATTGTTCAAGACAAACAAAACAACAACAATTATCAACAAAATGGTTCAAAATAAACTATTGCAGTTGTCACAAAAAAATAAAGATAAATGTAACACCCCGACCAATGGCGGAATCATCGGGGCATTCACGAAGTGTAGATTGTTCAAAAGCATAGGGTTAACTAAATCAAACATTTCATTTATAAACATTCAAGCTTATTCAAATAAAACTCAAACATTCATAATCCATTACATCATACTTAAACAAGTCTTAAATTTTAACTAAAAAATAATAATAAAACTATATAGACAATTCCAACTTCTAGCAAGTTTATGTAGCATTTCCACCTGAAACATATTTAAAACAAAGGTCAACTACAAAGTTTGTGAGTTTCATAGGTTTAACACACACCAAAATTAATTTGATTAAAAGATAAGTTGTCACATGTGATAATAAGCTAATATGAAATAAAACATGCAAGTAAACCATACGTAGATCAAAAGTTAAGTCATGACCAAGCTAGCATATATTCCTAACAATGCCGAAGTAGTAACCTATCACCATAGATTTCCCCCATAGGGTAAACCCAGGCTGGGTGGGATGGTCAATCCGATAGAACTGTCATAGTTTACTAAAGTTATGATCAATGCAAGCTCAAGCTAAGTTCATTACATTTTATGTCATAAAGCTAAGTTCATATGAGATAAAATTTCAAGCAAAGTTCATGAGTTGACATGTTTCACCCCTATATCTTTAAAACAACACACTCCAATTAACCTAGATTGTGCAATCACATATAACTAATGTAACTATAACTTATATGGAATTTCTACAACAATTACAATTGTAATTAGATCCAATATGCAAATGTTTGTAAAAATATTTTGTAGTTATATCATTGTTTAAAATACTTTAAAGTTTATGATTTGATCTATAACTATTTAATTTATAAAATAAATTGTTAACTTATAATGTATTAAATGACATATTATTACAAGTATTAATTATAATTTTCTTTGAAAAGATTTATAGTTTCTTTTTATTTTTCACAAAATAAATTAATCTTAAACAAAATAATATATTAGTTTGTTATAATAGATATATTGTTATTTATTAAAAAACAACGTTGATAGAATATTTTATTTGAATAGTTATTATAATTTCATAAGACTTTCAGAAATTAAAGTTTATATATATAACTTTAATAATTATAGTAATATTTAAAAGTTTATAAAAATTATGTTAAACTAACTTCATAACTAGTTAATCATAATTTAAATGCACAAATTTATTATTACAATTTCATTATTTTCCATAAAACTCTTGTTAATGTTTAAATAAATATTTATAATAAATTAGGTCATTGAGCTTATTAATGATGTTTGTGACAATTGCACTTGAGAATTACGTCATTAATGAAAAGAGCACATTTGATCGTGCATGAAACCCACGTTGATTTAGCTATTGTAATTATTACTGGTTGATAGTATGCGAGAAATGGTGAACGTAGAAGAAAACCGTGTGCGAAACGGAGTTCCGGATACTCCGAAATCGAAAAACGAAGAAAAATTTCGAAGTATTGAACTCCGGGGGTCTTCGCGGTACGCCAAGGCTGGATTAAGGATCCTTGGCCGTACGCGAAGGATCAAAAATATCTGATTCTTCCGGATTTCTTCACAGTACGCCAAGCCCCAATTTGTCTTCCTTGGCGGTAGGCGATGAGTAAGGCGGTGCAATGGATCAGATTTCTTCATCAGATTACATGCAGAACTTATTTTTTTTTTACATCTCTCGAACTCTCTTCACCTTACAGACGAAGAACATCACTTCTGAACATCCAATCTCAGTTCTGAGACCATCAGATCATGTAGTTGAAGCCAGGGAACATACCTACAAGTTCTAATCGTTGTTTTGCAGTCAAAACTCCGTCTGATTAGGTAACGGTTTGTTTAACCTTCTAGTTTGATAATGGTTGATTAGATCTTGATTTTGAACGTAATGGTATAGTTAGGGTTGTTGATTATTGCCTAGATGATGGCTAGGATTGATTATAAACGAAGAACTTGATGTTTTAATGAGTAAACCCTGTTTTGATCCGTTGTAATGCCTGGTTTTCATGAAATCATAACCATGATTATAATGGTAAAAACCATTTGATTGTGACAATGTAGGTGATTAGTTTGGTTAATCTTTGAAATGCAAGGTTAACTCCAAGTGTTTCAAACTAATCACAATCATTAACATACTCATTAGAATGATTATCTAATGTTTGTGATAACAGTCAGATTAGTATGTTAAACATGGTTATTAAACATATTCTAATATCACATTGTGATATTTGATGATATTTGGGTAATCAATAACAAGGATTGATCATTCCTAAGCCATAAATCCATCTAGAAACTGGTTTAGCACCATAATCAACAACATTAACTATTTGGTTAATTTGAGATTATTCTGATTAATCAAATGTGTCATCAACTGTTAATTAGGAACCTGAATCATTATAGGTTCCTACATTATCATACATAGTATGATTTGACACTAAAATAATTAATTAAAAACCTATTATCGGTTTGATGACTTTCAAGGTAATGTCTTTGACATTGGACGTTTAGAAAGATCTAATCAGTAAGTTAAAACAAAAATAACTAATTAAATATAAATTAATGCAGAATTATCCTATTATTACCAGTTTGTGTGATATTCTGCTACCAGTGAAATATCATGTGAGTTTCGTATAACCCCTTTTCTTTTGAATGTTTTATAAACATCGGGGTCATTGGTGGAACTTTTCTTGAACATATGATATGTATCACTGTTATCTGCGTGATTTCATGTGATTACTGTTATCTGCGTGATTTCATGTGATTGTTGAGAACTTGTGGATTTCATGGGATTTTGTCTGTAGAACAGAACACTATCACAGAACTTAAAAGTCCTCATTCCTTGAACTGTATCTAGTGAACCCATGTGGGGCCGAACAGAAAACAATGATAGTACTATCGGCTGACAACCCATTTGCCGGGAGCTTGCAACTCCCCTTGGTGTAAATGTTTGTTATATGTTTCCAGAACTTCTTAATGTAGTGATAGACATTAAGACAATGAGGCACTAAGATATGTACCGACGGGTAGTATCTTATAGAACAAGAACAGAACATCCGAAAGGAACTAGATACGGGTCTCATGGTTATCTTGAACTGAACATTGTGAGAACTTGTATTGCATATCATATTATTGAACATGAACTTTACGAACTCACCAGCTTTGTGCTGACGTTTTAAATCTAAATCTTTTTGCAGGAAGACAGTGACCACCGGGTGAGGATGCACTTCATACATCTGTAATTAAATAAATCAGATAATGTAATAAACTTAGTTCGTGAACTGTACTGTTGATTGTAATGACGATCCTTGTAATATATTTATTTTAAGTTAATCTGTGTGTTGTGATACCGGATCAAGTAAGTCACACCTCATCTCTGAGACATCACCACTATGCTTCCGCAACCTTCTCAGAACAACGAATGACATCATCTCAGGTGACGAGAGGTGGGGGTGTGACAATGTTATTAAATCATTTAAATACTAAGTTCAATAACCAACTTTTTTCTAATAATTTAACATTATTAAATAACAAGCGTAAATAATTTTTATTTACATAGGATTAGAACACTATTGATAAGTTCAATGACCCAAGCGAGACAAAAAAGTTACAGTGACTTAATTGGAACAATTATAAAAGTTGGTTATATTTGTATAAAGTTATCCCTTAACTCAACATGCCGATGTGAGGTCTTGGTAAAAAGAAACTATAGGTTTCTGGCTTAATAGTTGTCTCTTAACTTCTCTATGAGAGCTCATGGGCTCAAATATGAGCCGATGTTTATTTATTAAGGCAATGTCAAAAGGTCTACCCAGTTGTAAATGTAACATTTATACAAAATATATAAATTCTAGAGTTTTAATAAGAATTTGAAATTTTCGTCATATATATATATATATATATATATATATATAGGGTAGAGTTATAGTAAAAAGTGATAGATTGATGAGAAGTGTGAGAAGGATTGTGGGCCATTAGATACATAATTTAATGGTTGAGATCAAAGTTGTATTAAAAAAGTTAGTGGAAGGGTATTTTAGTCATAGACACTTTTGTTGACTTTTTATCATGTTTCCCCAATTTTTTTAAACGGCCATAACTTTTACATACGATATTATTTTTTTAAAAAAACTACACCAAAAAAAACGAGCATTTTTTTATCTTTAAAACGAGTATAATATTGTTATATAAAAAAATTAAAAAAAAAACGTTTTCTTCTACCTTTTATATTTGTAATGTGTCATTGTGTCTAATTGTCTATTATTGTGTCTTTTTGTTTGTAAGTGTTTCTTTTTGTCGTCGTAGTGTCTAACTATTTTTTTTATAAATTCATGAGCTTTAAAAATAATATTGGTGAAACAACAAAATCACGTACTTTTTATATGTAAATCATAATGATAAAACAAAAGAAATTCATTTAATACAACAATGTGTATATTACACAATGACCTGAACGTAAAACACAATGACGCGTAGATTACACAATGACCTTAAACATAAAACAAAATAATGACTATTACACAATGATCTGATCGTAAGACACAATGATGCTATATTACACAATCATCTGAAGATAGAAAACAATGATGAATATATTACACAATGACATGAACATAACACACAATGTGTATATTACACAATGACCTGAACGTAAAACACAATGACGCGTAGATTACACAATGACCTTATAAAATAATGACTATTACACAATGACCTGAACGTAAGACACAATGATGCTATATTAACAATCATCTGAAGATAAAAAACAATGATGAATATATTACACGATGACTTGAACATAACACACAATGATGATTATATTACACAATGTTCTGACGATAAAACATAATGATGAATATATTACACAATGACATAAACATATATACAATGATGAAAATGTATTTTTCAAAAAATAAAAACAATTTATGTTTTTTAAAAGGGGTGATTTTGTGGAAACATAACCAAGTTTTGATTTTGTTCCAATTAAATCACTGAAACTTTGTTTTGTTCCAGTTAGGTAACTTAAGTTTGATTTATATTCTAATACTAGTTAAAAAACCCGGAAAACAGGTAATCTTGATTCGTTTAGGCTTTATAAGTGAATTTTTAGATGATTTTATGACCCGTTTATGATTTTATGACCTGTTTCTATAACATTTTGAAAAAAACACAAAATGCCCAAATGAGTCTAAAATACGTCTAAAACCTTCAAACGGGTCATAAAATCATATAAAAATTCACTTATAAAGCTTAAACGAATCAAGATTACCTGTTATCCAAGTTTTTTATCTAGTATTAGAATATAAATCAAACTTAAGTTACCTAATTGAAACAAAACAAAGTTCCAGTGATTTAATTGGAACAAAATCAAAAGTTGATTATGTTTCTATAACATTTTCCCTTTTTAAAATTATAAGTTTTATAAACATAATGGTAAAATAACACAATTATGTACTTTTAATACATAAAACATAAAAAATAAATAAGAATAATTTATTTAATGCATAAAAAACAATAACAAAATAACACAATATGATATAAAAAATAAAACAAAATAAAAAAAATATTAAACACAATGACATGAAACATTAAACACAATAACTTGAAACAATAAACACAATGACCAAAATACCTTTTTTATAAAATTAGAGTAATGCCACTTGTCAAATCCACAATCCTTCTCACCCTTCTCACCAATCTCACCCTTTTTACTTGAACCTAATCCTATATATATATAAATACTATATATAATAACAACAAAATAATAATAACAATAATAATAATATTAATGACAATAACTTTAATGTTTTAAAAGATTTATAAAAAAAATTGATGTTAGATCATGAAAAACAAATGCGTATAAATAATTATATATATAAAATATTAAGGTTTTGATAAATTATACAAATATAATTTCATCTTGTATGAAATTTATAAATAGTTTTACATAAACCTTTTTATTAGAACTTAGATTGTCAAAAAGAAAATCTGAAATTATAAAGGAAAAAGAGAGGGACTTGAATGGTAATTCCACAATAGTGTTTTCTCTTTCACCCATATTCCCCAAATAGATACCCGTTAACACCATGTCCAACCCGATTCGATTTCAGCCTCAATTGTTGACTAAATCCCATAAAAATCGAAACTTTATCAACAACCGAATGTTAAGGGATCTAAATCAAGCTTTAATCGTTCGTTTAAAATTCAAATTATCACGAATTCTAAGCCTAACCAACCGAATTCGACCGAGTCTACTAAAATCTATATAAACGAACACCAAAAAAATCAAATTAAATGCATACAAAGGTGCGCCTATCCATAAGAATGGATCTGTGCACACGAGATACGCTCACAAGGTCGATTCAAGCGTGAATCAGAAGCCAAAACCCTCGACCGAACGGGCTCTGAACCACAGCTCGAAAACAACCAAATCTTAAACCATGGTTAGTGTTTTATACATTCCTAGACTCGGTTTTCAATCCTTAACAAAAGCCCTATGCTTAATTTAACAATCGAAGTGTTAATCGATCGGAATCGAATGAGATTGGATCTAGGGCTTTGTTTTGTGTTAATGAAACGAAGAGGCTATGTTTTATGTAATAGAAACCGTCCTAAACCATGAATTCAGCCCTAGATCATCCCGTTAAAGTTTGGGGGTTAGACGAGGATGGTCACAGGTTCGAAACCGGGTTCTGCCTGTTTTGGAGCCAAATCTTTTAACTTTTTGTTTAAAGTTTATTATTAAATTCTAATCTAACAGCAAATTTTTATAAATAAAATCTTGCAGTTGTATTTAAAACATGAATATTCTGAAAAAAAAAAGAAAAAAAAAAGATAATATATATATATATATATATGTATTTAAATATCTATCATAAACAAAATACAAAGAATTACACTTAAGAATGTTATTGTTAAAAATTTTATTTTAAATGTTTTATAATAATTAAGGTTCTTTTAACACAATGAAATTTTATTTATTTATCTATTATTTTATATATATATATATATTTCAAAACACTTACAAACTTTACGATTTATATTATATATTAACTTTAATTGTTGTAAATTTTACAAAGAAAATATTATATCAACATTCTTTTATAACAATATAATTATTTTAACAAACTAATAAATTATTAATTAAATTAAATTTGTTTAACATTAATGTTATGTAAAATAGAAACTATAAATCTTTCAAAAACAATTATATTTAATACTATGTTAATTGTTAACAAATTTTTTTTAAAACATTTGGCAATTTCCTAAATTGAATTATAAATTTTAAAGTATTTAAACGATGACATAGTTGCGAAAGATTTTTGAAACAACTATGATAACAAGCATTCACATAGGGGATACTAATTACAATATTATAGTCGTATTAGGAATTACATAGGAAATCATAGTTACATTATTTTATATGTGATTGAACTACATAGGTAAATATAAATTGTGTTGGACAATGGACATTGCTTGGACTACACATATATCATATAATTGCAAAAGCTAGCTCATCAATCAAGGTGAGTTTCATAGCCTCTTTTCTCTTTAATATTTTTATTAAACTATCGGGGTGAAAAACATGCTACTTGATTACAACTACTTGTTTACTTATTTGAAATCATTATTTACTTGCTAAATGTAAATTATTGTTACTAGTCATATATTTAATGTATGCATGATCACACCGCCTAGCTTGAAGTTTTTATTATAACACAATTGTAAGTCCCTCGTTACATTAACACCACCATTAGCTTAGCGAAGCCAACGGTAATATTAATAGATCTATTGGATTGACCATCCCACCCAGGCTGGGTTTGCCTTTGTGGTAAATCTGTGGTGATAGGTTACTACTTCAGTTGTTCCAATCCCTAAAAAAAAGTTTTTTGTGAAAAAAATACATGCAAACAATCTATATAGTTAACTTTACATTAATTAAACTAACCAATAAATAAAGATTATAACCATGAGAATAACTAAAAGATAAATAAATACAATTCCTCAAAACAAACACAATTTTAATTGGTTTTGAGATTTTCAAATCATGTTAGTATTTGAATCCAATTTCGGTCTTCATATCGAATTTGAATTTTTGATTTTCAGACCAATTCAATATATGTATTTTTTTTTATTAAGTCCATCATTTGACTAGTGATCTAATTAAGGTAACTAAGGGGCCAATAAATTAAAAACCCAGCTTAATTAAATAGTCACCTAGTTGACATATAAATTAGAATATGTTCCAACATACTTGCCTTTCATTATAAGTTTTGAAATAAAACATCAAACTAGGCTCAAACAATCATTGAGATGACATCACGGCACTTTAGGTGGTGTTTGTGACAAAGGAGATGGAGGTGGTGACAAAGATGTATTAATATGGTTTTACAATTGTTTTTTAATGTCATGTAATATTTTTAATACTTTGAATTCCAAACAAACTATGACATTATTGTCTTTTTCTAAACGAACTTTATTGTCAAAGGTTCTTGGGTGCTGACAACCAATATGCCATTTTACATCTAATCAATTTTGTTTATATGTTTCAACATAAACGAGTTTAGGTCCAAATCTTAATTTGTACAACTCTAGCCCTCGGGCTTAAATAGAGCCCAACTAGTTTATTATATATATATAACCTGGTATCATAGATCATTCCCATACAATATCACATGCCACCACAAAACCAAGGTTGGACGAACCCATAACGGTGGATCGATTGAACCCTTGATGTAGATTACAAACAGCAAGATATCTATTCAAATGAATAGAATATGGAATGAAATGATTCCGTATGCTGGAACAAAAAGAAAAAAGACATATTTGTTAATCATGCAGAAATATAAAGTAGTTTTTTTTCATCCCTTCAAGGAATGAATGGTTTTTGTAATTCAATCTTATTTTTTTAAATACTTTGACTTGACTTATGACCTAAAACATAACCTGAATCATGTTCCAACTCATTCCTGAATCACAACTCAACCAATGACTTTCGTTCATTTCATTACCTCATACCAAACAAACCCATATACCAAACAACAGGTTTTAAAACCATATCATCTTAAATACAAAACTAGAAGCATCACATTGTTTATAAAAAAATTAAAACAAAAAGAAATCTATCAACTATCCTTTGGCCTAATCTCGATTCCTTGAATGATGAGACCAGCCTTCCAATTCCCTCCTTTGACCTCCATCATGCTCATATCAAGCTCCCCTTCTTGTCCCTTTTCATTATAAAACTCACCCAACTCGATCTCAAGCCACCCGTCTTTCCTGCGTTTGGGGCCATCTTGAGGGACGGTTGTACTAAACCGGCTTCCCAGACGCCTTAAATGGCCAAACATCCCCATTCGTCTCCTTCCTAGTAGCGTTCGCTCGTACTCATTCTCGTATCTTTGCCTCTCGCACGCTTCAGGGTCAAGAAACACCGTTTTGATTTTACCATCGGTTTGATTCTCATCACCACATAAACCAACTGAAACTTCAGCAGGTTGGTATTCAAATCCGTATGTGTGTGGTGTCGATTTATACACAAGGTAAGCAGCATATCGGGTGTTGGTTGACAGCAAGGAAGTATCTATTCTACCATGAACTTCAAGCCAACATACACTCATAAGTTCAGCCACCTCATCAAACCTGCAGTTGTGGTCAAAATCATAAATTTAGAATCAATTTGTGTTGACCAACAATGAAAAGTCAAATCTGAAAATGGAGGGAAATTTAACCTCGATTCAGGGGCGGATATCCATCTCCAGTACCTTGGGGTATCACCCCAAATGATAGATAGGTCTCGTGCAGCCAACATGTAGCATTTTTTCCCACTCAATTTATGCAACCAGAAACTCTGTTACAATTACAACCGATTCAGATTCATAAACAGATCACCATGTTGTAAGTTTTTACATTTAATCTTAAACAAGTGTTTGGATATGATTAAGTTGATTAATCTTGTATGTTTTTACATTTATCGTGCTTGACCAAGCAGATTACAACTATGATATTCTATATGTACATTTTCAAATAACTGGTTTACAATACCACATATTTTGCATATTAGGAACATAGAAATTTAGTGATTGAGATTTGATTGGGAAGAGTGACGCATATCAAAATGCTTGTTGCAAATTTTGTGATACTTTTTAAGAAAATGAATCAAACTTGAGCTTATAAAAGCATATTAACAAACATTTTTTCTTGACGTTTTCAAAAATTGGCTACAAAATTATTGATGGTATATTATCCAACTGGTAATTTGGTGCTTTCAGAATTTTATTTAATGATGTCAAATATAAAAACTTTGAAAAAAACTCAGTGTTTGAACAAATGATAAAACCCAATAAAAATATAATAAAATAGTTTGAAGAACTAACACCCGTATTTAATGGTGTCATTGCTTTAAGCCTAATGTTAAATGTTAAGAGGGTTAAATGTTTGATAGACGATATTTATGACAATTTAGATAAATGAACATCAATAAGAAGGTCACGTTTATACAATAACTAGGGTATTACCCTGTAACATTCCTGTAGTTTCTAATAAACAATTATATTATGACGTCATTTAAAAATTCTCACCAATGAATTTTTATGTAGTTATAAATATAAATACACGCACATATGAGAAAACAAATTTAAACATCTTTAACATACATATGTATGTATTTATGTATGAGAATTTATTTATAATCATTCAATTTAAAGAAATACAAATATATATATATATATATATATAATTAAAATTAATAGACTTATAGTAAACCTCATAAAGTTTAGAATTTATTTATAAATAACTTAAACAAATAAATTATTAATTATGAAATTTAAATAAAAATCTATATATATATATATGTATGTATATATGTATGTCTTATTTGGTAAACAAAATGATTACAAACTTTTATTAACTTAAATCATAATTTAAATTCTATGAACTTTAAATAAATTAAACAAATAACAGTATATAATTCTAGCTTAACATTAAAATAATGTTCTATAAAAATAAAATCCATTTATATTACTTATAGAGTTTAAATAAAATTTATAACAATTAAAAACAAGGCTTTTATTAAAGTTGAGGGACTAATTTTGACAAAACCTGAAACTGATAATAAACAAAAAATGAGAGGGGGCAGAATTGCCAAAGCCCCATTCTTATTCTCTTCTTCTCCACCCAGTAACCCACATAACTGACCCATCAACCCATCTTCGACCCGTTTCCATATCTGGCGATTAAGCTCGATTACAACTATTCAATCATCAAATTAGGCAAGGATTTATACGAAAAATCATTTTCAATCAGTAATAATGACAATCAACAGCTATAACGCGTAGAAATCGTTTCCAAAAATAAGAGGACGACCGGGATTCAAATTTGACAAAAATTGTGTATAAATACCAAATCAACACAACCAAAATAATCCAATCATCATCTCGAAACTGTCTGCGTAATCCTAAAGCACCCAAGGGCTCGAAACAGTCACGAATCGCAAATCACAAGCATCGGTTGTTCGTCCTTCCTTCTCTAACTCGAACACCATTCAATCGCAACCCAAGGTAGGTGTTTCTTACACCAATCAACTCGTTTTTAGATCTAGAACAAAAAGCCCCATGTTTGGGTTAACAATCGGGAGACAATTAGAACGAATTTTGATGAAAAAGGGAACTAGGGCTCGATTGGGAGGAACTGGAAATGGGGTTCAGATAGAGGTTATGTTAAATATAATACGAGACCGAAACTTTCGCGGCCTAGAAGCCTAGATCAACCGGTTGAGCGTCTTTCTTTTATAGTTAAGGTCGAGGGTTCGAACCGGGTTTACTCCGGTTCTGGACCAATTTTTTAAAAAAAAATTAACAACTTTTATACTTTTATTAAAAAAACATATTATTAAATTCTGTTTTCGCAGAACTTTTTATAAAATCCATTATTTTTATAAAATAAATAAATTTATTAATTATGATTATTTTTGAAAAAAAAGGGGTTAACTAAATTTATTTAACTTGTAAAATAAAAGGAAACTTTGTTTAAATATTTGTATTATTAAGATGTGATTTATAAAATTTTAATCATCAAATTTTAAAGTAAATAGTTATAAATTTAGTAGATTAAACACCCAAAGGTTTATTTAATAATGTTATATACAATAGTATACATTTTATAAATCTAGACATTTACAAATGTTTTTCATAATGAATTTTTAAATAATCTATGTTGAAACATAAAATAAATTTTATAAATTCTATTTAAATTTTTGTTTCAACTTACTATTAAATGATAAAGATGATTTAACAAAATACTCTTAAAAGTTAGTTAACATTATTTAAAGGTTTTAAAAACTATTAAAACGATTCTTTCTATTATTTTGGTTAAATATAAAATAAGTTTACATTTCAAAACTTCTAATTTAAAATTTATGAAACATAAGAAATTTAAATATTATAAACATTATTTCTCTTTTCATTTAAATAAATCATAAAAAAAATTTGCAAGATTATTTACTCAAAACAAATCGAACCATTGATCCATTTAGGACTTAGATAAATTCATAGAAAGACATAGTTATGTTAACATATGCCAAATTAAATATTTAGGTGAACTTTGAACTTGTTGGACATTCTTGTGAATTATAAGCTGATATACATTACAAAGGCTATCTCACACTTCGAGGTGAGTCTTCATAGCCTCTCTTTTACTTGTTTTGAACTTTTGGGGTGAAACATGTTATCTTTGAACTTATTTGAACTTCTAAACATTTTCATGTGAACTTAGCTAATGGCTTTATAGTTTGTGAACTTTAGTTAAGGATATGCATTGATCACACACATTTAGTGACTATGATAGATCTATTGGACCGACCATCCCACCGTTGTTTGATTTACCCTTCGGGGGAGGCCGCGGTGATAGTTTACTACTTCAGCATTGTTAGAAATGCCAGAACATGGTCAGAAAATCATTTTGTTAACATTGATGATCTGCTTTACTTGCTAGTTCATTTTAACTATGTTCATTATGCTTTGTGTTCACATATGACATCATTTATAACATTGGTATAAACATATTTTGGTGTGAGTGTTCAAACCTATGAAACTCACCAACTATTCGTAGTTGACACTTGATTTTAAACATATTTCAGGTGGAAATGACAAGTTAGCTACATTAACGAGCTTGGATTAGGTTACATTTAATTTGTATTCAATGTGTTAGAATTGAAATGATGTAACAGTTAGAGTTTGAGAATTTGAAGTGATGCAACAAATGTTATAATTTAATGTATGAATTATTTACAACTTCATACCTTGTGTTATGAATAATCTACACTTCGTGCCGTCCCGATGTTTCCGCCATCGGTCGGGGTGTTACATACCCCGCGCGTTCTAGCGGTATCTGTGTATTGAACAGGAAAAAAATGATACATACCCAATTAAAATTATGTTAAAAAAAATTGAGTCGTACCACTCTATCAATATGGGTATCCGATCATGTTGGTAGTAACAACATCTCTAATACTTAACGCAAACCAAAAATCCAGCCAACGGGTGTTAGCCCACTCTAAAACAATAGAAAAAATCATTGAAAAAGTAAGTGTCAATCGCAAGAAATACGAACTCAAATATATGCGTACAATGTTAAAAACTCGTATTGCCGATATGAGCATTCAATCACAACGGCAGTTACAACATCACGAATATCAAAATGCCGACGAAAAAACCGGTTGTATGCATTATTAACCCATCTTAAAACAATAAATTAACCGTAACAAAAGCAAGTGTCAATCGTAAAGAATACAAACCCAAATAAAAGCAAACAATGTTAAAAATCATATAACTAAAACACAAAAAAAATGTTCACAGTCGTAAGATCGTTATTTTTAGTTAGTATCATTATTTAATTTAAGAATTGTTAACGTTATTTTTTAAATAGTATCGTTATTTAATATAAAAACTGTTAACGTTTAATTATTTATTTACGTGTGAGAAATAAAAAAAGGATGCATGGCCTCAGATTCAAACGTGGGATAAATGGGAGGAAGAGACCTATCACACTTCATAAAATGTCAACTTATCTAAATAGGAAAAGTGGACTTTGCTAAGCAATAAATATTTTATATCAAAACAAAAAATTAAAAATTATATCACAAATGTTATTTTCGATGAAAGTAAAATTTTAAAACGTTTTCAAGACATGCCGTCATTTTTTATTTGTGACACGACGTTGAACCCATGTTTTAATAGAGCTGTTTGAGATTTTAATTGATGAAATTATTCTTTATTTTGGTTTGGATGACCCACATTTTGCAACAAATACAAAAAGATAATAATTTTAACATTTATATGTTAGATAATTATTTACAAAAATATGGTTCTTCATCAACATATAACAAACAATGTATGGCTTCAAATAGTTCGAGTAGGCGGCTAGGCGCCAATACATAAACTTTGATTTGTCTAATACTTTAAAACAAAATGTTATTAAACGGGCTCGGTGTAGTAACGCAAGTAGTGAACTTGCGAGATACATGGAACGGATTGGAAGGAATTGAAAATTTTGATACTTTGGCTCAATGAAAAGGGAAGAAGGAGAATCTTAATTTCTAGTTTAGCCGTCATAGCCCATGACTTAAAAAACTGATTTTTGGGACGTTAACCGGTTTGTCCATGGATTGGAAGGAATTGAAAATTTTGATACTTTGGCTCAATGAAAAGGGAAGAAGGAGAATCTTAATTTCTAGTTTAGCCGTCATAGCCCATGACTTAAAAAACTGATTTTTGGGACGTTAACCGGTTTGTCCATATATAAACATAACTATCAGTGAAAGAACCTTAAACGATTCTATGTGAAAAGGATACAAAGTAGCTATATAGTACACCGTATATTAAATTAAATAAAGTAACTAGTAAATAAAGATTATAACCATGAGTTGCTTGGTAGTTTTTTGTATTATTCGCTATTTGACTGTTAATGATTTCTTTGATGAATTGAAAGTTTAAACACCAAAATTGGGAAATTTGGAGCAATGTTTCGATGTAAGTTATACATCATTCAACTCGTATTCTCCATCTGAACAAAAGCCCTAAAAAATCCGTTCGAAACTCGAAAAAAGTTAACGCAGTTAGGTTTTTTTGACGGCGGTCCGGCATTGGTAAATATGTCGAAAGTTCGGACTGTTATCGGGGATTTTCATAGTTGGGACCAACAGCGACCAATTGATCAAAGTTTGGATTATTTAAATTCAATTTGCCTTTTATCTAATAGCAATTTTTTTCCACCTTAACATCATCTTAATAGTTGTATTCTTGATAGACTAACTTGTTTGTACTGTTGATATTTGTGTGATAAATATGAGGGTAAGTCTCAGAGTGACCATGATGATGCTAATAATGTCTCACTAATAAACAAAACGGGCAAAACTTGACTTTGGAAACCGACTATACTTCATTAATATAAAGCTGCCTGTGGACAGGGCCGTCTCAAGGTTTTCCGGGGCCCTAGGCGAAATTTCAATCCGGGGCCCTTCTATCATACCTAATAGTTATGTTTAAAACCCTCCTCCTTTATCCGGGCTTGGGACCGGCAACAATAAACTAAAAGTCTATAGATGGCGGAGTTAAAAATTTTTTTATTCATATATTTGTTAAATGTATAAATGATTTAATTTAAATTAAATTTATTTTTCTAGCTTTTTTAGATGCAAATTCTTTGATAAAGTATTCATAATCAATTTCTTTTAAAAAATCTTTTTCAATTGACAAAATAGCTAAACCATTTAATCTTTCTTGTGACATTGTAGATCTTAAATAATTTTTTAGTAACTTTAATTTGGAAAAACTTCTTTCAGCAGAAGCAACCGTTACAGGAATAGTTAACATAATCCTATAAGCAATATATGCATTTGGAAATGAATTAAACTTTTTAATATAATTAAGGACATTGATAAGAGTGTCACTTTCTATGTTTATAATATGTCTTAAAATTTTTAGTTCTTGAAATAAATCAATGCCATCTATATCTAAACTAGTATCATATTTTAAAGAGATTTCTAGATTAATACAATGTTCTCTTAAATTATCATCGTCATAAGATTTTAGTTTTTTAATGCTAAATAGAAATCCAAACATACTTTCAAACTCTTTAAATTGATCAAATCTACTTTTTATTGAAGAAATAGCTTGATCTACAATATACAAAAAATAATCAATTTTAAATAATTCAACCGGAGTTTTGATAGTATCATTTTCTACATTTTCATCAAATCGTTTATTTCTACGAATAACACGTTTTTCATTAAATTTAGGTTCTATATTCAACTCTTTAGCTATTTTTTCAGCTTCAATTATAGCATTGTCAAATCCATTATTTCTAATATGTTCGTGACTTGCTTCATGTTCTTTCAATTTACTATGTATATTATGCCAATCATTAGAACCTGCATACGCTAACCCACTTGTAGATTTATTTACATTGAATAATTTACAACAAAAACAAAAAACTCTATCAACATCAATAGAGTAAACCAACCATTTCCTTTCATACATTTCTCCGTTTGTTAACTTTTGCATATAATGTGATGGATTAAAGCTCCTTAAATGTTCATCTTTTGGTAAATTAAAGTCAAAAATCTTTATTGGACCTTTTACTACTAATAAATCTCTTAAATTAATACTTATGTTATTCCATTTACTTGGATCATACATGTTTAAAGGTTCCTTAACTTCCTTTGTGTGATCATAATTTGATTGTTCATTATTTGAATTTTGTTCATTATTTACATTATGTTCATCATTTACATTTTGTTGTTTATTACCTACATTTTGGTGTTCATTATTTACATTATGTTGTTCATTACCTACATTTTGGTGTTCATTATTTACATTTTCTTGTTCATTACCTTCATTTTGGTGTTCATTATTTACATTTTGTTGTTCATTACCTACATTTTGGTGTTCATTATTTACATTTTCTTGTTCATTATTTGCAATATTTTTTGTAACTGTCACATATTTTAGAAATGATCCCTTTTCTTTTTCAACTATAGCATCTAGTTTTAATTTCTTCTTCCTTTTTGGGAGACATTACCTTTATGGTACTAAGTGAGTGGGGTTCGCCGACCACAAAATCCATCAACACATATTCAATCAAAAAGAATTTAATATGGTCCATGGGTTAACTATTTAACGAATATTATTGTGAGATTCGCTACCATCTTGAAAAAGGGAGTGTTGTGGATGACGCATGAAGTCGTAAAGAACCTGTTAGAATTCCATAGTATCAGGATTCAAAGTGACATTCAAACTCGTATATTGCAATCTTAACATTTTACGTTTACCGAGGGTAAAAAGTCTAAAGAAATAGCTTATAGTTCCGAGCATCAACTAGAAACTAAACCCAATGGATTACTTTACTACATGGATTGTATTAGGGTTCCTCATTGAGATAACCTTCGCACTCTTCTTATGAACGTGGCTCACAAGACTCCGTATTCTATTCATCTAGGTGCAGATAAAATGCACAAGGATATTAGTAACCAGTATTGGTGGCCTGGGATGAAAAAGGACATTGCTCTCTATGTATCAAAGTGTCTTACGTGCTTGAAAGTCAATGCTGAAAACCAACATCCTTCTGGATTACTTGAACAACCAGAAATTCCCGTGTGGAAATGAGAGCATATATCCATGGACTTTATAACTTGACTTCCTCGTACATAAAGTGGGCATGACAGTATTTAGGTAGTCGTTGATCGCTTAACTAAATTTCCTCATTTTTTACCTACTCGTGAAGATTGCTGAATCGAAAAATTAGCTCAAATCTACATCGATCTTGTGTTTTGTCTTCAAAGAGTACCATTAAATATAATCTCCGATTAATTTTTGACAATCCTTACAATCAGCATTTGGCACTAAATTAAATATCAGTACTTCTTATCATCCTCAAACGGATGTTCAATTGAACGGACCATCCAGACTTGGGTGGATATGCCTAGGGCCTATGGCATCGACTTTGCTGATCTCACACCCGGTCAGAAACAACTACTTGCTTTAGGCGGAATAACGAGGGGCGAAGAAATTGAGTCATACAACTATGGCAAATGAAAAATACTAAAATCATGCAATGAAGAAAAATAGTATCTCCACAAGTACAAACCCAAAGTAAATCAAAATAAGTGTAACAAATCCTCAAACATATAGATTATCTAATACTAGGTCTCGTATTTCTCCTAGCTTGCTCATAATTACACTTGTTCTAAGCTTGATTTCCATTATCAAATCAATACGATCAAGTTGTAATAACATCATAATCAAGCTAGGGATGATCTCTACAACACCGAAACGTCGTTTTGCAACCAAAAATCCGTCCGAACGGATAACGATTCGTTTTCTCCTACTAGTTTGATAATGTATATATTAGATCTAGTTTTCGAACGTAATGCAAAAGTTATTGTGGTTGATTATTTCCTAGAAGATGGCTAGGAATAGTTAGAAACAAAGAACTCGATATGTTAACAGTTAAATCCTTATTTTGATCCGTTATAATTCCCGATTATCATGAAACCATATCATAGATTATAATGGTTATAACCATTTGATTATAACAATGTTTGTGATTGTCTTGATCATTCTATGGAATGTTATATCAAATCCAAGTGTTTCAAGCTTATGACAAGAAGTAGAATAATCATTGGAATAATGATCAGGTGTTTATGTTAATAGTCATATTAGTATATTGAATATGGTTGTTAAACCTATTCCAATATGATATTCCTATGTTTCACGATATTTAAAGGATCAATAACAAGGATTGACTATTCCTAAACATTATAGGAACCTAAATCTGACAACAATACCTATTTGGTTAATCTAAGAACATTCTGATTAATCCAATGAGTCATCAATTCTGTAATAGGAACCTAAATCATTATAGGTTCCTATTTTATCATACATTGTATGATATTTAATTAAGACAATTGATTAAGGAATTAATATCAATTTGATGACTTGATATGCAATGTCTTTTACATTGAACGACTTAATAAGCAAATTCAAACACGAATAACTCATAAAACTTTAATTAATGCAGAACTAAACTACAATCACAAGTCTGTGCATTAACCATTGACTTCGACACTTGAGGATGACTTTTGGATAACCCCTTTTTTTTAATATTTTATGTAACGACTGTCAGAATTCAATAATAAATTATAATTAACATGACTACACAGGGAGGCCAATCATACCCAATGTGGTCCAAAAAGAACTCGGGCCTGACTAAGGCCCAATCTATAAAGATAAGTCGGTTAAAATTACATATATTCTTAACAGACTAATATATAATTAATTGAGGTTTTCAAAAGAAAACAAACGATTTATTTATTAACGATTCAATGATCGATTATAATCACAAGCTAGATAATTACATTCTCAACGTTATATAATAATATTAAAATTGTTATTAAAGTCCATCTAAGGAGACTGTATAAAACGGTTAAATATGTTAAACAGATGATTTAAACAGATTGAACCCGGTAACTCATTGGATAAATTTTCTTAGCAAGTTTAATATTAAAAGAAAATTCTATTATTCCTAATGCATTTCGAGTTCAAAATAATAATCATGAGAAGAAACATGACTCGAATGGATTCGTTACCCGAGTTATACGTGACTGAGACGCGATAGTCTCACCCGCAAACCCTAACTATAAAAGCCCTCTAATCCCAAAACCCCTCATTCTTTTTCTTTCTAAAGCCGCTACCCACACCCAAACACACACTTAAGTGTGTGATCTGCTGAACGTGAGAAGAACCGGAACTTCCCCGGCTTTGGCAGTCCTCCGACCACCACTCTTAGCTCAGCTCCGGCCGCCTCCATCTACCTCGACAACAATACCCGACACATCCTTTTTCCTTCATTCACTGCACCCAATCGTAACACAAAACACACAGACGTGTGTGAAGCCGCTCGTGAAATCACAGAAGGAGGAAAGAGAGCGAGAACCTGACCACCTTTTCTTCTCCAGCGAGACTTTTGGCCAACCATGAAGGCGACAACAACAGTTGGATGGTCTGATCTCCTTAGGACCATTTACGGCGAGCCTCTTGACGAGCGAACTCCTCGTCTTATCCATTCGCAGCAACTTCCCTCTCCTTCCTTGCTCAATACTCAGCCAGGTTTCCGCCAAGCTCCACATCCGGTGACTCTTTGATCGGTTTCCAGCCCATAGAGGATGACAATCTTTGGTAAAACAACCCTCCGATGTTATCACGACACCACCTTAGCGAGGCTGTCCATGATTCTTGAAGATCGAGGGTCCTTCCTGCGACAAACATCCACCAACAGTAGCGGTGCAGGTGGGTTTTGCTCCACCACCCACAATAAAAACCGATCAAGAGATCTGTTTCTTAAATTTCGGCCATCGACGACTACTACCGGCGATAATGATTGATACTGTTGATCGTTAGCCAACAAATAGATCGACATGGTTCAGATCCGGTTGTCAAAGGTGGAGCACCACCGGTGGCGATAGAGTGGCAATACGGTTCAGTTTTGCTGAAATAGAGTTGTGCGGAGATCTGGTCAACAACAGGCTCAACATGTTCGGTTTTGTTTGTGACGCAAAAACGAACACATTGGTGTGCACGGATCCCAAAGCGGGTTACCGCTTATCAAAACGAGTTCACGGACTGGCCTGGAAGGTATAACCGCACATCAAACTCTTTATTATGTTTAATCAACTCGTTAGATTCACGATTAACGTAAACGATGTGATCGTCGTAAAAATTCAATAAAACGTATAGATACGATAAATGAGAAATGTGTTATTTAAACGAACTGAGTGAGATGACTAATGAGGAGCAAGCAATATTTACTAGAAAGATAAAACCAAGATGCTTATTACACTTATCGACCATTTAATGAATACGACTTGATAACTAGATTGTTTAACATGTAAATAGATCAATCAATGGATTTCACAAAAAGTAGGTTAGTTTACAAGTATGAATATTTTTCTACATTTAGAAAATATGTAATTATAAAACTACTAATAATGAAGGTTTGGACTTTATTATTATTGTGGTTTTAATCTAAATTTTTACATGTACATTTGAACATGAAATGAATATATATATATATATACACACACACATATATGTATATAGGGGAAAGATCAAATAAGAAGAGATTTTTGCCTAAGAAGAGTAAGAACTAATAATAATTTGAAATTTGGCATGATAATTTACGTATAACTTCATTTTTTTGTACTAGATTTTTATTTTTTATACTATATTATTATTTTTTTGTTCTTCGTTTTACTTATACTAGATTTTTGTGTTTTTTGTAATACATTTTTATTTTTTTTGTACTGCATTCTTATTTTTTGTACTGGATTTTTATTTTTGTACTGTATTCTTATTTTTTGTACTGGATTTTTATTTTTTATGTACTGGATTATGTTTTTTGTACTGGATTGTGCCACGTGTCAAATTTCTATTGCTTCTTACTCTTCTTAGGCAAAAATCTCTTCTTACTGGATCCAACCCCTATGTATATATGTATAAAGATACGCTTTCAGTCGCTTTAAAACGAGATTTTACGAATTAATGATTTGATCATACGATTTGAAATATTTTAACTATAATAAGACTCAACGTTGACTATTATAATATTGATTATTAGAACAATCAAAATTATAAACATTAGTGTAAGACAAGCTCAACAGTTAGCATTTAACCCCATAAATAAGAGAATTTCAAAATATTATATGTTCATGTTGTCAAATCGATTATAAATATATATGTTTGGATTTAATGAATATTATTTCAATAAAATAGTTTAAATATATTTCATACATATATAAATACATTTCGGAATATAATAAATCTTGTTACAACGGAATATAATAAACCTTGTTACAACGGATCGTACATATACAAGTTAGGATATTTTTAATCTTCTTATTATAAGTATGAATCATCTATTCAACAAAGTTATATATAACAACATGAATTATCAAGTTGGATAATTAATATTATATATGCATATTTAAGCTTATCAATTACAAACACATTCAATTAAATAAATAATCGAGTATTAAAGGGGTAAGCATTATTAACCTGAAGGTAACACCAGTAAACAAAAAATCTTCGGTTAATTAAATTTAACATATGTGAGGACACATTATAGCATATGCGACAGTTGTGTCAAGTAGACATATGAAACAAGATTGTTGGTATTGATTATTGATACACATTTGATTTACAAACAGGAACTTATATTTCATTTATTGGAAACGCTATACCATGTCAAACATACATAGTTGACTAGCACTAATGTGCTGACTATGGTTACTCCGATTTCGGTTATCACAACGCATGGACATGGGTTCCATTGATATACACACTATGAGTATTCGTAGCCCTTTTTCATTTTGCATATTTTGGGGGAAATACATGCTACAATACTTGAATTTTACTATGATACAAGAATTCTTTTACTATATTTATGCACATACTATGGTTACTAATGTGCTGACTATGGTTACTCCGATTTCGGTTATCACAACGCATGGACATGGGTTCCATTGATATACACACTATGAGTATTCGTAGCCCTTTTTCATTTTGCATATTTTGGGGGAAATACATGCTACAATACTTGAATTTTACTATGATACAAGAATTCTTTTACTATATTTATGCACATACTTCTTGAGGTATGTTGCATGACACAAGAGATGCATATTGCATGAGACAAGAATTTATCACACTAAATCCCCATTATCCTACACAACCATTTAACTTGGGGTTTCGAGCCGATGGATTAATATAAGTTAGTACTAACGGGGTTTGACAAACCTCCATTCATGGTTTGGTAGCGCTAACCACAACTCCATGGTTATATGAATGGTATATTTCCACTAGACTAATGTTTTCGTGATAAGACATTAGCAAGAAAAGGGGAATACAAGAAGTCGATAGGTATGGTTGTGCGCCTATGTAGATTGCAACAAATCACACTTATGATTTACATATTATCCTGACAGCATAACATTTTGGGATTGCGATCCTACAAGATTTTGATTGAAACATTTTACTTGTTCTTTGAATGACAATCACTATTATTTAAACTGTTTGATTAAACATAAAACCTACGAACTCACAAACTTTTTAGTTGACACTTGTTTTTGCATGTATTTCAAGTACTAATCTAAGGCTAGATATGGACCTTGCACTTAAGCAGAAGGACTAGCTTTCTCTCATACTCAATGAGTTCTTGATATACAGTTTCGTCGCATCTCCCGTGTTTCCGCCGACGGCGGGGGTGTGACATTTTACAAACATCAGGGTATCATTGTGAAACATTTCTTAAACATATGATATGCTTCATTGTTATATGTGTGTGATATCATGTGAGTTCATTGTATTTCATGGGATTTTTGCACGTATCTTTCAATCACAATATCAAAAAGTCCTCATATATCAAACTGTATCTACTGAACCCATGTGGAGCCGAGCAGGGAACGATGATAGCACTATTGGCTAACAACCCATTTGTCGGGAGTTTGCAACTCCCCTTGGTGTAAATGTTTGTTGCATGTTTCCAATATCAGCTTAATGTATGTGATAGACATTAAGAATGAGGAACAAAGATATTTAACGACGGGTAGTATCTTATGAGAATGTATCAGTCCAAAAAGAACTATATATGGGTCCTATGGTTGTCTGTAACGATGTGTATCAATAACTTTCTTATTATTTCACATTGTACTGGATTATTCATTACAAATTCACCAGATTTGTACTGATTTTTCAAAATTACAAACTTTTGCAGGTAGACAGTGACCATATGTGAGAATTGCACTTTCAGGCACTTGTAATTAAGTAACTCAGAATGTCAGTGTGCTTAAGTTTGGAACGGTAACTCGTGGCTTGTCATGACGCTATTATCCTTGTATTGTATTATCTTTAAGTTAATCTTGTATGTTGTGCTACCGGTTCAAATAAGTTACACCACATCTCTGAGTCATCACCGCTATGCTTCCGCAACCTTTTCAGAGTAATCAGGAATATTAGTGTAACAACTTTATAAGTGAAAACATCAAGTTAGGTCGTGTGCTCATGCATACGATCCATATATAACAATTAATCATAATTTACATAGTATCCAAAAGATACAAATAATGGTTCAAAGAGAAGTTCATTTTATAAAGCAATTAACAAATAATTAGTTCTCAAGTAATTGACAAGTAACATATTTTTCACACCGACAGTTTAATAATATATAAAAGAGAAAAGAGCTATGATATATTGTGTCTATTGTGAGAGTTTAACGACCAATTCATTTAAGTGTAAGTACTTACACTTACTTACACTAATAGTAAATCAAAATAGAGCACTCATGGAAAAATCATACACCCATCTGCATAATCTTAAAACACATATTTACTCACGTTTCCTACACAACCATCCATTCGAACAACCCCATGCACCATACATGTATAATTTGATTCACATCACATTCTAAACTAAAACAACTACTGTTATCTTGATTTGACCTGTCACGATTACACCCTATGCCCTTACCCATCTATTAATATTATGAAATTGATGTCCCTTTACGTTATTTAAATATACGGTAATGAAAAAAAACCAACAGTTTTCAAATCATAGTTATAAACGTGAAGATGTATTAACCGGAATGTCTAGTACCAACTTCCGATTAACTGATCTTTATGCCATCATCCCTAGCTGAGCCAAGCAATGTTATTGTACTTTCTCTGGTTTAGAGGTGATGGTTCAGGGTTTTTTCTTTGTGTGTGTGTTTGTGTGTAATTCGGGTTGAGGGAATGATCAGATCCCTTTCTCTTTCCTTCCTTTATATAGGAAGTAGTGGGTCCCCGTATCCTGTTTGTTAAGAAAATTTGGGGATTGTCCCGTTAAGTAGGGCCCACCATAACCGTTTTCATATTTATTCTTTTTTATTGTCTTTATATGCGAATTTATATGCACATGTATATATGAGGATACACAAATGTATGTATTAGACTTTATATATATCCATCTGTATGATATTATGACGATTATTACTATCATTTTATTTAATAAACAGCCTTACGCCTTCAAGTCCCCCAGACCGATGATTTTATTTATTCTTGAAATCATCAGGGATTCATGAATTGCTTACACATGCTTTTATATATGTACTTTAACATTATTATTTTTACTAATATATATATATATATATATATATATATATTATTTACTTACTTATATATTATTTATTATTATTATTATTATTATTATTATTATTATTATTATTATTATTATTATTATTATTTGCCTGGTCCCTTTAGAGGTGTATTATTTCCCTTACCATTTTGATTTATTATGTGTTTATTATTCTTACTTTTTCAGCCATCACCTCCTAGTTTTTTCCAGGAACCTGCTTCCTCGGAACCCACTGATGCACCGCAAAGATCTACTAGCTCACCACCACCCGCGGTTTCAATTGGCGGGTCTACTCCATCTACCCCTGGCCTCACGCTGGCTATCTCCTGATGTTGATTTGAGTTCAGTTAACATACCTTTGATTTCAGATATATCCAAGAGCTATGTGGCCCATATGATGGCTTCCGGTGTACTCTTTTTTTCTTCTGCAGGTTCGGTTCCAGAGTTTATTGATACTGTTTCTTCTCCTGCAGGTGAACCCCTAGTTTCTCAGGGTCTTTCCACGACTTCCGCGGCTTCCGCGGGTCAACCCCTGGTCTCCTTGGGTTTCACTATGACCTCCCCTGGTCTCGCTGTTACATCCGCGAACCCGCTTCAGGTTTCTCTGGCATCTATCATAACTTCTGCCAGCCAAATCACCACATCCCAAGGTCTGCTTTTAGTTTCTTCAGCACCCGCGGTGGCTTTTTCTAAGTCAGTTGTTTCATCCTCGGGTCACCTCCTAGTATCTTTGGCATCTTCCACTTCTTCTCCCTTGAGGCTTCCTGCTTCTTGCACTCCTCCGCCTGCTGCGATCTCAGGATCCTCTATTTCTCCCAACTTTCGGCCTCCCAGCTTCGGGCCAAAAAATTATCTTCTGTTATGCTGAATAAGTATACTCGGAAGCATGCGGGTATGTGTATCATTTTCTTTAGGTTTTATTATTGTCTCTGTTTTCATATTTTATTTGGTTGGAGAAATTTGACTGATATCTTTTCTTTTTTTTTTTGTTTTTTTTTCTTCTACAGGAACTGATCTTCCACCCTCTCCTTCTCTCAAGAAATTTGAAGAGTCGCCCCCTTCTACCCTGGCCACTTTAAATTCACCCGGGACCTCCTCCACTATTCCTCTTGTGAGTGTCTTTTCTTCCTCACCTTGCGTTTGTCTGTTGCTACTTCCCGAGGTTCTCCCCCCATCATAGTATCCTCTACTTCAAATGATCCTTCTACTTTGACTTCCTCTATTCCTTCCACTGTGTCCCCTCCTAAATTTTCTCCTCATGCGTACTCTCGATATACTCCTGGGTTCAATCCTGCCTCTCCTTTTGTTCCCAATTGGAGTCTCAAGCGTGGCTCTATTTTAAACACTCCTTCCTTATGCCGGGAGTTCCTTTTTCGAGGGATTCCTTCCGCGGAGGCTGAGCGGACACAAAAACTTCCTTTACAAGATCTTGGAGACCACCTAGCTCATTCCTCGAAATCTCTGGTTGCTTGTGTACTAGAGAATAGAGATTGAACTGCGGTCAGTAAAAGGGGATTTAAAGTCTTCTGAAGCCTCCAACGCGCTCCTGAAGGCTGACAAGAAATGGCTCATCCAACAGGGGATTCCTAGGTCGTTTGATGCCTTGCGTTTGAGCAGCCCTTATTTGCGTATCATCGACAAGATCACATCTTCTTCTGATTTAATGGGTCGACAACAAGGTATAAGGGAAGGGTATGCCTTGTCTCAAGGTGGTCAAAGTTTAGGTGATTGTCAAACCCTTGCCCTGCCTGCTGTGAATTTATTGGGTTCCGCCTATGAGGAGTTAGGGGATCCTAATGTTCCAATACTTAATGATATTATTTCCACGGCCTCCGATGACAATTTAGATGGTCTCAAAGAGTTCCTCAAGTCTCCAGATGTTTCAAATGTTTCGAAGGACGGCGAGCAGGCTTCTCTTGGGGGTAGCACTGATTTGTGAAGGCCGCGCCAGCAAGTGGATCTATTTTTTGTAGTTTGTTATTTTGTTAAATCCCCTATGAATTGTAATTTTCTTTATGGATTGTAATTTCCTTTTTGAGTGTCATGGGAGATGGTGTGGGTATTTTTTGAACGAATCTTCCTTTATACTAATTTAATATATGTTAAAGTTGTCCTGTCTTATCAACTGATCAACTCAGGTCAGGTCTTTGCTTATCATCGGTGTCTTTAGTGGGCCCTCATATTTAAATATGGCCAATGTGTTGTCTTTTTCCCTGATTTTCTCAGAGATTTGTTTGCAGGCTTTTTTTTTTTATATATATTGGGTACTCCAACGTCGAGGACTTCCCATTCTTGAATTACTTTTCCCCTTTCCTTCTTCTATGAAGAGTTATTTTCCTATCCATGGGGACTTGGTGCTTCAACGTTGTCTTCTTTCTTTTGCGTCTTGAAAGGCTTTAAAGGTTTATTACCACATGTCAGGCTTAGGGCTCTTAAAGCTCTTAGCCTCCTTTTAGCAGCAATGGAAGGGCTTGGTTCAGCAAGTCCTTTTAGCATAAACCAAGGGTTTATTATAACATGGGGACGCCATTGTGTAAATTCCTCCAATCCTTTCCTAGGGATTTAAAGGTTTATTATCACATGTCATCTCCATTCACTCCTATGAAGATTAGGAGTCTTTTGACTTCCTGGCGCTGGTTTGTTCACCTTCTACCGGTCGTCATCCCTCATCTTCCTCCATGTCACTTCTGTCGATTACCCTCTCTCAGCTTCCTCCATGTCACTACTGCCGGCCTCCCTCTCTCAGCTTCCTCCATGTCACTACTGCCGGCCTCCCTCTCTCAGCTTCCTCCATGTCACTACTGCCGGTCTCCCTCTCTCAGCTTCCTCCATGTCACTACTGGCGGTCTCCTTCTCTGTGGATCTCTGTGGTTTAGGGTTTATGTTTTTGATGTAATGAGTTGGGGGATCTCTGTGGAAGGTTCCCTTTGTTATTAATGTAATTTTCTTGACACCCTTCTTGTAAGGGGTCTTTTTTAGCTATATGATTGTTACAGTTGCATTAAATCTTCTTAATAAAATTAACCCCCTAATTTTGGACTTCGTCCCATAGCATAAAGATTTCATTGCCAATCATAGGGATTTCCTGGGGATTCGTCATGCTAATGGTTACATAAACAGAGTACCTTTAATGCATATAAGAACTTTTTATATGTTTACCGATTATAGAGTTGAATCACCATAAAAAATGTATATTATTTGATTAATTACCAATTATAGATTTGAAGGCATCCCACCTTTTGTAAGTCTTATGTGTTTATGTGCACTTTTTGGGGAGGGTGCTTTGACCCTTCAGAGATTTTCCGCCCCCGTGCACGCATGTGTTCCTCTTGAGGAGGTGGGACCTTTTGAGGGTCTTTCACGTTTATGCATCTATACGTACCTTTTGAGAGTACAAGACCTTTTGAGGGTCTTTAACGTTTGTGCGTGCGCATGTGTCTTTTCAGGGTATACAAGACCTTTTGAGGGTCTTCCGTGCTTGTACCTTTTTGAGGGTACAGGACCTTTTGAGGGTCTTCCGCGCTGACGCGCGTGAGGGTACCTTTTGAGGGTACATGACCTTTTGAGGGTCTTCCGCGTTAATGCGTGTGAGCGTACCTTTTGAGGGTACAGGGACCTTTTGAGGGTCTTCCGCGCTAATGCGTGTGAGCATACCTTTTGAGGGTATAGGGACCTTTTGATGGTCTTCCGCGCTTATGCGCGTGAGTGTACCTTTTGAGGGTACAGAGACCTTTTGAGGGTCTTCCGCGCTTATGCGCATGAGTGTACCTTTTAAGGATACAGGACCTTTTGAGGGTCTTCAGCGCTTATGCGCGTAAGTGTACCTTTTAAGGATACAGGACCTTTTGAGGGTCTTCCGCGCTTATGCGCGTATGAGTAAACTATGTCTTTTGACGAAATGAATCTTTCGGGAATATACATGCATATAAATATATTAATCTGCACCCGCCAAGGCGGGGCTCATTACTGTCATATGTGAATTATTTTTACCATAACTTGGTTCAAGGCATAAAAAACAGTCATGCTATTATATAACAACTGCTCATATATATTAATTCATCATAATAATAAAAATGGATTCAACTTGCCTCGCCTAGCTACATATAGCATTTCTTTAGTTGAGCTCCATTCCACGTCCTGGGCACCTTATGTCCGTCCATCAGCATTAAGCTATATGCCCCCTTTCCCAACACTTCATCAATTACGTAAGGCCCCTCCCAATTTGGCCCCATTTTACCTTGATCTCCAGCTTTGCTAACTTTGTTGTTTCTCCATACATATTCTCCTTTTTTGAATGAAATAGGGTGAACCTTCTTGTTGTAATTCTTTTCTAGTTGCCTCTTGTACCTTTCCTCTTCCAAAGCAGCCCGCTCTCTCCTTTTCTCTAATGCCTCTAAATTCCTCCTGAGATCCCCATCGTTATCAATCATGCCCAAGCTTGTCACTCTTTGCGAAGGAGATCCTATTTCCGCTGGTATCATTGCCTCAGACCCGTAGGTTAGTCGGAAAGGTGACTCTCCGTTACTAGTTTTTGGCATTGTTCTATAGGCCCATAACACGCTTGGCAATTCATCCACCCATGAGGGTCCATTTTCCTCCGATCTTTTCTTCAGCCCTTCCACCAGACTCCTGTTGACCCTTTCCACTTGCCCATTACTTTGAGGATGCGCTACTGAGCTGGAAACTTGTTTTATCTTTAGCTCCTCACACACAGTTTATCTGCAAATTGGGTTCCATTGTCGCTGACAAGGTACAAAGGCAATCCAAACCGACAAACTATTTGTTCCCATACAAACTTCTTTATTTGCTTAGCTGTGATTGTGGCTAGGGGCTTCGCTTCCACCCATTTGGTGAAGTAATCCACTGCCACCACTAAGAATTTTACTCATGCCTGTCCTTGAGGGAAAGGTCCCACCAAGTCAATAGCCCATTTTTGGAAGGGCCATGCCGATGTCACAGGTATCAGCTCATTCTTCAGGCGGGTTAGAAAGGGTGCGTGTTTTTGACAAGCTTGACATTTCTTTATCTCCTCGACTGCACTAAGGTGCATACCTGGCCAATAATACCCTGCATTGGTAAGTTTGGCTACTACCGACCTTGGCCCCGCGTGGATCCCACAAATGCCTGCATGGACTTCCCTAACCAAGTAATTAGCTTCTTCCAAGTCCACACATTTTAATAGAGGTCCCAAGAAGGTTCTTCTATATAGATCGCCCCCTTGCATTTCATAATGTTGGGCTTTACACCGCAGTTTGTGCGCCAATACCCTGCTCTCCGGAAGCTTTCCTTCCACTAGATAATCGACAATAGGTTTCATCCAATTTTCTCTATCTTCTTGTATCGCGTTAATCTTGTTTATTTCGGTAGTTGGTGCTAGCACTTCTTCCACCGAAATTTCTTTAACTGGGTCTGCGAAACTCGACGCCAGCTTACTCAGCGCATCAGCTTTTTTGTTCTGGCTTCTTGGAACATGTATCACTACACAACTTTCAAATTTAGCCATTAGACCTTCCACCACTTGTACATATTGTTTCATACGCTCTTCTTTGATTTCATACACCCCATTAATTTGGTTTGAAACCAAAAGGGAATCCACATGCGCCACTACCCTTCTTGCATTTTCCAGGAAAACCGATTGCAGTCCCGCAATCAAAGCTTCATATTCTGCTTCGTTGTTAGAAGCTTTAAATTTTAACTTCAGTGCTCGTGCCTTTTCTTTCCCTTGGGGGATTACTATCATAACGCCTACCCCTGCTCCTTCTATATTAGATGCCCTGTCTGTGTAAACCTCCCAAAATACTTGTGTTTCTCCGCCTTTTCCTTCTTTCATTTCCTGCTCACATTCTTGAGGTATTTCTGCTAAGAAATCTGCGATGACTTGCGCTTTAATGGTTGTTCTTGGCTTAAAAATGAGATCAAACACACCCACCTCTATGGCCCATTTAGCTAGCCTTCCTGAAATCTCTGGGCGTTTCAGTATTTGTTGTAGGGGATGCGCTGTTATCACTTCCACTTGATGGGCTTGGAAATACCTCCTCAATCGCCTTGAGGAATGAACCAATGCTAATACTAATTTTTCCAACATAGTGTAATTTATCTCCGGGGGGTGGGTACTCTACTAACGTAGTATACCGGGGTTTGGACACCATCTCTTTCAACCAACAGAACTGAGCATACCGCCTTATCCGAGGCAGATAAATACAATTGTAAAACTTCTCCTTGGCGCGGGGCAGTTAACGCGGGTAATTCCTCGAGACACTTCTTGAGAGCTTGGGAAGCTTGGTCTGCTTCTTTGGTCCACTAAAATTCCTTTCCAATTTCTTTTTTTAAGGTCGCTATGAACGGCAAGGATTTTTCGGCATGTTTTGACAAGAACCTATTAATCGCCACTAGTCTTCCATTTAGAGTTTGAACTTCTTTGACTGATTTGGGTGGAGCCATGCTTCGAATCGCTTCTACCTTTTCTGGATTGGCTTTGAATCCGCCCTTTGTGACAACCATGCCAAGAAATTTTCCTTCCATGACTCCAAACGAACATTTAACTGGATTTAATTTGATATTGTACTTGCGCAGCTGGATCATTGTCTCCGCCACATCTGCCAGCATCATTTTCTCTCCCCTTTTGATCACCAAATCATCGACATATACTTCCACATTCTTCCCAATTTGGTCTTTGAACATGATGTCGACGGAGCTTAGCTATAAAAATAACTAAAAAAACCGACTCTAAAATAGACACAAAGTAATAAATCTAGACTCTCTAAAACTAAACTACTGGCTGACAAGTGTACCTATCGGAGATAGTATAGCCTAAGCAAGTCCGGATATCGAACCCACAGACTTCTACACAATGTACTAACTAGACTCTATGACTTATCTATACAAAATTTGTACTTAAATAAAATAATATTAAGGAAGGGGGGTTTGCTAACAAAACTAATAATAACTTAAATAAAGACTAAAGAGAAGACACTAAACTGAAACGATGATCAGATGAGAAAAGAACACTACCTAGGCATGAATCCTACACATGCCCAACAAAAGATCTATCGGTAAATGGAAACTATGTGATACCGGGATCTTAGAATACTAAACTCTAAGGAAACATAGAGCACCCTCGACCCTTCTCAAGGATTGTCAACTAAGAGTCCTAAAAGCCGTGAAACCACCGGTTGAATGGATTTCCCTCACAGGTCATCCAATTATACTCAAAATGTATCCACTAGATAATCTACCTCACGTCACGAAAATCTCAAAACACCTAAGAAGTAACTGTTGAACAATCTACCACACAGCGAGAACGTCACAGTTTACTTAAATGCCAGGGATGACTTGGGTTTTCCTATTGGATTCGGTAAACACAGATATAAGACGAGCTAGAAAGATCTTCTCACAAAGTCTCTAAACTAGTCAATCTAACACCATAGACAAACCGACAATCTCTCACCTCACGGCTATCAAGATTGGTTGCACATCTAATATATTTATATCAAGATAATAACTCCTATGGTAAACTCGTACGCAGTAAACCATCCAATAATCAAAAGCACACAGTAATTGATCTAGCATGTACCTATTACATGAAAGACATTCACCAAGGCACATGAGGAATAAATCACCAATCCATAAACAATCATAAACATACATAAAACATCCAATAATCCAAACCAATTTTGTTACATCATGAGTTTATCACATAAACATAATCCAAAACCGATAGAAACAAATGTCAAACATATGCAATCATCAAAACCTACGTAGTTCTACAAGTTTAGCCAAGAAACATCATATGAAAACAATCCATAATCTTCTTAAGGTCAAAGAGAAGCATGGAAATCAAAGAAAACAAAGAAACAAAGTAAACCGAATGAAGAACACTCGATATCGTTGATCCCAAGCCTTCAATCTTCAATCCAATGCTTTCCCAACCTTTGATTCCCCTTAGAATGGCCTTTTTTCCTCCTCCAAGCCGCCTCTAGCCGTTCAAAAACGTATCTCCCATTTTCTTTTTCGAATTTTTGGCTTAAAACTGAAAAGCTGCGATTTTAGACCTGTGGCGTAGCGCGACAGTTACCTCCTAATCTGTCGCGTAGCTCGACAGGTTTCAGATTTCAGTTTTCTTCTTTTCTTCTTTCCGGGTCCGTCCTTACCCAACCGTGAGCTCGTTTCTTTGTACTTTATCACCGAATATACGTGTTTATTATCTGTAAGCATCAAATTACAGAAATGTGAAGCACCAGCTTAAATCGACTCTAAAACTGAATAAAACGGTACTGAAACTTAACAAAAACAAATGGAAAAATAGATGTGTTTTGCAACACCTCAGAACACCATATCCATCATTCTTTGATATGTAGCCCCCGCATTTTTAATCCGAAAGGCATCTTTCTGTAACAGAAAATGCTTATGTCGGTATGAAAAGCTGTCTTATTTTCATCCTCTTCTGCCATCTGAACCTGATGATATCCTTTGTAAGCATCTAGAAAACATTTTACTAGGAATTCTGCTAGAGAATCCACCTTCAAATCAATTTTCGGTAAAGGGTAGTTATCTTTTGGACAAGCTTTATTCAAGTCTTTATAATCTATACACATCCTCCAGGTTCCGTCGGATTTCTGCATCATTACCGGATTAGCTACCCAGGTTTGGTGTTTGGTTTCCCTTAGGATCCCCGCCTCCACCAATTTCTTTACCTCCTTAACAACTGCTTCCCGCCTTTCACTTCCCATGCTTCTTTTTTTCTGGACTATCGATTTTTTGTTGGGATGAATCTTCAGTTGGTGTTCTATGACCTCCCGGGGTATTGTAACATCTGTGCCGGAAACATCGCCGGAACAGTAATCTGAACAGTAAATGCACAGTAACTCAGGTACAAACTACGCAAACTATTAATATGCTATTAATTACATAATGCTTAACAGTAAACTATTATGCTATTGTCTCTGTAATCTGATTTAAACTTAACAGTTTAACAGTCAGAAACACGTTAGACAACGCTGAACACACACAGATGTTTGTTAATGTGCTATTATGTATAAACGTATGCGAGGTTAAACAAAACAAGACTATAATGGTTGTTGTTACGGAATGCTAAACCGACGAATTATTCGTATAGGTGACGATCTGTACGAATAAATCTGAAAGCTTAACGTTCTGAAATAATGACTGAACAGTAGAGAACAGGAATCAGAAAGTCAAACCATCGACGTGTTCGTTTGAATGACGATTCAAACGAATACGCGCGATGGCGACGCGTTCTGACTAAACAAGACGAAAACGAACGATAATAATTTTAAGGAAATAAAATATTTCCTATTTTACAATTTTGAAACTCATCATAAATGAAATTAAAGAAAACTACTTTAAAAAATCGCGAACAAATTAACTAAACGTGTAAAAATAATATAATTCGATAAATGAATTAATACAACGATATTTGAAATGATTTCTAACAATAATTGTATTTTAAACATCCTAAAATAATCCTTTTTATTTAAATTACGAAAAACGAGCGTAACGATCCAGAAACACGACAAAAACACGAACCGAGAAAACAAAACGAACCCGAACTCACTCGGGGTATAAATACCCTAAATGAGTTCAACTAACTCATTTTCTCATCTTCATCTCTCTCTAAAAACCCTAATCCCGGTTTTTGGTTCCCTCACCATTTTTGAACTTCAAATCACCATATCTCTCTCAAATCTCAACGAAATTTAGTGGTTCTTGAACCCAAACGAAGATCTTGACCTCTACTACACCAAAGTACAACCGATCTATAGAGATATCCACTGAAATTTGAGGTAATGAGCTGCAAAGTATGCGAAAATTAGGGTTTTTAACTCCTATGTGCGACCACCACCTCTAAACCGGTTTACACCACCATAACCCCACAAGTTTCACACAAAAACCACCATGGAAACCTCTTAGAACAACATGGGAAGGTCTTGAGGTCAAGAGAGTGGAGATTGGAACTCGGTCTTGTATGGCCGAATGACACCATTCAGCCCACCGAATGAACACCTCGTCTACTTCGGCCGAATAGCCCAGACCCCACATTCGTCGGGATTCCTTCGGCCATTATTTCATTCGGCCTTCATGCGGCCTAGCTTTCTCATTCGACCGGCAGATGGGCTGGTTCTGTCGGCACCCTCACTTTCGGCCTAATCTTCATTCGGACCCATCCTCATTCGCTCGGACACCATTCGCCAGACCTCCTCCATTCGGCCAAGCAGAAGCAACAGGCCAGAATCCTCCATTCGGCCAAGCAGAAGCAACATGCCAGAATCTTCCATTCGGCCACATCTGTTGGGCCCAGATACCGATGAGGCCCAATAACCTCTATTTAGTTCATAGGGAAGAGGACAGCCCACTTTGTGCGGCCCATGATAATTGGCCAGGCCCAACACCCTTAGAACAAGAACATGCAGTCGGCCCACTGTTGCGGCCCACGACTTGCTAGTTTGCCCAGAAAATTGTTTCGGCCAATTGCCATTAGTCGGCCCAGTATATTAATTCGGCCCAAATCACTGCCTTCAGGCCCAGCAGTAGCTTATTGGGCTTAAAACAACAGTTTGGCCCATCTGACACCCTCACTCGGCCCATGACCATTTGGATGACCCAAGTTCCCTTGTTCAACCCACGGTCAATTGATTCGGTCAATGACATTAACATTGTAAACACAATTGAAACCAACTATAAGGAAACCATACATGGGAATCAAAAGAAACCTTTCAAAAGTGGTAGGGTTGGGTTAATGTATTTTATAACCCATAAAACCCTAAGTTTTACAAAGTTGTCACATAATTATCTAGTAATAAGGTGGCAATTGTTTCAAGGTTAACAATGGCATCATATATGATCTTAAATTATAAACCTAAGTTTATACTTAGGTTAAATTGCAAGATTCCTAACAACACAATTAACCATCATATTATAACAATATGTTGGGTTCTCAATAATGATCATAAGTTAAATTAAAGTGATAAACACTAAGCTATTTATCACAACTAAAATGATATGCTAAACTCAACCTAAATGAATTAAGGGTTGTAAAACCAATGACAATTGCACAAGGGCCGAGTAATGACCGAGACACACGAGTGTTAGCCAATTTTAGGGCTAACACCTACATGTACACATACACAACTTTTACAACACATACTTACAAGTTGCAAACAATGTGAAATCAATATAGGATCGTGAATTCAGCAACAATTACAATAAAGAGCGCGTGCATTCTTATTTTAGGCTAAGTCAACTACAACAAATACCAGGTGAGTTCATTGTCCCTTTTTAAACTATTTTAAGTTTTTACTTCGGACTGAGAAGCAAGTTAAACCTTTTAAACAAATGTTTAACTGTTGCAAATATGCTTTATACTTATTCAAAATATTAATGCTAAATGCTAATGTTACGGATTAACGCTAAATGCTAATGCTACGGGTTAATGCTACACATTAATGCTACGGGTTTATGCTAGATGCTAGATGCTAATGTTAATGCTAAATGTTGATACTATATGCTAAGGCTACCGGATAATGCTAATGCTAACGTTCAATGCTAATGATTCTATGCTAATGCTAATGCTACATACATACTAAATGCTTGAAATGCTCAGAATGCTTTAAACTTGTATGCTTTATATGTTTGCCATGCTAAAACAACGGTTTGGCCTCTCAGTGCTTGCCTTACCGGTTGTGAAGCTAGTACTTGTGCACAAGATACGTAAATGCTATGCTGTATGAATGCTATAAACTTGTATGCTAAAACTATTGGCTATGGTAGAACATTCCGTTTTGGTCTCTCAGTGCTTGCCATAGGGTGTTCTCCATAGTCAGGACTTGAAGGAACAGACCGTCGGCCTCTCAGTGCTTGCCATAGGGTGACCTTCATAGTCCAGACTAGAGGAGCAGACTGTTGGTCTCTCAGTGCTTGCCATACAGTGATTCCTCATTCTCTACTCATAGTTGTGATATGTGACTAGTGTGATTCTGGCTTTCTTTAGTTGACTTTGTGTCATCTTAGAAATCCTTAATCAAAACACCGATGTTGCTAACCACAATTAAATCCGATATGGATTGATACTGGATTCCTTAAGGTGTCCAGTTGTCCATAAAGGTAACTCACAAAGCGAGACTTGCAGATGCTATTGTATGCGTGTTGAAACTTATAAACAAAATGCTAAAGCTATGAAAGGAATGGGATTGGATGGTAGGTAAAATGCTTAATTATCATTAACAACAATGTCCTATGTGGCTTAGTATGTGGTGGGACAGCGTCTGGGCGGGTTGTAGGCTCGACTCAGGGGTATGCCCTATATATAAGCATACCGAGTTGGATGATACAGGTGATGTTAATGAGGTTAAGGTTTTACTGGAAAGGTTTGCAAAAGCTATTTTACAAATACTAAAACTATATGAACTCACCAACCATTGTGTTGACTTTATTTTCTTACATGCTTTCTCAGGTGACGTACAGGAATAGACTAAGGCTTCAGGATTGCATGCTAGGCAGCCTACCTAGAGGACCTAGTAGACTTTTGAAAGCACATCTTTTGTAATTGATACGAATCTCTTTTGATATCTTGTACATATACAAGATAGAAACATTTGATTCTCTTGATAGGTTTACTTCGTTAAATTATCAAACATTGATATTGTAATTTAACTTTGTAATCCTAGTTTAATGCTAATTGTGCTTTAGTTATTCTTAACATTGATGCTATGTAAACAATCTGATCAATACGATTATCACTCACGATATCGCGCCTCGGGAACCTTCCGCCCGGCGGGGAAGTCGATCCGTCCCGCCGGCTCGGGGTGTGACAGGTATTCCCGTTATATCCGAATGTTGGAAAGCAAAAACATCCGCATATTCCCTTAGGAGGTTTTTTAAGTGGTGGCGTACATCTTCTGACAACTCTTTTCCCAAGGTAATCACTTGCTCGGGATAATTAGGATTGAGAATCCACTTCTCGTCCGCCATTAACCGTACCTCTTTAGGCATAACGGGTGCCCATTTTTTTGCTATGGCACATTGTTCTTCTACCTTAATACACATTTGCCCCCTGGGGTGGGGAAACCCATCATGCTCTGCGCTGTGGATACCCATGCCGCCAATAAATCCAGCGCTACTCTTCCCAGGATAACGTTATGCTTTGTTTCCGCCTTGATTATTAAAAATGTCAAGTTCACCTTTCGCTGTTTCTTCCCTTCTCCTATGGTTAATGGCAGGTTAATCTTGCCCATCGGTTTAACCATTTCACCAGAGAAACCCATCACAAGATAATCCACCCGCTCCATCAATTGTTGATCTTCCCAGGACATTCTTCTGAATGCGTGCTCATATAAGATATCTGATGAACTACCCGTGTCAATGAAGATCCGGTGCATCTTGTATTTTCCCACTAGCGCGGTTATATTCTATGAACTTGTGCTATAACAGCCGTCACCAGCTGGCATAAGTAACGGTGTGCACATCCATGCTTCTAAGATATCTGCTGTCACACCCCGAGCCAGCGGGGTTGGATCGAAGTCCCCGTCGGGTGGAAGGTTCTCGGGGCGCGATATCGTGAATGATAATCATGATGATCATATTGTTTACATAGCATCAACGTCAAGAATAACTAAAGCACAATCAAACATTTAACTAGGATTACAAAGTTAAATTACAATATCAATGTTCTGCAATTTAACTAAGTAAACCTAACAAAAGAATCAAAGTTTCCTATCTTGTAATCTGTACAAGACAACCAAAAGTGATTCGTATGATTAACAAAATATGTGCTTCCAAAATATACTAGGTCCTCTATCTAGGCCGCCTAGCATGCAATCCAAAGCCTTAGCTTAAACCTATTCATCACCTGAGAAAGCATGTAAGAAAACAAAGTCAACACAATGGTTGGTGAGTTCATAAAGTTTATAGTTTAAAAATAGCTTTAACAAACCTCTTTCGGTAAAACCTTAATCTCATTAACTCCACATGTAATATCCAAATCGGTATGCTTATATATAGGGCATACCCCTGGGTCGAGCCTACAACCCGCCCAGACACCGTCCCACCACATACTAATCCGCATATGACACTGTTGTTAATAATAATTAAGCATTTTACCTACCAATCAACCCATTCCTCAACATAGCTTTTGTTTTCTGTTTCAAGGTTTACAAGTTTATAGTAATCATAAGTATTAATTTCAAAGTAAGTTTATCAAGCATCATAGTTTCACACGCACATAGTTTAGCTTTCTCTAATCTCATGCGTGAGTACAAGCTCTGCTATAGCAGAAGTTTAGCAATTACGTAGCTCACGGCTAGATACAAGCTCTGGTCTAGCAGAAGTTTAGCCATTACATATCTCATGAATTAGTTAAGCTTATTCTAGCAATTACGTGTCTCCTATACAAGATACAAGCTCTGCACTAGCAGAAGTTTAGCAATTACGTATCTCATACATAGACACAAGCCATGCATACACAAACAATCCAGCAATTACATATCTCATATAAGCAGACAAAAGCTCTGCACTAGCAGAAGTTTAGCAATTACATGTCTCTTATATAGATAATAGCTTAGCCTCGTCATGGTTTAGTTTTCATGTATCTCAATGCATAGGTACAAGCTCTGCACTAGCAGAAGTTTAGCAATTACGTAGCCTATGATTAGATACATGCATAGTATTTCATGCGCACATTATTGTTTCAAGCATCCACGTATAGTTTCATCATGAGTTCCATAGCATAAGCACCAAGTCTCAAGTTTAAGCATATAGTTTCTAGCATAAGCTTCAAGTCTCAAGTTTAAACATATAGTTTCTAGCATACGCATTAAGTCTCACATTTAAGCATTTAGTTTCTCGCATAAGCATCCAACATATAGTTTCAAGCTTCAAGTTTGAAGTGTAAGCATCAAATTTATAGCTTCTCAAAGTATACTAGTTTCCAAGCATAAGCATCAATATAAGCATCATGTTTAAGTTTAAAAACATTAAATAACATTTCAATAGTTTATTAAAATGTTTAACATGCTTCTCAGTCCCGAAGTAAAACTAATAAGTTTGAAAAGGGACAAATGAACTCACCTTGTGTCCGTAGTGATTGACTAAGTAGAATAAGAATGCACGCGCTCTTTGTTTGCACTGGTTATAATGTTCACGCTCCTGTATTGATTTCATAATGTTGTAGTTTATAAGCATAAGTTTGTAAGGGTTTGTTGTGCGGGTAAGTGTTAGTGTTAGTCTTAAAGTTGGCTAACACTCAAGAGTCTCGGTTATGATTCGGCCCTTATTCACTTACTACTACTTATTTTAATATAACTTATCTTCTTATTATATGTTTAATGTCCTTGTTGTCACCATTAGACTCGAAATGTTTTGCTGCATAATCATTTCAGAAATTTAAAGTCTCAAGTATTGTTTCCCATTTCTTTTGCTATCTTTATAGCAATTTACATAAATTCTCTTTCATTTCATTCAATGTCATTTAGTTAAATGGATATTTCATGTCCTTAAGTTCATGGGCCGAATAGGGGTTTGACTTAACATTACTCATGTGGGCCGACACCATGGGCTTAGTTAACTTAAGGGTTTGGGCCGTATAGATTCGTGTGACTCAAGAGGGTTGGGCCGGTCATCCAATAATGTTGGGCCGATTACTATGGGCCGAATGGTGGATGTTGGATCAAAAATGGACCGAATAACAATTGATTTGGGTCAAATGTGGGCCGGCTAGATGTTTTGGGCCGCAACAATTCTTAATGGTTAATCTAATAAGGTTATTGGGCCAAGTATAATCACTGTGGGCCGACTAGTAGTTCAACTACTTCCATGGGTTACCTAAAACGATATGGGCTGAAGTAACAATTGTATTCTGGGCCAAGATATCATAAGGTTTGATCGACTACATGGGTTTATCACAAGCCAATTGGGCCGAGTAAAAAGATGTGAGCCGAGGTACCCTTGCTTATTCGAATAGATGTTCCAGCGAACCTGTAGGATTTTATTAACTAAGGTTCGGTCATGGCTAGATGATCACCCAGGTTCGGCTACAATATGCATGAGGTTCGCCAAGGATGATGGGTTCGTGACTTTTACAGAAGGTTCGGCCAATTCCCAGGAGGGTTCGGCCATTGGATCGAAAATGATGAGAAGGGTTCGGCCATGGTGTTAGCACCAAGGTTCGGCTGGCTTGCATGGGTTCGCTCATAGGGTTCGTGGCTTCATGAAACATACAAGGTTCGGTAGTAGGTTTCCCATCTCAGGGTTCGGCTATCACCTGCTCTAGGTTCGCGGAGTATGTATGGTTCGTGAATACCCCATGGGTTCGGTTGGTGGTGACCAACGAACCAAGGGTTCGTTGCTGAGACCAAGGTTCAGTGGTAGGTGGTGCCAGGTAGGGTTCGTGGAGCTGTGGGAGGGTTCGACCATGTGGATGCAGATAGGGTTCGGCGGTGATGATGATAACAGGTTCGGTCAGCCCCTAGTCCCACGAACCCTGTGTATTCCTCCTGTCATCTAGCTCTACCTTCGATCTAGCTTTTTGACATGGCTTGTGTGCATGAAAATCTGGTCCTCGTGGTGTCAAGAAGGTTCGGAATAGGGTTTTACACTGGTTATGTAAGTGTGTGTCGAAATCTAACAATGAAACCCTAATTCCCCTTATGTTCTCTTGATCATACCTCAAAATCAGCTGGTAAAATCCACCGATCAATTGTACTTTCGTGTAGAGGGCTTCAAGATGGTCGTTTAGGTCCAAGAATCATCGAATTTCGTTGAGAAACGAAGGAGATATGAAGCTTCATAGGTTGATAATGGTGGTTTTGTTTCTAGAGAGAGAAAGTGACGGGTTTGATGTTTAGAGAGAGAGAGGGTTTGTGGAAAATGACATAAATGCTATCATTTGGTGTTTAAATACCCCGAGGGTATCCAGGTTCATTTCGGTTGCTCGGTTCGTATTTGCGTTGTGTTTCCGGCACGTTACACGTGTTTATTGTAAATTTAAATAAAAAGAGTTTATTTTAACGATTTGGATGGTATTTAATTCTAATAATTATTTTAAGTTTCGTTTAATTAATTTATTTATCGAATTTTGTTATTTTTACGCGTTCCGTTTATTTGTTCGCGAATTAATAAAATGGTTTCGTTTAAATTTGTTTATGATAAGTTTCAAAATTGTAAAACAGGAAATATTTTATTTCCTTAAAATTATAATCATTCGTATCGTTTTTCGTGTTCGTTTTCGTTTCGCCAGAACGCGTCGCCATCGCGCGTATTCGTTCGAATTGTCATTCGAACGAACACAACGATGGTTTAGCTTTCTGATCCTTGTTTTCTACTGTTCAGTCATTGTTTCAGAACATTAAACTTTCAGAATCATTCGTACAGGTCGTCACCTATACGAATAATTCGTCGGTCTAGCATTCCGTAACAACAACCGTTATAGTTTCGTTCTGTTTATCCTCACATACGTTTATACACAATAGTATCAAATCAAGTATCAATGTTTCAACACTGTGTTGTCTGACATGTTTCTGACTGTTAAACCCCAAGGTTTTAATCAGATTTTCAGACAATCGTATAATAGTATCGTGTTAATCATAATGTATCGATAGCATAAACATAGTTTCACGAAATGTGTACCTGATTTACTGTACAGTTTACTGTTGCGATCACTATTTCGGCACGCGTCCGGCACTGATGTTACATCTGCGGACCTTTTAAAAGTATTCTTTAGCTTTATCGCCGGGGTTTCTGTGGCAAATATTTCATGCACTGTTTTGCCTTCTGCTTTTTCGTCCCCTTTTAGCGTTTTTTCCCCATTCTTGAGGTGTTTCAGGTCTCCGTTAGAAACGAACATTTCTATTTGTTTCTTCAAGTGCCAACAATCGTCCGTATTATGACCATGCACGCGATGATAATCACAATGTTTAGATTTATCCCTAGCCGGGTTGTCTCTCAGAGGGCGAGGCTGTTCCCATTTCAAACCCTCAGTTCGCCAAATTTCCCTCGGTGTCTTAATAAGCTCAGGATACACGAGGGGTATACGACGCAAACCTTCCCGCCTCACGCCGAGATGGAGTAAACATCGGGCTCGTTTCTACAAAACTTTTCCGCCCCCATAACTAGACTGAGTAGGAGTATTTGTCGTCTTTTTCTCATTTTTTTGGTTATTCCAGTCCGCACTCGCAGTTACAGACTTCTCTTGTTGTACATAGGCTTTGGCGATTGTCATCAAGGCATTCATATCTTCTGGAGTCCCATTCACCCCATGTAACTTCCTAATCAAATGTTTGTCCCTAACCCCATGAATGAATCCAGCCACCTTCAAGGCTTCGGTAGTTCCATTTATGTAGAGGCTCTCTAAGTTATACCGGACTATAATTCTTCCACAGTTTCGTTTAAGCCCCTCCGGAGGTTTAGAACCTCCGTTTTATCTCGCGTATGTCTCCTCTGTTGACTGAAATGCAATTTGAACTTAACTGCAAGGTCTTCAAAACTAGTTATACTTCCAGCCGGCAGGCTATCAAACCATATGCGCGCGCCCCCCACAAAAGTCTGGACAAACATGTGACACCATGCGGGAATGGTCCACTGTTCGACTCCACCGGCGCTAACAAATACGTTGTAATGGTCTTCTGGATCAGAGAGCCCATCGTACTTTCCTACAATGGTGGGCATTTTTAATTTCCTCTGGAATTCTGCCAAGGCTATAGGCGCTAAGAACTTAGATTTCATCAATAACTCTGGTGGCTTATACGGTCGATTATAATCCAAGGGATGGAAATAAATCTGGGGATAACAGGAAGGTGAAAAGGGGTGGATATATCATTATGGCTAGTTGTCTGGGGTGCTGATATACCTGTGAATTGTAACTGGGTCCTTAGGTTAGCTAGGATCGCTTCATGGGACATCGATCCTGTAGGTGTGGAGAAAACCGATTGAAAGGGTGAGATTGGTTGGTTTGAAATATACTGAGGGTATGAGGTAACCGGAGCATTTGACTGCATTCCTCCCGTGACGAAAGGGATCGCAACCCCTGAAGGTAATCCAGGCATAGAGCTCATCACACCGTATGGAGCAAAGGAAACCATGGTGTTAGAATGCATCGGCGTGGTTGCGGTGCTAGTATAAATAGGAGTTTGGGGCGAAGAGAAGCTAAATGGGGGTAACAAAGGAGTATATGGATAAAATGGAGGGGGAAGAGGTACAGACATACCATATGGAGTGGGTGGAGCTCTTATCACCCCTCCCCCCGGCGAGGTGAGATTTATCGGCGGGGCGATGACAGTAGTTGTAATGGGAACTCTCGGGGTTGTGTGATCCAAGGAAGAGATGCTAGCTTCCTCACCGTCTATTCTCATTGCCGAAGATTTCGCCGGCGTACTGGTATGAACCACCGTTGCTGCCGTTTCTTGATGCGAAGGAGGAACAAACGTAAAAGAAAACGGTTGGCTCTCGGAATTGCTCATGTTTCCCTCTTTTGCTTGAAATTCGCTCAGGGTGATGACGAAGATGACCTTACGTGTCCCACGGATGGCGCCAATGAAGATGTATTAACCGGAATGTCTAGTACCAACTTCCGATTAACTGATCTTTATGCCATCATCCCTAGCTGAGCCAAGCAAAGTTATCGTACTTTCTCTGGTTTAAAGGTGATGGTTCAGGGTTTTTTCTTTGTGTGTAATTCGGGTTGAGGGAATGATCAGATCCCTTTCTCTTTCCTTCCTTTATATAGGAAGTAGTGGGTCCCCGTATCCTGTTTGTTAAGAAAATTTGGGGATTGTCCCATTAAGTAGGGCCCACCATAACCGTTTTCATATTTATTCTTTTTTATTGTCTTTATACGCGAATTTATATGCACATGTATAAATGAGGATACACAAATGTATTTATTAGACTTTATATATATCCATCTGTCTGATATTATGACGATTATTATTATCATTTTATTTAATAAACATCCTTACGCCTTCAAAACGCTACCTTAATCGCAACAATGTTATAACGTTCGTTCGAACGACAATTGTGATGCCCAGCTCTCCCTGTCACTTTTGATGACCACCATCTTCAAACTCTTCGTGGGTAGTAGCAGCAAGTTATGGCGGTAGACAGGTGGTTGGAAGAACAATCGCCTAGCTTCTTTATTATTGTTTTTTTTTCTCTTGTGGTTTACGTAGAGGACTATCCTCACCAAGAGTTATAGTCAATAAAATTTTGAAATTTAAATTTGTGGTCTCCCTATTATTCTGATAATTAGGCTAATAAGTAATTAGTTCTCAATTGAGTACAATTATCCAAAGTATAGATCACGTGCATTTTACACACATATTTGTTTTGCATTCATAATATCACATACATATATGTTTCTTTAAGTATTTCAACAATAAGTTCAAGTGTAACCGATGGGTTTAAACTAAAATTTTATTTGATTAACTTACAAGTAACTAGTATATTTAAATAATTATTAAAGGTTTCAGTTACAGTCCAATTTTATTTACAGCGTTCGAGTTTAGTCGATTCACTCCTAAACTTCGATTGCGGTTCAAAAGTCACGTTCAATTGATTAAGTTTTAAATTTAGGTTTACGGGTTCTGTTTAAATTATTCAAAGTATTGAATTTTGGACTATAAGTTCATGTGTTATAATGAGTTTAAATATGTGATTAACATATACTAGTTAATTGTTACATTCTTCTATATACATATGCACATATGAGTGTCTGTGTACAAGTTAGTAATTTGAATAACAAATGTTAGTGTTGGATCGGGTTGTTAACTTCAAACAACACTTCACAAGTATTTCTTCCTACCAATCTAACAGATGCGGAATCTCTGTTAGAAGGATCTCTCAAACACTCAAGGTAAGCAAACAATCTTTGAACACAAGAATAAATTTCAAGCTCAAAGATATATTTCTCTCAAGGTAATACAAGTGTTACAGCAAGCAAGAACACTTAACAAGTTACAATGAGAGGTTATATAGCCAAGGCTACAACCGTATACTCGTAGAAATACAAGTTGGGTATACTAGACAATAAACAAAGTAAAGCTTATTCTAGTATCTAAAGTGTCTTAACAGGCTAAGACACTCAATTACAATGATTACACTTATTGACATTGACTTTGCAAAAGACTAGCTAAATACAAAAGACATTTAATGTTTTGATCTTCAAAGGCTTCAGGCAATCTTTTGCATTTAATGCTGCTGAGGAGAAGTAAGGTGCTGTGTCTGAATTTCGGTATGTTATCTTTTTTTTGATCAGACCAACATGTTTGTTGTCAGCACCTTTTGTACCATAAAGGGTAATCAGCTACAGTCTTTGTCAGAGAATTATCCTCGAAAGTCTTTGTCTAAGAAGGATGCTGAGGAGTGTCTTCGGAAGCTTTTATTCTTCAGAAGCTTCAAGTCTTCGGAAGCTCTGAAGCTATAACTCTTCTAAGTGTTGGTCTTCCGAAGCATTTGTCTTGTACAGCCTTCGGCAGGAGTGTGTTATCCTTCGGAAGCAATGTTGCTTCCGAAGAGTAACTCCTTTCTTCCGAAGGCTGTTAGTATTTGTAGTTCCAGTACTTAGACAAATAAGAAGTTTGGTGAGCATCAGCCTTTATTAGTCTTTATAGTCTCCCCTAGGTTGATGCTACCAAAGCTTCCTATTTTACTCCTCTGGGAGCCCTCTCTCCCCTTAAAACTTCAACTCTAGCCTTGATCCATTTGTTGGCTATTCTCCCATCCGGTCCACCATCTGGATTATAGAGTGGGACTTTCTCAAGATCAAATACAAATGGCTCGGCTATGACCATCAGTTGAATCAGATCTATCACCATTATTCCCCCATTGATTCTAGTGAGTGTGAACATCTTTTGTTGTGCATTGAAGCTCCACTTCACTATTGGAATATAAGCGTGAATGTGTTCTGGTTGCTTTTTGGCTCTGAAGGTTCTGAATCAGGCTCAGAGTCAGAGGAGATGGTAGTTCTCTTTCTTTTTCTAGCCATGGTCTTTCTTCTTTTCATCCTTGGTTTGGTTGTGACCATGGCTTTACTCCTCTGATTTCTGGCCTCTTGGCCTTTCTCATTGGAGCCCACTGCTGCATCTGTTCCTGCAGTGGACTCTGGACCTTCATCCCTAGATCCATGATGCTCAGTCTCTCTCCTCTCATCATCCTTTGATTGTCTCTTAGGATTAGGGTCTTTTGATTGTTGTTTCTTTGCAGCCTTTTGACCTTTTCTGATCTTAATCACTGAGGAGATTGGGATGTTATCAAATGAGGGACTTGATGGAGGAGAGACAGGTTCTTCTTTTGGGTTTATGGGGAACATGTTGGGGAACATGGCCTTTGTAACCGCCCCACACATAACTTCTTCACTCTCTCTGATCCATGCACCAGAGATGGGTATTTCAATTGTGGCTCCTCTCCCTAAGCCTAAGCCTAGGTTCAGGCTTGCTCTTTGAGCATGTATCTGCTCCATAGAAGGCAACTCACCTCTGGAAATCTTAGCTTTTATATCTCTGACATGCATGTCCATGGTTGAGTTCTTCATGGGGACTAGATACCAAGCATGGAAGCCATACTGAAGAAGGATGGCCTTCATTTTATCTTTGTAAGCAGCCTCCTTTTCTTTCTTTGTCAGTACAACCATGGCTTTGGCTACAACAGCTGCCTGTTCCTGAGGTCAAAGATAGTAGCCTCCTTGGCTTGGACCTCTAGCCTTAGTGTAGCAACCTCAGCTTCCAGTAAGCTACCCTGTCTTGTAGAATAGAAATGGTGGCCGTCAATTCCTTTGTGTTTGTGCCCTCATCCACCTGAGTGGAATCACTGGGCGATGGAGTCCTGAGCCTTGCTCCTGAACCTCCACCACTAGATGTTGTTTCTTGGCACCCTGGATTCCCCTCATTGAGAAGGACTTCAAAGAAGTCCTCACCAATGTGGGTTTCCACAGTTGAGGTCCTATTGCCTGTACCACTGTCCTGAAGCAGCTGAGAAGGTTCAGCAGTAGTGGCAGCCTCAACTGCATTGACCCCTTCTACACTCCTGGGGTCAACCTCAGATATGGTAGGCTCTGGGTCAGCAAACCTTGCTTGTAGCTGTGTCACCACTCTCATTAGTGTTTGGGTAGTGGGAGAGAGTGGGTCATCCAAAGCTACAACAGAAGTCCCTTGAGCCTGGGTAAATGGATGGTTGGGGGCATTTCTGGGTGATAGAGTCCTGGAGAGCTGGGAGACAGTGACTGAACTAGTGGAGTTGCTTCATAAGAAGCAGACTCAATGATTGGGGTATCCGTTTGGGTATTCTAAGGTATGTATGGTGACATACTCTGAGGGCTTTCAGGCTGGTGATGGGCAGCCACAGGTTCCAGAGGAAGAACATGTGGAGAGACAACAGGAGTGGCTTGCACCTTAGGTGGAACTGTGCCCTTTGTAGTTCTTTTCACCTTTTTCTTGATGGGTTTAGAAAAAGGGACCTGAACAGCTGTAGAGAGCTGTTCAGGGGTTCGGCGGCATTTGTAAGTGATTTTAATGGGATGTGGAACAGATGGGGAAGGTGTGGGTTCAGCATCTGTGGGTGCAACAGAGCTGTCACCTTCTGGAGTAGGTACCTCCATAGAAGAAAGAAGAGGAGTGAATGTTCCACTGAACACTGCACTTTTCTTCTTTAGTTGAACAAAAACCTTGGCAGTGACCAAGGGAATGTTGTAGATGTTCCCAGATAGTGAGAGGGATGATCCCAACTCACTGTAGAATATGTGCTGTAAGAATCTGGGATACATACAAAACTTATTTGGCGACGAAAGATTGTCAGCCAAGTTATTGAAAATAAAAGCAGAGAAATTAAACAGTTGGTTTGAGACCAAGCCATGAATAGCCGAGGCTAAGTCAGAGGGAACTTGATCCCAACCACCTGTCTTATTGGACAGACAATGCAAAAACAAATTTATGAGATAGTTATAATTATAGGACACTCTACCCTTCAAATAAGTTGTTCTAGGGAGAGGACATTCGTACCCGATTGACCTAAAGGTCGGTGCTACCTCATCCCTGGTGAAAGAGACCCTTCCTTTATCATCATTAAGATGAAGATGCTGATAGATGGTCTCCACCGAAATAGAAATGGGATGAGCATCAATGGTAGCAGCAAGAGATCTACCATTGGAAGAGGAAACAATGGAACAAGAATGCCAAAACTGTTGGTGATGAGACTCATACACCACAGGCTTGGCCGTCAAGGCAAAGTGATACCTGCTCCTTTGAAGAAAAGAGATGATCGGAGCAAAGTCAGCGTCGTTGTCCGATGACAGTTCCGCTGCTAAGTTGTAAGCAGATCGAAAAGCAAGATATTCCATGGCGATTGTGAAAGTTAGATTTAAAGTTTGGAGAGAAAGGGAAAATCGATTTGAAATGAAACGGTGAGAGAATGTGGACGAGCGGGAGACCTTTTTATACCTTCGGATGTTAGCATTTAATATAGAGGCACATTAAATTTTGAGATCCGGATGTCAGAAAAAGGTCTTCCAAAGACAGCTGTTGAGAAAATGAATGTTCAAAAATTTTGCTAAGGACCAGGTGCTTCCAAAGAGGTTATTCTTCGGAAGTAGTCAATAAGACTAAAAATGTTCTTCAGAAGATACTTACTTCCGAAGCATATAAAATTATATCATTGGAAGCACATCTTCTGAAGGATTAGATAAATTCATCAGAAAAATTGTTCTTCGGAAGACATCTTCTTCTGAAGGTATAATGTATCAAAAGAGAAATACTTCAGAAGGTAATTTATCTTCTAAAGTGTGAATGCTTCCAACGTAAGGAAGGAAGAATGCTTACGAAGACTTAAACTATCTTCTGAGGAGTAATTACTCATCAGAAGATATTTTAAGTTTATCTTCTGAAGAATTGTTCATTCCTTATTTATTCATTTATTCAAAGTTAATCATGCCAATGGCTATTATTAAGTACCTGAATCTTCCTTCATCAAATGCCTTGGTGAAAAGATTAGCCAGATTGTGTTCTGTATCAACTTTGACTAGATGAATCAGCTTCTTCTCTGCATAATCTCTGATGAAATGATATCTGATATCAATGTGCTTGTTCTTTGAGTGCTTGACAAGATTGTTGGTGATGGAGATTGCACTTGAGTTATCAATTTATATAGGAGTGTTGAACATCTCTATTCCATAATCCTTCATCTGATTTGGAATCCAGATAACTTGTGCACAGTAGCTAGAGGCAGCAATGTATTATGCTTCTGTAGTAGAGGTAGAAACACATGATTGCTTCTTGCATTGCCAAGACACAATTCTGGATTCGAGAAATTGACATCCTCCTGATGTGGATTTCTTGCTAATGTTGCAACCTCCATAATCACTGTCAGTATAAGCTATGAACTGAAAATCTTCATTTTTGGGATACCATAATCCTAGACATGGTGCTCCTTTGAGGTATCTAAAGATTCTCTTCACAGCAAGCATGTGTGAAATCTTGGGATTGGCCTGAAATCTTGCACACAAGCAAGTTGCAAACATTATATCAGGCCTTCTTGCTGTGAGATACATCAATGAGCCTATCTTTGCCCTGTATTGATGTTGATCAACATCCTCCCCCTCAAGGTCAGGGCTCAGAGATGTTGTCTTGGACATTGGAGTACCTAATGCTTTGCAGTCAGTTAACTTGAATCTTTCAAGAATGTCCTTGACATATTTTGATTGACTAATAAAAATTCTTGTAGGATTTTGTTTCACCTGTAGTCCAAGAAAGAAAGTGAGTTCTCCCATTGAACTCATTTCAAACTTGGACTTCATCAATGATTCAAAATCCTTGTAGAGAGATTCATTAGTAGAACCAAAGATAATATCATCAACATAGATCTGAACTAGCATGATATGTTGATTAGACTTCTTGAAGAAGAGAGTTTTGTCGATTGTTCCTCTCTTGAAGTTGTTAGCCAACAGAAAAGAAGATAAAGTTTCATACCATTTTCTGGGAGCTTGATGCAGCCCATATAGAGCTTTATCAAGCTTACATACATGATCAGGAAACTTTGGATCTTCAAATCCAGGAGACTGACACACATACACTTCCTCATCAATCCTTCCATACAGAAAGACACTTTTCACATCCATTTGAAAAACCTTGAAATTCTTGGCAGCTGCAAAGGCTAAAAATATTCTGATTGCTTCAATTCTTGCAACTGGAGCAAAAAATTCATCATAGTCTATGCCTTCTTCCTGGGTGTATCCTTGAACAACCAACCTTGAAGAAGCTCCTCCTACATGGCTTCTACCCAGCTACTATCTTTCAATGCTTCAGCAACTTTCTTTGGTTCTATTTGGGATAGAAAGCAAGAAAACAAACAAATGTTTGCTTCATGCATAGAACTTCTTGTTCCTATTCCTTCTTCAACATTACCAATGATGTTCTCAACTGGATGGGTGTTATGGATGCGTGTTCTAGGAATCACATCCAGCTGAGAAGTCAATTACAGATTGCCTGACTCAAGGTTAGGAAGTACCACCTCAAGCTGGATTTCTGGCAAATCTTGTGGTCTTTGAGATTGGACTATGGTGGGATGACTTTCCTTGAGAGAAGAAGTGTCCAGAGTGTTTGTTTCAGCTGAAGGACTTCCACCTTTTTCTTGACTCACTGGTACTGAAGTGGAGTCACTTAAGGGAACAACATGAGAGGCGTTCACTGTTTCAGACTGTGAGACCTCATTATGTGCTGAAGTGGATTCTGCCAAGATTTGTCTTGAAGCTATCTGCAGTTCAACACGAAAGTCTTCTTCTCTTGTGGACTTGGAGGTGTCTATGGTAGTTAACTGTGAAACTGGAACATACTCTTTCACAAGATTAAATGCAGATGTAAAGCTATCAAGATCAAATAACCAATCAGGGCCTGTTCCAGGTTTATTGATAGTATGTTCATTGAACTGAACATTTGCAGACTCTTCAATAATTCTGGAAGCTTTGATGTATACTCTATATGCTTTTGCATGTGAAGAGTATCCAACAAAGTAGCCCTCTACTAATTTCTCAGCAAACTTGGCTATATGTTCTTTAGTATTCAAGATGGTGCATTGACATCCAAATGGTTTGAGAAATCCAATAAATGGTTTTCACTTATGCCAAATTTCATAAGGAGTCATACCATCTGTCTTAACTACCAAAACTCTATTTTGGACATAACAGGCAGTGTTGACTGCTTCTGCCCAAAAAGTTATTGGAAGTTTGGCATCGACAACATGGTCCTTGCAGCCTCAATTAGTGTCCTATTCCTTCACTCAGCAACACCATTTTGTTGTGGAGTCCTAGGAGCACTAAATTGTCTTGTGATACCTTTAGATTCACAAAAAGAATTTAAAACATGGTTCTTGAATTCTGTTCCTTGATCTGATTATTTTTTGTCACACCCCCAAATTCCCACATGTGGTGTCAGTCCACATGGGTGTGACATGGCCAGAATCATAGCTCATGGTCATATAGAACAACTCTATATGCGTTTGAAAACAAAAAGTTTTAATATTCAAATTCAAGTTACATTAATAAAAACAATGGATTCAATATCCTTTTAGCATCGGAAAGTAAGTAAGTTATACAGCGGAAATGTAATTGTCTAACACTACATTGCTTAAAATACAAATCATGAATTGTTCAAAATATTAGTTAGAATGCATGCAGACTCCTCAAAAGTCCTACTCCAAGTGCATCCTAGCATCGTGCGTTCAGTTACCTGAGAATACATGCGAAAATGTGTTAACATAAAGTTGGTGAGTTCACAGGTTTAAGTAGTTGAAAGCATTAAACAGATATATAATGGATATGTTAAGTTGTTTTGTTGGATCTACGATCCCGAGTGTGTGAGTTCATCTTACCGAAACTTAGACTTGTTGTTTGCCTCCCTGGGTTATCGCGGAACCCAGCCAAAGCTCGATATTACACTCGTTATGACCTCCAGTCAACATTGGCGCCGAGTGGGGTTTGTCAGGCCCAGTAGTACTACGTAATAACGACTCGTTTGTTACACAACTAACGGTAAGGGTGTGAGGACTTTTGTTAGCGATACAGTTACACTCAAAAGTTGTTTTACAGCGTACTAGTCATACATCTAAAAACAGTTGCATAGTATTCTCACCCCAAAAATTTAACAAAACAGTTAATAGTAAAAGTGGGGCTGTAAACTCACCTTAGTGATAGTTTGAGAATGCGTAAGCTCCGACTTGCTTTGGGTGACTCGTTCACCGGTTACCTATATCGTACGGCTTACGTAAGTTTTATGTTTGTGATTGTCTTTAGTGTTCGTGTTTGTACTCAACAACCCTTGGTTGTTATGTTAGTCCATGTTGGTCTACATTGACCGCGTTTGTTTGTGTTCGACCGTGTTTGACCATGTTTGACCGTGTTTGGCCATGTCAAGTCAACGACCCGTTGGTGCACTTTGTGTTGATTGTGATTCGGGTAACATTCGTGTCAGTGCTCGTCGTGTGTAAAACGCGCAATCGGGTTCGTGAACAACTTACTATTTACGGTAAGTTTCCATTTACGGCAAGTTTCATAACACATATCGTTTTTAAAGTTTTAGCATGCTTGTTAAGTCGTACGTGATCATGTTAACAAATACCACATTGTCGTACATAGTTAAATAATCATATAAGTCGTTTTTACATATTAAAGTTTCCTAACATGGAAAGTTCCTACATTTAGCATGTTTATCACATAAATTCATCTAGTGTAGCACACAATCATCATATCGCATCATATTAAGTCATTTGGCATGTTCAAAACATATCTAGCATTCTTAAATTGATATTTCATAAAACAAAGTTACTAAAAATAGTAACTATGACAAAATCATCCAAATAGTCCTCCTAAACATTTCTAACCCGTCTTTATATCCCATATCATTATATTATACTACTTAACAATATTTAAACATGTTAATATTACTCAAATCATCATCTAGTAACTTTTCAACTATAAAAGTTACTAAATATAGTAACTATGCTAACTATGACTATAATCAAGTCCAAATCACATTCCTAAGCTTCTAATCATCATATTATCATTCAAATAACAATCTCATACACATGCATGATCATATTTCATCCTACATCATCAAGATGTAACTATAAACTTACTATAAATAGAAGTTTATCATTTAATCACATTTTAAACCATTTTAAATATAACAAATCATGCTACGTACATCCCATATCATCAATAAACACATTTGAATATTCAAAATAATCCCAAAAGCCATGGATCATGCATGCATGTGGGTTTTTCACTTGTTTATAACCAAATCATGTATTTTTCACATACACCTACACATGGATCGTCTTAAATCCTCATAATATCATCATAGATCATCAAATATAGTAGATTTAATAGAAAACCCAGATTCAAATCATAGAAAATTCGTGCATGTATTGGATGTGTGCTTGCATATGAGTTTTATGCATTGCATGTGTGTCTATAAAAAAATTACTTTTTAAATGCATTAAATATTTCTAGTGCTTCCAAATCCCTGAGATGATCCCTTGTTTCTTGGTGAAATCAAGCGTTCTTGGTGTCCACGCGTAGCTCTTGATGTCCTCTACATAAAAGTACAACGGATCTAAGGATTTGGCCACTGAAAATCGAGGTAATGAGCTTGGAAAGTTCGAAAACTTAGGGTTTTTCACCTTGGAGTTTCTTAGACAAACCCTTGACCGGTTGAGAACCCTAACAACCTAACTTCACACATCTGTCGATCCTTCAGCACGTAACCCAGCCATAGAACAACTTGGAAACTCACAGGTCCGATGATGATGATGAGATAGAGCGGTTGAATTGACAGGTTTGTGGGATTCACTCAGGTGGCCGAACCTGTTAGCTCGCCGAACCCATCACCCTTGCGAACCTGCTACCATTAGACGAAGCTGGGTACCTCCACAAACCTTGGCCGCATGGGATGAGGGGAACGAACCTATCGAGGACGAACCTTCCTATCATTAGCTACTCATGCTGCCCAACGAACCTTCTGACCATCACCGAACTATTTTGGGCTGTGAACCTCGGTGGAGCGAACCTTACATCGTGCATGGCGAGCCCTTAGCCGAACCTGTTGCATGACCTTCGAGATCCAGCCGAACCCTTTTCCAGTCACCGAACCTGCACTACCAGCCAAGGTTTAGCCGAACCTATGAACAACACCATTATGGCCGAACCTTTGAGTCTCATGCGAACTAGAGATAGGCGAACCTACCCCTTGTCTTCGTAAAAAGGTTCGCTGGACACTATGGGCAACCGGATGAATAACCATCGGCCGAACTTTTCCCTCTTTGGCCCAATACGTAGTTCAATCACACATCTCATTCGGCCCATCTTATTTCCCGGCCCAATAGCCTACATCCGGTCCACGAAACAATTGTTTGGCACATGAAAGCTAATCTGGCCCATTTAGCTAGAACAACCCATGGAGCCTAATGTAGCCCACCATACCAAAGGCCCTAACCCAACCTAACGGCCCGTCCCTTATTGAGATTAGGTCAACATTCGGCCCAATTAATAATTCGGTCTACACGAAATAAGAAACTCACTCAGGTGATCAAATATTAAAGGTTTTAACAAGTGATTTCAAGGTGTCAAAGATAGATGGGACAATGAGGATAGAAAACTATGTTACAAGATACTAAGAGTTATCAATCTTTAACTTAAAACCTAAATTTTATACTTAGAATCTCATTTCGTTATGACATTAACTTATGAGATATCAAAACACATAACAAGTATACAGGGTCGAATAATGACCAAGGACGAGGAGTGTTAGCCAACCTTAGGGCTAACACCAACACACACACAAACAATCACTCAAAGACTCTTATGTATAAGTTAAAATACAACGTCAAATAAATACAGGATCGTGAAAACAAACTCAAGTTCAATCAAGAGCGCATGCATTCTTCGTTTAAGCTAAGTCAACCACTTCAATAACAAGGTGAGTTCATATGCCCCTTTTCTTTAATCTTAACTGATTTTAAACTTTCGGGGCTTAGAACATGTTACCTTTATTTATTTAAAAGTTTTTCTTAACATATTTCTTATACTTTGATTTAGATAATATTAAATTGCTTATTATCGCTTATCATTGTATGCATGCTTATGTGATCATGATATGACAGGGAAAAACTAAGATGAGTATGATAAGAAAATTTCATAATTCATCAACAAACTAGAATAACATAGCTGTAAGATTATATCTCACAACCCTTAGTTATTCTTACATGAACAAACATTGGAATAATCACAGGCAAACATAAGAATGTTATGAAGATAATATATATCTTTATAATAACATTCAACAGAAGAGTTAAGTAGGTGTAATAGGACAAGTTCTTATAACACTTCGCTTTACAACTCAACACATATTATAGGGTAACACGGAACAAGAATCATCCACCACCTGAGTCGACTAAGTGTAATAAGACTAGTCTTATCACAGCTTAGTGACAACATGGTGATTATATGGAATAACAAGGAATGATAATCATGATAATATAACTTCATGATAACAACATCATTCACACAATAATTAACAAAATGTAATAAGACAAGTTCTTATTCAACTTTGTTAATAACAATGAGAACATATAACATTGAGAACCATAAAATTAATGAACACAATTACAATTAATTACTATTGAACTGTTGTATTATATCATTTCAATCATGTGCCATTTATGCAATTGATCATGTAAGCCCCTTTATAATCGCTGACCAGTTAGTTTGACGTGACTAAATCGACGATAGCATAGTGGTACCATAGGTTTGACAAACATCCGGCCAGTAGGTCGGTATGTTACTCGTAATTTCAATTGGCCGGTAACGTATGACCGGTAACAGGGCGACTTCAAGTCAAGGTCTGGGAAGCGTCACATGGTGATATTAATCTGCAGGAATATTGTAATTATTCCAGCGGGATCCTATTGACTAGTAGGTTGAGAAATTGATCTTCTCTCATGTTCCACTACTAGTAATAACTTTCGTTGAGGTCTATGGGAATACAAATTGGTAGAGGTAAATTGGAGTACATCGTAATCTGATTATGTGAGGACCACAATGGACTCCCATTTAGGCTCTATGCACTTCAAGTTGAGAACAAATGACAAACGGTTAACTAACACTCTTAATATTTAAAAGTGGTTAACAGTTAACCCCACAAGCAAAAGAATAATACAAGGAACAGATTTAATTAATCTAAACTCCTTAACACATAAAGGGTTATCAATACTTCGGGTCGATAACTAAACCCCTATATTATATTATTCTACATGTGATACGACAGGTGAATTACAGCTGGGTGATGAACATAATCAGATGGATACACATTAACAAGTTAAACATATGGGAAATGGAAATGGAAATCCATAGTTGTATTGCAAGTAGTGTGAAACTTGATTGAGCATGTGGTGGGATGGCGTCTGGATGCCCTATATATAAGCATGCTTAATCCGGCGTCACACCATTTGTACATACAACTAGGGAGAAGCCATTGGGTGGAACAGGTGAATCAATTATCACAAGAATCATGTGAAACATTGTGACTGTGCTATGAACATTCAAGGTTTTCAATTACAATATTTATGAACTCACCAACCTAGTGTTGACTTTGTTTAAATGCATGTTTTCTCAGGTGACGAACAGGTGTAGTTACTGATATGCAAGAACTAAGCTAGTGGACTTTCAGAAGACCTAGCTTCATTTTGTGTTGCATACTTTTGATTGACAATTACAGTGAATCATCTTTTGTATATCTTGTACAGATACAAGATATAAACTCATTGATTCTTTTGGATAGATTTACTAGATTAAATTATGAACGATACATTGTAATTTAATCTTGTAATTCTATATCATTGTCGTGTTAGCATTTCTCATTTATTTATCATGTGCTATGCAAACAATCTGATCATTTCGATTATCACAAGGATATCGCGCCCCGGGAACCTTCCGCCGGACGGGAAAGCTGATCCGTTCCCGCGGGCTCGGGGTGTGACATTTGTGTGCATGTATGTGTTAGCCCTAAAGTTGGCTAATACTTGTGAGTCTCGGTCTTCATTCGGCCCTGATTTACTTGTTATCACTTATGTTACTATGACATGTCTTCATATTATATGTTAAGTTTACTTGTTGCCATCATTAGACTCTTAGTAATTTGTTGCATCATAATTGTGAAAGTTAGAGTTTCAATCATTTTCTAAGTATAACACTTAGATTTATACTCTAAACTTAACATGTGTTTATTGGATTAATTTGTTTCATTATTGTTTCTAATTTCTTTCACCACCTTTGTAGTAAAAATAACGATTATCATCCATATATGTTATCATCAATGAGTTGGTTTATGTATTTGTTTCCATTTAATGCATGTGGGCCGAACAAGGAGTGGGCCAAGGTAGTCACATGGGCCAATTGTTTGTTCTTGGGCCGATTAATTAGACCAACTATGGCCATGGGCCGCATGGGGTGATATGGGCCGAGGGCACTCTGTTGGGCCGAAAGGGTGTGAGTCCAGTTCAAATTTTCCAGCGAACCTATTGGTTCAGGGAATAGGGTTTGGTGGTGATGGTTCGTGGTTTGCAGGTTCGCCTTCCCTAGGTTCATGAATCCGTCTCTGGTTCGATCAAGGATCAATATAGCTGGTTGAAGGTTCGCTCATGGTAGGTTCGCCATTAGGGTTCGGTTGAGTTAGGTTTGCAACACAGGTTCGTGGCTTATGTTTTCTCATCTAAGGTTCGTGGATACACTGGTTCGTGACTGCATGATGATTCGGGACTCCTAGGTTCGCCACCTAGGGTTCGCAGGTGTTGAGGTTCGTCTCCCATGGGTTCGTCCAGCTCCTTGGTTCGTTTAGATGTAGGTTCGCTGGCCATGGGTTCGTGGATGGAGCATGCATGTTTGTGGATGATGCATGCAGGTTCATGGATGATGCATGCAGGTTCATGGATGATGGTTCACTGCAGGAGGTTCGGCTGGTCTAGTCTTCCACCAGCCCAAGGTTCGGCCGATCTCCATGTCGTCTTTCTGGAACATAACGTGCGTAATTTAGGTATTTTAAATGAAATAAATTTATTTTTAAAGTTTCAAAAGGTTGTGATTTCCAATAAACGTTTTATATTTATTTTCTTTATTTTATTATCGTTCGAGACGTTTTTCGTTTTCGTTTCGTCAGAACGCGTCACCTTCGCGCGTATTCGTTCGTATCGTCACCCGAACGAACACGACGTTGGTTTCACTTTCTGATTCTTGTTTTCTACTTTTCAGTCATCATTTCAGAAAGTTAAGCTTTCAGATTTATTCTTACAGATTGTCACCTATACGAATAATTCGTCGGTTTAGCATTCAGTAACGACATCCGTTATGGTTTTGTTCTGTTTAACCTCGCATACGTTTATACAAAATAGCATTAAATTAAGCATTTGTGTGTCAGTTCAGTGTTGTCTGATGTGTTTCTGACTGTCAAACCATGAGATTTGATCAGATTTCAGAAACAGTTGCATAATAGTTTGTGTTTAGCATCAAAATGTCAATAGCATACAATAGTTCACATAGTTTGTACCTGAGTTACTGTGCAAGTTACTGTGCAGATCACTGTTTCGGTAACGTTTCCGGCACTGATGTTACACAAACCCTGACCCGGGGCGGTGCACGCGGAAGTGAGAAGGGCGTCCCCTGGCCGCTGGCTCTGGGGGTCAGATTCGCAGATTTTATTTTTAAACTCCCAAAACACATCATTACCTCTACACACTCATTTTAACATATCCCACACTCAACCTCTCGGCCATTTCTCTTCCCAAAAAGCTGATACACCTTGATTTGACCCTTGGGAAGCCTTTGAAGACCTCCATTGAAGCTTGGAAGCTTGAGAACCACCAAGAACTTGAAGAAGAAGAAGGTTGTAGCTTGAACACCACCACTAGCCTCTTCTTTCTGTCAAACCCAGCAAATCCAGGAGGTTTAGAGGCTGATTTCTACATCATCTCAGGGATTTCGAAGCACTAGAAGGTAGTTCTAGCACCCTTGTAGCTTAAAACCACTTCTACACACACATGCAATGCATAAAACTCACATACAAGCACGCATCCACTACATGCACGAATTTTCTATGATTTGAATCTGGGTTTGCTATTAAATCTACTATATTTGATGATCTATGATGATACTATGAGGATTTATGACGACCCATGTGTAGATGTATGTGAAAAATGCATGATTTGGTCATAAACAAGTGAAAAACCCACATGGTCAAACACGGTCAAACACAAACAAACGCGGTCAATGTAGACCAACATGGACTAACATAACAACCAAGGGTTGTTGAGCACAAACACGAACACGAACACTAAAGACAATCACAAACATAAAACTTACTTAAGCCGTACGATATAGGTAACCGGTGAACGAGTCACCTAAAGCAAGTTACGCATTCTCAAACTATGACTAAGGTGAGTTTACAGCCCCACTTTTACTATTAACAGTTTTGTTAAATTTTTGGGGTGAGAATACTATGCAACTGTTTTTAAATGTATGACTGGTATGCTGTAAAACAACTTTTGAGTGTAACTGTATCGCTAACAAAAGTCCTCACACCCTTACCGTTAGTTGTGTAACAAACGAGTCGTTATTACGTAGTACTACTGGGCCTGACAAACCCCACTCAGCGCCAATGTTGACTGGAGGTCATAACGAGTGTAATATCGAGCTTTAGCTGGGTTCCGCAATAATCCAGGGAGGCAAACAACAAGTCTAAGTTTCGGTAAGATGAACTGACACACTCGGGATCGTAGATCCAACAAAACAACTTAACATATCCGGTATATATTTGTTTAATGCTTTCAACTACTTAAACCTATGAACTCACCAACTTTATGTTGACACATTTTCGCATGTATTCTCAGGTAACTGAACGCACGATGCTAGGATGCACTTGGAGTGGGACTTTTGAGGAGTCTGCATGCATTCCAACTAATATTTTGAACAATTCATGATTTGTATTTTAAGCAATGTAGTGTTAGACAATTAGATTTCCGCTGTATAACTTATTTACTTTCCAATGCTAAAACGATATTGAATCCGCTGTTTTATTAATGTAACTTGAATTTGAATATTAAAACTTTGTGTTTTCAAACGCATATAGAGTTTTTCTATATGACTATGAGCTGTGATTCTGGCCACGTCACACCCATGTGGACTAACACCACATGTGGGAATTTGGGGGTGTGACAGACTCGTATCAGAGCCTTGGTTACAGAGAACTAGGTTTGCATGTAGTAAACTTAGACTATAGCCATTGCTCAACATTAGACACAACACTAGTTTCACACAACACATCATGTGTATAATTTAGCAATACGCTTTGTGGCTTTATCGGGCACATTCGAATGCGCCTCTGGCACCCTTAGTAGGTGTTGACATTCGACGACATTTACAAACTGTGTAATGGGATTGGCGAAAGGACGAACTTAAAGGACTCATCTATGTTCTGAAGTAGGCTTCTCTAGCGCGAACTAACCCGAACCAAACGTCTTTTCTAACTTTTTTTTTTTGAGTGTAAACCCAGCCAAATGACGCATGTTTGTGGACTATAACCTTAGTATCGACACTCAGGAAGCAAACTTCGAACCCTAAGATGTTTAGTAGCTTGAGATTGAATGAACTAGAATGACTGTGTAAGATAAATTGACGATTATGGTGGCCAACGTAATCGTGAATTTATAGGTACATACGAATTATGGCAAATTCAAATGACACGCTACACCCACCAGGGAAACTATGTAGTACACCGCTGCTAGTGGAGATTCGAAATCCACTATTTTCACCAAATAGTTTACTTCCTTATTGTATTTAGTATTGTTAGAACCTATATGAGCAAGTGATGCTCATACAAATCACTATGGTAATAGTAACCTTATGAATTTTATGATCGTACATTTGAAGAAAATGATATATTTTCACTCTGTACATGCTAACACACAGCAAGCTCTAACATTAAGTGTTACAATATCTATTGTAGATAGATACTAACAAATGGCTGGTCGAGGAACGTATGTGCGTACTAATAACTAATCCATCAATTCTACTACTATCGAAGCCATGATAGAACGACGGGTTAACAAAGCTATTGCGGATTACGAGACTGCACGCGCAAACAATGAAATAAACAACGAGACTCAAAACAACTCAAAAGGATGCTCATTCAAAAACTTCCTTAGCTACCATCCTCTAACATTCAAGGGATCCGAAGGAGCAGAGGGACTGCTCCGATGGGTTAAGAAGGCCGAGTCGGTCTTCTGCATGTGCGAGTGTTCTGAGGGGAAGAAAGTGAAATTCGCTACCGGAACTCTGGAGGGACAGGCCCTCATTTGGTGGAACTCAAACATCCAGACACTAAGTCTGGAGACTGCTAACTCAATTCCATGGGAGAATTTTGTCAAGATGTTGAAGGAAGAGTACAGTTCCCAGAACGAAATCAAGAAACTGGAGGGGTTCTGGATTCACAAGATGGAGGGATCCGAAATCGAACAATACACCACTCGATTCCATGAATTGTGTAAACTATACCCAGGAATGGTGACCCCGGATACAAAAAGATCGAGAAATACATTAGCAGATTACCTAATCAGATCCGAAGCATGGTTACCGCAGCAGACCCCACTCTCATTCAATCCACTATTAGCTTGGCTCATCGTCTGATTGACCAAGCGGTAACACAGGGTAAGCTACCTAAGAGGGGTGAACATTTGAAACCCCAAAATCACAAGCGCAAGTGGGAACCTAGACACAACCCAACTCACTCCTCACAACAATTGCAATCTCATAACCGATCAGCATCGACTAGAAAATTCACCACTACGCAATCTGACGCCAAGGGAAAGAGTGACTACAAGGGGAATACCCTAGGTGCAACAGATGCTTATACCATCATTATGACCAGTGTGAGCAGTACCAATGTTGGAAATGCGGAGGACACGGTCATATGGACAGGAATTGTAGAAGCAAGCTAGTTAACATCAATATAAATCAGGACACCATAAAGGGATGTTATATGGGTGGCAGACTTGGGCACATGCGCAGGGACTGCCCTCAGCTGAAGAAAACGGAAGGAGGCGCAACAGAGGGCCATGCATTTGCGATTGACTCCGGAGAAACTAAGGATGACCCAAACATCGTAACCGGTACGTTTATTATAAAATAATGTCTATGCTAGTATGTTATTTGATACCGGTGCCAATATGGGCTTTATACCTAGTGGATTTAGTAAATTGCTTAACATGAACCCGACACCACTAGACTATAAGAACACCGTAGAGTTAGCCGACGGCAAGCTGATTGAGATGCAACACATTTTCAAAGGATACGTCTTGGTGTTGGCGGATTGCGAACTTGAGATCGACCTAAGGCCAGTAACTCTCGGGAACTTTGATGTAGTGGTGGGAACAGACTGATAACTACTAACCAAGCCAAGATCGTGTGCAACGAGAAGATAGTTCGAGCTACGTTGTCGAATGGAAACCAGATCCCTATTCAGGGAGAACGACGGAGATTAACGCTGAACATCATACCATGTATGAAGGCTAACAAGTACCCACAGAAAGGATACCCGGTGATACTAGCACTCATCACGGAACAATTGAAGAAGGAAAGAAATATAGAAGATATCGAAGTTGTCCGTCATTTCCCCAAATGCCTTTCCCGAGGATCTACCTAGACAACCACCAAAGCGACAAGTCGAGCTTCAGATATACCTCACACCAGGAGCCACCGCCAAAGCGCCATACCGAATGGCCCCAACTAAGATGCAAGAGATGTCTAACCAACTGCAAGGGTTGATAGACAAAGGATTAATCAGACCAAGCTTATCAACATGAGGAGCACCAGTTCTGTTTGTTAGAAAGAAAGAAGGGTTTTACCGAATGTGTATCAACTACCGAGAGTTAAACAATGTGACAATCAAGAATCGATACCCTTTACCACGAATAGAGGATTTGTTTGACTAGTTGTAAGGGTCCAGCTATTATTCGAAGATCGATTCGAGATCCGGTTACCATCAAATGAGGACACGAGAAGAGGACATTCCTAAGACAAGCTTTAGGACACGATATGGACATTACGAGTCTTTGGTCATGCCCTTCGGACCAACCAACACACCAGTCGTATTCATGGATCTTATAAATCGCGTGTGCAAGCCATACCTCGACGAATTCGTAATCGTGTTCATTGACGATATCCTAATCTACCCTAATAGTCAGGAGGAGCATGCCGAACATTTAAGGCTTGTCTTGGAGCTACGGAGGACCGAGCACTAATACGTGAAATTCTCTAAATGCGACTTTTGGATTCGCGAAGTCAACCTTCTTGGACACATGGCTAACGAGAAGGGAATACATGTAGACCCAGCCAAGTTGGAAACCATTAAGAACTAGGAAGCACCCAAGACTCCAAATGAGGTGCGACAATTCCTAGTACTGGCAGGGTACTACTGGCGGTTTATCGACGGATTCTCGAAGATCGCACAATCACTGACATCTCTCACGCATTAAGACAAGAAGTTCGAAAGGGGAGAGAAACAAGAATCTGCTTTCAACCTGCTGAGGCAGAAATTGTGCAGTACATCAATATTATCCCTACTGGAAGGATGATGACTTCGTAGTTTATTGTGATGCAAAGAAACAAGGGCTCGGTTGTGTGCAAATACAACGCGAGAAAATTTTAGCCTATGCGTCACGACAACTGAAAGTGCACGAGAAAAACTACACAACTCATGATTTGGAATTAGGAGCCGTGGTGCTCGCACTAAAAATCTGGCGACACTATCTATCTGGCACTAAGTGCACAATATTCACCGATCATTAGAGCTTACAACACATCTTTGACCAGAAAGAACTAAACATGAGACAACGCCAATGGGTCAACTGATATGCGATTATGACTATGCTAATAAGTATCATCCGGGAACAGCTAACGTAGTAGCCGACGCGTTGAGCCGAAAGGAAACAACCAAGCACGTACGTGCACTAGAATTAACAATGCATTCAGAGCTACCAAATCAGATATGAGCCGCACAATAGGAAGCCTTAAGGACCGAAAACCTCACTCATGAATCCTTGCAAGGCATGGATAAACAGTTGGAGGTAAAGACTGATGGAGCTTACTATCTTATGGATCTTATTTGGATACCACACTACGGAGGATTGAGGAAGGTAATGATGGACGAAGCACACAAAACCCGATACTCTACAGACATCTGGGTTCTGATAAGATGTGCAACGATCTGAAGATGACTTATTGGTAGCCTAACATGAAGTCGGAGATCGCGACTTATGTGAGCAAGTGTCTGACTTGTTCTAAGATAAAAATCGAATATCAGAAACCACCAGGACTGCTACAACAACCCAAAATTTCGGTATGGAAGTGGGAGCAGATTTCCATGGATTTCATCACGAAGCTACCCAAGACGGCGAGTGGTTGCGATACCATTTGGGTAATCATAGACCGACTCAATAAATCTGCACACTTTCTACCAATCAAAGAAACCGGAAAGTTAGATAGACTAACTCGAATCTACCTGAAGGAAGTGGTTTCCAGACATGGAGTTCTGATCTCCATAATATCTGACCAAGACAGCCGATTCACGGCGCATTTCCGGAAGTCTTTGCAAAAAGCGTTGGGAACGACGCTGGATATGAGCACTGCCCATCACCCGCAAACGGATGGGCAAAGTGAACGGACCATACAAACATTAGAAGACATGCTTCGTGCATGTATCATCAATCTTGGCATAGCTGGGAGACTCATTTGCCGTTAGTTGAGTTCTCATATAACAATAGCTACCACACCAGCATACAAGTTGCACCGTTCGAGGCACTTTACGGACATAAGTGTCGATCACCCATCTGCTAGGCAGAAGTTGGAGAAAGCCAACTGACTGGCCCCGAGCTTGTGCATGAAACGACTGAGAAAATCGTCCACGTACGCAAACGAGTGGCAACATCTCGAGACAGACAAAAAAAGCTACGCCGACAAACGCCGCAAACCGTTGGAATTCCAGGTGGGAATGCTCAAGGTCTCGCCCTGGAAGGGAGTGATTCGATTTGGCAAACGGGGGAAACTGAATCCACGTTACATTGGACCTTTTGAGATCACCAAACGAATAGGCCCCGTGGCCTACGAACTAAACCTGTCGAAGGAGCTGAGTAGTGTACACAACGTATTTCGCATCTCGAACCTCAATGAGCGTCTATCTGATGAAACACTTGTTATTCCTCTTGAGGAGATACAGATCGACGATAAACTTCGTTGAGGAATCGGTTGAGATTATGGACCGGGAAATCAAGAAGCTTAAAACTCAGCAAGGTACTGATAGAGAAAGTGCGATAAAATTCGCGACGCGGACCAGAATTCACGTGAGAACGTGAGGATCAGATGAAAAAGAAGTACCCACATCTATTCAATGAACAGAGAAACACTGACAACGTAAGCAGAATTTCTGGATGAAATTCTTTCTAACAGGGGGATGATGTGACGCCCCGCAAATTCTAGGTCAGCATCCTAATGTAATTAAATGATTATTAAATTATGATTGTATACGTGGCACTAGAATTAATTTAATTTAGTGTGACACGTGGCATTACAATACAAACTGACACACAACAGATAATTCGAGGAATTATCGGGAAACCGCACACACGTGTCAAAAACTCACGAACGTTGGTGAACGTCACAATCATTAGTCACACTGACATTTCACAAGTCAATTATGATATATTATTGACGATTAGAGTTCAAACGATGCACAAACGATGTGATACAGTCGAGAAACGAGGAGAAACAGGCCGAAAACATGAAAATAGGCTTATTGGACCTGTCAGGTGCGCCAGGCGGTACGCCTGAGCCCAAACCCTAACCCGGGGCGGTGCACGCGGAAGGGAGAAGGGCGACCCCTGGCCGCTGGCTCGTGCGGTATGCCTAGGTGCCAATGCACATCGTCAGGCGCTGCGCGTAGATTTTATTTTTAAACTCCCAAAACACATCATTACCTTTACACACTCATTTTAACCTATCCCACACTCAACCTCTTGGCGATTTCTCTTCCCAAACAGCTGATACACCTTGATTTGACCCTTGGGAAGCCATTGAAGACCTCCATTGAAGCTTGGAAGCTTGAGAACCACCAAGAACTTGAAGAAGAAGAAGGTTGTAGCTTGAACACCACCACTAGCCTCTTGTTTCTGTCAAACCCAGCAAATCCAGGAGGTTTAGAGGCTGATTTCTGCATGAGGATTTGAAGACTTGTTCTTCTAGAGAGAGACAACCGGGTTTATGTGCTAGAGAGAGAGAGAGATGTGAGGGAAATGAAGATAAACGGCTTCATTTAGAGTTTAAATACCCTGCGGGTATTCGGGTTCATTTCGGTTGCTCGGTTCGCGTTTTCGTTGCGTTTCCGGAACGTAACGCGTAATTTACGTGTTTTAAATAAAAATATTTGTTTTAATTATTTTGATGAGTTTCAAAATTGTAAAAATATAAAATATTATATTTTCTTATTTTATTTTCGTTCGCGTCGTATTTCGTTTTCGTTTCGTCAGATCGCGTCACCATCGCGCGAATTCGTTAGAATCGTCATTCGAACGAACTCGTCGATGGTTTGGCTTTCTGACTTTTGTTTTCTACTTCCTAATCATCATTTCAGAACGTTAAACTCACAGATATGTTTGTGTGAATCGTCACCCACGCAAACACACTGTCAGTTCATTATTCTGAAACGATACTGCAATATTGTTTTAAGTTCTTTTTCCTCACTGTCTGACTCAACTAAACATCCTGTTTTCACATGGTTTTTGTACTGATTTGTCGGCCATCTGATTCCTGTCATCTATGGATATCAGATCGCAACCGACTTGTTCTTGTCATATACTTGAACACTGTTGTTTCTCGTGATTTGTTTTGTTAACTGTACTTAGGTTTTCACCTAAATACTAACAACTATTGTTTATAATGAGTGTTGTACTTACGACATTTAAGTTTACACATAAATACGTACAACTGTTTCTTGTATTTCGAATTATGTTAATACAAGTACTGTTCACAAACATGTATTTACACATAGTAAATAGTGAAAGTACACATACCGTACGGACTTGCCGGACGATCTGGTACTGGATGTCACAACAAATCACTATGACTTATATTTATAAGTTACAACAACATGAAATCAATATAGGATCGTGAATACAACAACGAGCGCGTGCATTTCTTGTTTATACTTAGTCAACCACTTCAACAAAAAGGTGAGTTCATTTGTCCCTTTTCAAACATAATTTTTTTTACCTCGGGACTGAGAAGCATGTTATACATCTTAAAAAAGTATTGAAATGTGTTATAAATGCTTAAGCTTGTTACATTTATTCTAAAAGGTAAAAGCTAAGACTTTAACTTAAGTGCTAATGCTATAAACTACATGTTACAACTAGATGCTAATGCTAATGTTATAAATTACATGCTACAACTAGAGGCTAATGCTAATGCTATAAGCTACATGCTCAAACTATATGCCAAGGCTAATGCTACAAACTCTAAGCTCAAACTATATTCTAAGGCTAATGCTACAAACTCTATGCTCAAACTATATGCTATGGCTAATGCTACAAACTCTATGCTCAAACTATATGCTAAGGCTAATGCTATAAACTCTATGCTCCAACTTTATGCTAATGCTAATGCTAATTCTAATGCTAATGCTACAAGCTATATGCGAAACTATATGCTAATACTAATGCTAATGCTACAAGCTACATGCTAAACTGTAAGCTAATGCTACATGCTAATGCTACAAGCTACATGCTAAACTATAAGCTAATGCTACAACCTACATGCTAAACTATATGCTAATGCGAATGCTATGAACTATATGCTCAAACTATATGCTATTACTAGATGCTAAATGCTACACGCTTTGATTACATGCTAAATGCAAAGCTTGTATATATGCATGAGATACGTGAATGCCAAACTATGCTAATGCAAAGCTAGTATCTATGCATGAGATACGTAAATGCTAAACAATGCGAATGCAAATCTTGTGTCTATATATGAGATACGTGAATGCCAAACTATGTTAGAACAAGGCATGTATCTGCATATATGAGATACATGAATGCTAAACTATTCTGATGCAAAGCTAGAATCAATTCATGAGATACGTAATGGCTAAACTATGCTAGAGCAAAGCTTGTATTTAATCATGGGCTACGTAAATGCTAAACTATGCTAGAGCAAAGCTTGTACCCATGCGTGAGATTTGTAAATGCTAAACTACGATTCTGTGAAGCTATGCCCTATATATAAGCATACCGAATTGGATATTACAGGTGATGTTAATGAGGTTAAGGTTGTTACCGAAAGAGGTTTGCTAAAGCTATTTTTCAACTATTAAACTATATGAACTCACCGACCATCTCTCTATCAGCTAAACTCACTGAAGTAATGGTGAAGTCAGGAGTTTTGAAGAACGACTTGGGAAAAGCTAAAGAAGAGTCGTCAAAGAGGCCCGAACACCACCAAAAGAAGAAGCAAAAGGTCGTCAAGAACTATGTGATGGCCACCCCATTGAGACAAGCCCCTGCAGTACCTGCTAATACTGCACCCAAACACTATGTTGGAGTGCATCCTTAATGTTCACAATGCAAATATCATCATCCTGCTACGGTGCAGTGTAAGAAGTGCACCAACTATGGTCGATTTGGCCACTGGGTTCAGCAGTGACGTACTCCGGCCACACAAGCTACAAACAATGCTGCTAGAGCATTACCTCCACCACCAAACCTAGGCAATCACGACAACAAGAAGAAGGGATGCTATAACTATGGTGAAGTGGGTCATTTCTCCAGAGACTGCCCAAAGAGAGTGCAATAAGGAGCACAAGCATCTCGTGGAAGGGCTTTTGTGATTGGAGCCAATGCAGCACGTTAACACCCTAATGTGGTCACTGGTACATTTCTTTTACATGACTCTTATGCATCTATTGTGTTTGACACTGGTGCAGACCAGAGTTTTGTTTCATCTGACTTTGCATGCCAACTTAATCTTACTAAGGAATCTTTATACTCCCCTTATATTATCGAAGTAGCAAATGGAATACAAATCAGAGCTAGCTCTATACTTAGGAACTGCCCACTTACACTCACTGATCACACATTTGCCATCGACTTGATACCGATGGAGCAAGGCTTGTATCTACATGAATTTCAAAACTTTTATATATGAATGAGATACGTGAATGCCAAACTATGCTAGAGCAAGGCTTGTATCTACATATAGGAGATATGTGAATGCTAAACCATGTGTGTGCAAAGCTTGTGTCTATATATGAGATATGTGAATGCCAAACTATGCTAGAGCAAGGCTTGTATCTACACATATGAGATACGTGAATGCTAAACTATTCTGATGCTAAGCTAGAATCAATTCATGAGATACGTAATGGCTAAACTATGCTAGAGCAAAGCTTGTATCTAATCATGGGCTACGTAAATGCTAAACTATGCTAGAGCAAAGCTTGTACCTATTGTAACATCTGTGCCTGAATCGTTACCGGAACAGTAAACTGTACAGTAATTAGTACAGTAACTCAGGTACAAACTAGGAGAAATACTTAGAAGCTATTAACATTCGATGCTAAACATAAACTATCACACGATGTTTCTGAAATCCTGATTTAAACCTTAGTGTTAAACAGTCAGAAACACATCAGACAATCATGAACAGATGCCAACATGTTTGATTTTATATTATTAGGTTTAAACGTATGTGAGGATAAACAGAACAAAACAATAACAGTTGTTGTTACGGAAAGCTAGACTGACGAACTATTCGTATAGGTGACGATTTGTACGAATAGATTTGATAGTTTAACGATCTGAAACGATGATTTAAAAGTAGAAAACAAAATCAGAAAGTGAAATGTACGATCGTGTTCGTACAGTTAGCGCTCTGTACGAAGACGCGCGTAAGTGACGTTTTCTGACGAAACGAAAACGAAGTCGAATCGAACGAAAATAAATTTAAGGAAATGTAATATTTCCTGTTTTACAATTTTGAAACTCATCGTGATCAATTAAAATGAAACTGTTGTAATTAAAACGTGTAAAGCTTAAAAATACGCGAATAAATAATTAAACGCGTAAAAATTATAAATTTCGGCAAATCATTCAAGATTAATAATATTTAAAACATTTTTATATAAATAATTACCCTCTTAATATTTAAAATAAACTCCTTTTATTTAAACTACGTAATTACACGCGTTACGACCCGGAAACGCGACGAAAACGGGAACTGAGCAAACGAAACGAACCCGAATACCCTCGGGGTATTTAAACACCAAGTAAGCTTGATTATTTCATTTTCATCATCTTCTTTCTCTCTCAAGCACCAAAATCCCGGATTTTACATTTCACCACCATTTTTGGATCTTCAAACCTTCGTATCTCACTCGTTTGGAGACGAAATCGGACGTTCTTGGTGTCCACGCGAAGCTCTCGACTCCCTCTACAAGGAAGTACAACCGATCTGGAACTTTACTTAGCTATACTCGAGGTAATGATGCTTGAAATGCACGAAAAATAGGGTTTATCTTCTCTTGTTCGACCAAGACTCATGACCGGAAAATAACTCTTACACGCACACGTATTACACCTTTGATGGTTGTTATTCGCGTCCCCATACCCTAGGAACACCCACACATCAGATTTGCAGGTTGATGATGATGAACCAGTGCACAGGTTCGTGGGATTCGAGGCTGGCCGGACACTGCACCAGACGAACCCAAGCAGGTGCACGAACCCTCACAGGGCAATGAACCCCGGCGAACCCTACATGCACAAACAGCCGAATCTTTCAAAACCAATTGTGGCGAACCCTGGGAAGGACCTACGAACCTTACTGGACCAGTTAGCCGAACCCATGCATGAGTGCATGGGCGAACTTATGCCGAACCCTCGAGTGGGACGAGCCTTCGATTCCCATCATCTAGCCGAACCATGTATGGGTGGCGAACCCATGTCTGCCGGCGAACCCTGGACCCTGTAAGCGAACCAAAGCCGAACCATTTAGGTTCGGTTCCCAGTTGGCCGAACCCTTGCCCAATTAATCTTTAGGTTCGCTGCTATCATAGAAACTGAAATCCTAGTTTAGCCTGTGTGTTTCTTTCGGCCCAACTTAAAGGTATTCAGCACAACAAAGAAATCGGCCCAATATGGAGCCCATGCTATCTCGTTCGCAGCCCACACATTTGGCCCAAGTAGGAACTATGATCGGCCCATGAAAAATACTAACTGGCCCACTTTTATTCCTTGCGGCCCAATCCAATTTCGGACAAACAGTTGGGCCAATCATCGGCCCAATAGCAAGACAATTCGGCCCAACTCATCTTGGGTTGAACACTAGCCCAAATCGCTTGGCCCACACCTTTTGTTACACTTAATTGGTCCACGCGTTTACACGACATGTTTACTACTAGGTTGGCCCCAAAGGACGATCCGGCCCAATGAATTCAAGTGGTTCACGAAAACACGAACGAATGCTTAAAATCAGTGATAAAACGTGTACGTAAATTATTGCCTTAGCCATCACTAAGATGAGGATAAAGTGATTTGACAAATCATGCAAAGACTCAAGGTTCTAATTGGAAGTTTATAACTTCTAAACTAAACTTTAAGTCGAGAATGGGTAAACAATTAAAAAGAGATTTCATATTTCATTATATAAGTTATTGAATTCTGGGCCGGATAATAAACGAAACCACTAGATGCTAGCCAAATTAGGATTTATCAGGATCTAACACATGAAAACCTACACAAAGATTCATATGTATAACTTACAACAGCATGAAATCAATACAGGAACTTGAAAACAACAACGAATACTACAACGAGCGCGTGCATTCTTATATTTACCTAGTCAACCACTTCAAGCACAAGGTGAGTTCATTTGTCCCTTTTCAAACTTATTTGTTTTACTTCGGGACTGAGAAGCATGTTAAACATTTTCACAACATTATTGAGATGTTATTTAATGCTTTAAACATAAACTTGATACTTATGTTGAAACTTATTGTGAAACTTAGTAGTCATAGAAAAGCAATAGACTTGAACCATATACAATGAACTTGATGCTTGAAACCATATACTGGATGCTTATGAGACTTGATGCAAACTTATGGGATTCATGATGAAACAATGTGTGAACACTTGAAACTATATACATGAGGCTTACAATATAGATTTGGAGCCTAAACTTTATAAACTCTTATGATATAAGCTATGTGCTTAAACTATACAATCGAGGTTTAACTTATAAACTCTATGTTTAATTATATACAAAACCTTAAGGCTTTGAAAAGTTGTTATTGTCTTTGGTATATCCTCATCATTTAAATAAAACACTAATGCTTTATACAATTATTTCATAAAGTTATTGTACTACACCTTTAATAAAGTATTAAATTACTTTACACTTACAATGATTTGCTTAAACTTAACTGGAAACATATGTTCTTAGAGATACTTATATACGTGAGATGTCTGAAGACACGTGAATACCTGTTATACTTAGAATGCTTGAAACACGTGAATGCTTGATACATTTTGGAATACTTGAATGCGTAATATACTTGGGATACGTGAACATTTGGAATGCTTGATACATTTGGATGTCTGAATACTTGAATGTTTGAAACATGAGATGCTTAAACAAAAGACTGATTGACCGCCGCGTGTTGACCTGTGTGTCAACCCCTACTAGTCATCAGTGAAACAATGTGAATGCTTTAGACTTGTATGCATAAACTTTTGGACATTGTGAGACAGACTGTTGGCCGCCGCGTGTTGACCTGTGTGTCAACCCCTACTAGTCATCAGTGTTCTTCTTTGTCAGAGTCATGTAAGACAGACTGATTGGCCGCCGCGTGTTGACCTGTGTGTCAACCCCTACTAGTCATTCAGTGTTCTTCTTGATTCATCCATGGTGATGACAAGTGACTAGAATGATTGAGTTCTTCTAGTTGACTTTGTGTTAACTTGAAGGTTACTCTATCTAAACATGTCACGAGTCATAAATAGGATCATTATGGATGGATGCTGAAATCCTTAGGGTTTTTCAGCTGTCCATAATGGTGCCTATTAAGCTTGAGACTTATTCGTTGTGGAAATCAATAGTGTGGAGTGAAACGCTTAATTATCATTAATAACAATATGTTAAGCAGCCCGGTATGTGGTGGGACGGTGGCTGGGGCTTGTCCCCTACATATGCCCTATATATAAGCATACTTGGTTGGATAGCATAGGTGGTTGTTAGTGAGGTTAAGGTTGTCATTTCGGGGGAAACAAAGTAAACATTGGCAGGGAAACAAACGTTAAGAATCATATGTCATGAGATCAGAGTAGTGGGGATGAAATGCTTAATTATCATTAACAACAATATGTTAAGCAGCCCGGTATGTGGTGGGACGGTGGCTGGGGCTTGTCCCCTACATATGCCCTATATATAAGCATACTTGGTTGAATAGCATAGGTGGTTGTTAGTGAGGTTAAGGTTGTCATTCAGGGAATCAAAGTAAACAATTACAGGGTAATCCAATTCAAAGAATCAAACACTTGGAATCAAACATTGGGAGTCAAACATTTTGGGGAATCATATGGGTAGGATGAGACGCTTAATTATCATCAGGAACAATATACCATGTGGTTCAGTATGTGGTGGGACGGTGGCTGGGGCTTGTCCCCTACATATGCCCTATATATAAGCATACTGAATCAGATGGTATAGGTGGTTAATGGTGAGGTTAAGGTTGTCATTCAAAGGATTTTACAAACTACTTTTACACAAAAACTAAATGAACTCACCAACCATTGTGTTGACTTTATTTTTCTACATGCTTTCTCAGGTGACGCACAGGATTAAGCTAAGATTCAGGATTGTATGCTAGGATGCCCAGATATAGATCCTAGTTGACCTTTGAAGAAGCACATCTTTTGAGATAAATATGAATCTCTTTTGATATCTTGTACAAATACAAGATAGATATATTGATTCTTTTGGATAGGTTTACTTAGCTAAATTACTAAACATTGACCTTGTAATTTAACTTTGTAATCCTAGTTTATATTTTATTGTGCTTAATTATTCTTAATATTGATGCTATGTAAACAATCTGATCATCACGATTATCACCCGCGATATCACGCCCCGGGAACCTTCCGCCCGACGGGGACTCCGATCCAACCCCGCCGGCTCGGGGTGTGACACCTATGCATGAGATTGGTGAAAGCTAAACTACGATGTGTGAAACCATTATCCTTGTACACTATCTTAAAGGCTAAACTATGTGAATGCTATAAACTTGTAAACTTTTAAACAGTATGCAAAAGCTATGACGAAGACGGGATTGGGTTGTAGGTAAAACGCTTAATTATCATTAACAACACTGTCATATGTGATTTAGTATGTGGTGGGATGTTGGCTGGGCAGGCGGTAAGTTCGACCCTACATATGCCCTATATATAAGCATACCGAATTGGATATTACAGGTGATGTTAATGAGATTATGGTTGTTACCGAAAGAGGTTTGCTAAAGCTATTTTCCAACTATTAAACTATATGAACTCACCAACCATTGTGTTGACTCTGTTTTCTTACATGCTTTCTCAGGTGACGTACATGATTAAGCTAAGGCTCAGGATTGCATGTTAGGATGCCAGTTAGAGGACCTAGTAGACTTTTGGAAAGCACTTCTTTTGATATTGATGTGAGTCACTTTTGATATCTTGTATAGATACAAGATAGTAACCATTTGATTCTTTTGATAGGTTTACTTAGTTAAATTATCAAACATTGACATTTTTTATTTAACTTAGTAATCCTAGTTATATGCTATATTGTGCTTTAGTTATTCTCAATGTTGTTGCTATGTAAACAATCTGATCATTCCGATTATCACTCACGATATCGCACCCCGGGAACCTTCCGCCCGACGGGAAATCATATCCATCCCGCCGGCTCGGGGTGTGACAGATTGGTATCAGAGCTCTAGGTTATAGAGAATAATAGGTCATTTACTTGAACGGTTTGGCCTAGACTATAACTTAGGGACCCTCATGCAGAGAGCATAAGATTTAGGTTTGCATTGTGTCTTCTGCATTCGATCATTGCACTAACCAATATCCTTTTGGTTATGATCAGAATGCCGCCCAGAAGACAACCGACTCCACAAGCCTCAGCACCTCACTCATCGACACCTACACCACCTGATTCACCACCGCCACCTCCTCCTCCACTAAATCCTCCTCCTAACCGAAATGCAGCTCCAGCTCTCAACCCTGCTACCGTTGCTTTGGCAACACTTCTGAGCAGTCAACTGACGAACCAATTGAAGGATGTCATCCCAGAGATGATAAACAGGATACAAGGTCATGGCAACAATTCTGGTCACACTACGGAGGAAGCTAGTGGAAACATTGGCACTACTTCGGACTGCTCCTACAAGTCATTTGTAGGATACAAGCCGCCTAGTTTTACTGTGTTGAAGGAGCTGTTGGACTGATTATATGGCTGGAAAAGATGGAGACCACCCTGGACATTAGTTCTTGTCCAGAACATCATAAAGTTCGCTATGCAGCTGGGTCTTTTAGCAAGCGAGCTTTGACATGGTGGAACTCCCAGATCAGAGCTCGAGGTAGAGATGAAGCACTAGCTATGCCTTGGGCAGATTTCAAAATCCTTTTGAGGAATGAATTCTTTCCTAAGCACGAACTACATAAGCTGGAAGTGGAACTCTCAAACCATGTTATGAAGGGAGCTGATCACATGACATTCACCACTCGCTATCATGAACTGGTAGCTTTGGTGCCAGAGATGGTGCCAACTCTGGAGAAGCTAATCGATAGATATGTGGTAGGATTACCCTCCTGCATACAAAGCATCGTGCTGGCTGCAAACCCTGGTACTCTAGAGTCAGCCATCTCCTTATCAGCTAAACTTACTGAAGTAATGGTGAAGTCAGGAGTTCTGAAGAAGGACTCGGATAAAGCTAAAGAAGGGTCGTCAAAGAAGCCCGAGCCCCACCAAAAGAAAAAGCAAAAGGTCGTCAAGAACTATGTGATGGCCGCTCCTCTAAGACAAGCTCCTGCAGTACCTGCTAATGCTGCACCCAAGAACTATGTTGGAGTGCATCCTCAGCGTACTCACTGCAAATATCATCATTCTGCTACGTTGCAGTGTAGCAGATGCACCAACTGTGGTCAATTTGGCCACTGGGTTCGGCAGTGCCATACTCCCGCAACACAAGCTACAAACAACGCTGCTAGAGCATTACCTCCACCACCAAACCCAGGTAACCCCAACAACAACAACAGGGGAAGCTATAACCGTGGAGAAGCGGGTCATTTCTCTAGAGACTGCCCAAAGAGAGGGCAACAGGGAGCCCAAGAACCTCGTGGACGGGCCTTTGTTATCAGAGCCAATGCAGCACGCCAAGACCCTAATGTGGTCACTGGTACATTTCTTTTACATGACTCTTATGCATCTATTCTGTTTGACACTGGTGCAGGCCAGAGTTTTATTTTATCTTACTTTGCACGCCAACTTAACCTTACTGAGGAAACTTTAGACTCCCCTTATATTATCGAAGTAGCGAATGGAAAACAAATCACAGTTAGCACTATACTTAGGAACTGCCCACTTACACTCACTGATAACACATTTTCCATCGACTTGCTACCGATGGAGTTGGGCAGTTTCGACATCATCGTTGGGATGGATTGGTTATCTCTCAATAGAGTGAAAGTCATCTGTTCCGAAAAGCTACATCGGATTCCATTGACGAGTAATCGTGTATTGGAAGTTCGTGGGGATCAAGCGAAGCGAAGTGTCAAAATCATATCATGCATCAAAGCGCGTAAGTGTCTACAGAAGAAATGTATAGCTTTCTTGGCTCACGTGGTAGAGAAGGAGAAAGACAAGAAAACGATTCAAGACGTGCCGATAGTAAAGGAATACCCCGAAGTGTTTCCTGAAGACCTACCCGGTTTGCCACCTGTGTGACCGGTAGAGTTTCGTATTGATTTGATTCCTAGAGCAACACCTGTTGCTAAGTCTCCTTACAGGTTAGCACCTTCGGAGATGCAGGAATTGTCGAATCAACTACAAGAGCTACTCGACAAAGGTTTCATCCGACCGAGCTACTCACCTTGGGGAGCTCCGGTGTTGTTCATGAAAAAGAAGGATGGATCCTTTCGTATGTGCATAGACTACAGGGAGCTAAACAAACTAACCATCAAGAATCGGTATCCATTACCGAGGATTGATGATTTGTTTGACCAACTGCAAGGAGCTCAGTACTTTTCGAAGATTGACTTACGGTCCGGGTACCATCAGCTCAGAGTTCAAGACGAAGACATACCAAAGAAGGCGTTTCGTACCAGGTACGGGCATTACGACTTTATGGTGATGCCTTTTGGATTGACGAATGCACCTGCGGTTTTTATGGATCTGATGAACCGAGTGTGCAAGCCGTATCTAGATCAATTTGTCATTGTTTTCATTGATGACATACTGATCTATTCAAAAAGCAAAGCAAAGCAGAGCACGAGCAACATCTTAGAATGATCTTGGAACTGTTGAAGGAAGAGAAACTCTATACCAAATTCTCTAAGTGTGAATTTTGGTTAAAGGAGGTTCAATTTCTGGGTCATGTAGTCAACAGCAAGGGATACTTCGAAGACACCTGTAACATCAGCGTCGGAAGAGTTACCGGAACAGTGATCTCTATATTAACTTGCACAGTAACTCAGGTACAAACTACGTGAACTATGTATATGCTATTGACAATTGATGCTTGACACTAAAACTATTATGCTATTGTTCTGAAATCTGATTTAACCTCATGGTTTAACAGTCAGAAACACATCAGACAACACTGAACAGATACACAAATGCTTGATTTAATGCTATTATGTATAAACGTATGTGAGCTTAAACAGGACAAAACCATATCGGTTGTTGTTACAGAATGCTAAACCGACGAATTATTCGTATGGGTGACGATCTGTACGAATAAATCTGAAAGTTTAACGTTATGAAATGATGACTGAAAAGTAGAAAACAAAAAAAAATCAGAAAGTAAAACCAACGTAGTGTTCGTTCGGGTGACGATTCGAACGAATACGTGCGAAGGTGACACGTTCTGACGAAACGAAAAGGAACAACGAAACGATCGATAATAATTTAAGAAAATTGAATATTAAACATTTATTCGGAATCATAATCTTTAAAACTTTAAAAATAAATTCACTTTATTTAAAATACATAGAATACGCGAAATGGTGAGTGAGTTAATGAAACGCTTAAAATAACTAAATTCAATAAAATAAATCATGAGAAGTTAATTTAAAAGATTTACTAGAAATAACCACCTTCCAAACATTTGAAAATAAAGTCTTTTATTTAATTTACAAAACACGCGCGTAACGTGCCAGGAACACAATGAAAACACGAACCGAGCAACAAAAACGAACTCGAACACGCACGGGGTATATAAAGACTAAATGAGGCTATTTTCTCATTTATCACACTCATTCTCTCTCTAAAAACCTCACTCCCGAACCTTTCTCTCTCTCTAAAGTTTACACCTTCAAATCTCCATAACTTGCTCATTTGGTGGTGAAATCTCGAATTTTTGGTGTCCACACGTAGCTACCAACGTCCTCTACATAGAAGTACAACTGTTCTGAAGGTTTAACCGCTGAAAAACGAGGTATGGAAGCTTGAATCACATGAAACTTAGGGTTTTCACCTACCTTTTTAGTTCCACTTAACCCTAATCGGTCAACTCTCTTCCACCATGAATCCTATGACCATGAGAGAGACCACTTTAGTGTAATATCACCAGGAAGCCCACTTTACAACAAAGGGTGATCGGGGAAGATGATGGTGATCCGTTGCAGCTCACGAAGGGACCAGGTCGGCGAACCTGCGTAGGGCCGAACCTCTTCTTCTCCTAGTGTGCATGGAAGTCACAAACCTCATGAGGACAAACCTATCAACTTCACGAACCATTATCCCTGGCCGAACCTTGCCTTGGTTCGCCAACCACTATCACCGAACCTGCTGTCTTCACCGAACCCAGGGAGCCACGAACTAAGGAACCACGAACCTCTCACCATCATGGACGAACCTACCTTGGTCGAACCCCTTGCATGGCGAACCCCCCTTCATGCGAACCTTCCTCCTTGCGAACCTAACCAAGGACCGAACCCTATCTACACGAACCATTAGGTTCGTTGAGGCCTTCACTGGACTGAACCTTAGACAAATTAGTCAATAGGTTCGCTGGAAAAAAAATTCGAACAGGACTCACACCCTTCGGCCCAACTGAATAACCTCGGCCCATATCAAACCATGTGGCCCATGGCCATGGTTAGTCTCATTAATCGGCCCAAGAACAAGCAATTGGTCCCTGTGACTACCTTGGCCCATTTCTTATTTGGCCCAACCTATCATTCGGCCCACATTCCATTTGTGCAAGATCATCATTCGGCCCACATGCAACAATTTGGCCCACGTAGGATAACTTGAAACAAAGACATCAAGTCCATTTCAATTGAAAATGTGCATGGGATATACAAATGGAAACTACAAAGGTGGTGGGATTTATTGGGTTTAAATACTAAGTCTCACATCAAAACAAGTAGCCCCAATGACAAAGTTTTGGGATTACAATAATGATTTAAAGCTAAACGTATAACATAAAGGCTTGTCACAATAAAAGCTTAAGTGATTAAGTGGAAGTAAAATCCTTAACTAGCAAACGAGGCCGAATGATGATCAACATCACTAAGTGTTAGCCAAATTTAGGGATAACACTAACACTTACACGCACACAAATCACTACAACATATACTTATAAGATACAGCAACATGAAAACTTTACAGGATCGTGAATACAGCAATAAATACTACAACGAGGGCGTGTCTTCTAGTTTAAGCTAAGTCAACCACATAAACAACAAGGTGAGTTCATTTGTCCCTTTTCAAACATATTTGTTTTTACCTCGGGACTGAGAAGTATGTTATACATTTTAAACAAGTATTGAAATGTTTTATAAATGCTTTTACATGTATTCACGATGCAAATACTAATGCTTAAGCTTGTCACTCTTATTCTGAGAGCTAAAGGCTAAGACTTAAACTTAAGTGCTAATGCTATAATCTACATGTTACTACTAGATGCTAATGCTAATGCTATAAGCTATATGCTCAAACTATGTGTTAATGCTACAAACTTTAACTATACGCTAAAGCTAATCCTACGAACTACATGCTCAAACTATATGCTAATACTAGATGCTACATGCTACAAGCTATGATTATATGCTAAATGCTAAGCTTGTATCTATGCATGAGATACGTGAATGCCAAACCATGCCATTGCAAGCTGGTATCTATGCATGAGATACGTGAAAGCTAAACTATGCAAATTGCGAAGCTTTTATCTATCTATGAGATATGTGAATGCCAAACTATGCTAGAGCAAGGCTTGTATCTACATATAGGAGATATGTGAATACTAAACCATGTGTGTACAAAACTTGTGTCTATATATAAGATACGTGAATGCCAAACTATGCTAGAGCAAGGCTTGTATCTACATACATGAGATACGTGAATGCTAAACTATTCTGATGCTAAGCTAGAATCAATTCATGAGATACGTAATGGCTAAACAATGCTAGAGCAAAGCTTGTATATAATCATGGGCTACGTAAATGCTAAACTATGCTAGAGCAAAGCTTGTACCCATGCATGAGATTGGTGAAAGCTAAACTACGATGTGTGAAACTATTATCCTTGTACACTATCTTAAAGGCTAAACTATGTGAATGCTATAAACTTGTAAACTTTTTAACAGTATGCAAAAGCTATGACGAAGACGGGATTGGGTTGTAGGTAAAACGCTTAATTATCATTAACAACAATGTCATATTGTGATTTAGTATGTGGTGGGATGTTGGCTGGGCGGGTGGTAAGTTCGACCCTACATTTTCCCTATATATAAGCATACCGAATTGGATATTACAGGTGATGTTAATGAGATTAAGGTTGTTACCGAAAGAGGTTTGCTAAAGCTATTTTCCAACTATTAAACTATATGAACTCACCAACCATTGTGTTGACTCTGTTTTCTTACATGCTTTCTCAGGTGACGTACATGATTAAGCTAAGGCTCAGGATTGCATGTTAGGATACCAGTTAGAGGACCTAGTAGACTTTTGGAAAGCACATATTTTGATATTGATGCGAGTCACTTTTGATATCTTGTACAGATACAAGATAGTACCCATTTGATTCTTTTGATAGGTTTACTTAGTTAAATTATCAAACGTTGACATTTGTAATTTAAATTTGTAATCCTAGTTATATGCTATATTGTGCTTTAGTTATTCTCAATGTTGATGCTATGTAAACAATCTGATCATTCCGATTATCACTCACGATATCGCACCCTGGGAACCTTCCACCCGACGGGAAATCCGATCCGTCCCGCCGGCTCGGGGTGTGACAACACCGACGGAGATACGTTCCTTTCTAGGCTTAACAGGCTATTATAGAAGGTTTATCTCAATCTTTTCTAAGATAGACCTGCCACTCACCAAGTTAACACAGAAAAGCGAGTCGTTTGTTTGGGAACAGAAGCAAGAAGATGCCTTTCAGACTTTGAAGCAAAAGCTATGTGATGCTCCAATCTTATCTCTCCCAGACGATTGTGATGACTTTGTAGGGTACTGTGATGCATCCCATCAGGGACTCGGCTGTGTAATGATGCAACGAGACAAAGTTATCGCGTATGCCTCGAGACAACTGAAGATTCATGAGAAGAACTACACTACTCATGATCTGGAACTGGGAGCAGTGGTATTCGCATTGAAGATTTGGAGACATTACTTATATGGCACCAAGTGTACCATATTTACTGAACACAAGAGTCTGCAGCACATACTCGATCAGAAGGAACTCAACATGCGATAGCGACGTTGGGTTGAACTTCTGAATGACTACGACTGTGTAATCAAGTACCATCCGGGCAAGGCGAACGTTGTAGCTGATGCCTTGAGTAAGAAGGAACGGGTCAAACCCTTGCATGTCAGAGCAATGGGGATGACTGTGCAGACAAGCTTATACGACAACATTATACAAGCACAACAAGAGGCTGTTGAACGAGGAAACCTGAAGAAAGAACTAGATTGTGGAGCAGAAAAGCAATTTGAAACAAAGCCTGATGGAATCATCTACTTCAAGGATCGTGTATGGATTCCTGCAGTGGATGAATTGAGAAAGCTTATCTTTGATGAAGCACACAAGACCAAGTACTCTATGCATCCCGGTGCTGATAAAATGTACCAAGACTTACGGGCGTTTTATTGGTGGCCAGGTATGAAGAAAGACATAGCTGAGTACGTTGGTCGACGCCTCACATGTGCCAAAGTGAAGGCGGAACACCAGAAACCGTCAGGTTTACTGGAACAGCCTGAAATTCCACTTTGGAAGTGGGAACAGATAGCTATGGACTTTGTCACCAAGCTACCCCGCACTTCCAGTGGTCATGACACTATTTGGGTTATCATTGACCGATTAACCAAATCTGCTCACTTCTTGCCCATTCGAGAAACTTATACGATGGATAAACTGGCAAAACTCTACATCAACGAGATAGTGGTACGCCACGGTGTACCATTATCTATCATCTCAGATCGTGATAGCAGATTCACAGGTTCTGGCAATAATTGCAGAAATCTCTAGGGACACACTTAAATCTGAGTACGGCTTACCATCCACAAACGGATGGTCAGAGCGAACGTACTATACAGACCCTGGAGGACATGTTTAGAACCTGTGTTTTAGACTTCGGTGGGAATTGGGATTCTCATTTACCACTGATCGAATTCTCCTACAACAACAGTTATCATAGTAGCATCGGATGTTCACCGTTCGAGGCTCTCTATGGTCGAAAATGTCGATCACCGATCTGTTGGTCTGAAGTGGGAGATAATCGAATAACTGGGCCAGAACTCATTCAAGAAACTACAGACAAAATTGCTCAGATACAACAAAGGCTACAAGCAAACCGAAGCAGACAAAAGAGCTATGCCGACAAACGGCGCAAGCCGTTGGAATTCCAAGTGGGAGACCGCGTCATGTTAAAGGTACCCCATGGAAAGGCATAGTCCGTTTTAAAAAGAAAGACAAACTAGCACCACGATACGTGGGACCGTTCGAGATCATCGAGCGCATTGGTCCTGTGGCGTATAGACTAAGGTTACCTGATGAACTTAGTGGTGTACATGACGTGTTTCACGTCTCAAACTTGAAGAAATGCGTTGTTGACGAATCGCTCGTCATACCAGTTGAAGAAATTCGATTGGACGAACATCTACACTTTATTGAGGAACCTTTGGAGATTATGGATCGCAAGGTTAAGAAACTGAGACGAAGCCGTATTTCAATTGTCAAGGTTCGTTGGAACTCAAAGCGTGGACCCAAGTTTACTTGGGAACGCGAGGATCACATGAAGTCTAAGTATCCCCAATTGTTTACAGAGGAGGCCGTACCGGATAATGATTCTTAAATTTCGGGACGAAATTTCTCTAACAAGGGGAGACTGTAACATCAGTTACGGAAACATTACCGGAACAGTGATCTGCACAGTAACTCAGCTAGAAACTATGTGAACTATTGTATGCTATTGACATTTAGATGCTAAACACAAACTATTATGCAACTTTTTCTGAAATCTGATTAAATCTCATTGTTTGACAGTTAGAAACACATAAGACAACACTGAACTGACACACGAATGCTTAATTTAATGCTATTTTGTATAAACGTATGCGAGGTTAAACAGAACAAAACCATAACGGATGTCGTTACAGAATGCTAAACCGATGAATTATTCGTATATGTGACGATTTGTACGAATAAATCTGAAAGTTTAACGTTCTGAAATGATGACTGAAAAGTAGAAAACAAGAATCAGTAAGTGAAACCAACGTCGTGTTCGTTCGGGTGACGATTCGAACGAATACGCGCGAAGGTGACGCGTTCTGACGAAAAGAAAACGAAAAAAGTCTCGAACGATAATAAAATAAAGAAAATAAATATAAAACGTTTATTAGAAATCACAACCTTTTGAAACTTTAAAATTAAATTTATTTCATTTAAAATACATAAAATACGCGCGTTACGTTCCAGAAACAAGACGAAAACGAGAACCGAGCTACGAAATCGAACCCGAACCCGCACGGGGTATATATACTCTAAATGAACTTTTTTTCTCATTTAATTCACCCTCCCTCTCTCTCTCTAAACTCACCAACTCGTTTTCCTCTCTCTCTCTCTAGAAGAATCACCTTCAAACCTCAAGATCTAGCTCAAATCTTGGTGAAATCTCGCATTCTTGGTGCCTAAACGAAGCTCTCGATCTCCTCTACCTAGAAGTACAACCGATCTGTGGATTTATCCACTAAAACTCGAGGTAATGAGGCTTGAATCACACGAAAACTAGGGTTTTTGGCACTTTGTTCGCACTTAATCCTCAACCAGTTATGTTAGCCACCTCCGAGATGGTTCCACACGTCCTGGACCTTAGAACGAACTAGTAGGGAATGGGTAAGCCGAGGTGGAGCTTGCTTGATGCAGAAAATCAAGGATGACGATGATGAAGATGAAGATGCTAGTTCGTGACATGGAGATCAGCCGAACCTTGGGCTGGTGGAAGACTAGACCAGCCGAACCTCCTGCAGCGAACCATCATCCACGAACCTGCATGCTCTATCCACGAACCCATGGCCGACGAACCTACATCTAAACAAACCATGGAGCTGGACGAACCCATAGGAGACGAACCTCAACACCTGCGAACCCTAGGGGGCGAACCTAGGAGTCCCGAACCATCATGCAGCCACGAACCAGTGTATCCACTAACCTTAGCTGAGAAAACCTAAGCCACGAACCTGTGCTGCAAACCTAACTCAACCGAACCCTAATGGCGAACCTACCATGAGCGAACCTTCAACCAGCTATACTGATCATTGACCGAACCTGAGATGGAGTCACAAACCTAGGGAAGGCGAACCTGCAAACCACGAACCATCACCACCGAACCCTATTCCCTAAACCAATAGGTTCGCTGGAAAATTCGAACTGGACTCACACCCTTTCGGCCCAACAGAGTGCCCTCGGCCCATATCATCCCATGCGGTCCATGGCCATAGTTGGTCTAATTAATCGGCCCAAGAACAAACAATTGGCCCATGTGATACCTTGGCCCACTCCTTGTTCGGCCCACATGCATTAAATGGAAACAAATACATAAACCAACTCATTGATGATAACATATATGGATGATAATCGTTATTTTTACTACAAAGGTGGTGAAAGAAATTAGAAACAATGATGAAACAAATTAAGCCAATAACCACATGTTAAGTTTAGAGTATAAATCTAAGTGTTATACTTAGAAAATGATTAAAACTCTAACTTTCACAATTATGATGCAACAAATTACTAAGAGTCTAATGATGGCAACAAGTAAACTTAACATATAATATGAAGACATGTCATAGTAACATAAGTGATAACAAGTAAATCAGGGCCGAATGAAGACCGAGACACACAAGTGTTACCCAACTTTAGGGCTAACACAAACATGCAAACAAATCACTACGACTTATATTTATAAGTTACAACAACATGAAATCTATACAGGATCGTGAATACAACAACAAATACTACAACGAGCGCGTGCATTTCTTGTTTATACTTAGTCAACCACTTCAACAATAAGGTGAGTTCATTTGTTCCTTTTCAAACATATTTGTTTTTACCTCGGGACTGAGAAGCATGTTATACATTTTAAACAAGTATTGAAATGTGTTGTAAATGCTTAAGCTTGTTACATTTATTCTAAAAGCTAAAAGCTAAGACTTTAACTTAAGTGCTAATGCTATAAACTACATGCTACAACTAGATGCTAATGCTAATGCTATAAATTACATGCTACAACTAGAGGCTAATGCTAATGCTAATGCTATAAGCTACATGCTCAAACTATATGCTAAGGATAATGCTACAAACTCTATGCTCAAACTATATGCTAAGGCTAATGCTACAAACTCTATGCTCAAACTATATGCTAAGGCTAATGCTACAAACTCTATGCTCAAACTATATGCTAAGGCTAATGCTACATACTCTATGCTCAAACTATATGCTAATGCTAATGCTAATGCTACAAGCTATATGCAAAACTATATGCTAATACTAATGCTAATGCTACAAGCTACATGCTAAACTATAAGCTAATGCTACATGCTAATGCTACAAGCTACATGCTAAACTTTAAGCTAATGTTACATGCTAATGCTACATGCTAATGCTACATGCTAATGCTACATGCTAATGCTACATGCTAATGCTACAAGCTACATGCTAAACTATATGCTAATGCGAATGCTATGAACTAGATGCTAAATGCTACACGCTATGACTACATGCTAAATGCAAAGCTTGTATCTATGCATGAGATACGTGAATGCCAAACTATGTTAATGCAAAGCTGGTATCTATGCATGAGATACGTGAATGCTAAACAATGCGAATGCAAAGCTTGTGTCTATATATGAGATACGTGAATGCCAAACTATGCTAGAGCAAGGCTTGTATCTGCATATATGAGATACGTGAATGCTAAACTATTCTGATGCAAAGCTAGAATCAATTCATGAGATACGTAATGGCTAAACTATGCTAGAGCAAAGCTTGTATCTAATCATGGGCTGCGTAAATGCTAAACTATGCTAGAGCAAAGCTTGTACCCATGCCTGAGATTTGTAAATGCTAAACTACGATTCTATGAAGCTATTATTCATGTACAGCTTACTTAAAGGCCAAGCTATGTGAATGATATAAACTTATAAACTTTTAAACAGTATGCTAAAGCTATGATGAAGACGGGATTGGGTTGTCGGTAAAACGCTTATTTATCATTAACAACAATGTCATATGTGATTTAGTATGTGGTGAGACGGTGGCTAGGCGGGCGGTAAGTTTGACCCTACATATGCCCAATATATAAGCATACCGAATTGGATATTACCGGTGATGTTAATGAGGTTAAGGTTGTTACCGAAAGAGGTTTGCTAAAGCTATTTTTCAACTATTAAACTATATGAACTCACCAACCATTGTGTTGACTTTGTTTTCTTAAATGCTTTCTCAGGTGACGTACAGGATTAAGCTAAGGCTATGGAATGCATGCTAGGATGCCCAGTTAGAGGACATAGTAGATTTTGAAAAGCACATGTTTTGATGAACATTGTGAATCACTTTTGATAGGTTTACTTAGTTAAATTATCAAGCATTAATAGTTGCAATTTAACTTTGTAATCCTAGTTTGATGCTATATTGTGCTTTAGTTATTCTCAATGTTGATGCTATGTAAACAATCTGATCATCACGATTATCACTCACGATATCGCGCCCCGAGAACCTTCCGCCCGACGGGAAAGTCGATCCGTCCCGCCGACTCGGGGTGTGACAGTTTGGGCTCAGGCATACCGCCTGGCCCACTTGACAGGCCCAATAAGCCTATTTTCATGTTTTCGGCCCGTATCTCCTCGTTTCTCGACTGTATCACGTCGTTTGTGCTTCGCTTGAACTCTAATCGTCAATAATTTATCATAATTGACTTGTGTGTCAGTGTTTGTACTGTATTGCCACGTGTCACACTAAATTAAACTAATTCTAGTGCCACATATACAATCATAATTAAATAATCATTTTATTACATTAGGATGCTGACCTGGAATTTGCGAGGTGTCACATTTTTACATGATGGTCACTTTCATTCTCTACCCTAAGAATGAATGAATTTAGGGTCTCAGCAGTTTCATCCTTGGTACTTAAGAAAAATACCCAGGTGTATCGAGAGAAATCATCAGTGACCACCAAGCAATATGACATTCTACCAAGACTTTTAACACTTGTTGGGCCAAACAAGTCAATGTGAAGTAAATGCAGGACTGTTGTGATTGAATTTATTTCTTTGGCATGATGAGATGTTTTGTGCTGCTTACCTTTTAAGAATGAAACACATTTATCAACACAGATGAACTCTTTTGTTGGTAAACCAGTTACTAAGTTATTTTTAACAAGTTTATTCATGTTCTTAAGGTTTACATGACAAAGTCTCCTATGCTAAAGAGATGATTCACCAAGTGAAGCTTTTGAGACAAAGCAACTTATATTACTAAGTGGTGCAGTTGTGCTCATATCTGGCATGTACATGTTGTTTCTTCTTGGAGCCCTGAGCAGAATAAGATCATTTGAGACTACAAATCTTGGCTTCAGAACAATGCATTCATGCTCAGTAAACAACATGTTGTGCTTTTGATCACACACCTGTGATACACTCAGTAAATTGTAATTTAGTTCCTTTACAAAATGCACATTCTCAAAGCTTACCTTGCCATTTGTGATTGTGCCCCTACCTGTAATGTAACCTCCTACCAGATCACTTCCAAATGCAACAGACCCTCCAAAGAATGGTTCATATTTGTGCAGGTGAGTCTTGTATCCTGTCATGTGTCTGGAATAGCCGCTGTCAACAATCCACAAGTTGCTCTTTGATTCCTGCTGTCCCTGCACATGACCAGAAGTGAATTAGTTCCTGATGGGAACCCAAGCCCATGTGGTCTTGGATTTTCCATTAGCGTCATTCTAAGTAAATTTCTTTGACATCATCCTTGGTGGAACAGATGATGAGTTTGTTGTTGGTGGGATAGATGGTTGAACAGTTGATTCAGCTACTTCCTTCTTCCATATCTGCTTGACTTTTGAAGTTATCGGAAGAGCTTGATTCTTTTGACAGCCATTGGAATCACCTTTAGCCTTCCCTTCCAATGACTTGGTTTTTGCTGGTAAGTGGGACTTTTCTTCTGATATTCTTCTTCCGAAGAGATAAGATTTCTTGGGTTTGTAGGAAGCCTTCTTTGCATGTGCTTCCGATGCTTTCTTTCCTTCGGAAGCATTCTTGTTTTGTTTCTTCCAACTATCAGAAGTACTTGCTTTTGATACTTTCTTGACTGAATTTCTTCCTTGTTCTTCCGAAGAAACATATGACTTGCTCCAGCTCTTCTTTCTTCCTCTACCTTGAGTTTCAGAAAACATTCTGCTTCTTGGATTATAGAATCAATCAGCAGCAAAGTGATTCTTCTCACCACACATCAGACACACAGTCTGATTGCTTAGAGATTGTTGATACTTGTTGAAGAAGTTTGAGCTTTGGTTCACAAAGGTTGATTTTTTGGATGTTCCAACAGGCTTGTTGGCTGGGTGATTTACTTGTATCCCAAAAAACTGGCTTTTCTCTCCTTTGATCTACCCCTTTTGGACTTGTCAGATGGACAAGTAACATAGTCATCTGAGGAGGTACTCCCAGTTTGTATGTTCTTAGCTTTGACAAAAACTGATGAATGTTTCTTAGTTTTCTTATTTATTTTCTTAATTTTCAAAGTTGCTTTTTCTGTTTCTAAGTTAATGGGAGTATCATCCTCATCTGAGCATGTTGAGTTATTTGGGTTCAGATCAGAGAGATCATCATCTTGATCCACTTTGTGTATGTCCAACTCATCATCATACACAAGTTTAATTTCTGGTTTACACCTAATCTCCACCATAGGAGTATAGGCAGATGGAGGCTCTACCTTGTTATAACCCAAACCAGCCCCTCTTTTCTTTACTAACTCAGCTGTGTCACTCATTCTGAAAAGTTTTTCATACATTTCACCTTGGCTTAAAAATTTGTCTCTGTAAGACTCAGCCAATACAAGTTCTGTCTTGGTAGTGGTTAGTCTTTCTAAAAGATTGTTAATTTGACATTGTTTGTTAGTGTCTTCATGTTTTAAGCTAGAAATGGTCTTTTCCATTTCTTCAATCTCTTCTTTGTAATTTCTTTCAGATTCAAAGAAATTTGCCTTGAAAACTTGTAAAGACTCAAGTTCATTACAGAGTTGAGAGTTTATCCTTTTATAAACATTTAACTTCTCTAGACATTCAGGTGTGCACATATCATCAGTTATCTTAAATGAAGAAGTTGATTCATTTGCCATCAAAGCACTGTTGGAGATGGAAGCATCCTCAGCTTGAAAACTCCAATCTGCAAAGTCTTGTTCTGCAATATTAGCACTGTTTGATGAGCTTGATGGTCTTTGATGCGGTTGCCCAGATGTTGATGGCTGAGTGCATGAGGATTTGCATTCACTGGCAAAATGCCCTAACTGTTGACAGTTGAAGCATTTGAGCTTAGACTTGTCAAGCCCAAACCCAGTCTTCATGGTGTGCTTTTTGAACTGTCTGCCAGTTCTTTGATAACACTTCTTTGCTCTATAGGAGATCATGGCCATCTGATAATTGATGTCCATATCCTCAAGCTCATCCGCAGGAATGCTGTCTAAATCTTCCTGGCACAGGTGAAAGTAGTTGGTTTCCTCAGCCATAAAAGCTCCTTGCCCAGAGGTCAGTAGTGGAGCTGGGTTAGAGAATGGGTTTGAGCGTGTGGTTGATGTAGTTGGGGTTTCAGGGAAGGTGACAATGGGTGTGGAGGTAAGGCTGGTAGTTGGGTTGATAACTCTGGTAAGGAGGATTGTTAAGGGGTGCATAAAGAGCTGCTGAACCTAAAGATATATGACAAGGTTTAGGTTCCTGTGCATCTATTTCCATCTGGTAACCACTGAGTATCCCAAACAGTTCTCCAAGCTTCAGAGTTCTTAGATTTTCTGTTCTTCGAATGACAACAGAATATATGTTCCACGCTTGTGGAAGTGATCTAAGAAACTTTCTGATCACATCTTGGTTCTCCATTTTGACACCTGCAGCTACTAACTCATCAACCAACTAAACATACCTGCGATATTGAGAAGTCATCTTCTCATTGTTTTCTTGGCAGAAGTTCTCAAACTTCTGTTTCAGCATGTCCTTCTTATTTTCTTTGACATCTTCGGATCCTTCATACATTTGCTGTAGAGAGTTCCACAGCTCTTGAGCAGGTTTGCATTTCTTGAATGCACGTATGATAGAGTTGGGGATAGCCATCTGGATGAGCTACAACGCCTTCGAGTCCACCTGCATTCTCTTATAATCTTCATCTGAATAAAGAACTGGGTCTTTTGGCACATGTGCTCCACCGGCGCCAGCAGCAGTAACAGTTGGGATGAAAGGCCCTTCAAGAACTGACTTCCAAAGCTTGAAGTCTTGATTCCTAATGAAACCCTCCATCCTGACTTTCCATGTGTCATAGTTTTCTGGAGTAAACATTTGTGGCTTGTTGAGAGTACCATTCTCTGTATCATGTTTGTTTAGAGCAGCCATTTGATCAAACACAGAGGATATGAGGTTTGAAGTAATGAGATTTTAGAAGAAATAGAACTGGCAACTTAAGGATGATTAATCACTTAAGTTCAATAGCCAAGGCTCTGATACCACTTGTTGGATCGGGTTGTTAATTTCAAACAACACTTCACAAGTATTTCTTCCTACCAATCTAACAGATGTGGAATCTCTGTTAGAAGGATCTCTCAAACACTCAAGGTAAGCAAACAATCTTTGAACACAAGAATAAATTTCAAGCTCAAAGATATATTTCTCTCAAGGTAATACAAGTGTTACAGCAAGCAAGCACACTTAACAAGTTACAATGAGAGGTTATATAGCCAAGGCTACAACCGTATACTCGTAGGAATACAATTTGTGTATACTATACAATACACAAAGTAAAGCTTATTCTAGTGTCTAAAGTGTCTTAACAGGCTAAGACACTCAATTACAATGATTACACTTATAGACATTGACTTTACAAAAGACTAGCTAAATACAAAAGACATTTAATGTTTTGATCTTAAAAGGCTTCGGGCAATCTTTTGCATTTAATGCTGCTGAGGAGAAGTAAGGTGTTGTGTCTGACTCTCGGTATGTTATCTTTGTTTTGATCAGACCAACATGTTTGTTGTCAGCACCTTTTGTACCATAAAGGGTAATCAGCTACAGTCTTTGTCAGAGAATTATCCTCAGAAGTCTTTGTCTAAGAAGGATGATGAGGAGTGTCTTCGGAAGCTTTTCTTCTTCAGAAGCTTCAAGTCTTCGGAAGCTCTGAAGCTATAACTCTTCTAAGTGTTGGTCTTCCAAAGCATTTGTCTTGTACAGCCTTCGGCAGGAGTGAGTTATCCTTCGGAAGCAATGTTGCTTCTGAAGAGTAACACCTTTCTTCCGAAGGCTGTTAGTCTTTGTAGTTCCAGTACTTAGACAAATAAGAAGTTTGGTGAGCATCAGCCTTTATTAGTCTTTACAGTTAGGTCTGCATGTGTCAAGATCGGGTAGTCTTGAAATAGCGCAACTAAAGCGTCAAATAATTCAAGTTATAAAACTTAAAACACAAAAAGAAACCTTGATTATTACCAGTTGTCCCAGCTGACAATTGGGACTCTTACTTACCATCGATCGAATTTTTGAACAATAACAGCTATCATATGAGTATTAACATGGCACCTTTTGAAGCTTTGTATGATCAAAAATGCCTATCACCTATTGGTTGGAGAGATATTGGTGAAGCACACATCACTAGCCCTGAATTAATTCAGGAAACATCTAACAAGATCAATCAAATTCGCTATAATATTCACATAGCAAGAGCCGACAAAAAGAGCTATGCTCACAATCACCGAAAACCCTACAATTTCAAATTGGTGATCTTGTTCATCTCAAGTTATCTCCTTGGAATGCTTGATTCGTCTTGGGAAGAAAGGGAAATTAGCTCCTTGTATGTGGGTCCTTTCAAAACCATTGAACAAATCAGTAAAGTGGCTTACAAACTTGAACTACTAGAAGAACTTAGTAATATACATCCTACTTTTCACGTGCCAAATTTGAAGAAATGTCTAGCCGAAGAAAATATTCAAAATCTGATCGACAAAATGCACATTAATGAAACGAAGTGTTTCGTAAGGAAACATGTGGGAATCATGAAACGTGGCGAGATCAGCTTAAACGCAACAGAGTAACTAATTTCGAGACGAAATCTTCTTGGATAGGGAAGATTATAATATCCCGGATTTTTCAATGGTAACTCCATTGATATTTTCCGATTTGTAATTATGACAAGATTTAATATACTGATTTCATGAAAAAGTATCTCAACTAAAGTTATCATCATATGTATATATACCTACATTTATAGGGGAAAGATCAAATAAAAAGTCTTTTTTGCCTAAGAATGTTAAAAAGGATTTTTAAAACCATCATAACTGTAAAGACTAATAAAGGCTGATGCTCATCAAACTTCTTATTTGTCTAAGTACTAGAACTACAAAGACTAACAGCCTTCGGAAGGAAGGAGTTACTCTTTGGAAGCAACATTGCTTCCGAAGGATAACTCACTCCTGCCGAAGGCTGTACAAGACAACTGCTTCGGAAGACCAACACTTAGAAGATCTAAAGCTTCAGAGCTTCCAAAGACTTGAAGCTTCTGAAGAACAAAAGCTTCCGAAGACACTCCTCAGCATCTACCTTATACAAAGACTTCCGAGATTAATTCTCTGACAAAGACTGTAGCTGATTACCCTTTATGGTACAAAAGGTGCTGACAACAAACATGTTGGTCTGATCAAAACAAAGATAAGATACCGAGAGTCACACACAACACCTTACTTCTCCTCAGCAGCATTAAATGCAAAAGATTGCCTGAAGCCTTTGAAGATCAAAACATTAAATGTCTTTTGTATTTAGCTAGTCTTTTGTAAAGTCAATGTCTATAAATGTAATCATTGTAATTGAGTGTCTTAGCTTGTTAAGACGCTTTAGATACTAGAATAAGCTTTACTTTGTTTATTGTCTAGTATACCCTACTTGTATTCCTATGAGTATAAGGTTGTAGCCTTGGCTATATAACCTCTCATTGTAACTTGTTAAGTGTTCTTGCTTGCTGTAAACCTTGTAATTTTACTTTGAGAGAAATATATCTTTGAGCTTGAAATTTATTCTTGTCTTCCTACTTGTGTTCGAAGATTGTTTGCTTACCTTGAGTGTTTGAGAGATCCTTCTAACAAAGATTCCGCATCTGTTAGATTGATAGAAAGAAATCTTTGTGAAGTGTTGTTTGAAGTTAACAACCCGATCCAACAAGTGGTATCAGAGCTTTGGCTCTTGAACTTCAGTGATTAATCATCCTTAAGTTACCGGTTCTATTTCTTCTAAAATCTCATTACTTCAAAACTCATATCCTTTGTGTTCGATCAAATGGATGCTCTAAACGAACATGATACAGAGAATGGTACTCTCGACAAGCCACCAATGTTTACTCCAGAAGACTATGACACATGGAAAGTTAGGATGGAGGGTTTCATTAGGAATCAAGACTTCAAGCTTTGGAAGTCAGTTCTTGAAGGGCCTTTCATCCCAACTGTTCCTGCTGCTGGCGCCGGTGGAGCACCTATGCCAAAAGATCCAGCTCTTTATTCAGATGAAGATTATAAGAGAATGGAGGTGGATTCGAAGGCGTTGTGGCTCATCCAGATGGCTATCCCCAACTCAATCATACATGCATTCAAGAAATGCAAATCTGCTCAAGAGCTGTGGAACTCTCTACAGCAAATGTATGAGGGATCCGAAGATGTCAAAGAAAATAAGAAGGACATGCTGAAACAGAAGTTTGAGAACTTCTGCCAAGAAAACAATGAGAAGATGACTTCTCAATATCTCAAGTATGTTTAGTTGGTTGATAAGTTAGTAGCTGCAGGTGTCAAGATGGAGAACCAAGATGTGATCAGAAAGTTTCTTAGATCACTTCCACAAGCGTGGAACATATATTCTGTTGCCATTCAAAGAACAGAAAATCTAAGAACTTTGAAGCTTGGAGAATTGTTTGGTATACTCAGTGCTTACCAGATGGAAATCGATTATCAGATGGCCATGATCTCTTATAGAGCAAAGAAGTTTTATCAAAGAACTGGCAGACAGTTCAAAAAACACAACATGAAGACTGGGTTTGGGCTTGACAAGTCTAAGCTCAAATGCTTCAACTGTCAACAGTTAGGGCATTTTGCCAGTGAATGCAAATCCTCATGCACTCAGCCATCAACATCTGGGCAACCACATCAAAGACCATCAAGCTCATCAAACAGTGCTAATATTGCAGAACAAGACTTTGCAGATTGGAGTTTCCAAGCTGAGGATACTTCCATCTCCAACAGTGCTTTGATGGCAAATGACTCAACTTCTTCATTTAAGGTAACTGATGATATGTGCACACTTGAATGTTTAGAGAAGTTAAATGTTTATAAAAGGATAAATTCTCAACTCTGTAATGAACTTGAGTCTTTACATGTTGCCAAGGCAAATTTCTTTGAATCTGAAAGAAATTACAAAGAAAAGGTTGAAGAAATGGAAAAGACCATTTCTAGCTTAAAACATGAAGACACTAATAAACAGTGTGAAATTAACAATCTTTTAGAAAGACTAACCACTGCCAAGACAGAACTTGTATTGGCTGAGTCTTACAGAGACAAATTTTTAAGCCAAGGTGAAAAGTATGAAAAACTTTTCAGAATGAGTGACACAGCTGAGTTAGTAAAGAAAAGAGGGGCTGGTTTGGGTTATAACAAGGTGGAGCCTCCATCTGCCTATACTCCTATGGTAGAGATTAGGTTTAAACCAGAAATTAAACTTGTGTATGATGAAGAGTTGGACATACACAAAGTGGATCAAAATTATGATCTCTCTGATCTGAACCCAAGTAACTTGACATGCTCAGATAAGGATGATAATCCTATTAACTTAGAAACAGAAAAACCAGCTTTGAAAATTAAACAAAGATATAAGAAAACTAAGAAACATTCATCAGTTTTTGTCAAAGCTAAGAACATACAAACTGAGAGTACCTCCTCAGATGACTATGTTACTTGTCCATCTGACAAGTCCAAAAGGGGTAGATCAAAGGAGAGAAAAGCCAGTTTTTCAAGGATACAGGTAAATCACCTACACAACAAGCCTGTTGGAACATCCAAACAATCAACCTTTGTGAACCAAAGCTCAACCTTCTTCAACAAGGAACATCATCAATAATCTCTAAACAACCAGACTATGTGCCTTACGTGTGGTGAGAAGAATCACTTTGCTGCTGATTGCTTCTATAATCCAAGAAGCAGAGTGTTTTCTGAAACACAAGGTAGAGGAAGAAAGAAGAGCTGGAGCAAGTCATCTGTTTTCTTCGGAAGAACAAGGAAAAAATTCATTTAAGAAAGTATCGGAAGCAAGTACTTCTGATAGTCGGAAGAAACAAAACAAGATGGCTTCCAAAGGAAAGAAAGCATCGGAAGCACATGCAAATAAGGCTTCCTACAAACCCAAGAAATCTTATCCCTTCGGAAGAAGAACATCGGAAGAAAAGCCCCACTTACCAGCAAAAACCAAGTCATCGGAAGGGAAGGCTAAAGGTGCTTCCGATGGCTACCAAAAGAAGAAAGCTCTTCCGATAACTTCAAATGTCAAGCATAAATGGAAGAAGAAGGAAATAGCTGAACAAACTGTTCAACCATCTATCCCACCAACAACAAACTCATCATCTGTTCCACCAAGGATGATGTCAAAGAAATTTACTTACAATGATGCTAATGGAAAACCCAAGACCACATGGGCTTGGGTTCCCATCAGGAACTAATTCACTTCTGGTCATTTGCAGGGACAGCAGGAATCAAAGAGCAACTTGTGGATTGTTGACAGCGGTTGTTCCATGCACATGACAGGCAACAAGACTCACATGCACAAATATGAACCATTCTTTGGAGGGTCTGTTGCATTTGGAAGTGATCCGGTAGGAGGTTACATTACAGGTAAGGGTACAATCACAAATGGCAAGGTAAGCTATGACAATGTGCATTTTGTAAAGGCACTAAATTACAATTTACTGAGTGTATCACAGGTGTGTGATCAAAAGCACAACATGTTGTTTACTAGGCATGAATGCATTTTTCTGAAGCTAGGATTTGCAGTCCCAAATGATCAGATTCTGCTCAGGGCTCCAAGAAGAAACAACATGTACATGCCAGATATGAGCACAGCTGCATCACTTAGTAATATAAGTTGCTTTGTCTCAAAAGCTTCGCTTGATGAATCATCTCTTTGGCATAGGAGACTTTGTCATGTAAACCTTAAGAACATGAATAAACTTGTTAAAAATAACTTAGTAACTGGTTTACCGACAAAAGAGTTCATCTGTGTTGATAAATGTGTTGCATGCTTAAAAGGTAAGCAACACAAAACATCTCATCATGCTAAAGAGATAAATTCAATCACAACAGTCCTGCATTTTCTTCACATGTACTTGTTTGGCCCAACAAGTGTTAAAAGTCTTGGTAGAAAGTCATATTGCTTGGTGGTCACTGATGATTTCTCTCGGTACACCTGGGTATTTTTCTTATGTACCAAAGATGAAACTGCTGAGACCCTAAAATCATTCATTCTTAGGGTAGAGAATGAAAGTGACCATCATGTAAAAATAATTAGATCAGATCAAGGAACAGAATTCAAGAACCGTATTTTAAATTCTTTTTGTGAATATAAAGGTATCACAAGACAATTTATGCTCCTAGGACTCCACAACAAAATGGTGTTGCTGAGAGAATGAATATGACACTAATTGAGGCTGCAAGGACCATGTTGTCTGATGCCAAACATCCAATAACTTTTTGGGCAAAAGTAGTCAATACTGCCTATTATGTCCAAAATAGAGTATTGGTAGTTAAGACACATGGGATGACTCCTTATGAAATTTTGCACAAGAGAAAACCATTCATTGGATTTCTCAAACCATTTGGATGTCAATGCACCATCTTGAATACTAAAGATCAGTAGCCAAGTTTGCTGAGAAATTAGCAGAGGGCTACTTTGTTGGGTACTCTTCACATGCAAAAGCATATAGAGTATACATCTAAGCTTCCAGAATTATTGAATAGTCTTCAAATGTTCAGTTCAATGAACATACTATCAATAAACCTGGAACTGGCCCTGATTGGTTATTTGATCTTGATAGCTTTACATATGCATTTAATCTGTTGAAAGAGTATGTTCCGGTTTCACAGTTAACTACCATAGACTCCTCCAAGTCCACAAGAGAAGAAGACTTTTGTGTTGAACTACCAAGAGCTTCAAGACAAATCTTGGCAGAATCCACTTTAGCACATGATGATGCTTCACAGTCTGAAATAGTAAACACCTCTCAGGCTGTTCCCTTAAGTGACTCTACTTCAGTTCCAGTGAGTCAAGAAGAAGGTGTAAGTCCTTCAGCTGGAACAAACCCTTTGGAAACTTCTTCTCTCAGAGAAAGCCATCCCACCACAGTCCAATCTCAGAAATCACAAGATCTGCCAGAAATCCAGCTTGAGGTGGTACTTCCTACCCTTGAGTCAAGCAATCTGGATTTATCTTCTCAGCTGGATGTTAATCCAAGAACTCGCATCCATAACACCCATCCAGTTGAGAACATTATTGGTAATGTTGAAGAAGGAATAGGGACAAGAAGTTCTATGCATGAAGCAAACATCTGTTTGTTTTCCTGCTTTCTATCCCAAATAGAAACAAAGAAAGTTGCTAATGCACTGAAAGATAGCAGCTGGGTAGAAGCCATGCAGAAAGAGTTTCTTCAATTTGAAAGGCAGGGAGTTTAGAAGATTTGCCCTTTACCTAAGGGTAATTATGCCATTGGAACAAAATGGGTGTTCAGAAACAAGAAGGATGACAAAGGTGTTGTCATCAAGAACAAGGCAAGGTTGGTTGTTCAAGGATACACTCAGGAAGAAGGCATAGACTATGATGAAGTTTTTGCTCCAGTTGCAAGAATTGAAGCAATTAGAAAATTTTTAGCCTTTGCAGCTGCCAAGAATTTCAAGGTTTTTCAAATGGATGTGAAAAGTGCATTTCTGTATGGAAGGATTGTTGAGGAAGTGTATGTATGTCAGCCTCCTGGATTTGAAGATCCAAAGTTTCCTAATCATGTCTGTAAGCTTGATAAAGCTCTATATGGGCTGCATCAAGCTCCCAAAAAATGGTATGAAACTTTATCTTCTTTTTTGTTAGCTAACAACTTCAAGAGAGGAACAATAGACAAAACTCTCTTTTTCAAGAAGTCTAATCAACATATCATGCTAGTTCAGATCTATGTTGATGATATTATCTTTGGTTCTACTAATGAATCTCTCTGCTAGGATTTTGAATCATTTATGAAGTCCAAGTTTGAAATGAGTTCAATGAGAGAACTCACTTTCTTTCTTGGATTACATGTGAAGCAAACTCCCACATGAATTTTTATTAGTCAATCAAAATATGTCAAGAACATTCTTGAAAGATTCAAGTTAATTGATTGCAAAGCCTTGGGTACTCCAATGTCCAAAACACCATCTCTGAGCCCTGACCTTGAGGGGGAGGATGTTGATCAACATCAATACAGGGCAATGATAGTCTCCTTGATGTATCTCACTACAAGCAGGCCTGATATAATGTTTGCAACTTGCTTGTGTGCAAGATTTCAGGCCAATCCCAAGACTTCAGACATGCTTGCTGTGAAGAGAATCTTTAGTCACCTCAAAGGAGCACCAGCTCTAGTATTATGGTATCCGAGAAATGAAGATTTTAAGTTCATGGCTTATACTGACAGTGATTATGGAGGTTGCAACATTAGCAAGAAATCCACATCAGGAGGATGCCAATTTCTCGGATCCAGAATTGTGTCTTGGCAATCCAAGAAGCAATCATGTGTTTCTACCTCTACTGCAGAGGCAGAATATATTGCTGCCTCTAGCTGCTGTGCACAAGTTATCTGGATTCAGAATCAGATGAAGGATTATGGAATAGAGTTGTTCAACACTCCTATACAAATAGATAACTCAAGTGCAATCTCCATCACCAACGATCTTGTCAAGCACTCAAAGACCAAGCACATTGATATCAGATATCATTTCATCAGAGATTGTGCAGAGAAGAAGCTAATTCATTTAGTCAAAGTTGATACAGAACACAATCTGGCTGATCTTTTCACCAAGGCATTTGATGAAGGAAGATTCAGGTATTTAATAACAGCCATTGGCACGATTAACTTTGAATAACTGAATTAATAAGGAATGAACAATTCTTTGGAAGATAAACTTAATATATCTTCTAATGAGTAATTACTCCTCAGAAGATAGTTTAAGTCTTCGGAAGCATTCTTCCTTCCTTATGTCGGAAGCATTCACACTTCAGAAGATAAACTACCTTCTGAAGTATTTCTCTTTCGATACATTATACCTTTAGAAGCTCAATCTTCTGAAGTTACTCTTCAGAAGAAGATGTCTTTCGAAGAACAATTTTTCTGATGAATTTCTCTAAACCTTCAGGAGATGTGCTTCTGATGATATATTTATATATTATTCGGAAGTAAGTATCTTCCGAAGAGAAATTTTTGTGTCTCATGAACTACTTCCAAAAGCAACATCTTCGGAAGTACCTTGGCCCTTAGAAAATTTTAAAACATTCATTTTCCCAGGGCTGTCATCGGAAGACCTTTTTCTGACATCCGGATCTCAAAATTTAATGTGCCTCTATATTAAATACTGACATCCGAAGGTATAAAAAGGTCTCCCCCTCGTCCACATTCTCTCACCGTTTCATTTCAAATCGATTTTCAATTTCTCTCCCAAATTAAACCTAAAACTTCTACAATTGCCATGGAATCCCTCGCCTTCAAACCTGCTCACAAATTAGCAGCGAAAATGTCATCCGACAATGACGCTGACTTTGCTCCGATCATCTCCTTTCTTCAAAGGAGCAGGTATCATTTTGCCTTAACTATCAAATCTGTGGTGTATGAGTCTCATCACCAACAGTTTTGGCACTCCTGTTATGTCGTTTCCTCCTCCAATGGAAGAACTCTTGCTGCTACCATTGATGCTCATCCCATTTCCATTTCGGTGGAGACCGTCTGTCAGCATCTTCATCTTTATGATGCTGGGGGAAGGGTCTCTTTCACCAGGGATGAGGTAGCATCGACCTTTAGGTCAATGGGGTACAAAGGTCCTCTCCCTACAACAACTTATTTGAAGGGTAGAGTGTCCTATAATTATAAGTACCTCATAAATTTTTTTTTTGCATTGTCTGTCCAATAAGACTTGTGGTTGGGATCAAGTTCTCTCTGACTTAGCCTCGGCTATTCATGGCTTGGTCTCAAACCAACTGTTTAATTTCTCTGCTTTCATTTTCAATAACTTGGCTGACAATCTTTCGTCGCCAAAGAAATTTTGTATGTACCCCATATTCCTACAGCATATATTCTACAGTGAGTTGGGATCATCCCTCTCACTATCTGGGAACATCTACAACATTCCCTTGGTCACTGCCAAGGTTTTTGTTCAACTAAAGAAGAAGAGTGCAGTATTCAGTGGAACCTTCACTCATCTTCTTTCTTCTATGGAGTTACCTACTCTAGAAGGTGACAGCTCTGTTGCACCCACAGATGCTAAACCCACACCTTCCCCATCTGTTCCATATCCCATTAAAATCACCTACAAATGCCGTTGAACCCCTGAACAACTCTCTACAGCTGTTCAGGTCCCTTCGTCTGAACCGATCAAGAAAAAAGGTGAAAAGAACTGCAAAGGGCACAGTTCCACCTAAGGTGCAAGCCACACCTGTTTTCTCTCCGCAGGTTCTTCCTCTAGAACCTGTGGCTGCCCTTCACCAGCCTGAAAGCCCTCAGAGTATGTCACCATACATACCTGAGAATACCCAAAGGGATACCCTAATCTTTGAGTCTGCTTCTTATCAAGCAACTCCACTAGTTCAGGGACAGTCTCCCAGGTCTCCAGGAGTCTATCACCCAGAAATGCCCCCCACTCATCCATTTAACTAGGCTCAAGGGATTTCTGCCGTAGCTTTGGATGACCCACTCTCTCCCACTACCCAAACACTAATGAGAGTGGTGACACAGCTACAAGCAAGGTTCCCTGACCCAGAGCCTGCCACATCAGAGGTTGACCTCAGGAGTGTAGAAGGGGTCAATGTAGTTGAGGTTGCCACTACTGTTGAACCTTCTCAGCTTCTTTAGGATAGTGGTACAGGCAATAGGACCTCCTCTGCGGCAACCCCGTTGGTGAGGACTTTTTTGAAGCCCTTCTCAATGAGGGGAATCCAGGGTGCCAAGAAACCACATTTGGTGGTGCAGGTGCAGGTGTAGGAGCAGGGCTCAGGACTCCATCGCCCAATGATTCCACTCAGGTGGATGAGGGCACAAACACCAAGGAATTGACGGCCAGCATCTCTGTTCTACAGGCCAGGGTAGCTCACCTAGAAGCTGAGGTTGCTACCCTGAGGCTAGAGGTCCAAGCCAAAGAGGCTACTATCTTGGACCTCGGGAAACGCCCCCCAATAGTTTGCGCTCCCTTCTGTCCTGATCCTACTGCAGTTACCTTTCTCTCTCCTGATGCTTCCAAAAAGGGGGAGAAGGCACCATCTATAGGGTTAGGATCAGAATCAGGAGAAGAGGAAGGTGCACAAGACTTCAACCCTTCCATAGTCACTTTGACTAATGAATGGGATGAATTCTTGGGCACTTACTTTCATCACTCTAGTACTTCCTCTTCCTCTTCTTCTGCTAATATAGAGGCTGCCATAGAGATTGAGCAAGAGCTCACAACAAATCTCTCTATGGAGCCCAGGTCCCCTGTTGGGACCTAACAGTCCCCTTCTGGGACTGAGTCTCCTTCTGAGACAGCAGCCCATGTTGCCATGGAGGAACCCATCCAAGAACAACCATCTATCTCCATGGAACCTGTGTCCCCTTCTGCGACAATGGCTGATGAAGACCTATCCTCTACTCCTAAACTCTCTGTGGATACCACTAAGGAATCTCCCAAGTTGGTTGGTCAACTGGATGAGGCAGTGAATGCTAAGGTTAACTCCGAAGCTATAGCTGCTTCTAAAGGCCCAGTCATACTTGATGATTCTTCCACAGAAGAGTTATTTTCCAATGAACCAACTGGTGAGGCTATAGGATCCATCTCCTCTGGGGTAAAAATGATGGACAAAGGTAAAAGGAAGCTAACCCTAGAGGAGAAAACAGAACAAGAGGAGAGGAGGCCTACGAAGAAGAAGGGCCGACCAGACACTTCCATGGATGATGAGTTTACAAGACTCTCTGCTCTTCTCCAGGAGAAGGGATATGATATTGATGAGGTGTTGCTCTGGTCGGTACCTCAGATGGCTGTCGAGCTGGACAGGGTGCAGCTGCAGGAACAGGGTGCAGCTGCAGGAACAGGCAGCTGCTGCAGCCAAAGCCATGGTGGTGCTGACAAAGAAAGAAAAGGAGGCCACTTACAGAGACAAAATGAAGGCCATCCACCTTCAGTATGGCTTCCATGCTCGGCGGCTTGGCCCAATGAAGAACTCAACCATGGATATGCACGTCAGAGATATAAAAGATAAGATTTCTAGAGGTGAGTTACCTTCTATGGAGCAGATACAGGCTCAGAGAACAAGCCTGAACTTAGGCTTAGGCTTAGGAGGAGCTACAATTGAAATACCCATCACTGGTGCGAGGATCAGAGAGGGTGAAAAGGTTATGTGTGGGGCGGCTACAAAGGCCATGTTCCCCAACATGTTCCCCCAAAACCCAAAAGAAGAACCTGTCTCTCCTCCATCAAGTCCCTCCTTTGATAACATGCCAATCTCCTCAATGATTAAGAACAACAAAGGTCAAAAAGCTGCAAAGAAACAACAATCAAAAGATCCTAATCCTGAGAGAAAATCAAAGGAAGATGAGAGGAGAGGGACTGAGCATCTTGGATCTAGGGATGCAGGTCCAGAGTCCACTGCAGGAACAGATGTAGGAGTAGGCTCCAATATGGAAGATCAAGAGGCCAGAGATCAGAGGAGTCAAGCCTTGGTCACAACCAAACCAAGGATGAAAAGAAAAAAGACCATGGCTAGAAGAAGAAAGAGAACTACCATCTCCTCTGACTCTGAGCCTGATTCAAAACCATGAGAGCCAAAAAGCAAACCAGAACACATTCATGCTTATATTCCAATAGTGAAGTGGAGCTTCAATGCACAACAAAACATGTTCATACTCACTAAAATCAATGGGGGAATAATGGTGATAGATCTGATTCAACTGATGGTCATAGTTGAGCCATTTGTATTTGATATTGAGAAACTCCCTCTTCATAATCCAGATGATGGACCAAATGGGAGAATAGCCAGCAAATGGGTAAAGGCTAGAGCTCAGGTTCTTAGGGGAGAGAGGGCTCCCAGAGTTGAAAAATAGGAAGTTTTGGTAGCATCAGCCTAGGGGGAGACTGTAAAGACTAATAAAGGCAAATGCTCACCAAACTTCTTATTTGTCTAAGTACTTGAACTACAAAGACTAACAGCCTTCGGAAGGAAGGAGTTACTCTCCGGAAGCAACATTGCTTCCGAAGGATAGCTCACTTCTGCCGAAGGCTGTACAAGACAACTGCTTCGGAACACCAACACTTAGAAGATCTAAAGCTTCAAAGCTTCCGAAGACTTGAAGCTTCTGAAGAACAAAAGCTTCCGAAGACACTCCTCAGCATCTACCTTATACAAAGACTTCCGAGATTAATTCTCTGATAAAGACTGTAGCTTATTACCCTTTATGGTATAAAAGGTGCTGACAACAAACATGTTGGTCTGATCAAAACAAAGATAACATACCGAGAGTCAGACATAGCACCTTAATTCTCCTCAGCGGTATTAAATGCAAAAGATATCAAAACATTAAATGTCTTTTGTATTTAGCTAGTCTTTTGTAAAGTCAATGTCTATAAATGTAATCATTGTAATTGAGTGTCTTAGGCTGTTAAGACACTTTAGATACCAGAATAAACTTTACTTTGTTTATTGTCTAGTATACCCAACTTGTATTCCTACGAGTATACGGTTGTAGCCTTGGCTATATAATCTCTCATTGTAACTTTTTAAGTGTGATTGCTTGCTGTAAACCTTGTAATTTTACTTTGAGAGAAATATATCTTTGAGCTTGAAATTTATTCTTGTGTTCCTACTTGTGTTTGAAGATTGTTTGCTTACCTTGATTGTTTGAGAGATCCTTCTAACAGAGATTCCGCATTTGTTAGATTGATAGAAGGAAATACTTGTGAAGTGTTGTTTCAAGTTAACAACCCGATCCAACAATAACCAACCCAAACGAACTCCGATTAAGCTCATTTCTATGGCATCGGAACAGTCTCATTCGAACACTACAATATTAGCGTTTAGGTTTTAAATTTAACAATTAGTTTTAGAGTTTGTGTTTTAAGGATTGATTTTTAGCTTTTAGGTTTTATCTTTAGCTTTAAGATTGTTTTCAAAGTTTTGATTTGAATTTTAGAGGTTTACTGTTTATGGTTTAAGTTTTGTGTTTTACTATTCGACAGCAGGCTCCAATGATGCAAAAAAAAGTTCAATCGGAGTTTGTTTGAATCGTTTTTCAAGTTTTTAAAAATCCTTCTTAGCCTTCTTACGCAAAATGAACTTTTTAGGGGAACATTCCCCTACATTTATATATATATATATATATATATATATATATATAGGGGATGGTTCGAATGTTAACTCATCCTTATTGCGATAACCGAATAACTACATCTTATTACTTTGAGGTCAACATTAAAGTAAATATAAAGATGTATGTTTTTTCTTATTTTTTTTATTAATATAAGTGGACCCTACATTAATTAAAAAATTAAAAAAACATACACCTTTATATTTACTTTAGTGTGGGCCCCAAAGTAATAAGATGTAGTTATTCGATTAACGCAATAAACATGGGTTAACATTTGATCATCTCCCTATATGCATGTGTGAGTGTGTGTAAGATAACTTTTATAAGTTTATGGATTGATTAAATTAAAACATTTACAACTATTATGAGTTTACAAATTTAATGTTTTGGGTAAAATTTTGATTTATAAAACTTAGTTAAGGAGTTTAAGTCCTTACCATTAAAAAGAAAGAACCATACGGACTTAATGTGTAAATTCTGGAAACCTTTACCCCCTCTTTTTCCTCCGGCCTATGTTTCCGGTAGCCTTATTTCCAGCGAAGCCGCTGGAATCCGGCCGGCGACTATGCCCACATAAAAACCCATTTTTAATCTGCCAAATCAACCGATTTTTACATCCCCATGATCCAAAACAACTTTCTAACGTAACTAGATGATTAATTGGTGGCAATTAACACATTTAAGTCGAATTTGATTATCACATAAACAAGAATTTAACCACGAATTAAACTTGACCGTTCGGATCAAAGTAGGATCAATAATCATAGTTTTTCTGTTTACTTCAACCATACGAAAGGAAACCCACTCACAATATGCCCTCACAACGCTCTGGATTCGTGAAACGATTAAAGAACTGCCACAACTCTCTTGAACTCGAACTAGATCGAAATCCAACCAAACCAAGTACGTTAATATATGGTTTGAATCGGTTTTTAATGTAGAAATAAACCCATCTATCAATTTAATTAACATCGACTTGACAAACGAATTTGGATCGATTAGGAACTAAGGTTCTTATACAAATATGGGTTCGTTCCAGATTGGATGTCATAACCTATATGGATGCATGGATTACAAGTAAAGCTCCCCTACTCAGCAGTTAAGGCACCGCTGAACCATGGAGTCCACCGAGGTTAGAGTCTAGGTTGGTCCGGCACTCCGGCTGGAGAGGTTTTTTTATTTTATTTCCTTTTTAATTCATTTTAAGCCATTTTAAATCATTTAAAAGTTGTAAAAAAATTCCAAAAATCTCAAAAAAATTTATAGAACAACCTAAATAATTTTAAGAGTTAAAAAAAATTTGCAAACATGTGCTTTATTTCTTATTAGATGTTGCAACCCTCCTTTTTATTTTTCAACTTCCAACCTTGTGTTTTTAAAAGTCTGCAACCTGTATCTATTTAGTTAAAATTAAAAAACTCTCTTAGTTTATCAAGGGTAAATTTGTATTTTAATATCTATTAAAATTAAATGGTGGCATATCTTTGAATCTACTGTAGGGTTTTATCATCAAAACCAAAATTCCATAATGAAACTACAAATGATACCTTACCTAGGGCTCACAGGATTGTTAATCAAAAAGCATAGGCATCCATCATCTTCAAAAAACTGCTGGCTGATGAAATGCAATGAAAATAAGGACAATGCATCATTTGATCATCTTCATATGGATTTATCATGTTATGTTTGAGATACAAACTATTTTTGAAACATCATAACTTCATGTTTATGGATAAGTGATGTGTATAGGCAGATTAAATGTGCATACACTACAAAAAAATTCACCTATAGCAACAACATATGTCATCGCCACTAAGTCGTCCCAATATCTTAGTCGCTATTGCTAAGACAAATCGTCACTATTGATGTCATCGCAATTTTGCAGGTTATAGAGACGAAAAATCGTCGCTATAGATGTCTTACACCTTTTTTATTTTTGACTTATTTTTATTCACTTTATTATTAAAAAAATCAAAATTATTTTTGGAAAATACCTATAGCGACGATATGTGGTCGCTATAGCTCCTGGTTAAAAAGTCAGACTTTCATTTGTAGCAGCGACGTGTCATCGCTATATCCCCAAGACCAGTTTTCATTTTTTTTTTTAATTTTCCAGTTTTTAACATGTTCAAACCTGCTATACAATAATAGTTTCAAGTTTAAATATTCAAATACATTCACACATTCATATTTTTATAACCAAACCTAAAAGTTATCGAATTGTGGTCGCTATATCATAAAAGGTCAGAAAAATACTTTTAAGCTATAACGATGTGACAGTTGTGTTTGAGAATTACGTCATCAATGATCGATAGTACATTTAGTCGTGTTTGAAATCCACGTTGATTTAGCAATTGTAATTATTACAGGTTGATAGTATGCGAGAACCGGTGAACATAGGTGAAAACCGTGCGCGAAACGGAATTCCGGATTATCCGGAATTGCAAAACGAAGAAAATTATAAAAATATCAAAATTCGTGATGCTAGGCGTTACGCCTAGTCCCAGCCTCCCACGCTAGGCGATGCGCGCGGGTGGAAACAAATATCTGGAATCCCTTGGTCCGCGCGCTACGCCCCATGCCAAACGCCCACGCTAGGCGGTACGCCTGGCCTATGGCGATTTGAAAAATCCTTTTTCTTCATCAGATTTCATGCAACTTAATTTCTATCTTCATTTTTTGCGAACAGCAGCACCAAAACTCGCCCAACTGAAATTTGCAACACGTGTGCGTTCTAGTAATATTTAATACAAGCAGAACAGTAATAACTATAAGAACGAGTAGTTGCTTTAAGATAGGAAGAGATATCATATCATGTTATGTTGAACATTATTATTCAATATTCATTTCATGATATTGATATGGAAATTGTGTTTGTATAACAATGGCAAACCCATGTGAACGCTACATATACAGGCAGATCCGTCAGAAGCATCTTCTGCACCATCCTTAGTAGTATCTCAGATTTTACAACACCACTATTGTTATACACCACCACCACATCCACAAGTATCTGATGACGATACCTCTGCTGATAAACGGGCTGGAAGCCCATCACCTCAGAGAGTCCCAATCTATACAAGAATTATAGAGGATAGGATGAGGCAAATAATGGTGTATATAGTAATCTTAGTGCTCCTAGTGAATACCTTGTGTGGTATCATCTCTAAATACCTTGTGTGTGAAATGTGCGTTAATATCAAACTTGTATGAACAGTAACTAGATAACGTAAATACTGTGTGACAACATATCTATTGCTTGTGTAGCAATGTATCAAAGAACTGTGTGAGAACATATATATTGCTTGAGTAGCAATGTATCAAAGAACTGTGTGAGAACATATCTATTTCGTGTGTGGAAACGTACCAAAGTACTGTGTGAGAACATTACTATGTGAGAACATATTAGTGTCTTGTATGATAATGTATCAAAAACTAGGGATGAGCGTTTGGTACCTGGTACCCGTACCGGTACGCATACCGTATCGGTACCGGTACCGAACCGGTACCTGTTTAGTCTATAGGGTACCGGGACCGGGACTCATTTTTACTAAATTTCGGGATCGGGACTAGTGGGTACCGAGACTAGGTACTTTACCGAAATATACCCCTTAGTCCCGTTAGTACCTGCATATGAAAAGACTCATGTTAATATCACCTTTTTAGTTTCTTTACGTATCTTTATGCTACAGAAAATAGTCCGACTCCCACACGCATAAACCCTAAAATTCGAAGCTTAATCCATCAGTCATCTATGTCCTGCACAACTTCGTCGTGATTCGGTTCATCAGAAGCTTGTTCCTGCGCTGCTTCATCAGTTCTTCAAGATCAAACGGCACTCTGTCACTCCATGGCCACAATTCCAATTTATAATGATTCTCAAGTAAGTATTGATTCTCCAATCTCCTTCCCTGCATATCGTTTTTTATTCTTAAGAAGATGGAAAATGAGATTTAGTGGTTTTGATTTTGGTCGTATATCATCAAAAAAACAAACATCTCACTCATCAATCATGAAGAATCATTGAAGTTGAAGACTGATTTTGTACTATCGTTTGGATTTAATGTGCTATTTCATAAATTTTGATAGACTCTACTTTTATGATCTAATGAATTGTACCTGGAACTAGTTTTTATTAATGACATTATTAGTATTATATTACATACTATTTTTTTCTGCAAATCAAACGATAATCATCTTTCAACTCTATGAGGTTATTTTCATATTTTGTTTTTTATTATTTGTAGGAAGAAGATGAGACATTTGTTGATGAGACACCGCCTAATAACGTGGAATCTAGTAATGTGGAGGAACAAACTCAACAAATTAGAAACAGAAAACAAGCAAATAATAATGAAGGAGCCCAAAGTAAAGTTCAAAGAGTTGGCAAACACAAGGCAAAGTGTTGGGAATCCTTTACAGTGGTTTACCTTGAAGAAGAAGACGGCGTTACAAGGAAGAATGGATTGTGCAAGTTTTGTAAACACTACATTAAAGACGATCCAAATATAAACGGCACGAATGGTCTTAAAAAACATGCAGGTACTTGTAATTTAAATCCCAATGTAGTTGCTATGAAAAAACAACAAAATTTAGTGTTTAAGAAAGAATCTAACGGGGAAGGTAACGTTAGTGTTTGGAAACATGATGAGGTTAGAATCAACAAGGCTTTGCTAGACATGTTTGTTGAATGCGAACTAGCTTTTAAGGTTGTGGAAAATCCATCTTTTATAGAGTTCACTAACGCGTTAAATGGAAAGTTCAAATTGCCCTCATGACATAAAATATCTAGGGATATTGGAAAATATTATTTAGATGAAAGGGTAAAATTGATGGCATATTTAAGCAAATAAACAAATACCATTCACTTGACTACCGATACATGGACATCATCATGTCAAAGGGTTAATTATATGGTAGTAACTGCACATTTTATAGATGATGATTGGGTAATGCATAAACGCAATATTAATTCTAGACCCATTCATAGTCATAAAGGGGATGCTATCGCTCATGACTTGTTAGATTGTATTCATGGGTGGGGGATAAAGAATGTTATGACCTTGACCGTTGATAATGCTTCTAGTAATGATAAGGCCATTGATTATTTGGTGAAAAAGTTTCCTAATTTGTGTGCAAATGGGAAACATTTTCAAGTTAGGTGTATGGCACATATTTTGAACCTAATTGTGAAAGAAGGATTAAAGGAAAATAACTTGCATGTTGATTGTTTGCGAAAAGCGATTAAGCATATTAGAAGTTCAACTCAAAGAATAACTACTTTTAAAAAGTGCATGGAAAAAAAGAAAGTAGGATCAAACCGTTTTTTGTGTGGTGATTGTCCAACTAGATGGAATTCAGTTTATGAAATGTTGAAAGTTGCTGTGGATTTAAAAGAGGTGTTTTTTGCTTATGAACGTGAAGATCGTTCTTATTTTCTCGAGTTAGATAGGGTGCCAGAAAAGATAGATTTTGATATGTGCAAAAAGTTGATAGAATTTTTAGAAAAGTTTAAGATCAAAACAGATATTGCATCTTCCACTTCAAAGCCCTTAGCTCACATTTTTTTAGAGAGATCTTAGACGTGGATAAACATCTACGTGTATGGGCGGCTGACCCTGTTTAATGGGTGGTGCAATGCGTGAAAAATATAACAAGTATTGGGGTAACTACGATCAACTTATTGATTTTATGTACTTTGCGCTTATTTTGGATCCTACGATGAAGTCGGAGTTTATTTCTAATTGTTTTAAAATGATGATTATGTATGAGCTAACCAAGGAAAACCCCATGTCTCCACAAGAAATAGATAAAAAAGTCAAAGCTAAGGTGTTAGAGGTTGAAAATCGGCTACACGAGTTATTCAAAACATACAAAGAAAAGTTTGATAAGGTTGAATATGAAAGTAACTCGACATCCCAAGAACCACGTAGTGAAGGAGACGTTGTGGCGGAATATGATGATAATGATTTTTTTGCGAAATTTCTAAATATTGAAGAAAGTAATTTGGTTGCAATAGAAACAGAGTTAAAAAGGTACCAAATTGAACCAAAACTGAAATTGCCTAATAGGTTTGACATATTAAAGTGGTGGAAACAAAATGCTCAAAGATTTCCAATAGTATCTCGGATGGCAAGAGGTAAAATGTTTAATTTTTTTTCGAACTATATATTTATTACATTATTTAGTTATAATTGTTGGCACAAAAAACTTTCTATTACTTTTTTGTATTTGATAGATATCTTGGCAATTCAAATATCCACCGTCGCATCCGAGTAGGCATTTAGTACGAGCGGTCGTATACTAGATGACTACAGAACGAGGTTGTCATCTAAAATTTTTGAAGCTTTGGTTTGCACCCAAGATTGGGTGAGAAAATCAAGAAAACCAATCGCCGATGACATCGACGATATTTTGAAAGATGATGATGTAGCCATAGGTACTTTTTCTATTTGTTAAGTTGTTTTGTTATTTATCTGCTTGAGATGTTATGTTACCATGCTCAATTATTTTAGAAACCATGGGTTATTGGGATCTAATAGCATAAAGATTACAGCTTGTTTCCTAATGGGGTGGAGCCATTCTTAATTTCGGCTATTCCTAATTTCGGTTATTTTTGTTGCATAAATTCTCATTACACTAAAAAAAGGTCATTTAGATAATCTAGAAAGAGTTAGTAATTGAAATACCAGAACCATCAAAGGTTTACCGTGATTTTCATTATGAGACCAAGAACTAAATGTGCATATATCTTCCAGAACATAAAGATTTCTAATTCTTGCTAATGTACAGCAAAAGCACCATGCAACTTCTTTTGATTTTGGCTATTATAAATTCTAGTTCAATGTATATACTGCCACTCTTAATATAGTTATTAATTAACACTCTTACATTTTTGTTTTTCAGAGATTGAGAATGCTTTAAACAAGCTAAAGGAAAATGGTGGGTCAACATAGCGAGAGAAGATGTTAACTTTTTTTTGGATGTACCGGGTTATTAAGGCTTTATTTATTTTTAGTTAGTTTGTTTGGTTTCTTGACACTTGAGAGTTGATGGTACATTTGTTTTGTTTTGACTTTTGGAAAATCACTAGAGTATCTTGTCGTCTTGTCATGTGAATTTTCATCAGTGTACAAGTATACAATCAGGTAATTCGTTTTGGGTACCGGTACCCAAACATGTAGCAAGCATAAAAAAGTGAAACTATATCGGGTACCAAACAGATACTGAGTACCGAAATGCCGATACCGTACCGGTACCCGTACCCATTTTTAGATTTCGGGACCGGTACCGGGACTCAAATTTCGTAAATTTCGGGACCAGGACTAGTGGGTACCGGGACCGATATGGGACGGGATTGGTACCGAGTTCATCCCTATCAAAACATGTGTAATAAAATATATGTGAGCTGTGTAATACTTTAACATGTTTTTGAAATAACAGGACTAAGTATAACTACAAACATCTGAATGATTATTGTGTGCTGAGAACATATCTGGATCTTTTCAAAGTAGTTATACTATATTTATTATAATCACACTTCAACATGGATTTTCAGTATGACTGAATATGGTTGAACTAATGTGATTGAACAAGGGTTATATCTTTAATATTCTAGAACTGACCTGAGTTTGTCTGCATGTGAGCAGAACAATGGCTCCGGAAAGAGGTCGACCAGCCAAGAAAGCTGTGAGGAATGTTACTAACTCTGAATCGAATCAAGTTCCACTTGTAAACATAGAATCAAATCCGGACCCGGGACTAGTGGGTACCGGGACCGATATGGGACGGGATTGGTACCGAGTTCATCCCTATCAAAAACATGTGTAATAACATATATGTGAGCTGTGTAATACTTTAACATGTTTTTGAAATAACAGGACTGAGTATAACTACAAACATCTGTATGATTATTTTGTGCTGAGAACATATCTGGATCTTTTCAAAGTAGTTATACTATATTTATTATAATCACACTACAACATGGATTTTCAGTATGACTGAATATGGTTGAACTAATGTGATTGAACAAGGGTTATATCTTTAATATTCTTGAACTGACCTGAGTTTGTCTGCATGTGAGCAGAACAATGGCTCCGGAAAGAGGTCGACTAGCCAAGAAAGCTGTGAGGAATGTTAACTCTGAATCGAATCAAGTTCCACTTGTAAACATAGAATCAAATCCGGATCCGCATATCAATCTAGAAACCAATATGGTTCCACCTACGAATACTGGAACAAATACTATTCCACCTGTAAACCCTGAAGTGAACATGGTGCCACCTGCGGGTGCAAGTAGAGTTGAACTGAATGAAGCAATGATAGCCCGAATTGTGAGAGAACATCTATCTGCTTGTGGTTTTTTGACACAACACCAACCACATATCATTTATGGTTCTGGTGAGAACCATAATCATAGTGAACATAATGCTACCGATGGCCACGTAGAAACTCATCATACCAGCATTACAGCAACAACAAAAACAACCGTTTCTGATCCACCACAGCAAGGATGTACTTTAAGTACTTTGCTTCTTGCAACCCTCATACTTTCACAGGTAAAGAAGGAGCAGCTGGACTTTTGAAATGGATCAAGGAGATGGAAACGAAACTTAAAATCAGCAAATGTCTGGCTGAGCATAAGGTGTCTTATGCTACTTGTTCTCTTAAGAATTCAGCTTTGACATGGTGGAATACCCAAGTGAGAATATGGGGTATGGCCACTATTGATGAAATGGGCTGGAATAAGTTTAAAACTTTGATTATGTCAAGGTATTGCCCAGCCACAAAAATCAAGAAACTGCAAGAATTCTAGGAATCTTTCCATGGAAGGTGCAAATTGTCAGAAATATACATACCGATTTCATGAACTTACATGTCTATTTCGTGACATGTTTCCAACTAATTTAGTCTTGGTAGAAAAATATATTCAACGTTTGGTTCCTCAAATCCGAGAAATGGTAGCTGCTGCCAAACTCACAACTTTAGAATATACCATTATCTTAGCCAATAGGTTTACTGATGAGGCAATAAGAAATGTTAACCTAACAATAATGGATAGGGAAAGTTCTAGTAGTACCAAAATCAAGGCACCTAGTAACATGAGAGGAAAGGAACTAGTTCCAGAAAAATGAAACCAAAGCTCTAGTAGAGACTAACCAGAGCAAACCAATTGTGAAGAACTACGGTGCGGCAATTCCGGAAAGGAAAGTATATAGTGGGCAAGCGCCCAAATGTGACAGGAGTCCTTTTCATCACACAGGACCATGTCCTATTTGTACAATCCGTAATCGAGTCGAGCACTATACCAGATACTGCTCGTCAACCAGACCAAGCGCCATGACAACCCACTCAAACAAACCGATCATGCTTCAAGTGTGGAAGCCTCGACCATTTTATGAGAAACTGTTCCAACAATAATACAGAGCAAAGCAACAAAGTTAGAAGAGGAACTTTAGATGAGAAAAAATGAAGTCAGACATGATATGAACATTTTTACCTGTACGTTTCTTCTTAACAACCAATATGCATCAACTCTTTTGATATTGGGATAAATAAGAATCTTCCTTCCCCAAAATGAGAATTTAATTGCATTACGTGGAGCATATTCAGATAAAACAAGGTGCTACTTATTTTTCAATAATCGATTTAAGATCCGCATATCATCAGTCACGAATTCATAATGATGATTTTCCCAAAACTGCTTTCAGATTCCGTTACGGACATTACGAGTTTTTGGTAATGCCGTTTGGATTCACAAATGCACCTGCAGTTTTCATGGCTCTGATGAATCGAGTATGTAGGATTATCTAGATAGGTTTGTGATTGTATTTATTTATGATATTCTCATTTACTCCCGAAACCAGCGGGAACATGCCCAACACTTGAAACTAATTCTAGAACTGTTAGCACGTGAAAAATTATATGCCCAATTCTCCAAGTGCGAGTTTTGATTACGGGAAGTTCAATTTCTTGGACACATAGTAAATGAGATTGGTATACAAGTAGATCCTAGTAAGATTAGAGTTGTGAACTAATGGGAGACACTACAAACCCCAAAGAAAATTCGTCAATTCTTAGGACTGGCAGGTTATTACAGGCAGTTCATTAAGAATTTTTCAAAAATAGCTTTGCCACTAACAACATTGACACAGAAAAGTCAACCGTTTATATGGTGTTCTCAACAGGAGGAGGCATTCCAACTGTTGAAACACAAACTCTACAACACACCTATTTTGGCATTACCAGAAGGTACTTATAATTTCACAGTGTACGGTGATGCTTGTCGTCAAGGTCATGGGTGCGTATTAATGCAGAACGACAAGGTAATTGCTTACGCTTCTCGACAGTTAAAATACACGAGAAGAATTAAACCACTCATAATCTAGAACTTGGTGCAGTGGTATTTGCATTCAAGATTTGGAGACACTATCTATACGGAACCAAGTGTATTGTATACACTGATCATAAAAGTCTTCAACACATTCTAGATCAGAAAATGTTTAACATGCAACAAAGGCGATGGGTAGAACTTTTGAATGACTATGACTGTGAAATTCGTTATCACCAAGGTAAAACGAATGTCATAGTCGATACCTTCAGTCGCAAGGAACAAATCAAACCTTCACGTGTGGAAGCGTTAGGTGTGACTATTAAAACTAGTCTAATTCTTTAGATTAGAGAAGCTCAGCAACAAGCTTTACAAGCAACAAATTACCTTGCTGAGGAACTAAGAGGATTAGATAAGCAACTTGAAACCAAAACTGATGGAGTGTTGTATTTCAAAAGCCGAATTTGGGTTCCTTTATTCGGTAACTTTAGAACAATCATCTTGGATGAGACGCATAAATCCAAGTATTCTATTCATCCAGGTGCAGATAAAATGTATAAAGATCGTAGAGATTTTTATTTGTGGCCTGGAATGATAAAACACATAGCAGAATACGTGGATCGATGTTTAACATGTCTCAAAGTTAAGGCTGAACATCAACGACCTTCTGGGTTACTACAACAACTTGAGATTCCCATATGGAAATGGGATTAAACCTTTATGGATTTCATCACTAATGTGACATCCAGTACCTGATCGTCCGGCAAGTCCGTACGGTATGTGGACTTTCACTATTTACCATGTGTAAATACAATGTATGAACAGTGTGTGCGGTAACAGAACTCAGAAAACAAACAACAGTTGTACATATTTAAGTGAAAACTTAAATATTGTAAGTACAACAACTCACGATGAACAATAGTTGTTTGTATTTAGGTGAAAACCTAAGTACAGTTAATACAACGAATCAAGATAAACAACAGTGTACAAACAAATGACAAGAGCATATCGGTTGCGATCTGATATCCATAGATGACTAGAATCAGATGGCCGATAGCTCAGTATGAAAACAATGTGAATTCAAGGTTATCAATGTGAAAACAGGAAGATTAGTTGAGTCCGTCAGTGAGGAAACACAATTTAAAACACAAGCTCGGTATTGTTTCAGAGTAACGAACTGACAGTGTATTTGCATGGGTGACGATTCACACAAACATATATGTGAGTTTAACGTTCTGAAATGATGACTGAAAAGTAGAAAAGAAAAGTTAAAAAGCAAAAACCATCGTCGTGTTCGATTGGGTGACGATTTGAACGATTGCGCGCGATGGTGACGCGATCTGACGAAACGAAATTAATAAACGATTTCGAAACGATAATAAAATAAGGAAAATAAATATAAAATATTTATTAGGAATCACAACCTTAAAACCTAAAAATAAACCCTTTTTAATTAAATACGTAAAATACATGTGTAACGTGCCGGAAACGCAACGAAAACGAGAGCCGAGCAAACAAAACGAACCCGAACACGCGCGGGATATATAAAGTCTAAATGAGGCCATCTTCTTCATTTAACCCACACCCACTCTCTCTCTAAACCCAATTTCCGTCCATCTCTCTCTCTCTCTAACTTCTCTCTACATTATCTCACTCAAAACTCAACCATTTTACAAGATCTTGGAGCCAAATCGTTCATCTAACCGAGGAGAACAGGAATCCACGAAGAAACCCAACATTTGGTCGACATTCGAAGGTAGATCGTTAGCTTTACTTTACGGTTTTTCCACATATAGAAACCAGTTATTGTCACCACCTTTTTAGATGATCCTACACATTCTAAACCCTAAACCGAGCTAATATGAGTGTGAGGAAGTCGAGGGAACAACCTGCAACAGCTTGAGGTTCGATGGAGAATAAGGTGAACAGTTGGGTCGTGAGGATGCAGGTGGCCGAACCTGTGTGCATCTTGGCCGAACCCTGTGAGCCGCGAACTTGCTAGCAGCCGAAGCTTTCCTCCATGAACCAAGGTTCCACGAACCAAGGTTCCTGTGACAATTGCAGGTAAAGACTACGTCATCAATGACGTTCACACGTTTGGTTGTTCTAGAAATCCGCGCGAAATTGATGATTGTAATTATTGCAGGTTTAAAGTATGCGAGAAATCGAGAACATAGGAGAAAACGGATCGCGAAACGGAGTCCTGGATTGCCGAAATCGAAAAACGAAGAAAAATCACTAAGTGTTGGTCGATTGGATCCATCGCGGTACGCGATGGAGGGATTCAGAATCCTCCGCGGTACGCGATGCATGAAAGAAATTTGAGATCTCCGGATTTCTTCGCGGTACGCGAAGAATTTTTGGGCTTTTGGTCGCGGTACGCGACGGATGAGGCGGTGGAATGATCTGATCCTTTTAATCAGATTTCATGCAAGAAAGAAGTTTATTCTTCTTCTTCGCTTCTGCTCCGTTCCCAGATGAAAACACACACACATACACCATCAAAACACCATCTTGAAGCCACCAGATCGCATCTTTGAAGCCAGAAAACGTGTATACAAGTTCTGATCGTTGTTTTATCCGTCCGATTAGGTAATGATCCATTTAAACCTTCTAGTTTGATTTTGATTGATTAGATCTTGATTTTGAACGTAATGAGATAGTTAGGATTGTTGATTATTGCCTAGATGATGGCTAGGATTGATTATAAACAAAGAACACGAAGTTCTAACGGTTAAATCCTTGTTTTGATCCGTTATAATGCCCGGTTTCCACCAAATCATAACAATGATTATAATGGTTTAAACCATTTAATTATGACAATGTAGGTGATTATTTTGGTTAATCTTTGAAATGCAAGGTTAATCCCAGGCATTTCAAACTAATCACAATCATTAACCTACCCATTGGAATAACTGTCTGGTGTTTATGATAACAGTCAGATTAGTATTTTTAAACATGATTGTTTAACATATTCCAATGTCACATTGTTATGTTTTGTGATATCTGGATAACCAGTAACCAGAATTAATCATTCCTAAGCTGTGATTTCATCTGAAAACTGTTTCAGGAGCATAATCAACAATATTACCTAACTGGTTAATCAGAGATTATTTTGATTAATCAAGCATGTCATCAACTTCATATTAGGTATCTAAATCAGTCTAGGTACCTACATTATCATACATTGTATGATATTAGATTCAATAACTAATTAAACACCGAATATCGGTTTGATGACTTTTCATTACAATGTCTATGACATTGAACGTTCAAACAGATTTAATCAGCAGGTTAGAACATAAATCATCAATCAAATATAACCTAATGCAGATTTACATTATTAGCACCAGTTACGCGAGGTCTTAGCACTCATCTGAACTCAGGTGAGTTTCGTACCACCCCTGTTCTTTTAATGTTGTATAAACATCGGGGTATAACTGCTAAACTTTTCTTGATCATATGATATGTGTCACTGTTATCTGCGTGATTTCATGTGATTAACTGAATTTGTGGATTTCATGGGATTGTTGCCGTTAGTATCTCTATCATGATATCAAAGTCCTCATTCTTGAACTGTATCTAGTGAACCCATGTGTGGCCGAGCAGAAAACATTGATAGTACTATCGGTTGACACCCCATTCACTGGGAGGATTGCATCTCCCCTGGTGTGAATGTTTGTTATCTGTTTCCTGAACTTCTTAATGGTGTGATAGACATTAAGATAATGAGGCAATAAGATATGTACCGACGGGTAATATCGAGAACTGAACATATCGTCCGAAAGGAACTAGATACGGGTCCCATGGTTATCCGGAACTGTGAACATGTATTTGAACTTAACTGTCGTATCATATGATTTAACTAAACTGTATGAACTCACCAGCTTTGTGCTGATGTTTTCGAAACTAAAACTTTTGCAGGCAATCAAGGACAACGGTGAGGATGCACTCACAGCACTAGCAACAACTGTAATTAAATAAATTGTAATATGTATAAACTGTAATAATATTTGTAACCACGAACCTTGTAATGTAAGTTTTACTTTTCGTAATCTGTGTGCTATGATGATACCGGATCAAGTAAGTCACCCCTCATGCTCTGAGACATCACCACTATGCTTCCGCTACCATTTTGATGACATCATTCTCAGGTGAAGAGAGGTGGGGGTGTGACAGGGTGGTATCAGAGCCACAGGTTATAGAGAATTAGGTTGACTTAGAAACCTAGACTATAACCATAGGTTCGTATAGTAACACAGAGAGCACCGAACATTAGTATTGAACAAAACTTGTTTTGAATTAAACCAGGATAATCAGGTGGTACAAATTCCAGTTATGAGTGGCCAGCATAACTGAAATTTGCAACACGTGTGCATTCTAGTTTGATTTAATCCAAGCAAAACACTAACAATTCTAAAGACTAATAGTTGCTTTGAGATAGGAAGAGATATCATATCATGTTTGTATTGAATATTATTATTCAATGTTTATTTCATGATATTGATCTAGAACTTTGTTTATTCAGCAATGGCGAACCCGGGAGAAAACTATATTTACCAGAGATTCCCTTACATCATCATTGACGACACACCCAGTGACAGCTCGGGATCGAGCTCGGGTGCAGTACCATCTCATGCGTCTTCTGTATCATCTCAGGTGGGACCACAGCTACCAGCTACACCACCCGGATCTCCTTTTGTACCACCACTACCGCCCGGATCTCCGTTCATACCACCACCACCGGGATCCCCACCGGTGCACAGTCCACCCCACTCACCGCTGGCCGACGCTTCGGCCATGAGGAGGCAGAGCTCCTCACCACACAGAGCCCCGGCATGGGACGGGCTCAGGCGTATGCGGGGCCAGGCCCGCAAGACCACGGGGCTACCTCCACGACGCCCTATGGCTCCACGGGACGAGCCAGCACCAGTATACGAGGTGGGAGAATCCTCCCACCAGGCTGAGCTTCGGGCTCAGGTACAGCAGGTCTCTCAGGACCTGCTGGGCCTCCGACAGGATCTGCAGCAGCACCATGCCACGATGGAGGACACCCGTAACACGGTGTTGGAGATTCTCACGTCTCACCTGGCTCTTATGGAGCAGGTGACTACTCAGGGTGCGGACACCCTAGCCTGGAGGGCGACCATTGAGGATCGCCTTCGGAGGACCTGGTGGAGGGAGATGATTGCTGCATGTAAGCAGCGGGTGGCAGCCTTTGGGGAAAGGCTGCAGGGACTGATCTGGATGCTCGGTACGCTGAGCACCGAGGCTAGACTTATCTGGTTAGCTATAATACTTGCTACTATAGCTATAGTGCTAGCCTGTTTACCGTATTTCTTACGGTAAGTCAGATCAGTTGACCCACATTTTTGGGATTTTCATTGTACATCTCATAGACGGATAGGTTGTTTGTATGGATGTATTATGAGGGCACTCTTTGTATCATAAACTTTATGGTTCTATAATAACAGTGTTGTTTTAATCAAACGTTTGTTTCTGTATATCTGTTGTATGTTATGTGAACACTATATCTATATCAGTATGAGAACGTATCTATGAACATATCAGTATGAGAACGTATCTATGAACATATCAGTATGAGAACGTATCTATGAACATATCAGTATGAGAACGTATCTAACTGAAAACATATTGCGCTGATATACAGTACGAGAGCCATACTGTATGCGAATATGTCGAACTAAAAATATATATATTGTGCGAAAATACAGTACGAGAGCAATACTGTATGCAAATATATCTAACTGAAAACATATTGCGCTGATATACAGTACGAGAGCCATACTGTATGCGAATATGTCGAACTAAAAATATATATATTGTGCAAAAATACAGTACGAGAGCAATACTGTATGCAAATATATCTAACTGAAAATATATTGCGCTGATATACAGTACGAGAGCCATACTGTATGCGAATATATTTAACTAAAAACATATATTGCGCGAAAGTACAGTACGAGAGCCATACTGTACGAGAACATATCAGTAACTAAAGTACAGTACGAGAGCCATACTGTACGAGAACATATCTGAACGAGAACGTATCTGTAATGTGAACGAGAACATATCTAATGAGAACATATCTGTAACTAAAGTACAGTACGAGAGCCATACTGTACGAGAACACGTGAACATATCTGTTGTTGTGTGAAAACATATCTAGTACATGAACTGAGAACATATCAGAGGACTTGTGTGAGAACATATCCTAGTCCTGTATGAACATATCTCTAAAAACATGTATTGCGAGGCAATGAGTTGGGTTATACTCTACACATGTTTTGAAATAACAGGACTAAGTATAACTACGAATATCTGAATGACTAGTGTGAATTGAGAACGTATCTGGATCTTTTCAATATAGTTATACTTGAATACTTGAATGATCACATTTCAACATGAAATTGTCAGCATGTCTGAACATGGTTGAGTTATGTGATTAAAAAGGGTTATATCTTTAATATTCTTGAACTGACCTGAGTTTGTCTGCATGTGAGCAGAACTATGGCTCCGAAAAGAGGTCGTCCAGCTAAGAAAGCTACCGAGAATATTACTCCCCCTGAACCGAATCCAGTTCCACCACCTGTTTCTGAAACAAATACCGTTCCTCTGGTGAACCAGGACCCAAACCCGACACCAATAGCAGCTCCTAGTGGGTCGGTATTGAATGAAGCAGCTATAGCCCGAATCGTAAAGGAACAATTATCGGCTGCTGGCATTGTAATACCACCACAGCCACATGTCACTTCTGGGTCTGGTCATGTGGAACATAATGCCACAGGTGGACACGTTGAAACTGTTCATACCACAGGCACAACTACTACTGCTCCTGATCCACCACGACAGGGATGTACGTATAAATACTTTGCTTCCTGTAACCCACCTACTTTCACAGGTAGGGAAGGAGCGGCTGGACTCCTTAGGTGGATCGAGGAGATGGAAACAAAACTGAAAATCAGCCAGTGTCTGGAGGAGCATAAGGTGTCTTATGCTGCCTGTTCTTTGAAAGAATCAGCTCTTACCTGGTGGAATACCCAGGCTAAAACTTTGGGTTCTGTTACAGTTGATTCTATGGGCTGGAATGAATTCAAAACTCTGATTATGTCAGAGTACTGCCCAATCACTGAAATCCAAAAACTTCAGGAGGAATTCTGGAGTCACTCAATGGTCGGTGCTGATTGTTTAGCCTACACCGATCGTTTTCATGAACTTACTTGTCTACTTCCCAATATGTTTCCAACTGAGGCAGCATTGATTGAGAAGTATATCAAAGGGTTGGTTCCCCAGATTCGGGGAAATGTAACTGCTGCTGAACCCACAACCCTCAAAAGAACCATTCTGTTGACCACCAAGCTTACCGATGAGGCGGTAAGAAGTGGTACATTGATCTCAAAATCTCAGACGGCCGTGGGCCGTAGTGAAGCTGGTACCTCGAACGTTTCTAAAGGTACCAAACGTAAATGGTTTGGCAAGTCCAAGACCAAAGCTCCAGCTGAAACCAGTCAGAACAAACCAACCGTGAAAAACTATGGAGCGGCGGTACCGGAGAGGAAAGTTTACACTGGGCCGGCGCCCAAATGTGATAGGTGTCCCTACCATCACACAGGACCATGTCCTGTTTGTGCAAAATGTAATCGGGTAGGACACTATGCTAAATACTGCAACTTTCCTGCTCGTCAACCAAACCAAGCTCCACGACCCACTGCTCAAACGAACCGGTCATGTTACACTTGTGGAAGCCCTGATCACCTCATGCGCAATTGTCCAACCAATAACACCAATCCAGGGAATCAAGCTAGGGGTAGAGCTTTTCAGATTGGTGCAGCCGAGGCAAGACATGATGCAAACATTGTCACTGGTACGTTCCTTCTCAATAATCTTTATGCATCAGTTTTATTTGACACAGGAGCAGATAAGAGTTTTATTTCTCCTGAATTTGCATCATTACTTTCATTGCCTACGGTAGAACTAGAAACTCCTTATGTCATTGAACTTGCAAACGGCAAGATGATCAAAACTAGCAGTGTTATTCAAGGATGTTCCTTGAATCTGAATGATCACCTTTTCTGTATCGACTTACTTCCTATTGAGCTTGGTAGCTTTGATGTCGTAGTAGGCATGGATTGGCTTTCTGATAACCAAGCGGAAGTTGTATGTCAAACTAAGGTGATCCGTATTCCATTACCTAACGGTAATACACTGGTAGTTCAAGGAGAACGAGCCGGTAGAAAACTTGGTCTCATATCTTGTATGCGGGCTCAGAAATTTTTAAGGAAAGGCTGTTATGCTTTCCTGGCACACGTGACCGAGCACAATTCTTCACCTACACGTATCACTGATATCCCAGTAGTCAAAGATTTTCCTGAAGTTTTTCCTGAAGATATATCAGGATTACCCCCAACAAGACAGGTTGAATTTCGTATTGACTTGATTCCTGGCGCTGCACCTGTTGCTAAAGCCCCGTATCGGCTTGCGCCATCTGAAATGCAAGAACTTTCAGGTCAATTACAGGAACTTCTTGATAAAGGTTTCATTCGACCCAGTTTTTCACCCTGGGGAGCACCAATTCTTTTTGTGAAAAAGAAAGATGGATCATTCAGGATGTGTATCGACTACAGGGAACTCAATAAACTGACAATCAAGAACCGTTATCCATTACCTCGTATTGATGATCTGTTTGATCAGTTGCAAGGTGCTACATATTTCTCAAAAATTGATTTGAGGTCCGGATATCATCAGTTGCGAATCCATGACAATGATGTTCCAAAAACTGCTTTCCGAACCCGGTACGGACATTACGAGTTTTTAGTAATGCCGTTTGGTTTAACCAATGCACCTGCAGTTTTTATGGATCTGATGAACCGAGTATGTAGACCTTATCTGGATAAGTTTGTGATTGTATTTATTGATGATATTCTCATTTATTCCCGGAACCAGCAGGAACATGCCCAACATCTGAAACTCATCTTAGAACTTCTAGCACGTGAACAGCTATATGCCAAATTTTCCAAGTGTGAATTTTGGTTACGAGAAGTTCAGTTTCTGGGGCATGTTGTGAATAAGAATGGTATTCAAGTGGATCCCAGTAAGATCAAAGCGGTAGAACAATGGGAGACACCCCGAACCCCGACTGAAATACGTCAATTCTTGGGGTTGGCAGGTTATTATCGTCGATTTATCAAGAACTTTTCAAAAATCGCTCTGCCACTTACCACTTTGACTCAGAAGAACCAACCGTTTATATGGGGTTCCCAACAGGAGGAGGCTTTCCAACTGTTGAAACATAAACTCTGCAATGCACCTATTTTAGCACTACCGGAAGGTACAGATAACTTCACGGTTTATTGTGATGCTTCCCGTCAGGGACTTGGGTGTGTTTTAATGCAGAACGATAAGGTGATCGCTTACGCTTCTCGGCAGTTGAAAGTACACGAGAAGAACTATACCACTCATGATCTAGAACTTGGTGCAGTTGTGTTTGCACTCAAGATTTGGAGACATTATCTGTACGGAACCAAGTGTATTGTGTACACGGATCACAAAAGTCTCCAACATATTCTAGATCAGAAAATGTTGAACATGCGACAAAGGCGATGGGTTGAACTCTTGAACGATTATGATTGTGAAATCCGTTATCACCCAGGCAAGGCAAATGTTGTGGCCGATGCCTTGAGTCGCAAGGAACGGGTCAAACCCCTACGTGTGAGAGCGTTAGGTTTGACTATCCAAACTAGTCTAATTCCTCAGATTAGAAATGCTCAGCAACAAGCTTTACAAACAACGAATTATTCTGCTGAGGGACTAAGAGGATTAGATAAGAAACTCGATACTAAGGTTGATGGACTGTTGTATTTCAAAGACCGAATGTGGATTCCTCTGTTCGGTAACTCTCGAACAACCATCTTGGATGAGGCGCACAAATCCAGGTATTCTATTCATCCAGGTGCCGATAAAATGTATAAAGATCTTAGAGATTTTTACTGGTGGCCTGGGATGAAGAGAAACGTATTAGAATACGTGGACCGATGTTTAACGTGTCTTAAAGTGAAGGCTGAACATCAACGACCTTCTGGGTTACTCCAACAACCTGAGATTCCCATGTGGAAATGGGATCAGATCTCTATGGATTTCATTACAAAACTACCCAGAACGTCACGTAACCATGACTCGATATGGGTTATCGTTGATCGCCTTACTAAATCTGCGCATTTCTTACCCATCCGAGAAGATTACTCTATGGATCGACTGGCTAAACTCTATGTTAATGAGATTGTATCTCGACATGGAGTACCGATCTCTATCATTTCTGACAGAGATAGTCGATTTATGTCACGATTTTGGCAAACTCTTCAGAATGCTCTGGGCACGCAAATCAATATGAGCACATCCTATCATCCACAAACGGATGGGCAAACGGAGCGAACAAATCAAACGTTAGAAGACATGCTCAGAAGCTGTGTGATTGATTTTGGAGGTAGCTGGGATATTCATCTTCCACTTGTGGAATTCTCGTACAATAACAGCTACCATACCAGCATACAATGCGCTCCATTCGAGGCACTGTATGGGCGCAAGTGCAGATCTCCTATTTGCTGGTCGGAAATAGGAGAAAATCAAATCATTGGCCCAGAATTCATCCAAGAAACCACTGACAAGATCGCACTGATTCAAGAACGAATTAAAGCTGCTCGCGATCGTCAAAAGAGTTATGCTGATAACCGTCGTAGACCACTAGAATTCCAAGTTGGTGATCGTGTAATGTTGAAAGTATCACCCTGGAAGGGCATTTTCAGATTTGGTAAACGAGGTAAACTCTCACCGAGGTTTGTAGGGCCATTTAAAATTCTTGAACGAATTGGATCTGTAGCCTACAGACTCGAATTACCTCTTGAACTCAGTAACATTCATGACGTTTTTCACGTATCAAATCTGAAAAAGTGTTTAAACGATGAATCTTTGATCGTACCTCTCGAAGAACTTCAGATCAATGATAAACTTCAGTTTACCGAAGAACCGGTAGAAGTAATGGATCGAGAAGTTAAGGTACTCAAACGCAGTCGCATACCAATCGTTAAAGTTCGCTGGAACTCTCAACGAGGACCTGAATATACCTGGGAACGTGAAGATCAGATGAAAGCAAAATATCCTCACTTGTTCTCATAGACAATTGTCGACAGATAAGTCTTCACTAAATTTCGGGACGAAATTTCTGTAACAGGAGGAGACTGTGACAATTGCAGGTAAAGACTACGTCATCAATGACGTTCACACGTTTGGTTGTTCTAGAAATCCGCGCGAAATTGATGATTGTAATTATTGCAGGTTTAAAGTATGCGAGAAATCGAGAACATAGGAGAAAACGGATCGCGAAACGGAGTTACGGATTGTCCGGAATCGAAAAACGAAGAAAAATCACTAAGTATTGGTCGATTGGATCCATCGCGGTACGCGATGGAGGGATTCAGAGTCCTCCGCGGTACGCGATGATGAAAGAAATTTGAGATCTCCGGATTTCTTCGCGGTACGCGAAGAATTTTTGGCTTTTCGTCGCGGTACGCGACGGATGAGGCGGTGGAATGATCTGATCCTTTTAATCAGATTTCATGCAAGAAAGAAGTTTATTCTTCTTCTTCGCTTCTGCTCCGTTCCCAGACGAAAACACACACACATACACCATCAAAACACCATCTTCAAGCCACCAGATCGCATCTTTGAAGCCAGAAAACGTGTATACAAGTTCTGATCGTTTTTTTATCCGTCCGATTAGGTAATGATCCATTTAAACCTTCTAGTTTGATTTTGATTGATTAGATCTTGATTTTGAACGTAATGAGATAGTTAGGATTGTTGATTATTGCCTAGATGATGGCTAGGATTGATTATAAACAAGAACACGAAGTTCTAACGGTTAAATCCTTGTTTTGATCCGTTATAATGCCCGGTTTCCACCAAATCATAACAATGATTATAATGGTTTAAACCATTTAATTATGACAATGTAGGTGATTATTTTGGTTAATCTTTGAAATGCAAGGTTAATCCCAGGCATTTCAAACTAATCACAATCATTAACCTACCCATTGGAATAACTGTCTGGTGTTTATGATAACAGTCAGATTAGTATTTTTAAACATGATTGTTTAACATATTCCAATGTCACATTGTTATGTTTTGTGATATCTGGATAACCAGTAACCAGAATTAATCATTCCTAAGCTGTGATTTCATCTGAAAACTGTTTCAGGAGCATAATCAACAATATTACCTAACTGGTTAATCAGAGATTATTTTGATTAATCAAGCATGTCATCAACTTCATATTAGGTATCTAAATCAGTCTAGGTACCTACATTATCATACATTGTATGATATTAGATTCAATAACTAATTAAACACCGAATATCGGTTTGATGACTTTTCATTACAATGTCTATGACATTGAACGTTCAAACAGATTTAATCAGCAGGTTAGAACATAAATCATTAATCAAATATAACCTAATGCAGATTTACATTATTAGCACCAGTTACGCGAGGTCTTAGCACTCATCTGAACTCAGGTGAGTTTCGTACCACCCCTGTTCTTTTAATGTTGTATAAACATCGGGGTATAACTGCTAAACTTTTCTTGATCATATGATATGTGTCACTGTTATCTGCGTGATTTCATGTGATTAACTGAATTTGTGGATTTCATGGGATTGTTGCCGTTAGTATCTCTATCATGATATCAAAGTCCTCATTCTTGAACTGTATCTAGTGAACCCATGTGTGGCCGAGCAGAAAACATTGATAGTACTATCGGTTGACACCCCATTCACTGGGAGGATTGCATCTCCCCTGGTGTGAATGTTTGTTATCTGTTTCCTGAACTTCTTAATGGTGTGATAGACATTAAGATAATGAGGCAATAAGATATGTACCGACGGGTAATATCGAGAACTGAACATATCGTCCGAAAGGAACTAGATACGGGTCCCATGGTTATCCGGAACTGTGAACATGTATTTGAACTTAACTGTCATATCATATGATTTAACTAAACTGTATGAACTCACCAGCTTTGTGCTGATGTTTTCGAAACTAAAACTTTTGCAGGCAATCAAGGACAACGGTGAGGATGCACTCACAGCACTAGCAACAACTGTAATTAAATAAATTGTAATATGTATAAACTGTAATAATATTTGTAACCACGAACCTTGTAATGTAAGTTTTACTTTTCGTAATCTGTGTGCTATGATGATACCGGATCAAGTAAGTCACCCCTCATGCTCTGAGACATCACCACTATGCTTCCGCTACCCTTTTGATGACATCATTCTCAGGTGAAGAGAGGTGGGGGTGTGACAGTTCCACGAACCAAGGTTCCACAAACCCATGTTGGCCAAACCTCTACTGGACGAAACTAAGATGAGACGAACCTGAACCATTGCCGAACCAGGAGCAGCGAACCATCTAACCAAACCACCCCTTCAGCGAATCTATGTTCCAAGCCGAACCCACATGTAACCACGAACTAGGGGGTCAAACCTCTGAGCAGCAGAGCCTTAGAGTGGACGAACCTTCCCTTCTACCGAACCTAAGGGGCCTGTGAACCTCTGCGAACCTAGGGTGACAACCGAACCTAGGAGTAGCCTAACCCGAAGGTTCGCTGGGCCTAGGGTCATGCTTCTATTCGATCGGGTCACCACATTCATTCGGCCAGCCAACTAGTTTAGGCCCACAGTTCATTCGGCCAATGAACTGTTTCGGCCCAAGTGATTTGTTTAGCCCATGTGGCTGTCCAGCCCACTCCTTATTTGGACTAGATCAATATTCGGCCCACATGGACTGGGTTGCAACCAATACAAGAAATCATATGGTCAAGGGTAATATGCATGGAAAGTAATCACAAAATACTACAAAGGTGGCAAGGGGTTGGGTTAATGACATTCATAAAGTGTAGAACCTTGGTCCTTGAAAATGATAACAATATGATCAATGATAAACTATGATTTTAACATGTACTATATGTGGGTTCAAGTGTTAAGACAAACGGAACAACGGGTTTCTAATCTTTAACTTAAAGTCTAAGTTTTATACTTAGAACCTCTTTTGTTATGGCATTGATTCAAGTTGAACATAAAATCAATAACAAAGCGTGCTAATCTTAATCTAATTGGACTAAGTGTTAGTGAAATCCATAACCGTTAAACCAAGGCCGAATGATGACAAAGACCGAGATTACGAGTGTTAGCCAACTTTAGGGCTAACACATACACGCACACAAACCACTTATAACTTATACTTATAAGTTACAAACAACGTGAAATCAATATAGGACCGTGAAAGCAACAACAAGTACAACAAAGAGCGTGTGCATTCTTGTTTAGAGTTAGTCAACTTCAACAACTACAAGGTGAGTTCATACGCCCCCTTTTCTAATCTTAATTGATTTTAAACTCTCGGGGCTGAGAAACATGCCAAATCTTTTATTTACTTAAAAGTTTTTTACAACATATTGCTTATACTATGATTTAGATAATATTGTTTGACTTATTATCGCTTATCATTGTATGCATGCTTGTATGACCATAACATGCCAGAGACAACTAAGATGAAACATGATAATGTAGCTTCATGAATCATCAACACAATAGAATAATGTAGTTGTAATATTTATATTATAACACTTAATTATTCTTACAAGAACAAACAATGAGATTATCACAGGTTATCATGCTGACAAAAACAACAAACAAGAATGATATGAAGATAATATATCTTCGTGATAACATTCATCACCGGAGTTGGCTAAGTGTAATAAGACAAGTTCTTATAACACTATGCTTACAACTCCAGGAAGACTATGAGATAACACAAAACAAATATCATCCACCACCTGAGTCGACTAAGTGTAGTAAGACTAGCTCTTACAACACTGTAGTGGCAACAGGGTGACCATATGGAACAACAAGAATGATGATCATGATAACGTACCTTCATGATAACAACATCAATCACACAACAACTAACATTGTATAATAAGACAAGATCTTATATAACTTTGTTAACAACAACGAGAACACACAACATTGAGAACAAACAATATTGGTGAACACAACAACAATTGATTACTATTGAACTGTCTGTATTATATCACGACAATCATGTGCCATGTATTCAAGTTGATCATTGTAAGTCCCTCACACAAATCGATGACCAGTTAGGTTGACGTGACTAAACCGATGATAGCATAGTGGTACCATAGGTTTGACAAACCTCCAGCTTGTAGGGCTGGTATGTTGATTGTGTTGATCATTGGCCGGTAACGTATGACCGGTGACAGGGCGACGAACAGTCAGGGTCTGGTAAGCGACACATGGTGATATTAATCTACAGTGATAATTGTAATTAATCCATTCATTCTATTGACTAGTAGACTGAGGAATTGACTTTCTCTCATGTCACATTACCGGTAATAGTTTCGATGAGGCCTATGGGAATACAAAGTGGTAGAGGTAAATCGGATGCATTGTAATCTGATTATGTGAGGATTGCAATGGATTCCTTTTAGGCTCTATGCACTTCAAGCTGAGAACAGATATCAATTGGTTAACTAACACTCTTATTATTAAAAGTGACTAATAGTTAACCCCACAAGCGAGAGAATAATAACAAGTATTAAATTAATTTAATCTATTTTCCTTAACACATTGAGGGTTTATCAATACTTCGGTTTGATAACTAAACCCCTATCATTACATTATTCTACATATAACACTGGGCGATGAAATCAAACAGATGGGTGAATATCAACGGGATGAACATGTGAGATGATAATGGGTATCTATAGTTGTATTGCAAGTGGTGTTAAGTTCTATTAGATATGTGGTGGGATGTTGGCAGGGGCTTGTTTCCATACATATGCCCTATATATAAGCATAGCAAATAGGATGAGATACTACTTGTAAATATAACTATAGAGAGGCCATTGTGTGAACAGACAAAACAACCATAAACAAGTATCATGTATGACATTGTGACTGTGAATGTGAACAAATAAATGTTTTCAATTATCAAACTTATCAACTCACCAACCTAGTGTTGATTTTGTTTAAATGCATGTTTTCTCAAGTGACGAACAAATTCAGTCACCAGACATTCAGGGACATAGCTAGTGGACTTTTAGAAGACCTAGCTACAGTTTGTGACATGCATACTTTTGAATGACAAAACAACAAATCATCTTTTGTAGATCTTGTACAGTTACAAGATAGAAACTCATTGATTCTTTTGGATAGATTTACTTAGTTAAATTATGAATACATTGTAATTTAACTTTGTAATTATATATCATTGTCACGTTAGCATTTCTCATTTATATATCATGTGCTATACAAACAATCTGATCATTACGATTATCAAACGATATTGCGCCCCGAGAATCTTCCGCCCGACAGGAAAGTCGATCCAGCCCGCCGGCTCGGGGTGTGACAACTAAACTACCCAGAACATCACGTAATCATGACTCTATATGGGTTATCATTGATCGCCTTCCTAAATCTGCGTATTTCTTACCCATCCGAGAAGATTACTCCATGGATTGACTCGCTAAATTCTATATTAATGAGATTGTATCTCGACATGGAGTACCAATCTCTATCATTTCTGACAGAGATAGTCGATTTATATCACGATTTAGGCAAACTCTTCAGAATGCTCTGGGCACACAAATCAATATGAGCACAGCTTATCATCCACATACGGACGGGCAAACCGAACGAACAAATCAAACCCTTGAAGACATTCTTAGAAGTTGTGTGACTGATTTTGGAGGTAGCTGGGATATTCACCTTCCACTTGTTGAATTCTCGTATAATAACAGCTACCATAATGCGCTCCATTTGAAGCACTTTATGGACATAAGTGTAGATCACCTATTTGTTGGTCAGAGGTAGGTGAAAATCAAATCATAAGCCCAGAATTCATTCAAGAAACTACTGATAAGATCGCACTCATTCAAGAACGAATTAAAGCTGCTCGCTATCGTTAAAAAAGTTATGCTGATAATCTTTGTAGACCTTTAGAATTCCAAATAGGTGACCGAGTAATGTTGAAAGTATCACCTTGGAAGGGCATTTTCAGATTCGGGAAGCGAGGTAACTCTCACCAAGATTTGTAGGAGCATTCAAAATTCTTGAACGAATTGGATCAGTAGCCTACAGAATTGAGTTACCTCCTAAACTTAGTAACATTCATGACGTTTTTCATGTATCAAATCTAAAGAAATGTTTAACTGATGAATCATTGATCGTACCTCTTGAAGAGATTCAAATTGATGAGAAACTTCAGTTCAGTGAGGAACCGGTAGAGGTAATGGATCGGAAGGTTAAAGCATTGAAATGCAGTCGCATACCAATCGTTAAAGTTCGATGGAATTCACAACGTGGACCTGAGTATACATGGGAACGTGAAGATCGAATGAGAGAAAAGTATCCACACTTGTACTCATAAACGAATGTCACTAGATAAGTCTTCACTAAATTTTTGGACGAAATTTCTCTAACAGGAGGAGACTGTGACAGTTGTGTTTGAGAAATACGTCATCAATGATCGATAGCACATTTAGTCCTTTTTGAAATCCACGTTGATTTAGCAATTGTAATTATTATAGGTTGATAGCATACGAGAACTGGTGAACATAGGTGAAAACCGTGCGCGAAACGGAGTTTCGGATTGTCCGGAATCGCAAAACGAAGAAAATTACAAAAATATCAAAATTTGTTATGCTAGGCATTACGCCTAGTCCCAGCCTCCCATGCTAGGCGATGCACGTGGGTGGAAACAAATATCTAGAATCCCTTAGTTCCACGCGCTACGCCCTGTGCCAAACGCCCACACTAGGCGGTACGCCTGGCCTATGGCGGTTTGAAAAATCCTTTTTCTTCATCAGATTTCATGCAACTTAATTTCTATCTTCATTTTTCGCGAACAGCAGCACCAAAACTCGCCCAAATCGACTTTTGACCATGCAAAACTCAGTTTTAAGCCATCTAAACTCATAGATCGCATCAAGGAAGAAGGTTACAAGTTCTGATCATTGTTTTGCAGTTGAAAATCCGTCTGATTAGGTAACGGTTCGTTTTAACCTTCAAGTTTGATAATGGTTGGTTAGATCTTGTTTTTGAACATAATGGTATAGTTAGGGTTGTTGATTATTGCCTAGATGATGGCTAGGAATGATTATAAATGAAGAACTCGATGTGTGAACGGGTAAATCCTCGTTTTGATCCGTTGTAATGCCCGGTTTTCGTGAAAGTATAACCATGATTATAATGGTTTAAACCATTTTATTGTGACAATGTATGTGATTAGTTTGATTAAACCTTGAAATGCAAGGTCAAATCCAAGTGTTTCAAACTAATCACAATCATTAACATACTCATTGGAATGATTATCTGATGTTTATAATAGCAGACATATTAGTACGTTAAAACTGGTTATTAAACATATTCCAATGTCACATTATGATATTTCATGATATTTGGGTAACCAATAAGAAGGATTGATCGTTCCTAAGCCATAAATTAATCTAGAAACTGTTTCAGCACTATAATCAACTACATTAACTATTTGGTTTATTTGAGATTATTCTGATTAATCAAGCATGTCATCAATCATATATTAGGAACCTAAATCAGTATAGGTTCCTACATTATCATACATTGCATGATATGACACTAAATTAATTAGTTAAAAACCTAATATCGGTTTTATGACTTTCAAGGCAATGTCCTTGACATTGTGCGTTCAGAAAGATCTAATCACTACTCTTGTGACTTCAGGTGAGTTTCGTACAACCCTTTTTCTTTTTAATGTTTTACAAACGTCAGGGTATCACTGTGGAACTTTTCAAAATTATATGATATGTATCACTGTTACCTGTGTGATTTCATGTGATTTGTTGAGAACTTGTGGATTTCATGGGATTTTGCCCGTAGAACATAACTCTATCACAAAACTTAAAAGTCCTCATTCCTGAACTGTATCTAGTGAACCCATGTGCGGCCGAAGGGTGAACAATGATAGTACTATCAGCTCACAACCCATTTGCTAGGAGCTGCAACTCCCCTTGCTATGAATGTTTGTTACCTGTTTTTAGAACTTCTTAATGTTGTGATGGACATTAAGACAATGAGGCATTAAGATGTTACCCACGGGTAGTATCTTATAGAACGAGAACGGAGTAGTCAGAAAGGAACTAGATACAGGTCCCATGGTTATCTTGAGCTGTATATTTATTGAACATTTACATATCATATCATGTTGTTGAACTTGAACTTTACAAACTCAACAGCTTTGTGCTGATCTTTCAAACTCAAACATTTTTGTAGGGAGACAGTGACATCAGTGAGGCTACACTTTTGGAACATTTGTAATTAAATAAGTTCGTTGTGTAATAAACTTAGTTGTAAACTGTAGCGTTGACTGTAATGAAGAACCTTGTAATGTATTTATTTTAAGTTAATATGTGTGTTGTGATATCGGATCAAGTAAGTCACACCTCATCTATGAGAAATCACCACTTTGCTTCGGCAACCTTATCAGCGTAACGAATGACATCATCTCAGGTGACGAGAAGTGGGGGTGTGACAAGCGACGACATGGGTCAATCTATAGGGACGAACAAATGCCATTGCTATAGCATTTGTGCCTTCAGCCCCATATTCTTGTAGTGATAGCCAAAACAATAATTTAATCAAACATAAAATCAAAAGTAAATCATGAACCACAAAAAACAATGAGGAAAACTTTAATCACACAATCATGCAAAACCACTTCTTGAAGGGCCACACACAATCTCTATCAACTCTTATTAATATGTAATTTGTTTTGAACTATTGTATGTTATTGAATGTTTTGTTCGAATAATTTAATATGGATGTTTTAAATATTGAAACCTGAACATAGAACCATGAACTTTTGAGCATTTATAATCGCATCCTGATGTATTACGCTGTAACATATGTGCCGGAATCGTTACCAGAACAGTAAGTTGCACTGTAGATTGCACAGTAACTAAGGTACACATTACGTAAAACTATGTTTATGCTAGTGATACTTTATACTTGATACGAAAGCATTATGCGAATGTCTGAATCTGACTGAAACCTTAGGGTTTAACAGTCAGAAACATGTCAGACAACACGGAGTTGAGACATAGATACTTGATTTGATACTATTATGTATAAACGTATGTGAGGCTAAACAAAACAAAACCATAACGATTGTTGTTACAAGATACTAAATAGAAGAATTATTCGTATAGGTGACGATCTGTACGAATGATTCTGAGCGTTTAACGTTCTGAAATAATGACTGAACAGTAGAAAACAAGAATCAGAAAGTCAAACCATCGTCGTGTTCGTTCGAATGACAATTCGAACGAATACGCGCGATGGCGACGCGTTCTGACGAAACGAAACGAAAACGAAAAAGAAACGAACGATTATAAATTTAAGGAAATATAATATTTCCTGTTTTACAATTTTGAAACTCATCAGAAGCAAATTAAAAAGAAACTGTTTTAATTGAATACGTAAATTTACGAAAGAAATTACAAAACGCGTAAAATAATATAATTTGATAAATAACTTAATTGAACGATAATTAAAATAATTACTTGAAATAAATACCATCTAAACAGATAAAAATAAACTCTTTTATTTAAATTACGAGATACGCGCGTATTCGTGCCGGATAAGCGACGAAACTACGAACCGAGCAACCGAAACGAACCCGGATACTCCCGGGGTATATAAACCTCAAATGAGGCTAACCACCTCATTTATCTCATCTCATTCTCTCTCTAAATCACCGTTTCCGTCCATTCTCTCTCTCTCTAAGATTTCACCAAGAAAACCTCAAGAAATCCCTCAATCCTTGGCTAAATCGCGAGTTGTTGGTGTCTACATGAAGATTTTGATCTCCCTTACCTGAAAGGACAGCAGATCGGAGGTGATAACCACAGAAAATTGAGGTATGGAAGCTTGAATATTGGAAAAATTAGGGTTTCTCTACCCTTTTTGTCGAGTCCAGCAACCATAACCAACCATGGGCCGATATTATTGAGTCCGACACTTAGCAAACATCTGAGAACACATCACTAATCTGGGAGAGGAGCTAGGACTCATTGGTTCAATGAAGAGGATGGCGTGGGAACCAGGGTTCGTGAGCCTGCTATGGCCGAACCCTGCTCCTCCTATTTCAGTGGCAAACCTTCATTAAAAAGCCTAGCCGAACCTTCGATTCTAGCTAATCTTACCTCCTACACGAACCCTTGGAAGCCACGAACTATCCCTTGGCCGAACCCTACCCCAAGTGGCGAACCTTGGTGGTATGAACGAACCCAGCTGAGATGGCCGAACCATTTCGTGTAGGCGAACCTTCTATGCATGGGCAGCCGAACTATCCCCTACGTGCGAACCTATGGCCCTCACGAACCCCATGCACGAACCTGTTAAGCATGGGCGAACCAATGAGTGTCGAACCTGCTGATCTTTGTTACATGTTCACGAACCTATGTTAGTTGACCATTGCCGAACCTAACCCAAATGAAACCAGAAAGGTTCGCTGGCCTGGTTATCAGTTGACCGAAGCCTTCATGGAATTAACTTCATTAAGTTGGATCCTTGGCCAACGCAAACTCGTTTAATTCTATGGGTCATAATTGGCCCAAACTCACACAGCTTACCCGGCCCATTCCTTTGCTAAGGGCCACAAAATTTATCCCAGCCCGCATCAACCGGCCCAAACAAAGTTTCGGCCCAATGTTGTTGGCAAGCTCATGTCAATTAATTACCGCATCAACATGCCGGGCTAATCCGTAAGGAATGGCTAACAGAGACAATTACGTCTCTTCCTTTTCATTATTTGGATAAACATACCGGGAAATCATGGGTGAAAGGAAATGGGTATACATCGTTGCATTTCAGGTAGTGTTGAGTGCAGTTGAGCATGTGGTGGGATGGTGTCCGGGCTTGACCCTTTCGTATGCCCTATATATAAACATGCTTGACTGGATGAGACCTTATCTGTAAATACAACCATGGAGAGGACATTGTGTGAATCATGGGAATCAATTAACAATACAACTTGTGTGAAACACTATGAACATGATTATCAAGAATTCAATAGTTTTCAATTACTAAACTTATGAACTCTCCAACCTAGTGTTGACTTTGTTTAAATGCATGTTTTCTCAGGTGACGGACAGGTCTAGTTATCAAGCATCAAGGTTTAAGCTAGAGGACTTTTAGAAGACCTAGCTTACTTTTGGATGCATATACATTTTTATGGCATTGTGAATCAATTTTGCATATCTTGTACAGCTACAAGATAGAAACTACATGATTCTTTTGGAGTAGATTTACTTAGTTAAATTATGAACACGTACTGTGTAATTTAACTTTGTAATTCTATATTATATGTCATGTTAGCATTTCTCATTATTTATCATGTGCCATGTAAACAATCTGATCGTTTGATTATCATCCAAGATATCGCGCCCCGGGAACCTTCCGCCCGACGGGAAATCCCGATCCGTTCCTGTGACAATCCGACTTTTCGAGTTAACCTCGTTAACCCTCGTAGGCCCAATAAGGCCAATGAAGGCCCAACAAGGCCAAGGAAGGCCAGGAAGGCCCAGTAAGGCCCAATGAGATCAAGGAAGGCCCAATTACAAATCCAAGGCCCAAGAGAGGCCCAATTACAAATCCAAGGCCCAAGGTAGGCCTAATTGTATTTTGTAAGGCCCAAGCAGATAGAAGTAGGCCCAGTTAGGATTATTAGGCCCAATTGAGTTAACTTAGCCCAATAATGATCAATAGGCTCAATTAGTGGCAATTCGATATTGTGGGGATAATTCTGTTAATAAGAATTAGTAGAAATGAATTGTATTTTGTAAGGCCCAAGCAGATAGAAGTAGGCCCAATTAGGATTATTAGGCCCAATTGAGTTAACTTAGCCCAATAATGATCAATAGGCTCAATTAGTGGCAATTCGATATTGTGGGGATAATTCTGTTGATAAGAATTAGTAGAAATGACCATGATGGTTCAAAATATCATGTTGGAAAGTCCAAAATGTTGAAAAATCAGCCTCTAAACATGTTGAATAGTGAGAGTGGATTGTAATTAAAATAAAATGTCAATTTTGACTTTAGGAAGTCAAAATGTCGTATAGAAATCAAGAGGTGAAGTGAAATTCATGACACTTGAGGTCTTGTAACCGAAATTGGCACTCAACAATCATTATACTGATGAATTCCAACAGCTATAAGGAGTTATTAAGGTTATTAAGAATCGGAATTAAGAAATTGGTATCCAAGAGTTGTAACCGTCCATGTGGGGGACAAAACCATTCGAATTGTGATATAATCGATCACAATTGATCAAGACTCAGATACCCACACATTATTCGGCACCCTCAGTAGCTTTTACACACGAGAATTCAAGATCAGAAGCTTTGAGTTGAAGGATTGGATTTCATAGAAGCCGAACCTAGGGCTAGAAGGGATCTCTTTCAATTCATCAGCAAATCAAGTAAGTTATCGTTCCTACATCTTCTAACATGGCCGATTAAGGATAAACACAGATCAATTTCAATTTCTAATATCAGTTTAATGGGATTCGAGTTCTAGGGTTCTAAGTTTAAACGTTTTGGGGGTTGTTGATCAAACCGGTTTAGAAATCAAATTAAGTGATACAGAGTGTTTCGAAAACATCAGTGGAAGGAAATCCATATGATAGTTTTAACAATTAATTGTGAATTAAGCGATTTCAGTTCTAGGGTTCTCGATAGAAAAAGGTTTTGGGGATTTCGGTCGGGATGAGTTTAAGAATCAAATTAATCATTATCAGTAGCTTCAGATAGTTCCGATTAAGCATGAACATGTGTCAATTCGAAGTTCTAATATCGAATTATAGGATTTCGACTATTAGGTTCTGTAACATTAAATGTTTTGGAGATTTTAACCCAAACGAAGTTCTTTGTAAAATTAAATTACATATTTGGGTTCGCAGGATCATGAGGAATGAAATCCCTATGATTTCGGGTTCGAAGGGATTCGAATTGGGGTCAATTGGGAAGGCTTTTGCTTCGGCTACAGTAGCAAATGGGGAAACCGATGAGATTCGGTTTAAAAAAATTTGTTTTCGAATAACTGATGCGATACCCTAGCGGGCGAGATGGTAGTTGTGTGTGTTGCGTGTGAAGGGTCGCGGGTTCGAGCCAGGGGATGGCCGGGTTTTTGGAAAAATACCATTTTTGGTATTTTTGAAATACCTTTCACATACGAACTCCGTTTTAACCCGTTCAAGTTGCGTTGGAACCGTAACGAAATCCTGAACGTATTAGAATAATAAAATTCATATTTTAATCCGAAAACGAAATCGCGTATAATTACGGTTATTTAAATAAAATCAAATATGATTTTATTTAAACGATTTCAAAGGCACGCGTACATACGTATGTATATTCTTAACACTCTAACATACGTGTGTTGACACGTATGTGATTTCAAGCTCAAAACGGCTATTCGAATAACATTAAGTTATTGTTTAAACACAGATTCTTCGTAAAGGATCTTTTACGCGAGTTCACGAGTATTTGATCATTCTGCAACTAATCAAAGGTGAGTACACGGCCCCTTTCTTATTTTAAACTGTTTTGGGGGAGAAAACATGTGCAACAAACTATTTTTAGATACATATCACTTGCATGAGTTAGCTGTTTACATTATGTGACAACATAGCAATTTGAAAGTCCTTACACACCTCGAACCGTTTAGTTTGCCGTAGCGCAAAGCGTGGTAGTTGGAAATAGATCTATTAGGTTTGACAAACCTCACCTGGTAGATGGGATCTACGCAGGTGTTTGACTGACCAAACACACATTACTATTGTTGTGCTAGACAATAGTGGCAAGGCAAAAACATGCTATAGCATGGCAACTCGTCAGCTTCGGTGTCGACCACTTATGTAAATAATTTATATGACTAGCTATCATGACTGTGCATGTGTGATTATGTTATCTACAACTTGATATTCAAACTGTTGTTTTGAACATTGTGAATACTTAAAACCTGTGTTATGCACCAACCTTTGTGTTGACTTGATTTACATGTTTTCTCAGGACGCTAAGGCGCGCAATAAAGACTGGCATGGACTAAGAGATAGAGTCGCATGCATTTTAAACATTTTGGATATTTGAATTTGAACATTTGATACTTTGTATTGTAATTTACATTTTACAACTGTTACTGGTTTTAAAACGCTTCCGCAATTTTTGAAAACTCTGATGTTATGTTTTTAAGACCAAAGTATGTTTTGAAATTCATATAGAGGTCTTCGTTATGTCTAATGATCTGAGATCCTGGTTTGTCACGTTCCCAAACGGTGTGATTCCGTTAGTTGAAAATTGGGGGTGTGACAGTTCCCGCCGGCCCGGGGTGTGACAGATTGGTATCAGAGCCATGGTTATAGAGAAATATAGGTCATATTACTTAAACGGTTTGGCCTAGACTATAACCTAGGGACCCTCATATGGAACTCATGTGACATAGGATTCTATTTGCATGTGTCTTCTGCATCTGATCACTGCACTAACCGATTTTCTTTCGGTTATGATCAGAATGCCGCCGAGAAGACCACCAGCTATACTGCCACCACCACCACATGATTTAGCACCGCACTCATCGACACCATCACCGGTTGACTCTCCTACACAACCACCTCCACCTCCTCCTCCTCCACCACCACCACTTCATCAGTTGGACCCTGCTACTGTGGCACTGGCCACCCTGCTGACTAGCCAATTGAGGGATGTGATTCCTGAGATGATGAACAGAATCAACACCAACAACAGCAACAACGTTGCCAAATCATCTGGAGAAGGCAGTGGCAATACCAGGCAGCACCAGGACTACTCCTACAAGAACTTTGTAGGATGCAAGCCACCACCATTCAGTGGCACTGAGGGAGCCGTCGGCTTGATCCAATGGATCGAAAAGATGGAATCAACTCTCGACATTAGTGGCTGTCCTGATCAACACCGCGTGAGGTATGCTGCGGGATCGTTTGAGAAACGAGCACTAACCTGGTGGAACGCCCAGGTTCAAACCAGAGGCAGAGACGAGGCATTGGCGATGCCTTGGGAGGATTTCAAGACTTTGTTAAGGGGCGAGTTTTGCCCGAGGAACGAACTGAAGAAAGTAGAAACTGAACTACTGAACCATGTGATGATTGGTGCTGAACATCTAGCTTTCACCACCAGATTTCATGAACTGGCAACCTTGGCACCTGATATTGTGCCAACACTCGAGAAAAGGATTGAACGGTATGTTGGTGGACTACCGCCATGCATTCGAGGGCATGTGATTGCCGCACACCCAACCACACTAGAGATGGATGTTACCTTATCAGCTTCATTGACTGATATGATGGTTGCCTCTGGATTACTAAAAAGGGACTCTAGAACTACCGAGGGACTAGAGCAACCCACCACCAAGAAACGAAAGGTCGTTAAGAATTTTGCAACCACCACCACCACCAAACAAGATGTGCTCACCCAACCACCGCAGAACCGCGGATCTTATTCTGGCACGGCTCCATTCTGCAATAAGTGCAACTATCATCATCAACCTGACACCGGGTGCAGGCAATGTACTTATTATGGGAAAATGGGACATTGGGTCAAATTCTGCAAGGAGCGGGCGACACAACACAGGGCAAACCAAGCAGTGGCACAGACCGCTGCACACCTCGATCGCATTTCCTACTACACCTGCGGGGAGCCAGGACATTATGCGAAAGACTGTCCAAATAGGGTGCTACCGAGAGGGCAAGTACCGAGAGGACGTGCATTTCAGATAGGGGCTGCTGCCGCTCACCAAGACACTGAAACCAACACTGGTACATTTTTCATTTAAAATCTTTGCAGTTGTATATTTTATACTAGCATAGATTATCATTGCCTCTACAGAGTTAGTTTAGAACTTACTCGCAGTTGGGGCAACACTCGGATATCTCTTACACTAAATGACATGAACTTAGTGTTCACTTACCTTTAGTGAACAAACACATACAATGGAAATTCAAAGTGATTGACACGAGTGGTGTCAATACCATTATTGGAACAGGTGCTTTGTCTCTAATAGGGATGAAGTCATCTAATCCGATAAGGCCTTTTTCATGTCATTACAATGAACGGCAGGGATGCATTCATAAATCTCGTTTCTTGAGAACGAAAACTCACGAATAGATCCGTCAATGTTGTCCTGCCAGGCAACATACGAATCTATTCTAACAAGGGGAGAAACGAGAGGTTACTCCTAACAGGAATAACACGCGAGCATGAGAATCATAGTGAACATTATAGATCATGAAATTTTGTAACACCATGGGATGCCATGATGGGAGTGTACACACACAGCTATGGATTTAAAATGCCAAGCTACCAAACACTCTCAGTGAATCTAATAATTATTGGATCACTATAAGCAGTCGGGTTATGTCTGCTCATTTCACAAATAGACACAAAGCTTAGGTACAATGAGAACAACTAACATACAAAGAAACACATGATATCAAAGTATCTCCACCTATGAACAGAAAAAGTAGTACCCGATAATAACGCTTAAATTTCGGGACGAAATTTCTTTAACAAGGGGAGACTGTGACAACAAGTACCAAACCGTCCGGCAAGTCCGTACGGTGTGTGTACTTTCACCATGTACTGTGTGTAAATACAGTGCATAAACAGTCGTGTGATAACAGAACTCAGTAAACAAACCACAGTTGTATGTGTTTAAGTGAAAACTTAAATACAGTAATTACAACAACTCAAGAGAAACAGCAGTGTACAAACAAACAACGAAAACAAATCGGTTGCGATCTGATATCCATAGATGACAGTAATCAGATGGCCGACAAATCAGTGAGAAAACAATGGTGATATCAGGAGGTTTAGTTGAGTCCGATAGAGAGGAAACACAATTCAAACGTAATTTACAGTGTCGTTTCAGAATAACGAACTGACAGTGTGTTTGCGTGGGTGACGATTCACACAAACATATCTGTGAGTTTAACGTTCTGAAATGATATCTGAGAAGTAGAAAACCAAATCAGAAAGTGAAACGTACGATCGTGTTCGTACAGTTAGCGCTCTGTACGAAGACGCGCGTAAGTGACGCGATCTGACGAAACGAAAACGGAAACACGACACGAGCGGAATTAATTTAATAAAATAATTAACATTTTACAATTTTGAAACTCATCAAAATAATTTAAACAACATTCTTCTATTTGTTACAATTAAATTACGCGTAAATTTCCGGATACGCGACGAAAACGCGAACCGAGCAACCACAACGAACCCGAACACCACACGGGGTATAAAAACCCCAAATGAGAGCTTTTCTCTCATTTCTATCACCTACATCTCCTTCTCTCTCTCTCAATTTCCGGCTAACACAAAAATCACCATTTTTACACCTTCAAAACTCCATAACTTCCTTGTTTCTCAACCAATTTGAGTGATTCTTGAACCCACGCGAAGCCCTTGATGAGCTCTACACGAAAGTACAACGGATCTTGCGATTTAGTCAGCCAAAAGCGAGGTATGATGCAGTGAAAGGTCACGAAAATAGGGTTTTTCTTGGGGTTTTTGTCGGTCCATACACCAACCGGAGTAAAACCTCAACCCGCACCCTCCTCATATCATCAGTGTCTGATCTAGGTCTGGACTCGCCATGGGAGCAGTAAGGTCAAGAGTTGGATGTGACCGTTGAAGGGCGACATTGCAGGGTTCGTGGCAACATAGGCCGAACCTTGTGATCAACACCACCGAACCTTGTTGCAGGTCCAGCCGAACCCTTCTTATGTCACGAACCTTCGACTCTAACTGCTAAACCTGGACGAACCATTTCAGCACCGAACCCAGGAGCTGCTTGGTCACCGAACCTGTTAGGAACGAACCCTAGATAACCGAACCCTAACTCCCGAACCTGCGTTCTCCGGACCCCATGCCAACGAACCTTTCATGCTGTGACCTAGCCGGACCTGCATGTAAATCCACTGGCGAACCTATGCGCATTCACATGTCAGCCGGACCTTAGGGGTGCAATCTACTGGGCGAACCTTGGCTGAATAAAAAACCCATTAGGTTCGCTGGATTGTGACAATTCCATCTCAGTTGTTTAGCCATGAGCACCGAACTCGATCAGATTGGCCCAATAGGCCCAGGAATCACCTCTCGGCCCAAGTAGCCATTTCATCCCACACACATTTGCTCAACCGGTTTAGGACCAATTACAGCCCACCCCCACATTCTGCATATTTGTTCGGCCAAAAGAAACCTAACCGGCCCAATTTCTATTGAGTAGCCCATGATACTTACAATCGGCCCAATGATTTTTAGTATGGCCCAAGTAATGACTTCAGTCCACTATGGTCTCATTTGGTCCTATACATCACGCATATGGCCCAAAAAGCTCAACTACATTCGGCCCGAATTGATGGCTGGCCCACTTAACACATAGGTTGTAAACTATGTTTAGAAATCAAATTTATACTAATACTATACATGGGTTACTTTAATTCATTATAACACAAAATGGTAGGGAATTCTAATTTAAGGAATTCATAAAGTCATAACAGCAAGCATACAAGTGTTCTAAAGAAAGTAAATCATTTCCATGTGACAACATCTTTTATTATGACAACATTAATAGGTGGAGTTTGAACCATAATCCTAAGCTAGTTTTGAGTTTACGTGCTAAATCTTATATCAACAAAACATAAAGTCAGGACTTAATAACAACTTAAGTGGTTAAGTGGGAGCACAACTATAGGTAGCAAACGAGGCCGAATGAAGATTAAGACTGAGACTCACAGGTGTTAGCCAACTTCAGGGCTAACACCTATACGCGCTCAAAACCTTACGATTCGTATACTTATAAGTACAAACGATGTGAAAACAATACAGGATCTTGAACATACAACAAATACAATCAAGGAGCGTGTGTCTTCATTCTTTTAAGCTAAGTCAACCACATCAACAACAAGGTGAGTTCATATGCCCCTTTTCTAATCTTTACTGATTTCAAAGCTCGGGGCTGAGAAACATGCTAAACTTTTATTTACTTAAAAGTTTTTCTTCACGTATTGCTTATATCATGATTTAGATAATAATTGTTTATCTTTATTATCTTTTATCATTACATGCTTGCTTGTTTGATATTATCATACTTGAGACAATTAGGAAGATACATCCCGTTATAGCTTCCTGACACATATATGCACTAGAATAATACAAGTTGTTAAGATTATATCTTACAACTGTTTATTGTTCTTACACGATAGAACAACGGGAAAACCAAGGGATTTACATGCCAATAACAATTACAAATGACAAGAATGATAATCATGATAATGTAACTTCATGATAATAAGATCATTCACATATTACTAACATTGTGTATAAGACATGTACTTACAACACTTTGTTCAAGTTAGTTAGAACACTCAACATCAAGACAACAGTTGAGACAATTACTCGTGATATCGAGGAGGATATTATGAGCACACGCCTTCGGAATGGCACTCCCCACACATACTATCGTTACTAATTAAGACTCTATTTAGAGCACATCTTATAACCCTCATAGGATGACGGTTACACAACCATAGATCAGTTAGGTAGATCACAAACACTAATCATTAGGACTTGGGGTAATTTAATGAAATCACACCGGGCATGAGAGGTGCTATCAATCAAATCGATAACATTCATAAACTCTAGGGAACTTATTCATTCCAAAAGATATTGTGGGAGGATATCTTACACGCCGGGCTAATCCGTAAGGAATAGCTAATAGAGACGACTACGTCTCTTACTTTATTCATAGGACACTTTACACGCCGGGCTGGACAGGGGTGACAGCTACTGGGACTATTATGTCCCTACCTAGGTATCGAGTATGATATCTTACACACCGACTGGTTAGTACTTACAGTTACAGAGACTATTAGGTCTCGCTCTAGATATCGAGTATGATATCTTACACGCCGGGCTAATCCGTAAGGTATAGCTAACAGAGACAATTATGTCTCTTTATTCAATTGTTTGGGTACATTACACGCCGGGCTAATCAGAAATGATTAGCTACAGAAACTATTAAGTTTCATTCTAGATATCGAGTATGATATCTTACATGCCGGGCTAATCCGTAAGGAATAGCTAACAGAGACGATTTCGTCTCTTACTTTGTTTCATTGGGTTATTATACATGCCGGGCTAATCCGTAAGGAATAGCTAACAGAGATATCTATGTCTCTTTATTAAATTATTGGTTCATTATACATGCCGGGCTAATCCGTAAGGAATGGCTAACAGAGACAATTACGTCTCACCCTTTTCATTATTTGGACAAACATACCGGGAAATCATGGGTGAAAGGAAATGGGTATCCATCGTTGTATTTCAGGTAGTGTTGAGTGCAGTTGAGCATGTGGTGGGATGGCGTCTGGGCTTGACCCTTTCGTATGCCCTATATATAAGCATGCTTGACTGGATGAGACCTTATCTGTAAATACAACCATGGAGAGGACATTGTGTGAATCATGGGAATCAATTAACAATACAACTTGTGTGAAACACTGTGAACATGATTAACAAGAATTCAATAGTTTTCAATTACTAAACTTATGAACTCACCAACCTAGTGTTGACTTTGTTTAAATGCATGTTTTCTCAGGTGACGGACAGGTCTAGTTATCAAGCATCAGTGTTTAAGCTAGAAGACTTTTAGAAGACCTATCTTAATTTTGGATGCATATACATTTTTATGGCATTGTGAATCTATTTTGCATATCTTGTACAGCTACAAGATAGAAACTACACGATTCTTTTGGAGTAGATTTACTTAGTTAAATTATGAACACGTACTGTGTAATTTAACTTTGTAATTCTATATTATATGTCATGTTAGCATTTATCATTATTTATCATGTGCCATGTAAACAATCTGATCGTTTGATTATCATTCAAGATATCGCGCCCCGGGAACTTTCCGCCCGACGGGAAAGCCCGATCCGTTCCCGTCGGCCCAAGGTGTGACATAGACCCTGCTACTATTGCTTTGGCAACACTGCTGAGTAGTCAACTGACGAGCCAACTTAAGGATGTCATCCCTAATATGATCAACAGAATACAAGGCCATGGCAACAACTCTGGCCATACTACTGGGGAAGCTAGTGGAAACACTGGTCATACTTCTGACTGCTCCTACAAGTCATTTGTAGGATGCAAACCACCGAGCTTTACTGGAGTTGAAGGAGCCGTCGGACTAATCCAATGGCTAGAGAAAATGGAGAACACTCTGGACATTAGCAGTTGTCCAGAACATCATAAAGTTCGCTATGCAGCCGGTTCATTCAGCAAGCGAGGTTTAACATGGTGGAACGCACAGATCAGGGCTAAAGGAAGAGATGAGGCAATGGCGATGCCTTGGGCAGAATTTAAACTTCTTTTGAGGAATGAGTTTTGCCCTAAACATGAACTGCAACAGCTGGAGATTGAGCTCTCGAACCACGTGATGAAGGGAGCCGACCATATGACTTTCACCACCCTCTATCACGAACTGGTAGCTTTGGTGCCAGAGATGGTGCCAACTTTGGAAAAGTTGATTGACAGATATGTAGCTGGATTACCCTCCTGCATACAGAGTATTGTGTTGGCTGCAAATCCTGCTACTTTGGAGTTAGCCATTGCTCTTTCAGCTAAACTTACTGGGGTAATGGTGAAGTCAGGAGTTCTGAAAGACGAAGCGGAAAAATCTAAGGAAGCAACAACTAAGAAACCAAAGTATCATCAAGCGAAGAAGCAAAAGGTCATTGAGAACTATGCGATGGCCACACCTCTAAGACAAGCCCCTGCAGTACCTGCCAACACTACACCCAAAAACTATGTGGGAATGCATCCTCAGTGTACGCAATGCAAATTTCATCATCCTGCTACGGTGCAATGCAGGCAGTGCAACAATTGTGGCCGACTAGGTCACCAGACCCAACAGTGTCGTGCTCCAGTCACACAAGCTGCAAATAATGCTGTGGTAGCAATCCCTACTCCACAAAATACTGGCAACCATAACAACAACCAGCGGGGATGCTATAACTGTGGACAACCAGGTCATTTCTCCAGGGACTGCCCGAAAAGAGTGCAACAAGGAGCACAAGCACCTCGTGGGAGGGCATTCATGATTGGAGCCGTTGCAGCACGCCAAGACCCGGCGACGGGTACTGGTATGTAGTATCTCCTCACTCATAAGACTTCATTTTATTTTGATACTAATATGAATAAGAAATTTATCTTATTCCTACTAGTATAATCACATGAGTATTCCATAGAACTTAGGAATTCTTTCATTGCGATAGAAACTATGAGAGAATTCTTGGTTGATGCACATAACATATGTAGGAAACCATAGCTAACACTAAAGTGTGTAACCGCTGATGCTAATAGCATCAGTTAGTTTGAACAATGAGGTGTTAGAGTCATACAGAGAATTAGCAAGCCAAAAAGGTGAGACAGCTATGAGCAATAAGACTAGCAAAACTTTGAGACATACATAAGAGATCCCAAACACGACCCAGATTTCATTTGGGAACGTAGGGACATCACATCAAACACAGATTTCCCACTTGTTACAAAGAAAGTCGTACCGATAATAACTTTTAAATTTTGGGACGAAATTTCTTTAACAAGGGGAGACTGTAACATCTGTGCCAGAATCGTTACCAGAACAGTAAGTTGCACTGTAGATTGCACAGTAACTAAGGTACACATTACGTAAAACTATGTTTATGCTAGTGATACTTTATACTTGATACGAAAGCATTATGCGATTGTCTAAATCTGACTGAAACCTTAGGGTTTAACAGTCAGAAACATGTCAGACAACACGGAGTTGAGACATAGATACTTGATTTGATACTATTATGTATAAACGTATGTGAGGCTAAACAAAACAAAACCATAACGATTGTTGTTACAGAATACTAAACAGAAGAATTATTCGTATAGGTGACGATCTGTACGAATGATTCTGAGAGTTTAACGTTCTGAAATAATGACTGAACAGTAGAAAACAAGAATCAGAAAGTCAAACCATCGTCGTGTTCGTTCGAATGACGATTCGAACGAATACGCGCGATGGCGACGCGTTCTGACGAAACGAAAACGAAAAAGAAACGAACGATTATAAATTTAAGGAAATATAATATTTCCTGTTTTACAATTTTGAAACTCATCAGAAGCAAATTAAAAAGAAACTGTTTTAATTGAATACGTAAATTTACGAAAGAAATTACAAAACGCGTAAAATAATATAATTTGATAAATAACTTAATTGAACGATAATTAAAATAATTACTAGAAATAAATACCATCTAAACAGATAAAAATAAACTCTTTTATTTAAATTACGAGATACGCGCGTATTCGTGCCGGATACGCGACGAAACTACGAACCGAGCAACCGAAACGAACCCGGATACTCCCGGGGTATATAAACCTCAAATGAGGCTAACCACCTCATTTATCTCATCTCATTCTCTCTCTAAATCACCGTTTCCGTCCATTCTCTCTCTCTCTAAGATTTCACCAAGAAAACCTCAAGAAATCCCTCAATCCTTGGCTAAATCGCGAGTTGTTGGTGTCTACATGAAGATTTTGATCTCCCTTACCTGAAAGGACAGCAGATCGGAGGTGATAACCACAGAAAATTGAGGTATGGAAGCTTGAATATTGGAAAAATTAGGGTTTCTTTACCCTTTTTGTCGAGTCCAGCAACCATAACCAACCATGGGCCGATATTATTGAGTCCGACACTTAGCAAACATCTGAGAACACATCACTAATCTGGGAGAGGAGCTAGGACTCATTGGTTCAATGAAGAGGATGGCGTGGGAACCAGGGTTCGTGAGCCTGCTATGGCCGAACCCTGCTCCTCCTATTTCAGTGGCAAACCTTCATTAAAAAGCCTAGCCGAACCTTCGATTCTAGCTAATCTTACCTCCTACACGAACCCTTGGAAGCCACGAACTATCCCTTGGCCGAACCCTACCCCAAGTGGCGAACCTTGGTGGTATGAACGAACCCAGCTGAGATGGCCGAACCATTTCGTGTAGGCGAACCTTCTATGCATGGGCAGCCGAACTATCCCCTACGTGCGAACCTATGGCCCTCACGAACCCCATGCACGAACCTGTTAAGCATGGGCGAACCAATGAGTGTCGAACCTGCTGATTTTTGTTACATGTTCACGAACCTATGTTAGTTGACCATTGCCGAACCTAACCCTAATGAAACCAGAAAGGTTCGCTGGCCTGGTTATCAGTTGACCGAAGCCTTCATGGAATTAACTTCATTAAGTTGGATCCTTGGCCCACGCAAACTCGTTTAATTCTATGGGTCATAATTGGCCCAAACTCACACAGCTTACCCGGCCCATTCCTTTGCTACGGGCCACAGAATTTATCCCAGCTCGCATCAACTGGCCCAAACAAAGTTTCGGCCCAATGTTGTTGGCAAGCTCATGTCAATTAATTAGCTCATTTCATTAGTTAGTCCATCATGATGTTCACTTGTGGCCCATGCAACAATGGCCCACACCTTTTCTTGGCCCAAAAGGGTTAACCGGGCCCCCTTACCTAATTCGGCCCACACATAGCCCAAATCGGCCCAATCAAACATATGTTGGGCTAAGAGATCATTCGGTCCAATGAATTCAAGATGTGACAAACATGAAAACGAACACTTTGAAACGGTAATAACCTAATGCATGAAACACTACTTTTGTTATTACAAAAATGGTGTTTAATTTTCCTAGATAAACAATGCAAAGGCTTAAAACTTAGATTAAAAAGTATGACTCGTAAGATTCAGTCTAAATTGAGAATTTGCAAACAATAAATGAGGTTCAACATTTCATTAAATAACATATGAAATTCTGGGCCGGATAATGAATGAGCCTCTCGAGCGTTAGCCAACTTTAGGGCTAACACTAACACTTACACACAACGAATGCTTACAAACAAATGCTTACCAACTACAAACACTATGAAATGAATACAGGAGCGTGAATATCAAAACAAGTGCAAACAAAGAGCGTGTGCATTCTTATCCTACTTAGTCAATCACTACGGACACAAGGTGAGTTCATTTGTCCCTTTTCAAACTTATTTGTTTTACTCCGGGACTGAGAAGCATGTTAAAAATTTTATAAACTATTGAAATGTTATTTAATGCTTTTATACTTAAACATGATGCTTATAATGAGGATTGATGCTTATGCTACAACAATACGCTTAAACTCGATGCTTAACGCTTATGCTACAAACAAGATGCTTAAACTTGGTGATTGATGCTTATGTTGCAAACTAGAGGCTTAAACTATATACTTGATGCTTAAACTAAGTGCTTAATGCTTATGCTATAAACTATATTCCTAAACTATACGCTTGATGCTTAGGCTATAAACTATATTCTTAAACTATACTCTTAATGCTTATGCTATAAACTATATTCTTAAACTATATATACTTGATGCCTATGCTGTGAATTAACTGCTCAAACTATATGCTAATACTAATTGATAATGTTATATGCTATTACGTAACACTAATGCTACATGCTAATGTTTAACACTAATGTTATACGCTAAAGCTTAATACTAATGCTACATGCGAATGCTTAATACTAATGCTACATGCTAAGGCTTAATACTAATGCTATATGCTAATGCCAAGTGCTAATGCTACAATGCAAATACTATATGCTTATCATGCTTAAATGCTCGAAATGCTTGAAGTGCTCAGAATGCTATAAACTTTGAATGCTATAAACTTGACATGCTAAAACAACGGTTTGGCCTCTCAGTGCTTGCCTCACCTGTTGTTAAACTTTAAATGCTATAAATTTGACATGCTAAAGCAACGGTTTGGCCTCTCAGTGCTTGCCTCACCGGTTGTTAAACTTTGAATGCTATAAACCTGTCATGCTAAAACAACGGTTTGGCCTCTCAGTGCTTGCCTCACCGGTTGTGAAACTACTTAAATGCTATAAACTTGAATGCTATAAACTTGAATGCTAAAGCTATTAACTATGATAGAACATACTAAATTGGCCTCTCAGTGCTTGCCATGGGGTGTTCTACATAGTTGGAACTTGAAGGAACAGACCGTTGGCCTCTTAGTGCTTGCCATAGGGTGACCTTCATAGTCATAACTTGAGGAGTGGACTGATGGCCTCTCAGTGCTTACCATACAGTGATTCCTCAATGTTCACTCATGCTATAAACTTAAACATAATGCTAAAGCTATAAACGAAATGGATGGTAGGTAAGACGCTTAATTATCATTAACAGCAATGTCCTATGCGACTTAGTATGTGGTGGGACGGCGTCTGGGCGGGTTGTAGGCTCGACTCAGGGGTATGCCCTATATATAAGCATACCGAGTTGGATGATACAGGTGGTGTTAATGAGATTATGGTTGTTACCGAGGGGATGCACAAATGTTTTTGAGTCGATAACATAAACTTTTAAACATGATGCTTCTTAAATTTATATTGAATCTAATACCTACAAATACTATAGACTTGTAAACTTTGAAACAGTAAACTAAAGCTATGATGAAGAATGAATCGAATGGTAGGTAAAATGCTTAATTATCATTAATAGCAATGTCCTATGCGACTTAGTATGTCGTGGGACGGCGTCTGGGCGGGTCGTAGGCTCGACTCAGAGGTATGCCCTATATATAAGCATACCGAGTTGGATGATACAGGTGTTACTAATGAGGTTAAGGTTTTACCAAAGAGATTTGCAAAAGCTATTTTACAAATACTAAAACTACATGAACTCACCAACCATTGTGTTGACTTTGTTTTCTTACATGCTTTCTTAGGTGACGCGCAAGAATAGGCTTAAGCTTTTGGATTGCATACTAGGATGCCAGTTAGCAGACCTAGTAGACTTTTGAAGAAGCACATATTTTGATATGGATACGAATCACTTTTGATATCTTGTACAGATACAAGATAGGAAACATATAATTCTTTTATTAGGTTTTCCGAGTTAAATTACTGAACATTGATATTGTAATTTAACTTTATAATCCTATTTTAATGTTGATTGTGCTTTAGTTATTCTCAACATTGATGATATGTAAACAATCTGATCATCATGATTATCACTCACGATATCGCGCCCCGAGAACCTTCCGCCCGACGGGGACTTCGATCTAACCCCGCTGGCTCGGGGTGTGACATACGCTATCAGTCGAGGTGTGACGTTTGCTTCCCTCCTGCCCACACTGTCACTGGTTAGGTTTCCTACATATTGTGTTTTACATATAGCCTTCCAGCCCACGCTACCAGCTACATATGAGAATTTCACCCATATGCAGTTACAATTTGCAAATCATAATAACCAAATGATCATATTAAGAACCATTAAAGGAAATAGACTTAAAAAAATTATATCTAAACAATAAAAGTATAATAAAAAATGAAAACCGTATGATCAAAATGAAGGCATTGAAATAGAGCAATACCATATTTACAAAATTGATTCAATTTGAAAAATTGAACAAACAGAAAATTCACATTAGAACATTAAGCAACACAAAATAAACTCGAGTAGAATTCGTATACAATATAATCGAAAAAGGGAAACCAAAAGCTCCACTCTAAAATCAAGACAAAGAGCAAGTAGCATCAAAATCAAAGCGAACAAAAAAGCAGAATGAAATCATACCAAAGTCATAATGGAAATCAGATCACCGATGCTTTTGCAACATCAAAACAACCGAAATTCACACGCCAATATCAAGGTTTTTTGGTCCTCCAAAGGAATAGTTGCTTTTGGTATGGTTGATGTCAATCATAGAAAACCTAAAAACTCATGAAAATCCACCATTGAAATCTGTGCAAGATCAAAAGTTAGCAAACATATAGATACCATAATCAAACACATTATTTAGAAATGGTTTCACAATAACAGTCAAAGAGTACAGCTACAATAACATGCGATTAGTAGGTTACCTTTTCTAACATATTATGCTTTCTTCTATCTTCAAATCTCTACAAAAAAAATAAAATAAAAACTCACACATAGAATCAGAATGGAAACATACATACGGAAGCAATACTAACAGCTTTGCAATTAATTACCTTCAAAACCTAAAAGATCATAGTTCTTTACTTGTGACTAGGGGTGTTCAGTTTTCGAATATGACTCGAAAAAATCGAAATTCGATTTGAATTTTCATATTTCAATTCGATTCGATTCGTAGTATAATATGGAATTTCGAATTTCATATTTTTAATTCGATTCGATTCTAAATTTGAATATAAATTATTTATATATTTTAATTTTATATATACAAGTAGTTACTTTATTTAAAAATTAGGTTTTAGTTATTTGGTTTAGTTTATAAAAAATAGTGAAAGTCTATTACACAAATGTCAATTTAATTAAAAATACCCACAATTTTAACACTTTTAAATACGCTAAACCTAAACATTCATAACAAAAGCGTCAATTGTGAAGCTCGAAAAATTGATCATTTTGGTTGTTAATTTTTAATATTTTGATTACTTGTCACTTTATGTTTTTTGTATGTTATCATTAGCATTACATATTGAACTTTTATTATTTTATTAGTTTAAATGATATCTCTAATATTACAACTTAAATTTTGGTTATTTGATATTTGGATGTTGAAGGTTCAATTATTTGATATTTTGAATATATATTAGATAGCAGCTATAAACAATTTTTTAATTAAATTTAAATTAAATCAATTCGAATTCTAATCGAATTATGAATTTGAATAGAATCGAATTTTGAATTTGAGAACGAATTCGAATTGGTTTTTTCGAGTTGATTTCGAATTCGAATGGAATTCAAATGCTCTTTAAAAATTCAAAATTCGAGATCATTCGAATCGAAATACCCGAGTTATTCGAAATTCGATTCAATGAACACACCCACTTGTGATAAACTAAAGAGCAATGGGTTGACAATCAAAGCATGAGTCAATCTTTACTTGTGGGAAACAACAGTACCTTGATATCAAGCTTGTGAAACTGCTGCATTGCAAAAGACCAACAAAAAAGGTTGAATTTTTTATTTGTTAAACACTCATAGCAATACTCAAATCAAGAATGTGATTCCATAAAAATCAAATTCCAATTCATCAAAGATTCAAAAACAAATCTTAAATACCAAAACAAAATGAAGCATCAAGTAGAATATGAAAGCTTACCATTTTAGATCCACATCGGTGACCACGTGTTCTTTCACTACCATTCTACTAACAGTTCAATACAAAACTTGAGGGTCGTGGTTCACGATCTTTAGTTAGGGGCATGGTGCCGAAGGCGGTGTGAGAGGGTTGGGTGACGGTCTCACCCATTGCTCGAACATAGCAAGCTGTTGCTAGGGCATTTTTCAGGTGATCACGAAGGTGGGATGGAGGTCATCAATCAATTTGTTGCTCTTTTTCTTGCAGTTAGATCATGAGGTTCATTTTAACATGTAAAATCCTCACAACCACCACACCACAAAACTAAACCCCGATCTGCACTTCCATTCTATCATCCAATTTCGTTCACATCCAAAAAATACATATGTTAGTAATGATTTGTGTTAGAAACATCGTTCCAAGGACTAATTTTTTAAAAATCAAATAATCAACAAACATGCTTCAAGGGTATATAACTAATTCATGTAATGAAAATAAAATCGTAAAAGAAGTAAGGTCGTGACATACAGCTTGATCTCTTTTCTTTCTCAAACTCAAAAAGGTAAGGTTGAAGATCATGATGTTAATAGTCTTATTTTCACTTTATGTACTTTATTACTTTTTCTTCTTTTCACTCATTTAGATGGGCTCCCATGCTCATCTACAACTTCATGGCAAAAGGAGATTTGAAAAGTCATGGGGTCAAAAACTAAAAACCATAAATTATGTGGCCAAACTGAAAACATAAACAACCATAGTATTCCTTTTAGTTGGTTTTTAATATATATATATATATATATATATATATAGGGGAAGGATCAAATGTTAACCCTTCCTTATTGCGATAACCGCATAACCCTAGCACTTTTTTGCGTTTTTTGTCTGAATCTTTGTTTTTTTTCATTGTCTTTATTATACATAGGGGGTTTCTTTTTTGTGTTTTTGCTAATTCATTACCGTTTAGAAATTATTTACAAGTGTAAGTACTTACACTTACTTACACTTGTAAATAACTTCTAAACGGTAATGAATTAGCAAAAACACATAAAAGAAACCCTCCTATTTATGTATAATAAAAACCATGAAAAAAAAAACAAAGATTCGGACAAAAAACGCAAAAAATGCCAGGGTTAAGGGGTTATCGCAATAAGGAAGGGTTAACAATAGAACCATCCCCTATATATATATATATATATATAAATATATAATGATTGTAGTTTTATTATTGACATTTTAGCCACTAAACTTAATTAATAAAAAATTTTCTAAAATGTTATAAAACTTGTATCATTTATACAAAATCCTAAAAAATTGTATAGTTAATTTATTATGTTTATGAATGTTTCTAACATAGTTCATAAATTGTTATGGTTATTGTATTATAAAACATATTCTCCATTTAACAAATTTTGGAGTTTTATTTTTAATATTATTCATGTAAAGGTACCATTTTGTACTTACATTTACTTACATTTGTAAATAATTTCTAAACGGTGATGAATTAGCAAAAACACAAAAAAGAAACCCCCCCTATTTATGTATAATAAAAACCATGAAAAAAACAAAACAAAGATTAGGGCAAAAAATGTCGTGTTAACACGGGTTAACGATATAAGGGAGGGTTAACAATGGAACCATCCCCTATATATATATATGAGTTGGATCCGATACAAAGGGTTTTTAACGTGAGAAGGTAGGAAGGAATATGGGCCTTTGATTAAATATTTGAATGGTTAAGATCTAGTGATCCCCACATCTTATTTAAAACTTCTGTGAAATAGAGCTGAAAGGGCAAAAAAGGAATTGGCTACATTTGTTGACTTTTTTTTAAGGAATCAAGTTACCATTCTTTTGAAAATCAAATAACTTTTAAACGCTCAATTATTTTTTAAAAAAAATTACACCATAAAATAGAGAATTTTATTATCTATAATTTGAGTATAGTATTGTTATAGTTTTTTTCGATTTTTTTACGTGGTACGTGATTTTAGGGCCTGGCACGTGATTATTGGTACGTAATTATGCAGTTATTCCTTTGATATGAAAGATAAATGACGGTCTGTAATTTTCATATAACGTGGTACGTAATTATATGGTCCGTAATTATGCAGTTTTTCCTTTGATATGAAAGGTAAATGACGGTCTGTAATTTTCCTATAATGTGGCACGTGATTATATGATCCGTAATTATGCAGGTAGTCATTGACTATGTGTGTTAAATTACAGTCCGGAATTTTATAAATTACAGTCTGTAATTTTATATGGACGATAATGCCCTTTACCCATATGACACATGGCGCGTTCCTATGGCTTCCTACGCTTAGCACGTTAATTTCCTTTGTATTATAACAGTCCTCTATATATATATATATAATATTAATTACTAGGTGATTGTTCAATTGTTAACCCTGCCTTTTTGCATTAATCATTTAACTTTTTATAGCCAATTAAAACATGCCACCTCACCACACTCTTTTGTGTACCTATAAGGGAAAAATTGACTTTTACCAAATCATTTAATACAATCAATTTGAACGTGTTTTTCCTTTCATCTTAACTTCCATATATTTTTTTTCACATGTACTTTATCACATTTTCTCTTTCACACACACACAATCATCTTCAAATTTGTTCTAGATATGATTACCTCAACCCTTACTTGAACACACTTGTTTATCTTCTTGAAGTAAAAAAAAAAAAAAAAAAAAAAATTGATATAAACGACATGTGCATGATATTCAAACATAATGTTTCATAAAATGAAATAATTGATTACAAGTCCAAAATAACTAATGTTACATCCATGTAAGTTGCTGTAAGTTGATGTAAATTGATATAAATGACTCTTATTAAGTGTAAGTTGCTGTAAGTTGGTGTAAGTGACTTTGTTACATTGATGTAAGTCGCTGAAAGCTTATGTAAATTGATGTAAATGACTCTCATACGTCGATGTAAGTTGACGTAAGTGACTTTGTTACATTGATGTGAGTTGCTGAAAGCTTATGTAAATTGATGTAAATGATTCCCATTACGTCGTGTAAGTTGGTGTAAGTTCTATGTTACATTGATATAAGTCGATGTAACTTGATGTAAGTAACTTTGCTATGTTGACAAGGTGACTTTCTTTGACCAAGAGCTAGGACATCGGTGTTTTCTCCCGGTTGTCCAAAAACCTCATTCTTGTATATTTATGCCTATGAATATCATAAAAAAAAAAACAGATTCAAACAAAAGCCAAAAAAACATATAATTTCTTCACTAAAACAAAAAACCGAGATTCAAACAAGAGATAAAAAAAACCTATAATTAATTTACACAAAAACAAAAACCAGATTCAAAGCATCTTAAAAAGATGAGATCTAAGTTAACTTTGAAAGTTTTTTCATCAAGGGCTATTAAGCACCCAAATGATTATATTAGCTTACCCTTTTTAATGTGGTGGAGATACGCGGTGGTTACCTTATCCGGATGCGGTGGTTGACCAGTGCTCACATCAACCAAGCTCGTGTAATCAAATGAGTCTCCTGATTCCTCGAAAATTGATTGGAGTCTTGCATCCACAGTAGGTTGTTGGATGATTCTTGCAATGTGTTTTGATCGAGCAGAAGTGGCCGGAGATTCATTGTCTTGAAGATGACATACTGATGAGATCTAAATACAACAACATAAAACAAATCACTTTTGTTATAAATTTGACGTGAATATTTGACGGGAATCCAATAATAAAAAAGGTCACACTCACACTCACACTCACAGTACCAATGTCCCACGTAATCACTTCGATCTCAATGTCCCTTTCTTGATCGAAAATACAAAATCAGAACATGTGAGCAAACCAGTAAACTAATTACCCGACTATAGAACATTCACATGAACAAGAAACTGATTAGACTATGAATTAATCAACCAAAGTCAAGAAACAAGCAAGAAATAAGATTTTATTTGATATGGAATCTGTAGACGAAATGCATGGGTTAACAACAGAAGAACGAGAACGGTTTTGCTTTTGATTTGCTTAAGAAATGGGTTAACAACTTGCCAGAATAAATCGAACAATTTGACATACGAAAATTGCATGAGAGATTGAAGATTTTGCACTTGATTTGAGAAAATAAGTTTCTTCAAAATTCTAAATCCCAATTTTTTGCTCTAGATACAAATACTCGAACGATAGAGTTTTGAAAAAACTGGGTCAATTTAAAAGTAAATGTAGTGGTGCACAAAAAAACCGGTTAACCGAACCGAACCGGTTTGGGGACCGGTTAGAAACCGGTTTGGGAACCGGTTATTGGTACCGGTTTGGGCGAAATGAAAAAACCGGCGGTTCGAGACCGGTTTGGAGGTTTTTGGGCCAACCCGGTTAGGAACCGGTTAAAGCAAAACCGGTTATTGGGACCGGTTATAAACCGGTTAACCGGTTTTAACATTCAAAAAACTAGCCGTTATAGCCGTTGGACAAAAAAATAGCCGTTGGGGACCGGTTTAACCGGTTAACCGGTCGGCCAAAAAAAAAATAGCGGTTTTTGTTACCGTTTCTAGCCGTTTTTTACAAATTTTGGGACCATTTTGCCCCTAAACGTTAGTATAAATAGATGGGGATTGTTTTGGTTTGATCACACAACATCTTACAACATTTCTTATTCTTAAACGCTCGAAAACGATCTCCTACTTCCTCTCGATTCAATCTCTTCTTCTATTACGTTCGTAATTCTTAATTCAATCTTTATTTCATCCATGGCAAGCTCACGAAGTGCTCATAGTTCCGTTGGTGTTGGTGCATCCACTTCAAACGAACCAACCGTTGTTAGAATACTACAACGAGGAACAAAGAGCTATTTCAACATTTCGACTTATGCGAAATGTCGAACGGTGTCGATAAGGCACGGTGCAAAGGTTGCGGTACTTATCTTAAACCGGAATCTAATTCCACTTTAAGAAGCCATTTGACGAAGCATTGTGTTGTTGTCAAAAATAATCCCGCAAACGATCAAGCACAAATGTCTCAAGAGTGCGGGGTTTGGAATTTCGATCCCGACATGGTTCGTGAAATGATGGGGAACTTGGTGATTCAAGAAAGTTTGCCATTCAATCATTTTGACAACCCACGCTTGACGAAGATAATTCAAAAGGCGCTACAACCACGTTATCATCAAGTAAGTGAACTACTATTAGACGTGATTGTTTGAAACGTTGGCGTCAAGCCAAACAAGAATTAATTTTAGGTTTTCAAAACTTAAAAACCGGTGTTAACCTAACAACGGACGTTTGGTCGGCACCTCACGGTTTGCCCGAATCGTACCTTTGCGTTACCGCGCATTGGATTGATCCCGATTCATTGCAAATGATGAAACGTACGATTGCGTTCGAAATGTTTCCGTATCCTCACACGGGGGATAATTTGTTTTACATGTTAGATGGAATAATACAAACATTTCATTTACAAGATAAAATACTTTCCATAAGTTTTGATAACGCTTCAAATAATACGACTGCTGTTCAAAAATTAAAACTTAAATATAAACCGATATGTAACGGTGCTTTTTTTCATACTAGATGCGTTGCTCACATTATTAACTTGGTTGTGAGTGATGCTCTTGCGGTTGAGGGAATGAATATGTTAAAAGAAAAATTTAAACAAATGTTAAAGGATGTTTTTATGAAAAGCCGTAGAAGATATTTGGAATATCAAAAATTATGTGAGGATACGAACTCCCTCTTTTTAGGTCCGTCTTGGGACGTACCAACAAGATGGAATTCGACTTGGCGTATGTTTAACAACGCCTTACGACAAAGGGAAACCTTGGAAGTATTTCATAACAATTTAGTGGAAGAACGTAAGGCTAAAAGATTTAATCGCCGATGTTGGGACGCCATAGGAGAATTTACTAGTTTATTTGGAGTTTTTAAAAATGCAACAACAATTTTATCGGGAGTTTATTATCCCACTTCTTGTTTGGTTCTTCAACAATTATTTATAATGACAAGAAAAATTAACGATTTTGCATCAACTGGTGAAAATAATGAGATATATACGGGAATGTTACTTCCAATGAAATTAAAACTATTGAAATACTTTCAAGAAATGCCGGCCGTATTTACTTGTGCGACGGCATTAAACCCATGTTTCAATGGTGCCGGCGTTGAAACATTAATTGATAAAATAGTTGGTGCTTTGGGTTTGGAAGACCCAAACTTTGCAACAAACACTAAAAATAACTTTAACATATTTTTTCAAAATATGTTTGATCATTATTTACAAAAATATGGTGAAACATCTAACATACAACAAACAATGTATGCGGCTTCTAGTTCGAGTAGAAGCCAAGATGTTAACTTTGATTTATTTAACACATTAAGACAAAATGTAACTAAACGAGCCTGAGGTACTAGCGCAAGTAGCGAACTAGGAAGGTACCTATGGACAGATTGGATTTCCGGTCTTACACCGGAAGAATTTGAAAACTTTGATATTTTGGCCCGGTGGAAACAAAAGGAAACCCACTTTCCGATTCTATCTGCCATGGCTCGTGATTTACTAAGCGTCCAAGCTTCTACGGTAGCTTCGGAGACTGCTTTTTCTCTTAGTGGCATGGTTTTATCGTTACGAAGGACGAGGCTTACTCCTGCATCATTGGAGATGTGCATTTTCTTGAAAGACCATTTGGACGCAATGGAACGTGTACAAGACCAGACACAACTTGAAGGCGAGCTTGAGATAGAAGTGACAATACACGATGTTAAAGTTGAGGAAGGAATGACGTTCCCACTTTCCGACGAAGAACAGACAATGGATGAATAGATGCGGAACAATAGTCCGGAACTACAATCCGAAGCACCAAGCGAAGACTAATTTCTATTTTCGATTTTGTATTTAATTTTGTAACTTTAAAGCTTGTGTAATTAATTTATTTTAATGAAATATGCTATTTGAAATCCTTACTAATAAAGTTCATTTAATTTTATTTAATCAAAACCTTAAACTAATAATTACTAAACCCTAATAAACCTTAAAGTAATCAAACTAATATTAAACTAATAACTAATAAACCTTAAAACCTTAAACTAATAATTACTAAACCCTAATAAACCTTAAAGTAATCAAACTAATATTAAACTAATAACTTATAAACCTTAAAACCTTAAACTAATAATTACTAAACCCTAATAAACCTTAAAGTAATCAAACTAATATTAAACTAATAACTTATAAACCTTAAAACCTTAATCAAAACCTTAAACTCATAATTAGTAAACCCTAATAAACCTTAAACTAATCAAACTAATATTAAACTAATTAAAACCAAATAAAATCTTAATAATTTATGGTTTTATTAAATAATAGTATATTTAAGTTTTATTAAATTATTAATTTATTAGTTATTAGTTTAATATTAGTTTGATTAGTTTAAGGTTTATTAGGGTTTAGTAATTATTAGTTTAAGGTTTTAAGGTTTATTAGTTATTAGTTTAATATTAGTTTGATTACTTTAAGGTTTATTAGGGTTTAGTAATTATTAGTTTAAGGTTTTAAGGTTTATTAGTTATTAGTTTAATATTAGTTTGATTACTTTAAGGTTTATTAGGGTTTAGTAATTATTATTTATTAGTTTTAGTCTTTTAGGGTTGATTTTCTTAAGTTTTAGTCTTTTTGATTTGATTTTCTTAAGTTTTTTATTATGGTTTTATTAATTTAACTTTAAGGTTGAAATTTGAAAACGTATAATACAAAAAAACGGTTCAATACGGTTACGGTCGGGTTCAACGCTCTAACGGACGATGAACGGATTAAAAAAAGGTATAAAAACCTGTTTTTGAACCGGTTTGGGCGGTTAACCGGTTCGGTTCCATCGGTTAGCATATCTAGGTTAAAAAAACCGGTTAATAACCGAACCGGTTATTTTAAAAACCGGTTTGGACCGGTTAACCGATTTGTGCACCACTAAGTAAATGTAGTGGGAATTGAAGTGGATGTACTTTTACAGCTTTAGGTATAGTTGAAATTCATATTTTACCCTTTTAATTTTTATTTAATTCTACTTTATTATCAACCAATGGATCAGATTTTTAAACCGTTAATATCTAATTAAACGGTTAACGCAATAAGATATGGTTAACAAATGTTCCTTCCCCTTAATTACTATACATATACATATACATACATAGGGGAATGATCAAATGTTAACCCTTCCTTATTGCGATAACCGCATAACCCTAGCACTTTTTTACGTTTTTTGCCCGAATCTTTGTTTTTTTTTTCATGGTCTTTATTATACATAAATAGGGGGTTTCTTTTTTGTGTTTTTACTAATTCATCACCGTTTAGAAATTATTTACAAGTGTAAGTACTTACACTTACTTACATCACATATCTGATGTAAGTGTGATGTAAGTAAGTGTAAGTACTTACACTTACTTACACTTGTAAATAATTTCTAAACGGTGATAAATTAGCGAAAACACAAAAAGAAACCCCATATTTATGTATAATAAAAACCATGAAAAAAAAAACAAAGATTCGGGCAAAAAACGCAAAAAAATGTCAGGGTTATGCGGTTATCGCAATAAGGAAGGGTTAACAAAGGAACCATCCCCTGCATACACACACACATATATAGGTGATGGTTCCATTGTTAACCATCCCTTATTGCGAGAACCCGTGTTAACTCGGCATTTTTTGCCCGAATCTTTTTTTTTTATGGTTTTTGTTATACATAAATAGGGGGGTTTCTTTTTTGTGTTTTTGCTAATTCATCACCGTTTAGAAATTATTTACAAGTGTAAGTAGGTGTAAGTTACTTACACTACACTTACTGTAAGTAACTTACACCTACTTACACTTGTAAATAATTTTTAAACGGTGATGAATTAGCAAAAACACAAAAAAGAAACCCCCCTATTTATGTATAACAAAAACCATGAAAAAAAACAAAGATTCCGGCTAAAAATGCCGTGTTAACACAGGTTCTCGCAATAAGGGAGGGTTAACATTTGATCCTTCCCCTTATATATATATAAGGGGAACGATCAAATGTTAACCCATGTTGATTACGTTAACCGAATAACTACATCTTATTACTTTAGGGTCCACATTAAAGTAAATCTAAAGGTTTATGTTTTTTTTAATTAATGTAGGATCCACTTACATTAATAAAAAAATAGAAAAAACCTAAACCTTTAAATTTTCTTTAATGTGAGCCCCAAAATAATAAGATGTATTTATTCGATGAACGCAATAAGGAATGGTTAACATTCGAACCATAATATATAATTGAAAGAGATGAAAAGGAATAGTATAAATATTATTATTATATAGTTAGTGCGCCTTATTAATTATATACATTCAAGATCACACATACATATATATATATATATATATATTATTCATGTGTCTTATCAATGTAGTGACGTTTTGAAAATTTAGACTTTGAACCATCAGAAGATTTTTCACTTGAAAAGTAGCATACATAGATAAGGGTAAATTTGAGATATTTGCTTAAAAATTGGGGTTTTATTAAGTTTGAGAAATTTGGTTAAAGATTTGGGTTTTTTCTTTTAATTTCAATCGACTAATGAGACAGATTTTGTGAGTGTTTTTTCTATTATTTTTATAATATATTTGTGAGAATTTTGCATGATTTTATGTTTTTATGAAAAAATTATATAAAATTCGTAATGAGAGATTTGATTTTGCTACGCAAATTATGCTTCTCGAATGATATATAATACTCGTTCTCAAAAATGTACTGTGATAGCCCGCCGCAACGTGCGGAGTGAATAAACCTAGTTTCCATTAAAATATCAAGTTACAATGTGACGAAGGTTACAATTGGTAAGATTCATCTCCTCATAAGTTTATGTTTTCTCCTCTATAGGTTCGCTTTTTAACATTCATCTAAACGATTTTTTAATCAGTTGATTCAATCTTCATCTAGACCCTAAAATTGTTCTTAATTTGTAATCCATTTGTAAAATTATAGTGTTTAAAATTAGGGAAAATGTTATTGAAACATAGGATTAAGTTTAACTATATAATCTTCTTATCCTTAAAAGTTTAAGAAGGATTATTAAGCATTAAATCATGATATCAAATTTAAGAAGGAAAATTTAAAATTTTAGAGAAAAAAAATTGGAGGGTGATTTAGTTATAACCACTTTTCCCCACATTTTTCAAATGTTCATAACTTTTACATACGATATTATTATTATTTTTTTAAAATACATCATAAAAACGAAAAAATTGTAATCTTTAAAATGAGTATAACGTTGTTATAACAAAATGAAATTTTATCAGCTCATTGTGTCTAATTATAATCATTGTGCTTTTCTTAAACGTTTGTGTATAATTATTTTATTGTGTTTTTGTTACAAGTAATTGTTTCTTTTTTTTACAGGTAATTGTGTCCTTTTTTAAAGATCAATGTGTTATTTATACCCGACATTGTGTCATCATTGCTTAACATTATGTATACTGCAACATTATTGTGTTTTAAATTGTTTCGAAAAACACAACATTGAACAAAAACACAAAAGACACAATGACATGCACAAAAGACAATCCATATACAAAAGACACAATAAATGTACAAAAGACACAATGTTAAACAAAAGACACAATGACATGTACTAAATTGTTCGTACTTGCTATTATGTCTTTTTTACCGGTAATTGTGCATTTTTTTAAAGATCATTGTTTTGTTCACGTTCGTCATTGTGTCATCCTTGCGACATTATGTATCCTGCAACATCTTTATGTCTTAAATTGTTCACGAAAACATGACATTGAGCATAATCACAAAAGACACAATTATCTGCACAAAAGACACGATGAACTAAAATTTTTTTTTTCAATAACAACACTATACTCATTTTGAAGATAAAAAATGCTCGTTTTTATGATATATTTTTTTCAAAAAATAATTTCGTATGTAAAAATTATAAACCTTTAACGAAGGTGAGTAACTTGATAAAAAGTCAACAAAAGTAGTCATTGCTAAAATACCCTCCAACAATTTGATTTAATCATAGCCATTGATTAAATGATGTAATGACTTGACTCTAGATCTTTTTTAGGCTTTTTAGGTTAAGAGCATTATTTAGTTTAACCTAAAACATAATCAACTTTTGATTTTGTTCTAATAATATCATTGAAACTTTATTTTGTTTCAATTAGGTAATTTAAGTTTAATTTATGTTCTAATAGTATATATAAAAAACCCGGATAACATGTAATTTTGGTTCGTTTAGACTTTATAAGTGAATTTTTAGTTAAATTAGGATACATTTGAAGGTTTTAGACATATCTTAAACCCATTTAGTCATTTTGTGTTTATAATCAACTAAATATTTTTTACAATTATTAAAAAAACTTTCACCCTTTTTAAAATGTTTTAAAAATTTACGCAATTTTAAAAATAATTTGAGAATTTTTTTTTCAAAATCCATGTTATCATACAATAAAAATAAAAAACAAAACTAAAAAAAATTATGGTTAAAAGTTATATAGGTCACATATCTAAAACTAAAACATAAAAATAAACTTAAGTTATCAAATTGAAACAAAACAAAGTTTGATTAACTTGATTGGAACAAAATTAAAACTTGTTATGTTTCTACAAAATTATCCCTAAAATTATCGGTTTTTTAATCGATTGATTTACGTAAAGCCAAGGTTAGATTGGGTTGAAACTTAGAACGTGTTTTTGTAGATGTTGGATCCAATGTACCGTTAAGTATGAGGCTTTCATTGCCAGGATGGTTATTAACTGATATGTAATCCTTTTATTGAGCAAGCTACATGTGTTTCAAATTGTTCTGGCTCTTATGCTTTCCACTTTTCCAGTTGTTGATCAGATTTACAAGACTCCCTTTACTTTGTGGATATTTTCAGATTCACATGTCTTGGTTCTGTTCAGAAACAAGTACCAAGAAACAGAGCTTATAAGTTTCTGTTTATATTCTTTATCCTTTACAATCCCTTATGCTTGTAACATCTTTGAGTTCTATAAGCTTCTATTTGTATTTTCAATTCTATGTCTTTTACACATCTTTATTTCTGAATATTAATTTGGATGATCACTTGAAATCCTAAATTACCTCAAAATGGAGGACAAAATCACCAAAGATTTGTCTGAAAACGAACTTGTTGAGTAATTAATGTTTTAGGATATTACACTATTTGAATGGATGATATGATAAAAGAAAAAGATTTACAAAAAAGAGGGAACTTAGTAATCTTCCTCCTATGGAACCACAAACAGTTCATCTTTCTGAACAGCCCACCAATGAAAAAGAAAAGGATGTAAATGATGATGATTTCCCAATTTCATCAGTATTTAAAAAAGAATGAGGTAATCATTCAAGCTGAACCAGTGCAAACATCTGAGCGAATGAAGAGTACGGAAGCAAAACAAGCTCAAAGAAAAAGTCCGTGTCTTATAAAAAGCCATCTGGAAGAGGCTATAATTTGAAAATCTGATAGATGAACAAGCAACTTTAAGGTTTAGTCAGAAATTAGCCCCTCTTTTTACCTTGGTTTAAACTTTAAGGGTGAAACATGCACTTAAAAAAACTTAGCATTAGCTAAACATCCATGTGAACTTAGCTTAATGGACTTAGATGTAGTGAACTTAGACTTGCATTGATCACAACTAAACTATTTAGTAACAAAGATAGATCTATTCGACTAACCATCCCACCATTGTTTGATTTACATTGTGAGGAGGCTTGTGGTGATTGTTTGCTAACTTTAGCAATTAGCATTGCTAGGAATGCTAAATTTGGTCATACTGAACTAAACTATTTGATATGCTTATTAGTTCATTTACATGCATAGTTCATTTGCTTACGTTTACACATGTGATAAACAATTTACTTTACCAATGATTTTGAGTGTGTGCTCAACCATATGAGAGCTCACCAACTTTTAGTTGACCGTTATTTTTAACATGTTTTACATGAAAACGCTAACTAGGCTTGCTTTGATAAGAGCTTGGACCTAGATTAGTTAGTTAGATTATGTTATGGATCATAATTATGATGCAATGAATGATATTGAATGAATGTCTGAATTTTGTGTTTGAATTTAATTAAATGTGATGTTTGAATTATTTACATGTTAATACCTTAATTCTGCTTTTGGAACAATCTGCACTTCATGGCGGCCCGATGATTCCGCCATTAGTCGAGTTGTTATAGTTTAGTAGCAGAGACTAAGTCGAAGAACAATCGAACTTCTAGGTTCAATTCACGATTCAGGTTGCTTGTGTTTGTGTCTCTTGTACTGAGAGTTTCCAATGGTCAAAATTAAGTAAATTATTGGTTCAATAAATTGGAGTTTTTATACACATTAAGGTCGACTTTGACTTCCAGACAAAAAGGTATTTCACATAATTCAATTAGGCGTTAATTGTGTTTAATTGCGTTGATGGATGACTGGAACCATTCCACGCGTCAAAATAATTTCCATATTTGAGTTCAATCGAGTTGTTTACATGTGATTTTGAGCTGAAAGAGGATCCGGCATGCGTATCGTGTAGAAGTTCCCACATGTTGGGCTTCGGTTATCGCTCGAGAGGGGCATCATTTGGCAGCGGGGGCCAAATGCTCTACATTACAGAGACGACGAGCCCATGCCCCAGCCCCAGCCCCAGCCCCAGCCCCAGCTCCAGCAGCAGCCCCCTAAGTGCATATACAGAGCCGTGCGGCTTCTTGCTCGTATCGAGGCTATGCTGCAGGGTATTGCCGATGCGACACAACAGCTCAGTCATCAGCAGCAGCTTCAGCTCAGTCAGCAGCTAGCTTATACCACCGAACAGCTGACTGGACGAGTGGATCGGTTGGAGGATATGATCTCGTGGTAGGTGCCTATCGATATTACTGATGCTCGTGCTCAGGGTATCTAGCTCCCTCCCAAGGGGGCGGTGTTCCACGCCCGTTTTTGCCCCACTCACGCCCCAACCAAGGGACACACCGGATGGTCTTATAGGTGATGTATCGTATTATATCTACTATTGAATGTCAATTATTGTACCGTAAACATTAGGTCAATGAAATTAATTCAATTTCTCTCTCTCTATAAATGATCAGGATGTATGGCTGCTTAATTTCTCTTTCAATCCATCTTTCTTGTGGTAGTTGCTCTACAAATCCTTCCTTGTTGCTGGTGCAAATTTGAAGTGTTTTATCTTTGAAAGGTAACCTCTAACTTTTTCACTTTGATTTCTGTCTTCGATCTGATTTATGTTTCTTGCTGTTATTAATTGAATTCTTTTGTGTATGTGTAACTTAATTTTACCTTCGTTTCAATTAATTTCTGGATATTATGGATTATTTTTTTAATCTTTGGCTGGACATACGTCTATGTTTTCATGCTAATTATATTACATGTTTAATCTGCATAATTAAAAAGTACATGATATAATAGTTATGGATTTTAAATAATTATTTGTTGCTGTTTATGACAAGTATTTCTTGATTTTAAGAAAATAGTCTGTTATTTACCATCGCTTGCATTTGTTTTGTTTTGTTTTTGTTTGTTTTTTTTTCTTTTGAGCAACAAGAAATATATTTTTTTAAAAGAAGTGTAAGGTGTAAAACATATCTATGAAAAGATTAAAGAAAACAACATTTTGTTGGTTTGTTATATTTTAGCATAATCTTTTTCTAATATTTTTTAATTACTTTAATGCTTTATTTTGGACCAACAATTTTAGATACGAAAATGTTAACGCGACACGAAATTAACTCATTTCGTGTTTAACCTTCGCGTATTTAACAGTTCGATACGTTTAAACACGATATTTATAAAATCTTTTAGGATCTATTTAAAACCTGTTAATAATTTTTTAATAATTAAATATATTAATAAAATAAAATATATAGCAAGTCAGTAAGGCTTCTCACAAATCGCAATCTGAAATCCAGCTTCTTGGTCTTGATGGTGTAGCCATAGTTTCCATTACAACCCCTGCAGTCGTCACCTCCTACCTCACGTCCCCACCGCCGCTCCCTGCTCCTCCTTTCTTGCTTCCTTTCATTTGGATTTAATTTTAATCTTTCACCAACAAACTAAACAGATACCTAGCTAATATTTAAACATAACAAAAAGTTATAATAGTTAGAACCTTGGGGCCAAAAATAATAGATTGGACCATTTTAGATCTTAAGCACGTAGGGCAACAATATTCATCAAATCTAGGAGAATTATTGTGACGTTATCGTAACCAATGAGTTGTCAAAAATAAACCTTTGTAATTCGAATATCTTGGGTAACTTGAGTAATTCACGTACAATCGATTGTACTCTCCAGTAATCTTATATATATAGAGTGTTTTTTTATAATATCATGAATCTTCTGTGTGTGAGAAATTCGTGCTAGTCAGACTCTATTAATTGTTAGGATTTCTATTTGTTTATCTCTGAAAGTTTTCACATAGATGGTTTGTTTATTTCCACTACAATCAAGATTTAGAATTCGAATTCTTCTTTAATGAGTTATAAAATTTCTCTGTTTTTGTTACATTAAGTATTTAAGTTCTTCTACTTCGATCTTTGTGAGAGGGAACCATATCTTTTAAAAGTATACCAAATTTTCGAATTTACTGTTATGAAAGCAAGTTAAAGTGGATATAAAAAACATATTTCAAGCATGCCACTTTTCCATGCTAAAATCTAAATGCATAACTATTTACAACTTTCAATACATCACTACAAATTATAAGAGCAACATTGTTTTGGGTTTTAAGAGAGTTTTCAGGTTTGTTGAACATGGATAAGTAGCCTTTCAAATGTCTATATTTTCATGCTAATTATTTTACAAGTTTAATCTACATAATTAGTGATTACATGATATAACTAGCGGTATACCCGTCCGGTGGCCGGGTATCTTAATGTCATAATGAAATCACTGTGCTAAATCTCATTTAAAAAATGTTTTCTTTAACAACAAAGTACAAATTTATTTAAACAAAACAACGCAAGAGTAGCTAACTTATAAGATACATGTAATGGTTTGTTAACTATTGATGTTAGTCACACATAAAACACTTTGGAATCTAAATCATCCTCTTAGGCCTTATGTTTGTTTTCTGTTGGTCTCTCTTGTATTTGACATTTGATGACATCATCATTGTTACATTCGGAATAATTAACCATTAAATTCGGAAGTACATAAACAAAAGCCAAAAAAATTGAGAAGTAGTTAAACAATTTAGACATAACAACGTAAATGGATACATAGATTGAAATGTCACCTAATAAACATGATAAATAGCTTAAATGATAAACTAGATGAAATGTTTTGTTAACCATTGATCCTAGTCACACATAAAAATGTTTTGGTTTGTGAATCATTCTCTTAGGCCTTGTGTTTGCTTTTTGTTAGTCCTTGTTGGATTCGACACTTAATGGAATGGAAGTTGTTGCATCATCACTATGCAAATCTTGTGTAGATGTCAAAGGAAAATAATAGTAAGTAAAATAAACTTGTGACAATATGTAATAAAAGACCAACACAAATCCAACTTGGGAGCGTGATTAAATTAAACAAAGAAAGCTTACAAAACACTATGTCAGGTTAAGGATAGGTTGTTCCAACATATTCAAGTTGTTAGTGTGATTAAATGAATTAAATTATATGAAACCTTTAATTCATATTAAAGATAATTAAGTGTCAACAAAAAGTTTCACAAAATAATACATGATCATGCCATAAGAAATCATACTAAGTGCATGATGATAATTTGTGTTTTTTTATTGGTCACATGTCTGACTTTAGAATTAAAATTCATACTCATTGTTTAAATCTAATAAGCTAGAAAGTAATTTTCGTTTAGCCATGTTGTTGTGATGGATCAACAGAAATCTACAAAAAAAAAAAAGAGAGAGAGAGATTAACATCAGTATGATCTTCAATTTCAACATGAAAAACGTATGCATAAATAAATGACACGATAACAATAGTCGCAATAAGCAAAACAGTAAATCAGAAACCTTCTCTTAAAATTGAAATGGTTGTTGCCTCTAGTCCTACATCACCTATTTCTTCAGGGGCACCATTAACCACTAATTGATCACCATAAGCCACAACTATGCTCTTTGCCCTATGCTGTAAAACACAACATTTTCTCAAAAGTATAATGAATCAAAGAAAAAAGTTAAGAAGAAAATACGAATGTGCAGTTAAAACCCTTTATGACTTTGACCCATGTTTATAAATTTTTTTAATCAACAGTGTTCAAAAGAATGCATGATGTATTGTGCAGAAGGTTTGTACAATCGTCATACATAATTTCAGTTTTTATTACCCCATTTGAATTTAGCTAAATAATTTTAATTAACTGAAAAATGAGAAATTAGAAGTATCGCAATGCCTTAATGTGTGGCTCCTTTCAAGTCCAAGAGTAATGCACTATTTTAAATTATAAACCACATATTTGAGAAAATTGCCAAAACATATATGAAATTAATCTTCATATTATAAATATGCATTTCCAGTTAAGAATAAACTCTCAAATTATCTAAATTTTATATTTTTTTTCACCTTCTATTTCCACAAATGTAGTTCACCATCATAAACTGCAACATTCCTTGAATTAGAGGTCTTTTACATCTGTTTAGCCCTGCCAGTAATTTCTTTTTTCACAATAGTCGAATATCAACCAAAGAAAAAGAAATCATCAAATTCAAATTATGTTTCATTATTTCCAAATTACTTGTGAAGATCTTAACAAATATAAGATAAAAAAAGAGAAGATAAAATTTACCCGTTACATATTTAGAAGCGAAACTGGTAAATTAGTAAATTGGTCTCCAAGAACATATTAAAATGCAAGGCAAGTAAACGAACCTTCAAAGGGTGGCCAGGCTCATTTATGCAAAAGGACACTGACATTTGACCAAGTTCATACTTTTCATACCTTGAATCTCCAATTACAATATCCAAGTCAAATGTAAATCACAACATTTATAACTTTGTATAAAAAGTAATGTAAAAATTCATACATGCATTTCATCAAACATCTGGTGTGCACTTCTTACAATTTATCTCAATTGCTTACAACAGTTGATTATATTCTCCTTTCCATGTTCCTGGTGTAAGACTAAATATTTACAATATGGCCCTCAAGGTTATTTAACTAAATAGATCAGTTGCTTAATTACCCCTAACAGATAGATACTTATTTGATGGACGTAATTATCCTTATTTATCCTAATTAGGGTTTCTCCTTGGGTGTATATAAATATGAGACTAATGGCTCATAATCAAGGTTACTCACTCTAAACATCACTAATCACGAATCTCCTCATTCCTAAGAGAATTCGTGAACCTCCATAACCGAGCCCTCTCATCTTATTCCATTCTCACCATACACTCTAAACGGGAACCCGATCAGATCACCATCTCAGGAATCATGTCTGGAATCAACAACGTATTCATTGGATTCACAGGTTTCATCTAATCTCTATTTCATTCATGTTTTCGTGTTCATGTTTAAATCTGAATCAAAGGAATAGATCCAACATGTGGTATCAGAGCGATATGTTGTTTAATCGATTCCTAATCATGAAATTGATACAAAATCCAAAAACGTTTTAGAAAAACGAGTATAACAATGGGTCATTTTTTTGAAAAACCTTAAAACTGGTTCGTTTTTCGTAAAAACGTGAATCTGATGCGTTTTTCATAAACCTATAAATTTTCGGACTTAAACGAATTCGAAATTAATGTACACGTTTTTTAAGAGTACTCGAAATTTGGTGTACCCGAAATTACATTTAATTTAAGTGTACTCGAAATTTGAAGTTCACGAAATAAGGTATTCGAATAACAGTTCTCGAAAATCTAAAATACTCGAAAAACTAAGAGTACACGAAAATTTGAAAGTATACGAAATTTTTCGAATACTTAACTATTTTCGAGAACATAACAAAATTCGAGAACTATACTAACTTCGGAAACTTTACAAAATTCGTGTACGAACACTTAACTATTATGTTTTACAAAACCTTAAAATACAAAATAGTTTTGTTATAACTAAATAGTTTTGTCAAAACCATAAACTATTATGTTTTACAAAACCTTAAAATACAAAATCTGCTTAAACTCAATAACAAGTGTTTCACTTCTGCCCAAAGGTGATGTGTTACATCTTATTATTTGAGTCTTATTAATTAAGCATTGTCACTTACTTGTGTATATCCTTAAACATTAGATATTCACATGACATCATTTTGCCTAAAAGCATGTATGTTTCACTTCTGCCCAAAGGTGATGTGTTACATATATGTTTGCAAACTTAACATGTGCATAATGTTTATAAATGTCTCACTTCTGCCCAAAGGTGACGTGTTACATTCCTAATACACATTTTATTTTCTAACTAAATTGTTCCTAATATTTAGATGAATGGTTATTAACCAAAGTGAAACCCATTTGTTTAAGTAGAACCTAATTTAGTCTATTAATTTGATGTTATAGTAGAATCTTTATCACATCTTCATTACTATAATGGTCCTTATATATGCCTGCCTTAGATCTAATTTACCCCATAATATCACGCTAAGTTCCTCTATAGCCTTGGTATATTACTCTTTCTCATCTAATTATGATTCACGGCTCCAAATATGAGAATTGAAATCCTTACTGGTGCCAACTACTCTGCTTGGAAAGATTCGCTGATGCTCACTCTTGGGATTACTGAGTTCGACTACGCACTGAGAAAGCCTGCACCTCCCGACCTTACTGACAAGAGCACTGCTGAAGCTAAGCTGCTCCATGAGAAATGGGAGAAGGCTAATAGGATGGTGCTAATGTTTATCAAGAACTCTATCAGCTCAATCATCAGAGGAGTTATTCCTGATTTGGCTAATGCCAAGGCTTATCTTACTGCTGTGCAGGAACAATTCAAAGGAACCTCTAAGGCTCATGCTTGCACCCTGATCATGAAACCGATGTCTACTAAGTATGATGGAATCAGTGACATTCGTGAGCACATCATGATGATGAACGACATGACCCGTAAACTTAAGGGATTAGACATGGAGATCAGTGATGGTTTCTTGGTTCACTTCATTATGACTTCTCTTCCTGCATCTTATGAGGCTTTCAAGATCAACTACAACACTCAGAAAGAGAAGTGGATGATAAACGAGTTGATTGCCATGTGCGTACAAGAGGAAGAGCGTCAAAAGCTCGAGAAACCTGATGTTGCTTACCTGATGGCTACTCGTTCGAAGAAAAGGAAGAATAGTACTCATAAGGATGCTTCTAAAGTCCCTCAGTCCAATGCAGGTGCTCCTTCCAGCTCTAACAATTCCAATGGCAATCCCTAACTGCAGGTTCTGCCGAAAGGCAGGACATAAGCAGAATGATTGCCCTAACTTCAAGGAATGGCTGGTTAAGAGAGGTAATCATCTTAATATGATAATTGAGTCCTTTAATTTAAATGTTCCAACTAATACATGGTGGTTTGACTCTGGTTCTATGGTTTGTGTGACCAATTCTACTCAGGGATTCCTTACAATCTGGAGGCTGGAAAGAAACCAAAGAACGCTTAAGCTTGGGGATGGAAATGAACTATCTGTTGCTGCTGTGGGAACCTTAGAATTAATAATGAAAACGGGGCTATGTATTAAACTTTATGATACCTTATATATTCCTGAAATTTCTAGGAAATGAACTATCTGTTGCCACTTGTTTCGTACTTATTCGTTTAGTTTCGTCCCTTGTTTTGTATAGTTTCGTTGGCATATGTTATCTTTGATATTTCCCAGACTTTCCCCTGAAAATGATTTATTGATTCGTCTAGTTTCGTTGCAAAATGTACTTGATTCGTTGATCGTTAAACACTTGGTTCGTTGAATATCGAATAGTTTCGTTTGATTCGTTGAACTCACACACTTGTTTCGTCAAAATAGTTTCGTTTGATTCGTTGAACTCACGCACTTGTTTCGTCAAAATAGTTTCGTTTGATTCGTTGAAATGTTTAATTTAACTCAATTATCCACTTAAATTATAAGTAGAATAGCTTAGTAAACCTGCATAAAATTTACCTAGACATGATCTAGGATAACATTCATACATACAAACATATAGAATTTAAAGGCATTTAAGTAAATATAATCCCAAGAAAATAAATTTACTCATGTTTCTCAGCCCCGCGTTTGAAAACAAAAATGTTTAGAAAAAGGGCAATGAACTCACCTGTGTTGACGTGCAAATGATATGTCACAAAATGTGCGCTCTTTGTTGTAGCTTAGGTTTCTTCAGTTCCTGAGTTGTTTTAAAAGAATTCGAGTACTATAAGTATGCGTATGAGTTGTCGTATATAAGGTTTGGTCTCGGTGTGCAACTAAGTGTCCTAGATCCTAGTGTACTTCCATAACTCAACTAATTGATCTTGTTCTATTACCCAATTGTATCCCAAATCTCATGATTTGTTATAACAACTTACTTTTATATTTTTACGAAATTCGGGCAGAGTTTCCTTTGTTTTTAAAACAATTCCATACAATTTATATTGTCAACTTCCCAAACAATTTAGTCATAATAAGACTTTATTTAAAACATTCATAATTAAATTCCATTTTCTTTTATTGCAATACCATTAAATTGTCTTAAATCAACATCAACATATGATGGGCCCTAATTAAGCCCCATTGGGCCCACTTAGGCCCATTGATGGTCTTTGATTATCCCATGATTATTGATCATGACCTTGAATACTTTGGCCTAAATAATCCATTTAAATCATTTAGATTCAAAAGATCCTACATAAGTTATCCACACCCCATGTTGCATGTTGTTCCCGTGCACACCCATGTGGAACCTAACCCCATGCATTTCATACCCTAAAATCCTCACATTTGTTGATAACTAAGCTTCATCTAACAAACCAGCGAACCTATTGACCATAGGAGGAGGTTCGGCCCAGCTTCACCTTAGGCGAACCTCTTTGGTTTGTGGGCCTAGGTTCGTGTAGGGACTTGCTCAATGATACCGGTTCGGATCCATAGACTAGGGTTCGGCTGGCTAGGAGGTTCGCGGCCTCATGTAGATTCGCCCATAGGTTCGTTTGCATCCAAGTGCAGCTGTACTACGAAGGTTCGGCCATGTAGAGCAGGGTTCGGGAGTTAAGGGTTCGCCACCCTAGGTTCGTGAGTCCTAGGGTTCGGCTACTAAGGAAATGGTTCGTGTAAGGGTTCGGCTAGAGTTCTTGGGTTCGTGACTGAGGAGGTTCGTCCAGCAGGGTGAAGGTTCGGCTGGACAAAAAGAGGTTCGGCCCTGGAGAGTAGGTGAACGACAACAGGTTCGGCTACCTGGTTCTCAGGTTCGGCCATCTAGCTGGGCTGCGAACCTGTATCACCATCTTCCTCCCAATGATCCAAACCTGTTACAAATTAGTTCCCAAAGCCTACTAGTTGTGTGCAAGTGGTTATACTAGGATTTTCTAGGTGCATAAGTCGGTTATACCCCCAATCACACAAAGAATCGTGACACACACACTTAAACCGAATTAAACATTAAGATTTACCTCAAAATTTGTGGATGAAAGCTCGAATAACTTGTACTTCTTTGATCTACGTTGTGTAGGGATCGTTTTGACACCAAAAACTCACGAATCCGTCAAGAAATGAGCATGATATCTTAGTGAGAAGTTGAGAGAATTTTAGAGAGAGAGTCACGAATTTAGAGAGAGAGAAAGAGGTTGGTGAGTGATGGAAATGGCATTTAATGCCATTTAATATCTTGTTTCTTTCCGGTTCGCTCGGGTCCGTTCGGTTTCGCGTAAAATGTCGTTTCTCGTGATTCTCGTCACGAAACGACACGGTTTTACAATAAGAATTATAGATTTATTCTAAGTGGTTATTCCTAGTAAATTAACTAATATCTTTTATTTATTTTAAAATTTCAAAATATTACTTTACTGTTAGAATTGAACCGTACGGTCGTCGCGCGTATTCGTTCGAATCGTCACTCATACGAACACGACGATAACTATACTTTTCAATATTGTTTTCTACTTATCGGATATTATTCAGAATGTTAAACCTTCAGATATATTCGTACAGATCGTCACCTATACGAATAACCCGTCGGTTTAGCATTCACGTAACGACATCCGTGTTGTTTTGTTTTATAAAACCTCACATACGTTTATACATAATAAATCCTAAAAAATAATCCCATGATAGTATGTATTTCCAGATAATTATCCGACAAATAAACCATCGTTATGAACTTTGTTTATTTGAAATAGTTCTGAGTTTGCTATATGACAACACCAAATGATAGTGATAATTGATATGAGTATGAAATGTACTGAAATGTATATAGTTCGTACCTGTTTACGGTTCATGTTACTGTTTATGATCACTGTTCCGGTGACGGTTCTGGCACTGATGTTATAGTCTCCCCTTGTTAGAGAAATTTCGTCCCAAAATTTAAGAGTTGTTATCAGGCACAGCTCCCTCTTCAAACAGTTGGGGATACTTTGACTTCATGTGATCTTCACGTTCCCAAGTAAACTCGGGTCCGCGCCTTGAATTCCATCGAACCTTTACAATCGGAATACGGCTTCGCCTCAGTTGCTTAACTTTGCGATCCATAATTTTCAAAGGTTCTTCAATGAAATGTAACTGTTCATCTACTTGAATTTCTTCAATCGGAATGACGAGTGACACGTCAGCAAGGCATTTCTTTAAGTTCGAGACATGAAAAACGTCATGCACACCACTGAGTTCATCTGGTAATCTCAGCCTATACGCCACAGGACCAATACGCTCGATGATCTCGAACGGTCCCACGTATCTTGGTGCTAATTTGCCTTTCTTTCCAAAGCGTACAACACCTTTCCATGGGGATACCTTTAACGTTACGCGGTCTCCCACTTGGAATTCCAACGGCTTGCGCCGTTTGTCGGCGTAGCTCTTTTGTCTGCTCCTTGTTGCTTGTAGGCTTCTTTGAATCTGAGCAATCTTGTCGTTAGTCTCTTGTACAAGTTCGGGCCCAGTTATGCGGTTATCTCCTACTTCAGTCCAATAGATCGGTGATCGACATTTCTGGCCATAAAGAGCCTCGAATGGTGCACATCCGATACTGCTGTGGTAGCGGTTATTGTAGGAGAATTCGATCAGTGGCAAATGGGAGTCCCAATTCCCACCGAAATCCAATACACAGGTTCTCAACATGTCCTCCAGGGTCTGAATTGTACGTTCGATTTGACCGTCCGTTTGTGGATGGTAAGCTGTACTCAGATTTAACTGTGTCCCTAGAGATTTCTGTAATGATTGCCAGAACCTTGATGTGAATCTGCTATCTCTGTCAGAGATAATAGACAATGGCACACCGTGGCGTACCACTGTCTCATTGATGTACAGCCTCGCCAGTCTATCCATCGTGAAAGTCTCACGCATCAGCAAGAAATGAGCAGATTTTGTTAAACGATCAATGATAACCCAAATCGTATCATGACCATTGGAAGTGCGGGGTAGCTTGGTAATGAAATCCATAGCTATTTGTTCCCACTTCCAGAGCGGAATATCAGGCTGTTCCAGTAAACCACACGGTCTCTGGTGTTCCGCTTTTACCTTCGCACACGTAAGACACTGACCGACATACTCAGCTATGTCTTTCTTCATTCCAGGCCACCAATAAAATCCACGCAAGTCTTGGTACATCTTATCAGCACCTGGATGAACGGAGTATTTAGTCTTGTGCGCTTCATCAAAGATAAGTTTTCTCAGTTCATCTACCGCCGGGATCCATGTACGGTCCTGGTAGTAGATCATTCCATCAGGCTTAGTCTCAAGGTGTTTCTCTGCTCCGCAGTCAAGTTCTTTCTTCAGATTTCCTCGATCAACTGATTCTTGTTGTGCTTGAATAATCTTGTCTCTTAAGTTGGTCTGCACAGTCATTCCCATTGCTCTAACGCGTAAGGGTTTGACCCGTTCCTTCCGGCTCAAGGCATTAGCTACTATGTTCGCCTTTCCCGGATGGTACTTGATTACACAGTCGTAATCATTTAGAAGTTCAACCCAGCGACGCAGTCGCATGGTGAGTTCCTTCTGATCAAAGATATGTTGCAGACTTTTGTGATCAGTGAATATGGTACACTTAGTGCCATATAAGTAATGTCTCCAAATCTTCAACGCGAAGATTACAGCTCCCAGTTCAAGATCATGAGTAGTGTAGTTCTTCTCATGAACTTTTAACTGTCTTAATGCATAGGCTATAACTTTGTCCCGTTGCATTAATACGCAACCAAGTCCCTGATGGGAAGCATCACAATATATGACAAAGTCATCACAGCCCTTTGGGAGAGATAGGATTGGAGCATTACATAATTTCTGTTTCAAGGTCTGGAAAGCATCTTCTTGTTTCTGCTCCCAGACAAACGGTTCACTTTTCTGGGTTAGCTTAGTGAGAGGCAGAGCTATTTTAGAAAAGTTTGAGATAATCCTTCTGTAGTAACCTGCCAATCCCAGAAAAGATCGTATCTCCGTCGGTGTCTTCGGAGTGTCCCAGTTCTTTATCGCCTCGATCTTGGCTGGATCAACGTGTATTCCCTCGCTGTTGACCCCATGGCCCAGAAATTGAACTTCTCTTAGCCAAAATTCACATTTAGAGAACTTGGCATAGAGTTTCTTTTCCTTCAACAGCTCCAAGATCTTCCTAAGATGCTATTCATGCTCTGTCTTGTTCTTGGAATAAATCAGTATGTCATCAATAAAGACAATGACAAATTGATCCAAATACGGCTTGCACACTCGGTTCCTGAGGTCCATGAAAACCGCTGGTGCATTTGTCAATCCGAAAGGCATCACTAGGAATTCGTAATGCCCGTATCTTGTTCGGAACGCCGTCTTCGGTATGTCTTCGTCTTGAACTCTAAGATGATGATACCCAGACCGCAAGTCAATCTTTGAGAAGTATTGAGCTCCTTGCAGTTGGTCAAACAAATCATCAATCCTCGTCAATGGATACCGATTCTTGATGGTCAGTTTGTTCAACTCCCTGTAATCTATGCACATTCTGAAAGATCCATCTTTCTTTTTCATGAACAGGACCGGAGCTTCCCAAGGTGAGTAGCTCGGTCTGATGAAGCCTTTATCAAGTAGCTCTTGTAACTGATTAGACAATTCCTGCATTTCTGAAGGTGCTAACCTGTAAGGAGATTTAGCAACAGGAGTTGCTCCAGGAATTAAGTCAATACGAAACTCTACCGGTCGCACAGGTGGCAAACCTGGTAGGTCTTCAGGAAATACTTCCGGATATTCTTTCACTACCAGTACGTCTTGAATCTTCTTCTCATCCTTCTCCTTTTCCACCACATGAGCCAAAAATGCCACGCACCGCTTCTGTAGAAACTTACGCGCTTTTATGCAAGAGATGATTTTGACACTTCTTTTTGCTTGATCCTCTTTAACTTCCAATACGCGATCACTCGGCAATGGAACACGAAGTAGCTTTTTCGAACAAATGACTTCCACTCGATTAGAAGAAACCCAATCCATTCCAACAATGATGTCGAAACTACCCAACTCCATCGGTATCAAATCGATGGTGAATGTATGACCATTAAGTGTTAATGGGCAATTTCTATAAACTGTACTAACTGTGGTCTGTTTCCCTTTAGCTACTTCTATGATGTAAGGGGAATCTAACGGTTCCTCTATGGAATCTAGTTGGCGTGCAAAATCGGTAGAGTTAAAACTCTGATCTGCACCAGTATCAAATAGAACATATGCATAAAAGTCATATAAGAGAAATGTACCAGTGACCACATTCGGGTCTTGGCGTGCAGCTGGTGCTCCGATGGCGAAGGCTCTTCCACGGGGTGCTTGAACTGCCTGTTGAGCCTTCTTCGGGAAGTTCTTTGCAAAGTGGCCATGTTCGCCACAGTTATAGCATCCACCGTTGTTCTGATTAGCTGGTGGAGGGAGAGCCAAAGCAGCATTGTTGACTGCTTGGTTAGGTGCTATTCGGCAGTGTTGGACCCAATGGCCCTTTCGTCCACATCCCGTGCATTGCTTGCAGGGAGTGTTAGCAGCATGATGATACTGACACTTGGAACACAGAGGAAATGTGCTAGTGTAGGGTCTTCTGTTATGGTTTTGTGGTGCAGCTGCTACTTGTTGAAGAGGTGTGGCCACCGTGTAGTTCTTGATGGTCTTTTGTTTCTTCTTCTGGTGTTGGTGGGGTTTCTTTGACGGCTCTGTTTTGTTCTTGCCGGAGTCAGCCTCTTTCTTTAGAACTCCAGAGGCTACCATAAGATCAGTAAGCTTCCCAGATAAGCTCACTGCAGACTCCACAGTAACAGGGTTTGCTGCAACAACTAAACCCTGAATGCAGGCGGGAAGTCCACCTACATAAAGATCAATCCTCTTCTCCAAAGTTGGTACCATGTCTGGTGCCAAAGCAACCAATTCATGGTAACGAGTCGTATACCCCATGTTATCAGCCCCTTTCATCACATGGTTTGATAGTTCAACTTCCAGTTTCTGTAGTTCATTCTTGGGGCAGAATTCGGTTCTCAGTAGAGCTTTAAAGTCTTCCCAAGTCATTGACATCGCTTCTTCTCTTCCCCTTGCATTGATCTAGTCGTTCCACCAAGTCAAAGCCCGCTTGTTGAATGTCCCGACAGAATAGCGAACTTTGTGTGCTCTGGACAGCTGCAGAGGTCCAGAGTTGTCTCAATCTTTTCAATCCATTGGATTAATCCGACGGCTCCTTCAGACCCACTAAAACTGGGTGGCTTACATCCTACATATGATTTGTAGGACTAGTGTGATGAACCACCAGTATTCCCATTGGCTTCCCCTGACGAGTTACCAGTGTTGTTGATTTCATTACGGAGACAGTTGAACATCTCCGGTATCGCCACTTTCATATGATTGGTCATCTGACTACTCAATAGGGTCACCAAAGAGATAGTAGTAGGATCCAGCACCGGAGTTGTGCTCGAGCCTGGTGGTGGGTTAAGCAGAGGAGGAGGAGGCGGTGGAGGAGGTGGCGGTGGTGAATCAACTAGTGATGGTGTTGAGGAGTGTGGAGCCAAATCTTGTGGTGGTAGTGAGGGAGACTGTCTTCTCGGCGGCATTCTGATCATAACCAATAAAGTTATCGGTTAGTGCAATGATCGAATACAAAAGACAATATGCAATTAAGCCTTAAGTCCTATGTTCTCTACATGCAGGGTCCCTAGGTTATAGTCTAGGCCAAACCGTTTAAATAAGTGACCTATATTTCTCTATAACCATGGCTCTGATACCAATCTGTCACACCCCGAGCCGGCGGGATTGGATCGGATTCCCCGTCCCGGGGCACGATATCGTGAGTGATAATCAAAATGATCAGATTGTTTACATTGCACATGATATAAATGAGAAATGCTAAATAGAATATAATTACAAAGTTAAATTACATCCGTATCGTTCATAATTTAACAATGTAAATCTATCATAAACATCATAAAATATCTATCTTGTAACTGCACAAGATATACAAAATAATTGTATAATGATGTTCCAAAAGTATGCAGGTCCAAAAATACTAAGTCTTCTATCTGAAGTCCTAGTCCAAAAGCATAAGCTTCTTAATTAACCTGTTTGTCACCTGAGAAGTCATGCAAAACTAAAATCAACACATGGTTGGTGAGTTCATATAGTTTAGTAATTGAAAATGATTTGTAAAACTTTTCCGGTAAAGACCCTAACCTCATTAACATCACATGTAATATCCACATCGGTATGCTTATATATAGGGCATACCCCTGAGTCGAGCCTACAACCCGCCCAGACGCCATCCCACCACATACTAATATGCATATGACACTGTTGTTAATGATAGTTAAGCATTTTTACCTACCATACACTTCCATTCTACTATAGTTCTAATGTACACTTAAAACATTTGTTAAACCCTCGGGTGACAACCTTAATCTCATTAACATCACATGTATCATCCAGATCGGTATGCTTATATATAGGGCATACCCCTGAGTCGAGCCTACAACCCGGCCAGACGCCGTCCCACCACATACAAATCCGCATAGGACATTGTTGTTAATGATAATTAAGCATTCTACCCCTACCATTAACCCATAAGTTCTTCAGTTCTTTGTTCCTGTAAATACAATCATTTGAAATCCTTATTGATTCCATAAGTTCATCACACAAATATGAAAGTTAGTAAGCACTTTACGCCTAGATGACCTCCTGAGTTGATTAGCGGGTTCAGCATGGCTGGTATTGATTTGATGTTGATCAGTGGAGGTGCCTTCATTGTCGGTAACATTTGGAGCAGTAGTGAGTCCTGCTGTGTTGGAGTAGGTGCAGTGAAGTTTGGAGTAGCATGGTGTACAAGAGAAGTGATCGGAGGTAGGTTAGTCGACGAGTGTCTCCCCCCCCCCCCCCGCATCTTGTACTTCTTGCAAATCAGAATCAGGATTTTCGCTGCTTCCACTGACCTTAGAATCCTCAAGGAAATGAGCATGCTTTGTTTCTATAAGTGATATGGGAAGGACAATAAAATCTATAACGCTTTCAGTGATCGGGATACCCGGTGAAAAAACATGTAACGGTTTTCATGTCAAACTTCTTTAAGAAGGGATTATAGAGTTTAGCTTCGGCAAGACAACACCATACTTTCATATATTTAAGACCCGGTTTCCTTCCTGTCTAAAGTTCATAAGGAGTTTTAGGGACAGATTTCGAGGGAACTCTATTGAGTATATGAACTGCTGTCTTTAAGGCCTCGGTCCACAGAAATGAGGGTAAATCTGAGTTGGCTAACATACTGCGCACCATATTCATTAGGGTTCTATTTCTCCTTTCAGCAACACCATTTTGCTGAAGAGTACCGGGCATGGTGTATTGGTTCACGATCCCCTAGCCTTTACAAAACTCATAAAATGGACCAGGAGCCTGACCCACATCAGTATGTCTACCATAATATTCACCTCCTCTATGTGATCTGACAACTTTTATTTTAAGATTTAGTTGATTTTCAACTTCAAGTTTATAATATTTAAAAGTTGTAAGTGATTCAGATTTGTCCTTGATTAGATACAAGTACATGTAACGAGAATAATAATCAATAAAAGTGATCAAAGAAGTTTGTCTAGTTGTAACATCAGTGCCAGAACCGTCACCAGAACAGTGATCATAAACAGTTACATGAACCGTAAACAGGTAAGAACTATATACATTTCAGTACATTTCATACACATATCAATTATCATTATCATTTGGTGTTGTTAGATAGCAAACTCAGAACTATTTCAGATAAACAAAGTTCATAACGATGGTTTATTTGTCAGATAATTTTCTGGCAATACAGAACTATCATGGGATTATTTGTTAGGATTTATTATGTATAAACGTATGTGAGGTTTTATAAAACAAAACAACATGGATGTCGTTACGTGAATGCTAAACCGACGGGTTATTCGTATAGGTGACGATCTGTACGAATATATCTGAAGGTTTAACATTCTGAATAATATCCGATAAGTAGAAAACAATATTGAAAAGTATAGTTATCGTCGTGTTCGTACGAGTGACGATTCGAACGAATACGCGCGACGACCGTACGGTTCAATTCTAACAGTAAAGTAATATTTTGAAAATTTAAAATAAATAAAAGAAATTAGTTAATTTACTAGGAATAACCACTTAGAATAAATCTATAATTCTTATTGTAAAACTGTGTCGTTTCGTGACGAGAATCACGAGAAACGGAATTTTACGCGAAACCGAACGGACCCGAGCGAACCGGAAAGAAACAAGATATTAATGGCATTAAATGCCATTTCCATCACTCACCAACCTCTTTCTCTCTCTCTAAATTCGTGACTTTCTCTCTCTAAAATTCTCTCAACTTCTCACTAAGATATCGTGCTCATTTCTTAACGGATTCGTGAGTTTTTGGTGTCAAAACGATCCCTACACAACGTAGATCAAAGAAGTACAAGTTATTCGAGCTTTCATCCACAAATTTTGAGGTAAATCTTAATGTTTAATTCGGTTTAAGTGTGTGTGTCACGATTCTTTGTGTGATTGGGGGTATAACCGACTTGTGCACCTAGAAAATCCTAGTATAACCACTTGCACACAACTAGTAGGCTTTGGGAACTAATTTGTAACAGGTTTGGATCATTGGGAGGAAGATGGTGATACAGATTCGCAGCCCAGCTAGATGGCCGAACCTGAGAACCAGGTAGCCGAACCTGTTGTCGTTCACCTACTCTCCAGGGCCGAACCTCTTTTTGTCCAGCCGAACCTTCACCCTGCTGGACGAACCTCCTCAGTCACGAACCCAAGAACTCTAGCTGAACCCTTACACGAACCATTTCCTTAGTAGCCGAACCCTAGGACTCACGAACCTAGGGTGGCAAACCCTTAACTCCCGAACCCTGCTCTACATGGCCAAACCTTCGTAGTACAGCTGCACTTGGATGCAAACGAACCTATGGGCGAATCTACATGAGGCCGCGAACCTCCTAGCCAGCCGAACCCTAGTCTATGGATCCGAACCGGTATCATTGAGCAAGTCCCTACACGAACCTAGGCCCACAAACCAAAGAGGTTCGCCTAAGGTGAAGCTGGGCCGAACCTCCTCCTATGGTCAATAGGTTCGCTGGTTTGTTAGATGAAGATTAGTTATCAACAAATGTGAGGATTTTAGGGTATGAAATGCATGGAGATTTACATACAAATACATGCATGAGATAAATTGTGGGCGTGCATGCATGGGGTTAGGTTCCACATGGGTGTGCACGGGAACAACATGGGGTGTGGATAACTTATGTAGGATCTTTTGAATCTAAATGATTTAAATGGATTATTTAGGCCAAAGTATTCAAGGTCATGATCAATAATCATGGGATAATCAAAGACCATCAATGGGCCTAAGTGGGCCCAATGAGGCTTAATTAGGGCCCATCATATGTTGATGTTGATTTAAGACAAGTTAATGGTATCGTAATAAAAGAAAATGGAATTTAATTATGAATGTTTTAAATAAAGTCTTATTATGACTAAATTGTTTGGGAAATTGACAATATAAATTGTATGGAATTGTTTTAAAAACAAAGGAAACTCTGCCCGAATTTCGTAAAAATTTAAAAGTAAGTTGTTATAACAAATCATGGGATCTGGGGTACAATTGGATAATAGAACAAGATCAATTAGTTGAGTTATGGAAGTACACTAGTATCTATGACACTTAGATGCACACCGAGACCAAACCTTAGATACGACAACTCATACTAATACTTATAGTACTCGAATTCTTTTAAAACAACTCAGGAACTGAAGAAACCTAAGCTACAACAAAGAGCGCGCATTTTGTGATATATCATTTGCACGTCAACACAGGTGAGTTCATTGCCCCTTTTCTAAACATTTTTGTTTTCAAATGCGGGGTTGAGAAGCATGAGTAAATTTATTTTCTTGGGATTATATTTACTTAAATGCCTTTAAATTCTATATGTTTGTATGTATGAATGTTATCCTAGATCATGTCTAGGTAAATTTTATGCAGGTTTACTAAGCTATTCTACTTATAATTTAAGTGGATAATTGAGTTAAATTAAACATTTCAACGAATCAAACGAAACTATTTTGACGAAACAAGTGCGTGAGTTCAACGAATCAAACGAAACTATTTTGACGAAACAAGTGTGTGAGTTCAACGAATCAAACGAAACTATTCGATGTTCAACGAACCAAGTGTTTGACGATCAATGAATCAAGTACATTTTGCAACGAAACTAGACGAATCAATAAATCATTTTCAGGGGAAAGTCTGGGAAATATCAAAGATAACATATGCCAACGAAACTATACGAAACAAGGTACGAAACTAAACGAATCAAGTATGAAACTAAAACCCTACATTTCAAGAAGTCCTAGCTAGACCGTTTGATTTGTAGGTCATATGTTTGATGATATTTACAGAATCCCCTAACTACTAAGAACCTTGATTGTTAGACTAGTCTACTCGAGTTGACCAAGGCCCAATCATTAGGACTTAGATTTTATTAAATGTTTATTTATTTATTTAATTAAGCATTTATAACTGTTTCTACAATTGTTGTGGTTCATTTTTCCTAGAAAACGTATTAGTGTTTGTGGTACGTCATATAATTTACATATGGGTCGGTTCACAAAGAGGAAAAGTAAAATTTCACTATTTTAAACATCATTTTACTTAATCTTTGTGAAAATAACGTTTCATGAACCAGAGGTCTTATTGGAGGGAGCATCTCTATTCATAAAGAGCAGAGTTAAGACTGCTTACATCTTACCCTTTTCAGACTATACCTTAGATTTGCCAATATTGATGATATTTTATTGCTTTCAATGATATTTTACAAACTATACCTTAGATTTGCTAATATTGATGATATTTTATTGTTGGTTTTCAATGAAGGGAGGTTACGGACTGCCTATTTGATTCACCACTGGAGTACTATTTGATTCAATTAGGTCGTAATAAAATCCCAAAATCGATTACACTCCCAAAATCGTATTAGGTTGGAGTCTCACCTAAAGCAAATATTGTTCTGGGTGAGCTAGGGATTTTCGTAGTTGTAGGTTTCCTCCTGGACAGGTGGGTCAGGTCACCACGCTCTGTTATTCGGGCGGAAGGGTGATCTATTTGCCAGGGTGATCCCAGGTGACCGGGCGTTTGCTGTTCAAAAAAAAAATTAGACTGAGAAAAATAAAAATTTATTTTGTTAAATATTTTTAAATCATCCATTTTTTAAATATGCTTTACACCTTACACCTCTTTGTAGAAAAACACTCAATTAAATTCTTGGTGTAAAAAAAAAACTAAATTAAAAGCATCTGATAGCAATTAATTTTATTAAAACACGAAATACTTTTCAAAAACAACAATAAAAAAATATTTAAAATCCATAACTATTATATATTATTATGACACTGTTAAAATAACTAACTTTTTAGTAAATCTGGGCCCTTTAAAGTCATTAAGATTTAATCTCAGCCTTTAAAAGTCTCAAAAAAGCTTCTAGAAGAAGCAGTTCAGGTCAGTTTTACCATCTCTCTTCTCTTTCCCTAAAATTCTCCACACATTCCTGTATTTACGAAGAGGAGCGTCTAGCGTCTTCTCCTCCTCCTTAAATATGACAAACCAGAGGTTTAACTCACATGAAAAAATTGCACACGCTACCTCCTTTTTTCTTGGATCAGTTACATGGTAATCATTTCACCCTTATAGTCTTCTTTTTCTTTTTGAACTGCAATACTACTCTACTCCTACTCCTAAATTACACCCAATAATACTCCCCTGCTTGAATTTGAACCCAAGATCTCCTTTCTAAGAGGCAATACCTCTACCAAGTGGGCTAGTCCCGCATTGGCACCCTTATAGTCTTCATAAGGGGTTATCTGCACAAGTCGTGTTCTTCACAAAAATGGTGTCATTCTCGTATGAGGTTTCCCGTTTGTATCTCCTTCCTACTTCAACAACGTTATTGAAGCTTTCGACTTCCCGAAACTGCTCTATGTTGCCGCAACCCTCTCCAACCTAACTCATTGGTAGGGTTTACCCAACAAATGAAACCCTTCTCGATAAAAAAAATCCCTTTCCATCACAAGATTCCTTACGTAAGTTAGACATGTAGAATTTCTATCTATGTTTATATATTTATTCTCATTCTTTTTCCAGGTTTTGGGTCGATTCCTTTGATTCAGATTTAAACATAAACACGAAAACATGAATGAAATAGAGATTAGATGAAACTTGTGAATCCAGTGAATGCGTTGTTGATTCCAGACATGATTCCTAAGATGACAATCTGATCGGGTTCCCGTTTAGGGTGTATGGTGAGGATGGAATAAGATGAGAGGGCTCAGTTATGGAGGTTCACGAATTCTCTTAGGAATGAGGAGATTCGTGATTAGCGATGTTTAGAGTGAGTAACCTTGATTATGAGCCATTAGTCTCATATTTATATACACCCAAGAGGAAACCCTAATTTGGATAAATAAGGATAATTACGTCCATCAAATAATTATCTATCTGTTAGGGGTAATTAAGTAATTGATCTATTTAGTTAAATAATCATGAGGGCCATATTGTAAATATTTAGTCTTACATTCTCCCACTTGGCCAAGTGATTATTTATTATGAGCATTAAATAAGTCTGCAGATTGATAATACTCATTTTAGTTCTAAATTGTAATCATAGCAGAGAAATACAGTCATTGAATCAGTTATTCAATTCAAGACCCCCATTAATCATACTACAATACAAATTTAAAACATAAGTTAGGATCAATTAACAAGTAAGCCATTTAACGAATGATTTGTGTTATTAGTGTCTATGTGTCATTAGGCATGCATAAGCATATTTTTAGAGACAAACAAATCAAATAAGTGAGGAAATTTCATTAATCATAAGTAAGTACATTATGCCATAAGGTCTTTACATAAGCCCATCTTCGAAAGATGTTCTTCGAATATTTTAGGAGGGAGACCTTTAGTCATCGGATCCGCAAGCATAACTTTAGTACTTATATACTCAATACAAAGGTTATTTTCATCAACTCTCTCGCGAACGAACAAGTACTTTGTATCAAGATATAAACCAGCACCGGTCGAACTCTTACTGTTCGACAAGTTAACGGCTACTGAGTTATCACAGTAAAGCTTCAATGGTCTAGAGATAGAATTAACGACTTTGAGTCCAGCGATAAGGTTTCTCAACAACATTCCATGACAGGTTGCATTGTACACTGCAACATATTCAGCCATCATAGTTGAGGTTATTGTCAGCTGCTGCTTATGACTCTTCCATGAGATCGGTCCGCCTACTAGCATAAAGATGTACCCTGAAGTGGATTTCTTGTCATCTTTGCATTTAGCAAAATCATAATCAGAATAACCAACCACTTCCAAATTATCACTTCTCCTATAAGTCAGTTTGAAGTCCTTTGTCCCTTGAAGATATCTAAGTACTTTCTTAGCTGCTTTCTAGTGATCAAGGCCATGATTAGTTTGATAATGGCTAAGCATTCCAGCAATGTAAGCGATATCAGGACGAGTACAGACTTGAGCATACATAAGGCTCCCAACTACTGATGCAGAAGGTATCATTCTCATTTGCTCCTTTTCAGCCTCAGTCTTCGGACACTGAAAGGAACCGAAGACATCTCCTTTAACTACTAGAGCTACAGAGGGAGAGCAGTGTTGCATGTTGTTGCGTGTGAGGACCCATTCAATGTAAGCCTTCTGAGATAAACCCAAAAGTCCATTGACCCTATCTCGGTGTATTTCGATGCCTATAACGTAAGAGGCCTCTCCGAGAACTTTCATGTCGAAATTATACGAAAGTAAGCGCTTCGACTCATGAAACATATCTAAGTTTTTACTTGCCAGACGAATGTTATCGACATAAAGGACAAGTATAGTAAAGTTGCTCCCACTCATCTTGAGTTATGTGCATTGATCCACTTGATTCTTTAGGAAACCGTGCTTTTTCATCACTTCATCAAACTTTAGATACCATTAACGTGAGGCTTGCTTCAACCCGTATATGGATTTCATTAGCTTGTAGACTAAATGCTCTTGACCTTCAGGCATGAAGCCCTCAGGCTGATTCATGAACATGTCTTCATACAAGTTGTCGTTTAGGAAAGCAGTTTTGACGTCCATCTGATGCAGCTCTAAATCAAAATGAGCTACGAGGACCATCGCGATCCTTAAGGAATCTTTACGAGAGACAGGAGAGAAGGTCTCTTGATAGTCAATTCCCTCTTTCTGAGTGAAACCTTTTGCAACCAATCTTGATTTGAAGCGTTCAATGTTCCCATTCGGATCCAGTGTTGTTTTGAACACCCATTTACGTCCTACCGGTTTTAATTACTCCGTTGGGTAGTTCTACCAAATCCCAAACATCGTTTTTCTTCATGGAATCAAGCTCATCAGTCATAGCTATCTTCCATTCAGAAGACTGATCACTAGTAATGGCTTCATGATAAGAGGAAGGATCAGTAAACTTTTCGACATCCATTTCAGCTTCAGTCAGGTAAAAGGTTGCAATGGTTTAGGCAAAAAAACTGCAGCTAAAACGGTTAGTAATGATGATTTTGAACATACATGATTAGATTAAACTCATCTGATTCCATTAGTGAAACCTTTGCAAGAGATTTTTTCCACTCAAAATTTTAGTTCAAGTTGATGAAAGTACATTGTATTTGATCATGTAATCGATGATCCTTCGGTCTCAAAACTTTGATTCGCAAAATACGCCTTGGCTCGCCTACAACAATAAAATATATATGATCTATTTCAACAAAACCTATTAAGTTATGAATCGATAGAAAAATATAGAACACACAATGGTTTGTGAATAACTGTCACTAGCTTATTATTCAAAAAATAACTCAAAACTGATTATAAAGATATTGTTCATTAGTAATGAACTACAAACAATATTTAAAGACACATGCATTTAACAACCCTAACTTGCTTATCACGTAAACAAACTAACTTCTTAATTAGGTTGACCGACGTGCCCTCCTATTCATCATTCTACCAACTTATGGTGTCGAATCGGAAATTACCCAAATACCCCTCTAACATTCACTTCCTACTTCGCAAACCGAACTAGAGATCAGAGGTCCTCAATTCCAAGTAATGTCTTCGTCTCTTTGTACATAACCTGTGCTAGAGCTTTTGTGAGAAGATTCGCTCGATTGTTGTTCATCATTACTAACATGCTCTGTTGGATCGGGTTGTTTGCTTCAAACAACACTTCACAAGTATTTCTCTATTACAATCTAACAGATGCGGAATGTCTGTTAGAAGGTTATCTCAAACACTCAATGGTAAGTTAATAATCTTTGAATGACAGTAGGAACACAAGAACAAATTCAAGCTCAAAGATATATTTCTCTCAAAGTATTACAAGTGTAAACAAAAACAAGCACCCATACAAGTTTCAGTGAGAGGTTATATAGCCAAGGCTACAACCGTATACTCTTAGGAATACAAGTTGGGTATACCAGACAATACATAAAGTAAAGCTTATTCTAGTATATAGAGTGTCTTGACAGGCTAAGACACTCAATTACAATTATTACAAATATAGACATTGACTTAACCAAAGAATACAAAATGCATTTAATGTTGTTGATCTTCAAGGCTTCAGATAATCATTTGCATTTAATGCAGCTACAGAGAAGTAAGGTGTTGTATCTGACACTCGGTATGTTTATCCTTGTTGTTCTCAGACCAGCATGTCTTGTGTCAGTCCCTTTTGTACAATAAAAGCATTCAGCTACAGTCTTTGTCAAAGTATAAACCTCGGAAGTCTTTGTCTTTGTCTTTGAAGAAGAGGAGAACTTCGGAAGCTGTTATTCTTCGGAAGTCTTTAGTTCTTCAGAAGCTTTATGTCTTCGGAATCTCTGAAGTTTTATCTCTAAGTGTTGGCCTTCCGAAGTGTTTGTCTTGTACAACCTTCAGTAGGAGTAAGTTACCCTTCGAAAGCAATGTTGCTTCCGAAGAAGAACTCCTTCCTTCCGAAGACTGTTTGTCTATGTAGTCTTTACTTAGACAAAATTGAAGTTTGGTGAGCATCAGCCTCTATTAGATTTTACAGTCTCCCCCTAGGCTGATGCTACCAAAACTTCTTATCTCATTCTCCTTGTCACCCTCTCTCCCCTCAGAACCTGTGACCTTGTCTTTATCCATTTAACTACTACTCTCCCATCTGCTCCATTATCTGGATTATCAAGAGGGAGTTTCTCCAAATCAAACACAAAGGGATCAGCCAGCACCATCAGTTGTGTCAAATCCAAAACCTTTATTCCTCCATTGATCTGAGTAAGGGTGAACTCCTTGTGAAGTGCATTGAAGCTCCACTTTACTATAGGGATGTAAGTATGATGATGCATCAGTTCATATAGGTTTCTTGATTGATCTTTAAACATTGGATCATCTGTTGTGGCTTTTGGTCCTGGTCCTGAGGGATCAGATTCTGGCTCAGAATCAGAGGAGATGGCAGTAGTTCTGTTTTTCCGCCTAGCTATTCTCTTTTTTCTTGTGAATCTGGGTTTGTTTTGAGCAATAGGTGGACTCCTTTGATCTCTGGCCTGTTACTCTTCCACATTGAGCCCACTGCTGCACCTGTTGTTGCAGTGGGCTGTGGACCAGTATCCTCAGTTGTTGAGGGCTCTGTTCTCCTCTCATCAACCTTTGTTTGTCTTTCAGGATCAAGGACTGTTTTTGTTGTTTCCTTGTAGTCTTTTTACCCTTTTTTATCTTGATCACTGAAGAGATTGGCATGTTGTCCATGGAAGGACTTGATGGAGGAGATGCTTGTTCTTCTTTAGGGTTTTGGGGGAACATGTTGGGGAACATGGCCTTACTGACTTCCCCACGCATGACTTCTTCCCCCTCTCTGATTCCTGCACCAGTGAGGGGTATTTCTATTCTAACTCCTCCCCCTAAACCCAAGCCTAAGTTTAGGCTTGCCCTTTGAGCATGTATTTGCTCAATAGAAAGTATCTCACCTCTGGCTATCTTATCCTTGATATCTCTGACATGCATGTTGTCACACCCCCAATTTTCAGCTAACGGAATCATACCGTTTGGGAACGTGACAAACCAGGATCTCAGATCATTAGACATAACGAAGACCTCTATATGAATTTCAAAACATACTTTGGTCTTAAAAACATAATATCAGAGTTTTCAAAAATTGCGGAAGCGTTTAAAAACCATTAACAGTTGTAATATGTAAATTACAAAACAAAATCCTCAAATGTTCAAATTCAAATATCCAAAATGTTTAACATGCATGCGACTCTATCTCCTAGTCCATGCCAGCTTTAATGCGCGCCTTAGCGTCCTGAGAAAACATGTAGATCAAGTCAACACAAAGGTTGGTGCATAACACAGGTTTTAAGTATTCACAATGTTCAAAACAGCAGTTTGAATATCAAGTTGTAGATAACATAATCACACATGCACAGTCATGATAGCTAGTCATATAAACTATTTACATAAGTGGTCGACACCGAAGCTGACGATTGCCATGCTATAGCATGTTTTTGCCTTGCCACTATTGTCTAGCACAAACAATAGTAATGTGTGTTTGGTCAGTCAAACACCTGCATAGATCCCATCTACCAGGTGAGGTTTGTCAAACCTAATAGATCTATTTCCAACTACCACGCTTTGCGTTACAGCAAACTAAACGGTTCGAGGTGTGTAAGGACTTTCAAATTGCTATGTTGTCACAAAATGTAAACAGCTAACTCATGCAAGTGATATGTATCTAAAAATAGTTTGTTGCACATGTTTTCTCCCCCAAAACAGTTTAAAATAAGAAAGGGACCGTGTACGCACCTTTGATAGTTGCATAATGATCAAATACTCGTGAACTCGCGTAAAAGATCCTTTACGAAGAATCTGTGATTAAACAATAACCTAAAGTTATTCGGAATGTCGTTTTGTGCTTGGAATCACATACGTGTCAACACACGTATGTTAGAGTGTTAAGAATGTGCATACGTATGTACGCGTGCCTTTGAAATCGTTTAAATAAAATCATATTTGATTTTATTTAATTAACCGTAATTATACGCGATTTCGTTTTCGAATTAAAATATGAATTTAATCATTTCACAGCGTCCGTATTCCCATTACGGTTCCAACGCAACTTGAACGGGTTAAATCGGAGTTTGCATGTGAAAGATATATCAAAAATACGAAAAATGGTATTTTTTCCAAAAACCCGGCCACCCCCTGGCTCGAACCCGCGACCCTTCACACGCAACACACACACACTACCATCTTCGCCCGCTAGGGTATCGCAACAGAACTCAGAATTAAATTGTTTTAAACCCTAACTAAGCGGTTCCCCTTTATCTTCCTATAGCCGAAGCATACTAGTCCCAATTGGTTCCGATTTCGAATCCGATTGATCCCCCAACCTTGGGGCTTTTGTCCCCTGGGTCTAAACGATCCTGCTGATGATTTTAATTCCACAATAATTCATTATAACATTGTTAATCGGTCATGCACAGGTTCGAACCCCAACTCACCCATTTCAAATTTAAATCAATCGAATTGCTGATTACTTGATCCTGATTTCATAGGGTTTACATTATACAATGAATTTCGATCCTCTCTGAACCAATTAATTAAATTCTTATTGTCATGTAATCCAAAAACCCCACATCGTTTTCAATCAAAGAAAACTCAATTCGAATTCTTAAAAATCGTTGCGGTTTGATAGAATCAATATAGGTGAATCATTAAAGAGATGATTTCTAAACTTTCTATATAAGTGAATTGGATTTTAAGTCTCCTTTGAATCGAAACCCCCAATTCAGTTTCTACGTATGAACCCTAGTATTGAAATCCATCAATTCGCTGTAACACAATAAAATTAATACATGGTTTAGTTTGATCGGAGGTTTATGAAACTATTGGCGACAATCAATTTGATTCTTACAATCGTTTGATTATAAACCCCCAAATCCGTTCATTCTTAGAACCCTAGAACTCGAATTCCTACGATTCGATATTGAAAGCCAGAATACCCATAGGGATTTGTTTAGTCGGTCGTTTTAGAAGATGTAGGATCAATCACTAACCTGTTTTGATATCGAATTGATGTATCTCGTCTTCTAGGTTGCTACTTCGGCCGACCTCAATCCAATTCCTCAATCCGATGCTTCTGCGATCGAAATGGTGTATGCTAGATACTCTGAGAATACCGATTGAAGTGTAGGAGCGTTCAATTGTGAATGTCCTAATCGAATTTATCGAATTTGATCCACAATTGCTACGGTTACAACCTTTAGTCTTCAATCCATGATTAATTCGAAGTTGTAGGGAGTTAAAACGCCTGATTGATGATAATAATCATCAGTACACTTAATTGGGAGGTTTAATTTGATTAACTCCAACCGTTACATGCATATTTCGAATTAAATCATGATTAACACCCACGAATTTTGACTTCTAAAGTCAAAATTGGACTTTTAAATCAATTACAAGTCTTAATTTTGTAATTAGAGCAAATTGAGACTGATTTCTACTAATTTCAATCCTTTAGGTATGGTTTAGCTCAATTGCATAACAATTCGGTTAACAAAGTTGAGCCGAAAATCCCGAATTGTCACTAATTGGTTCAATAGGAATATTATTGGGCTAAGTTAACTCATTTGGGCCTAATAATCCTAACTGGGCCTACTTCTATCTGCTTGGGCCTTACAAAATACAATTAGGCCTACCTTGTGCCTTGGATTTGTAATTGGGCCTCTCTTGGGCCTTGGATTTATAATTGGGCCTTCCTTGATCTCATTGGGCCTTACTGGGCCTTCCTTGGCCTTATTGGGCCTACGAGGTTTAACGAGGTTAACTTGAAAAGTCGGATTGTCACACATGTCCATGGTTGATTTCTTCATAGGGCCTAGCTGCCGAGCAAGGAAGCCATACTCAAGGACGAAAGCCTTCAACTTGTCTCTGTAGGCCTCATCCTTCTATGTCTTTGTCAGCTTCACTATGGCTTTGGATGCAGCAGCTGCCTGTTCCTGCTGCTGCACCTTGTCCAGCTCGGCAACCATCTGAGGCACCGACCAGAGCAACACTTCATCAAAATCATATCCCTTCTCCTCAAGTAGAGCAGAGAGTCTGATTCGCTCTTCATCTAGAGAAGTGTCTGTTCGGCCCTTCTTCTTCTTTGGCAACCTCTTTTCTTGTTCTGCTTCCTCCTCTGGGGTTAGTTTTCTTTTTCCTTTGTCCATAGCTTTTGCCCGAGAGGAGATGGATTCTGTAGCCTCACCAGCTGGTTCTGTAGTTTCACCAGCTGGTTCATTGGCAAGTAGCTCCTCTGTGGAGGAATCAGCAATAATGACTGGGCCTTCGGAAGCGGCTGCAGCTTCGGAGTTAACCTTAGCATTCACTGCCCCCTCCGGTTGACCAACCATCTTGGTTGATTCCTTATCAGCATCCACAGAGTTCTCAGGAATGGAGGAGAGGTCTTCAGCAGCCTCTATCCCAGAAGGGGACACAGGTTCCATGGAGATTGGTTGTTCTTCTTGGGTAGTTTCCTCCATGGCAACCTGGGCTGCAGTCTCAGCAGGAGACTTAGTCCCAGATGGGGACTGTTGAGTCCCAATAGGAGACTGAGGCTCCATAGAGACATTTGTTGTTGTAAACTCTTGTTCTGTCTCTTTGGCAGCCTCTGTTTCCTCAGAAGAAGAGGAAGAGGAAGTAGTGGAATCATGGAAGTAAGTGCCCAAGAAGTCATCCCATTCATTAGTCAAGGTGACTATAGATGGGTTGACATCCTGTGCAACTTCCTCTTCTCTTACTTATGGTCCTGACCCTGCAGATGGTACATTCTCCCCCTTTTTGGTAGCATCAGGGGAGATAAAGGCAGTTGTATCAGGATCAGGATGGAAGGGTTGAAAGACTACGGGGGGGGGGGGGCGTCTCCTGAGGTCCAAGATTGTGACTTCTTTGGCTTGGACCTCCAGCCGTAGGGTAGCAACCTCAGCTTCTAGGTGAGCTACCCTGGCTTGGAGTGTTGTTATTGTGGCCGTCAATTCCTGTGTGTTGGGGCCCTCATCCACATGAGTGGAGTCATTGGGCGATGGAGTCTTGAGCCAGGCTCCTGCACCTCCACCACCAGATGTGGTTTCTTGGCACCTTGGATTCCCCTCATTGAGAAGGGCTTCAAAGAAGTCCTCCCCAGCGTGAGTTGCCGCAGGTGAGGTCCTAGTTCCTGTACCACTGTCCTGAGAATCCCGATTAGGATCAACAGTAGTTGCAGCTTAATCTACATTGACCCCTTCTGTACTCTTGGGGTCAACCTCAGAAGTGGTAGGCTCTGGGTCAGGAAACCGGGCTTGTAGCTGTGTCACCACTCTCATAAGTGTTTGGGTAATGGGAGAGAGTGGTTCCTCCTCAGCAACAACAGAGGTTCCTTGAGCCTGGGTAAGGGTATGGGTGGGGGGCATTTCTGGGTGATAAGAGCCTGAAGACCTAGGAGACAGTCTCTGATCTAATGGAGTTGCTTCATCAGAAGCAGACTCAATAATTGGGGTATCCCTTTGGGTATGCTCAGGTATGTGTTGTGACATATGCTGAGGGCTATCAGGCTGGTTAAGGGCAGCCACAAGTTCCAGAGGAAGAACCTGTGGAAAGATAACAGGTGTGGCTTTCACCTTAGGTGGAACTGTGCCCTGGACAGTTCTTTTCACCTTTTTCTTGATGGGTTCAGAAGAAGGGGCCTGGACAGCTGTAGAAAGCTGTTCAGGGTTTCGGTGGCGTTTGTAGGTGATTTTTATGGGGTGAGGAACTGAGATGGAAGGTGTGGGTTCAGCATCTGTGGGTATAACAGAGCTGTCACCTTCTGGAGTTGGCAACTCCATGGAAGGCAGAAGAGGAGTAAAGTTAACAGAGAACTGGTTACTCTTCTTCTTTAACTGTACAAAAACCTTGGAGGTTACCAAGGGGATTTTGTATATATTCCCAGTTAGTGAGAGGACAGAGCCCAACTCACTATAAAATATATGCTGCAAAAACCTGGGATACATACAAAATTTCTTTGGTGACAAAAGATTGTCAATCAAGTTATTGAAAATGAAAGCCGAAAAGTTAAAAAGTTGGTTGGAAACCAAGCCATGAATAGCTGAAGCTAAATCAGAAGGAACTTGGTCCCAACCACCTGTCTTATTAGAAAGACAGTGCAAAAATAGATGTATTAGGTACTTATAATTATAGGACACTCTACCCTTCAATTAAGTTGTTGAAGTGAGAGGACCTTCGTACCCCATTGACATAAAGGTCTATGCTACATCATCCTTAGTGAATGAGACCCTTCCCTCGGCATCACAAAGTTGAAGATGCCGACAGATGGTCTCCACTGTGATAGAAATGGGATGAGCATCAATGGTGGCATTAAGAATCCGACCATTGGTAGAAGAAGAAACCAAACAGGAAGCCCAAAATTGTTGGTGATGAGATTCATACACCATGGGCTGAACAGTGAGGGCGAAAAAGTACCTTCTCCTTCGAAGGAAGGAGATGATCGGAGCAAAATCGGCATCATTTTCTGCTGATAACTCCGCAGGAAGATTGTGAGTGGGTCTGAAGGCAAGAAGTTCCATGGCAATCGATGGTTTCTAGGTTTAGTTTGGAGAGAAGAAGAAAAAACAATTGGAAATGAAACGGTGAGAGAAGATGAATGAGCGGGAGACCTTTTATACCTTCGGATGTCAGCATTTAATATTGAAACACATTAAAATTTGAGATTCGAAAGTCAGAAAACGTACTTCCGGAGACAGCTCATTTATTATTCAAAATTGGTTAAGTACAAATTTGCTTCTGAGAGAATTAGTCATCGGAAGTGGTTCAAGAGACCGAAGAAGTTCTTCGGAAGATACATACTTCCGAAGCATATACAAGTATATCATCAGAAGTGTATCTTCTTAAGATTTAGATAAGTTCATCATACGAGTTGTTCTTCGGAAGACATCTTCTTCTGAAAAGTAAGTTCAGAAGATTGAACTTCCGAAGGAATAATGTATCGGAAGGATAATACTTCAGAAGGGAGTTTATCTTCTGAAGTATGACTTCTTCTGACATAAGGAAGGAATAATGCTTCCGAAGACTTAAACTGTCTTCTGAGGAGTAGTTACTCATCAGAAGATAAATTAAGTTTATCTTCCGAAGAATTATTAATTCTTTATTAATTCTTTAAGGAAGGAAGAATGCTTCCGAAGACTTAAACTATCTTCTGAAGAGTAGTTACTCATCAGAAGATAAATTAAGTTTGTCTTCCGAAGAATTATTAATTCCTTATTAATTCATTTACTCAAAGTTAATCATGCCAATGGTTGTTATTAAATACCTGAATCTTCCTTCATCAAATGCCTTGGTGAAAAGATCAGCCAAATTGTGTTTTGTATCAACTTTGACTAAATGAATCAACTTCTTCTCTGCACAATCTCTGATGAAATGATACCTGATATCAATGTGCTTGGTCTTTGAATGCTTGACAGTTTTGTTAGTGATGGAGATTGCACTGGAATTGTCTATCTGTATTGGAGTATTGAACAGCTCTACTCCATAATCCTTCATCTGATTTTGGACATACCATGTGTCTTAACTACCAATACTCTATTTTGGACATAACAGGCAGTATTGACTGCTTCTGCCCAAAAAGTTATTGGCAGTTTGGCATCAGACATCATGGTTCTTGCAGCCTCAATTACTGTCCTATTCCTTCTCTTAGCAACACCATTTTGTTGTGGAGTCCTAGGAGCACTAAATTGTCTTGTGATACCTTTAGATTCACAGAAAGAATTTAAAACATGATTCTTGAATTCTGTTCCTTGATCTGATCTGATTATTTTTACATGGTGATCACTTTCATTCTCCACCCTAAGTATGAATGACTTTAGGATCTCAGCAGTTTCATCCTTGGTACTTAAGAAAAATACCCAGGTGAACCGAGAGAACTCATCAGTGACAACCAGGCAATATGATTTTCTACCAAGACTTTTAACACTTGTACGGCCAAACAAGTCCATATGAAGCAGATGCAGGACTGTTGTGATAGAATTTATCTCTTTGGCATGGTGAGATGATTTGTGCTGCTTACCTTTTAAGCAAGCAACACATTTATCAACACAGATGAATTCTTTTGTTGGTAAACTAGTTACTAGATTATTTTTGACAAGTTTATTCATGTTTTTAAGGTTTACATGACAAAGTCTCCTATGCCAAAGAGATGATTCATCAAGTGAAGCTTTTGAGACAAAGCAACTTATATTACTAAGAGGTGCAGCTGTGCTCATGTCTAGCATGTACATGTTGTTCCTTCTAGGAGCTCTGAGCAGGATCTGATCATTTAGGACTACATATCCTGGTTTAAGAACTATGCATTCATGTTCAGTAAACAACATGTTGTGCTTTTGATCACACACTTGTGATACACTTAGTAAATTGTAATTTAGTTCCTTTACAAAATGCACATTCTCAAAGCTTACCTTACCGTTTATGATTGTGCCCCTACGTGTGATATAACCTCCCACTGGATCACTTCCAAATGCAACAGACCCACCAAAGAATGGTTCATATTTGTGCAGGTGAGTCTTATTGCCTGTCATGTGCCTAGAGCAGCCACTGTCAACAATCCACAACTTGCTCTTTGATTCCTGCTGCCCCTGCACATGACCAGAATTAAATTAGTTCCTGATGGGAACCCAAGCCCATGTGGTCTTGGGTTTTCCATTAGCATCATTGTAAGTAAATTTCTTTGACATCATCTTAGGTAGGACTGATGATGTGCTTGTTGTTGGTAGAACTGGTGGTTGAACATATGGTTCAGCTATTTCCTTTTTCTTCCATATTTGTTTGACTTTTGAGGTTGTCGGAAGAGTTTGCTTCTTTTGACAGTCATCGGAAGCACCTTTTGTCTTCCCTTCCGACGACTTGGTTTTTGCTGACCAGTTTGGCTTTTCTTCCGAAGTTCTTCTTCTTCCGAAGGGAAAAGATTTCTTTGGTTTTTAGGATGCCTTCTTAGCCTGTGCTTCCGAAGTTCTTTTTCCTCCGGAAGCCTTTCTTTCCTGATCTTCCGAAACATTCTTATCGGAAGCCTTCTTTTTCTGATTTTCAGAAGTGCTTGCTTCCGATACTTTCTTTCCGACACCGTTCTTGTCTTGTTTCTTCTGACTATCAAAAGCACTTGCTTCCGATACTTTCTTTCCTGAGTTTCTTCCTGGTTCTTCCGAAGAAACAGATGATTTGCTTCAACTCTCCTTTCTTCCTCTTCCTTGTTTCTCAGAGAACATTCTGCTTCTTGGATTATAGAAGCAATCAGCAGCAAAGTGATTTTTATCACCACACATCAAACATACAGTCTGATTGTTTAGGAATTGTTGATGCTGATGGTTGTTGAAGGAAGTTGAGCTTTGATTCACAGGAAATCATTGTTTGGATGTTCCAACAGACTTGTTGACTGGAAGATTTACCTGTTTTCCTGAAAAACTGGCATTTCTCTCCGTTGACCTACCCCTTTTGGATTTTTCAGATGAACAAGTGACATAGTCATCTGAGGAGGTACTCCCAATTTGAATGTTCTTAGCTTTGACAAAAACTGATGAATATTTCTTAGTTTTCTTAGTTCTTTTCTTAGTTTTCAAAGCTGATTTTTCTGTTTCTGGTTTAATGGGAGTATCATCCTCATTTGAGCATGATGAGTTACTTGGGTTTAGATCAGAGAGATTATCAGTTTGGACCACCTTGTGTATGTCCAATTCATCATCATACACAAGGTCAACAACTGATTTACACATAATCTCCACCATGGGAGTGTAGGCAGATGGAGGCTCTACTTTGTTATAACCCAAACCAACCCCATTCTTATTTACCAGTTCAGTTGTGCTGCTTATTCTGAAAAGCTTTTCATCCTTTTCACCTTGGCTTAAAATTTTGTCTCTATAAGACTCAGCCAATACAAGTTCAGTCTTGAGTCTTTCTAAAAGATTGTTAATTTGACACTGTTTTTTAGTGTCTTCATGTTTTAAACTAGAAATGGTTGAGAATTTATTCTTTTAAAAACATTTAACTTCTCTAAGCATTCAGGTGTGCACATATCATCAGTTACCTTGAATGAAGAAGTTGAATCATTTGACATCATAGCACTGTTGGAGATATAAGGATCTTTAGCTTGGAAGCTCCAATCTGCAAAGTCTTGCTCTGCAATGTTTGCACTGTTTGATGAGTTTGATGGTCTTTGAGGTGGTTGCCCAGAAGTTGATGGCTGAGTGCCTGTAGACTTGCATTCTCTGGCAAAGTGCCCTAACTGTTGGCAGTTGAAGCATTTGAGCTTGGACTTTTCAAGACCAAACCCAGTTTTCATATTGTGTTTTTTGAACTGCCTGCCAATTCTTTGGTAAAACTTCTTTGCTCTATAGGAGATCATGGCCATTTGGTAGTTGATGTCCATCTCCTCAAGATCATCTGCAGGAATGCCATCTAAGTCTTCATGGAACAAGTGAAAGTAATTGGTTTCCTCAGCCAATAAAGCTCCTTGTCCAGAGGTTAAAGGTGGAGTTGGGTTGGAAAAAGGATTTGTGTGTATGGTTGATGGAGTTGGTGTTTCAGGAAAGGTGACATTGGGTGTGGAGGTAGGCTGGTAAACAGGTTGATAGCTCTAGTAAGGAGAGTTGTTGATGGGTGCATAGAGTGCTGCTGAGCCATGAGTTACATGGGTGGGTTTAGGTTCTTGGGCATCTATTTCCATCTGGTAAGCACTGAGTATACCGAACAGTTCACTTAGCTTTAGAGTCCTTAGATTTTCTGTCCTCCGGATGGCCACAGAGTATATGTTCTAAGCATGAGGAAGTGATCTAAGAAACTTTCTGATCACATCCTGGTTCTCCATCTTGACACTAGCAGCTACTAACTCATCTACAAGCTGGACATACCTGAGATATTGAGAAGTCATCTTCTCATTGTTTTGTTGACAGAAGTTCTCAAACTTCTGTTTCAGCATGTCCTTCTTGTTTTCTTTGACATCTTCAGAACCTTCATACATCTGCTGTAGAGAGTTCCACAGCTCTTGAGCAGATTTGCATTTCTTGAATGCATGTATGATTGAGTTAGGGATAGCCATTTGGATAAGCCACAATGCTTTCGAATCCACTTCCATTCTTTTGTAGTCTTCATCAGAATAGAGAGCTGGATCCTTTGGCACATGAGTTCCACCAGCACCAGCAGCAGGAACAGTCGGGATGAAAGGTCCTTCAAGAACCGACTTCCACATCTTGAAGTCCTGATTCCTGATGAAACCCTCCATTCTGACTTTCCATGTGTCATAGTCTTCAGGAGTGAACATTGGTGTCTTGTTGAGAGTACCATTTTCTGTATCATGTTTGTTGAGTGCAGCCATTTGAGCAAACAGACAGAATATGAGTTTTGAAGTAGTGAGATTTTAGAGGAAAATAGAACTGGTAGCTTAAGGATGGTTAGTCACTTAAGTTCAAGAGCCAAAGCTCTGATACCACTTGTTGGATCGGGTTGTTTACTTCAAACAACACTTCACAAGTATTTCTCTATTACAATCTAACAGATGCAGAATTTCTGTTAGAAGGTTATCTCAAACACTCAATGGTAAGTTAATAATCTTTGAATGACAGTAGGAACACAAGAACAAATTCAAGCTCAAAGATATATTTCTCTCAAAGTGTTACAAGTGTAAACAAAAACAAGCACCCATACAAGTTTACAGTGAGAGGTTATATAGCCAAGGCTACAATTGTATACTCTTAGGAATACAAGTTGGGTATACCAGACAATACATAAAGTAAAGCTTATTCTAGTATATAGAGTGTCTTGACAGGCTAAGACACTCAATTACAATTATTACAAATATAGACATTGACTTAACCAAAGACTACAAAATGCATTTAATGTTGTTGATCTTCAAGGCTTCAGATAATCATTTGCATTTAATGCAGCTACAGAGAAGTAAGGTGTTGTATCTGACACTCGGTATGTTTATCCTTGTTGTTCTCAGACCAGCATGTCTTGTGTCAGTCCCTTTTGTACTATAAAAGCATTCAGCTACAGTCTTTGTCAGAATATAAACCTCGGAAATCTTTGTCTTTGTCTTTGAAGAAGAAGGGAACTTCGGAAGCTGTTATTTTTCGAAAGCCTTTAGTTCTTCAGAAGCTTTATGTCTTCAGAAGCTCTGAAGTTTTATCTCTAAGTGTTAGCCTTCCGAAGTGTTTGTCTTGTACAACCTTCAGTAGGAGTAAGTTACCCTTCGGAAGCAATGTTGCTTCCGAAGAGGAACTCCTTCCTTCCGAAGACTGTTTGTTTGTGTAGTCTTTTATACTTAGACAAAATTGAAGTTTGGTGAGTATCATCCTTTATTAGATTTTACATGCTCGATCTTCACTTGATTCCTTTTGGCACATTCTAGTGTAGAATGATATCAGGTTCTAATGTGAATTTGACAAAATTGTGAATTTGATATAATTGTGAATTTGTTGCTTACCATGAGCCATACGACTTGCTCATATTTGCTAGGTGATCTCGCTTGGCGCCCCAAAGGCCAAATCATTTAACATACGATGAAGGTGGATGCTATGAACTCGGCTTCACATGACAAGAGTGCAACAATACTTTGTTTTTGAGAGCAACATGAAATCTGACTCGATCCAAATAGATATATATATATATATATATATATATATATCTATATAGGGTAAGGATCCGTTGTTAACACTCCTTATTGACATAACTACAGTGCTGTAAGGCAAATTACAGTGATTTATGATCTCAAACGAAAAAGAATTTGCACAAACACATAAAAGAACATACTCTTGTACTTGTAAAACAAAGATTTTGAAAAAAATAACAAAAGATTCGGGGTCATCTTCAAGGGTTAATCCGGGTTATGTCAATAAGGGTGGGCTATTATAGGATGCCAATCCTATATATATATATATATATATATATATATATATATAAACCAGTCATGCTTTATCTAAGTCTTATTTTGAGTTGTGAGTTGTGACAGCTTTAACTGAAACCCATTAGATCGTTTGTTTGTACCTTCATGATCACGCGTATGTTGGTGTCTTCACGACAGAAATGTTTGGGTGCATGTGTGCAAAAACAGAAAATAAGAAACACAAAATGTGCATATATGCGACTCATGATTACATACAGATGTTAGGCTATGTATAGCCTTCAAATGACAGTTAAGTTGTTTAATAAACAATTGATATCAATTCACTAATTTTAACTAACTTCTCTTAACTTGATCATTTCGCCCATCTATATAATTAACTAAACTACATAACCATATAATGACCAGTTTGACCCATTAAGATGCCAAAGTTAATATCCAAGAATTCCCCATAATTTTGGCATCTTAACGAACTAAACTTCTTTACATAGCTGGTCCGCATACGGGTGGCCAATCACCAACCGCTTGCACTTTCCTTTTCTTGAATAATAATTCGTTATCACACTCTTTGAATTTTGAATTGCATCTTTGAACTGCTTTCTCCTTCTTCAAATGTGATTCTACCCTGTTGTTCTTTCCTTTCCTTCAAGGTGTTGTATAACCATTACATTCCATCCAAGTATATATATCTATATCTATACTACCTAATAAAAAAGTAACAATTGGACACATGGCATCATTTTAGGCTATCCACATCATATTTTTGTCACATGACATCATTTTAGGCTATCCATGTCATATGTTTGCCACATGTCAATATTATATTAATTATAGACGTTGTAAAAATTAATTTCATTTAATAAATATAATTAATTCATACTTTAAATGAGGTAAATTAATTAAGTCAAATTATAATTAAATTACAATCATGTCAAAAGTTTTAATTATTATTTCATACTTTGAATTATCATGATACATAATTAAAAAATTTTAAATTCTAGCTAAAAAAATGAAAAATAATGATAATAATTATTATTTATGGATATTTATAATTTTTAACAACTTAATATCGGTAGATGGTAAAAATGCAATATGTCGAATAATAATGAATATGTTGTTTGTTTTTTTTTGAAAAACTAAGTTTTAGTTCTTAATTTTATACGTATTTATTATCTTAGAACACATAGTTTTTGATATGTAGTTCGTATGATTATTAAACCTATAATAATAACACTTTATTAATTAAGAATTTTAAAGCATTTGTTGTCAATATTTAGTTCATACTATCATATTTAACACATTTTAGTGATTTTTTATTTCTCCTTTCTTTGATAAAATTAATCAACATCTTAAGAAAAACTTTAATTCTTTCTCTTTTATTATTATATGTAATAGGTAATTTTCATCATATCAAATATTTATTACAATATTGTTTTTGTATATACAATCTTGTATTTAAAAAAGTGTTTAAAGATTTGTAAATTATACTATTTTTCCTTTTAGAAAATGTTAAAAAGTTTACTTTATCTATCTCTAATTTTTTTAATAAGTAATCAATTTAACAAACGTTTATTATTTATACAACTCCGTGTTGTACACGGGTTACTAACCTAGTTCATTATAAATTAGAATTAATTTGCATGCATTCTTTGTATTTAATCTCATGTCAGCCGCCAATAGATTCTAGTAGTATTAAACCTTTGTCTTTGATTTTCACGTATGACCCATCTCCAAATCGAACTTTTCTAGTGTCATTTCGTCTAATTCCTTTAAATGTTCATGATATTCAGTCATATGATTACTTGCACCATTGTCCAAATACTATAAACTATTATTTGAATTTGTGCAATGTTTAGGTCCAATTTCTTTCTCATGTTGGAGAATTTCCTCATCTTTAACATCCTCATTAATCACAACCATTAACAAAGTAGGCTCCTCATTCTCTTTTATGAGATTAGATTTTTCTTGTACTTTCTTTTCTTGAGTACAATAATTTGCAAAACGTCCAAACTTTGACAGTTATAACATTTTACTTTACTCATTTTGTTTGAACTTTTTGTTTTGTTAGGATTATGTTCTTTTGTGAGGAATTATATTCACTTCGTTTATTATATTTATTATACCACTTCTTTCGTGACACATTAAACTTCTTTTGTCCATTATTTCAAAATTGCCTTCTCTGGCCACTTTTGGTATCATGTTTAATGAGCAAAAGTTTATCATGATTGTCACTTGTATTTGCTCTTCTTGACTTAATCGTTTTTTCAAAGGTTTTAAGTCTACCAATAGTTTCATCTAAAGTTATAGTATCTTGTTTTGTAAATTGCTTGATTGAAGCAACTATTTGAACAAATCTATTTGGTATACAATTTAAGAGTCTTTTGACTAGTGTTGGTTCATTAAATGTAAAATCACCACTAGTTGCTTTTGTGACAATACTTGATAATTTTGAAGTGAAAGAGTCAATTGTTTCATCCTATTTCATTTGTATTCTATTAAATTCAGACTTGATAGTTTGTAAACATGTCTTTTGCGCTTGGTATATACAAACATGCCTTATTTTAAGTGTATCGCACACTTCTTAAGATCGAATCGGTAAAAAACTCGAATAAGGAGCAAAGTCTAAACGAGCCTAAACTAGAGCTTGAGACCTGAAATATGATTCGTCTAATTTCGAGCCCAAACTTCATATATTGAGTTGTAGCCAGCTTATGAGCCTTAATGAGCTTTTTATTTATATAGTTTTTAGTTAATCTAATAAATATATTTATTTAAAAAATATTTTAGCATGTGATAAATATAATTAAATCACGTATGTTAAGTACTATTTAAGAAGTATAGTTACAAATACTTATAAAATTAATAATAATAACAAACTAATTAAATAAATAAATAAATAAATACCTAACGAGCAGAGCTCAAGTTTAAAAATTTTCTTACAAGTTGAGTTTGAGCTTTATAAATCTTATAAACAAACTGAGCTTGTGTCTTAATGAGCTCCATCCTGACTCTACTTGGCTCGTTTACGCTCCTACGTATCAAATAGCTTACCATAGTCCAAAAAGTATTATGGTATCAAGTTTCAAGAAAGTTATAATACTCATAAAAGATTAAAAGACTGATGTTTTTTAACGAAAAAATTTTGATGCTTAAAATTAAAGTTTAAAATAATTACTTGAACAAAAATTTTAGTGTAATATTCTATCCTATCCTTCTTTCCATTCAATATTAGTCCTAACTTAATATTTCACCAAACCTCTTATTGGGTGGTGCTAAATATACCCCCTTTTTATTTTTTTTACTTGTCGTATCCCCTTCCTTAAACTTTTTAAATATATACGAGTAAACCTTATGATTTTAGTTGTTAACTAAAACAATCCATAAGCTTTTAAACAAAACATAAAGGACTGTTTATGACATTATCACAATCTAATTAATTATTCTTCCCCAACAATGCAGCCATGATCCAAACCCACGATCGTTCTGCAAACCTAATCTATCCATCGACAATTCCAACTAAAATTAACAGTTGGCCGCCTATCCTAGATCTTCCCATTTCAAGGTTATAAGGTTTATCCACTTCCTTACTTCCTCAAAAAAGGGGGAGACAAGTTTTAGAACCAGCAAACCCTAGAAGTCAAAATAAGGTTAGGTTCTAAAGCAGCTATCCCGAAGTAAGATCTCAATTACATCGACCCACGTTCTGGTGCAAGGTTCTCTTTTAAGTAATTCCTGATGATAGAACTCTATTTAAGTAAGCTCATCGCTCTATCAAGGAAGTTAGGAGCTAGTCTGCCAAGCTTAAGAAAAAGTTCAAAGTAAGCAAGGTTGTCAGCGAGTAAGGAAAAGAAAAGGTAGGCTTAGAACCAGTATACCCTATCTTGTATCCAGTAGTGAGTCTGCCTATGAAAAGAATGCTTTGGAATTGTATAAGAGCAGGCTGTGATGCGAGGACTCTCAGGGACCTACTTAAGTCTACGATCACTCTAAAAGCGGATAGGACCAAACCTTCATATCTTTCGAAATCCACCTTACAATATGGGGTAAAAAAGCCAAAATAAGTGATTTTAGCCCTTATAAAAAGAAAACTGATTCTTGAACCCCTTTCACGCTCATGTCACGTTGAGGTACTGCAGAAGAAAAAACTGCAAAATCCGATCCAATTTATCGTAATCGATTAGTTAACATGTTGGTTAACCGTATTCTGAAACACGGAAAAAAATCATTGGCTTATCAAATTATCTATCGAGCCGTGAAAAAGATTCAACAAAAGACAGAAACAAATCCACTATCTGTTTTACGTCAAGCAATTCATGGAGTAACTACGGGTATAGCAGTAAAAGCAAGACGTGTAGGTGGATCGACTCATCAAGTTCCCATTGAAATAGGATCCACACAAGGAAAAACACTTGCCATTCGTTGGTTATTCAGTAACAAAGATTAAAGGATCAATACTTATCACGAATTTGAAGCAAATTTGGATCAAACTAATCCTAGAAAGTAGAAGGATAAACTCGAACTCAACTGTCAACTGTCATGTGGTTCCTTATGCATTGCATCATCTTCGCTGTGATTTGATCGATGAAATGGCAGTGAATGAATGGATCAACGGGTATTTAGAGGCGATTTTGAACAACATGATAACTTCACAAAACATTTAGATTACCATGAATTTTAACAAATTCCCACTTGATTTTTGCTTACGGCCATGATTATGAGTGAAGATATGGATACATGACATTCATCCCAAACAAAATACAGTGAAAATAACGTTTGATGCATTTTGGTTGTGTTATAAAGTTGAACGGTTGATTTTGACAAATTTAAAATTAATATTTTAAAGAGGGGGTATGACAAGTTAGAAGGGGAGGTACATTTAGCCTGACCCCCTCTTATCGATATTCGGTTCGGTTAGTTTTGTTTGGCTTGTTTGGGTTAAATTCAATATTCAATTCGGTTTGTTTTTAATTGAATCGGATAAAACTGAAAAACAAATTAACTTCTTATTTGGTAATTGATTTGGTTAAACATTACTAATTCATTTAGGGTTTCGGTTACATTGGAATAAAATCGTAAACCAAATAAACCAAAAATGTTTTAAAAATGGTTTTAGAGATAAATTGGTTTAACTTTACAAATTATATCTTTTAAAAAATTTAACACAAATAATAATATTTTTAAAGAGATTAGAAGATATTTATGATAGGCTAAAACTACTTTAGTTAAAAACTATTTTAAAAAGAGTTGAAAAAAACATTAACAAAGAGTAAAAAAAATATATTTTAAAATATCTTTTTATCAAATGTTCAAACTCACAATACTTTCAACAGAAGGATTCCTAAGAAAAAGAGAGGGTCACAGACGCTTTTAAGTTCTAAATCTTTCCTTGGCAAGAATCTTTTATCCGTATACTTAATTAAACACTCTTACGTACACGTGGTTGATTTGAATGATGTTTAATGATGATTGAAACTTCAAAGGAAGTTTACGTGGATAAAATTGGAGTTTTGTATTGAGTTTTTAATTTTTGAAACCAAGATTTATAGTTTGATGGCCCAAACTTTATGAGTTTTCTTTAAATTTTAGATAATGGATTGAGTTTTGGTCCTTCGATATGTTCTAGTTTAAAGTATAATTAAAAGTTCTATAAAAAGATAGGGTTGATTTGCCTATTTATTAACTTAATAGCTAGGTTGTTCAAGGTAGGTTTTTCACAAAATAAATGTTGTTTGCACACCTTTTTGTGTGAACTTTAGGTTGCTATGTGAATTAGGAAGTGAGGCTAGGTTGGGTGTACGTGAAAAAAGAGAAAAAAAAAAGGGATAAAGTATATACACACACACACATATATATGGGTTGGATCCAGTAAAAAGAAATTTTTACCTAAGAAAGGTAAGAAGCAATAGGAATTTGACACATGACACACTATAAAAATTAAAAACAAAAATCCAATACAAAAAATAAAAAACCAGTACAAAAAATAAAAAACCAGTACAAAAAATAAAGATCTAGTACAAAAAAATAAAAATCCAGTATAAAAAAAATAAAAATGTAGTAGAAAAAACAAAAATACAGTACAAAAACAGAAGAATCCAGTTCAAAATAACAAAATCCAGTACAAAAAAATAAAAATATAGTACAACAAAATAAAAATCTAGTACAAAAAAACAAAAATCAAATAAAAAAATTAAAATGTAGTACAAAAAACACAAAAATCTAGTACAAAAAAAACGAAGAACAAAAAATAATTTAGTGCAAAAAAATAAAAATCTAGTTCAAAAAAATTTGAGGTTATACCTAAAGTATCATAAACATCATTGTAAAACATTACAACACTTTTTTCTTTCATGAGCTTGCGTAAATTTATCATCGTTTAAGAATGACATCTGTTGGATCGGGTTGTTTACACTAAACAACACTTACAAGTATTTCTCTTTTACAATCTAACAGATGCGGAATATCTGTTAGAAAGTTCTCTCAAACACTCAATGGTAAGTTAATAATCTTTGAATAACAGTAAGAACACAAGAACAAATTCAAGCTCAAAGATATATTTCTCTCAAAGTATTGCCAGTATTACAACAGACAAGCACACTATACTAGTTTACAATGAGAGCTTATATAGCCAAGGCTACAACCGTATACTCGTAGGAATACAAGTTGGGTATACTAGACAATACATAAAGTAAAGCTTATTCTAGTATCTAAAGTGTCTTAACAGGCTGACACTTAATTACAATCATTACAAATATAGACATTGACTTTACAAAAGACTAGCTAAATACAAAAGGCATTTAATGTTGTTGATCTTCAAGGCTTCAAATGATCTTTTGCATTTAATGCAGTTGAGTTGAAGTAAGGTGTTGTGTCTGACTCTCGGTATGTTATCTTTGTTGTTCTCAGACCAGCATGTCTGTTGTCAGCACCTTTTGTACTATAACAGTACTCAGCTGCAGTCTTTGTCAGAGGATTATCCTCGGAAGCCTTTGTCTTTGTCTTCGGAGGTTGCAGAGGAGAATCTTCGGAAGCCTTTAGTGTTCGGAAGCCTTTAGTTCTTCTGAAGTTCTGAAGCTCTGAAGCTTTAACTCTAAGTGTTGGCCTTCCGAAGTGTTTTATCTTGTACAGCCTTTAGTAGGAGTGAGTTACCCTTTGGAAGCAATGTTGCTTCCGAAGAGGAACGCCTTCCTTCCGAAGGCTGTTTGTCTTTGTAATCTCTGGTACTTAGACAAAAATGAAGTTTGGTGAGCATCAGCCTTTATTAGTCTTTACAAAATCGTTATAAGTTTTGGGTTTAAAACAATTACATTGTTGTAAGCCAAACTTACAACGATAGGGATAATTACCATTATACCCTTTAAGCTTGTAAACTTGTGGCTCTAAATAGTTCCTTTAGTTCTCAAGTATCAATGTTTCTTACACACACACAAGGGTTGGAAGTAAAAATAACCCTCTTTATTGCGTTAAACCGAAATAACCCGTCAAGATCAAGTCAAATCTTTGTTTTTTTAACATCATTGTAAACACATTTAGAACACTTTCTTATTTTATGAGTTTGCGTAAATTCATCACCATTTAAAAGTTAACATCGTTGCAAGTTTCGGAAAAACCCTTAAAGTGTTGTAAGTTAAAAACTTACAACGATGTTAACTCTCAAACAGTGATGAATTTACGCAAACTCTGAAAATAAGAAAGTGTTTTAAATATGTTTACAATGATGTTAAGTAAAAATCAAAGATTTGGCTTTATTTTGATAGGTTATTTTGGGTTATTGCATATTTAGTGAGTTATTTTTTGTTTTTTCCATCTATATATATATATATATATATATTTATGTATTTCCAAAATTCGATGTACTTCGTGCATGACTCTTTACCCAATTTTAGACGACTCTCAAGCGGTTTCCTGCCATTCCTAAAAGAGGGAAATAACTCATGAGACGTGTCCTCTAATCACTACGATAAGTTGTAGTGTTCAAATAATAACCCACAATCTTAAAACAATAACCTATATAACTTCGCCAAGATCAATCCAAATCTTTGTTTTTATTACATAACATTTATTATGCATATACAATACTCTTTTATTTTTATGTATTTGTGTTAATCACAAACGTTTGATATTTAAGGTAAGTGTAAGTTTATGTTACACTGCCAACATTTATTTAATGTAACGACAACTTGCACTTTTGTGTATAAATATATATGGTTTGTATCCTATGAAAATCCTATATTAAAGAGAAAACCTTTAAACACTACGTGGATCGTTGATCAAAGTTATTTTAGATTTAATTAAATTAGTATAAAAATCATGTGGTCCATGTTTAAAGTAGAATATTTTATTCAAGATTTAAAGTTAAAGTACCTATTTTATCCTTATAAGTGATAAAAGAGACAGTTTCTCATATTTTTCCCTATCCTCTCTCTCCTCTTTTTCTATCTCTATCTCTCTAACTCTCTCCCGCGTACAATGACAAAAACTAGATTTGAGCCAGTAACTATAAAATTTAGAAAACGACACATGTTTAATGATATCAATTTTCACTAATGTTACAAAATACACAAAATGATACCAAACATTTGTAATACATTTTCTCTAATATTAAAAAAATACACATGTTTAACTGATCTAAATCCAAGAAACAATTATAAGATCAAAAAATCTACACATATGTAGTGATAAAAAAATACAATAATAATCACAACTTGGGAAAAATACTCACATTTGTCTAAGTTTAAAAACCCTACATACAAAAAACTGATATGAGCAAAAAAACAATATGACTTGAAAAAACTACACATATGTAAAATAAGAATGTACGGTTTAAACTTTTAATACACGAAGTGCACCTGACTCGAAAAAAATACACATGTGTAAAAATAAAAATGTACAAGTTTTAATACACGAAGTACACTGACACCCGGTCAGATGAGTCTTTAAACCACCATCACCTTCATCGCCAGAACAACTTCCACCACCTTCGTCACCTGAACCATATCACTGCATGAACCCGTCACCACTGTCACAACCGCTTGCTATCACCACCTTCACCTTACCACCGCCTGAACAACCTTCACATACCACCGCTTGAAAACCCATCACCGCCATCATCTTTCGAGAAAGGGTAGACATAGAACAACTCCCACCACCCACACCGACTGAGAACCCCACCACCCACACCGATTGAGAATCACCACCACCAATGGACCGCAACCACCGCCATTTGTTGTTGTGTCCCCACTCACCACCACCACACGCCTCAAACCATCCTCAAATCACCACAACCATCATTTTAGAGAGAGAAAGTAAAGAGAAACCCATTATCACCATCGAACCACCACCACAAACGCCACATACCCACCACAGTCGCGTAAACCCACCACCTTCTTCACCTTCTTAGTTGGAAAAGGTTGTAAGAGTAGAGAGAGAGAGAGTTAGGTTTCAAATGAGAGGGAGAGAATCTTATATATATATATATATATATATATATATATATATATATATATATATATATATATATATATATATATATATATATATATATATATATATATATAGGAGGGTGGTATAAAAAGACTAAAATACTCTTCTATATTATTAAATCATAAAGTGAATAGAAAAAACTGGACGGTCAAGATAAGATTTAAGAGTTCTCTTTAAGATTGGGTTTTAACATGATACAAACCTTATATATATGTGTGTGTGTGTGTGTATAGGGGAATGATCAATTGTTAACCCTTCCTTATTGCGTTAACCGAATGACTACATCTTATTACTTGGAGGCTCACATTAAAGTAAATATAAAGGTGTAGGTTTTTTCTTCTTTTTTTAATTAATGTAGGGCTCACTTACATTAATAAAAAAAGAAGAAAAAACATGCACATTTATATTTAATTTAATGTGAGCCCCAAAGTAATAAGATGTAGTTATTCGGTTAACGCAATAAACATGGGTTAACAAAGGAACCACACCTTATATATACACACACACACACATATATATATATATGTATGTATGTGTGTGTAGGTGTGTGTGTATGTGGCATATAATAAATAAATACAGTGGCACATATAAGTTGGGGTCTCTTGTAAGACCTTACACTCTATAAAGCGTTACTTGTTGGACTTACCCATCACTCCGTATAACTTTTAAATCAAAAGTGTTGGATCGGGTTGTTTACTCTAAACAACAATTTACAAGTATTTTTCTCTTACAATCTAACAGATGCGGAATGTCTGTTAGAAGGTTCTCTCAAACACTCAATGGTAAGCTAATAATCTTTGAATTAAAGTAAGAACACAAGAATAAATTCAAGCTCAAATATATATTTCTCTCAAAGTATTGCAAGTGTTACAATCAGACAAGCACACTATACTTGTTTACAATGAGAGGTTATATAGCCAAGGCTACAACCGTATACTCGTAGGAATACAAGTTGGGTATACTAGACAATACATAAAGTAAAGCTTATTTTAGTATGTAAAGTGTCTTAACAGGCGAAGACACTTAATTACAATCATTACAAATATAGACATTGACTTTACAAAAGACTAGCTAAATACAAAAGGCAATTAATGTTATTGATCTTCAAGGCTTTAGATGATCTTTTGCATTTAATGCAGCTAAGTTGAAGTAAGGTGTTGTGTCTGACTCTCGGTATGTTATCTTTGTTGTTCTCAGACCAGCATGTCTGTTGTCAGCACCTTTTGTACTATAACAGTACTCAGCTGCAGTCTTTGTCAGAGGATTATCCTCGGAAGCCTTTGTCTTTGTCTTCGGAGGTTGCAGAGGAGAATCTTCGGAAGCCTTTAGTGTTCGGAAGCCTTTAGTTCTTTTGAAGCTTTATGTCTTCTGAAGCTATGAAGCTTTAACTCTATTAAATGTTTGCCTTCCGAAGTGTTTTGTCTTATACAGCATTTAGTAGGAGTGAGTTACCCTTCGGAAGCAAAGTTGCTTCCAAAGAGGAACTCCTTCCTTCTGAAGGCCGGTTGTCTTTGTAGTCTATGATACTTAGACAAAATTGAAGTTTGGTGAGCATCAGCCTTTATTAGTCTTTACAAAAAGCATTAATAATATGATTCATTGTAGTGGAAAATTAAAAATATGCATGTCAAAGTAAGTGTAGTTACAACCATATCGAATTGTTATTTAAATTTAAAACTTGTTTAAAATGCCATGTCCAAAATAACAAATTTATGCCCAAGAAGTCTTATGATTTGCTGTCCTTTAAACCTTTGTCTTTAACTTTGATCATACATGTCAAAAAACTGATATATACATACAAAGTCTGCTATGTTAAGCAGGTTCCAGTTTTATACTTTCAATCAAAACATTTAGAAAACCTGGTTAGACCATGGAACTTTAGTAAAACTATTTTATTTATGTTCCGCACAATGTTCAGGTTCATTATGTATTTACTTTAACTTTATTTATAATATTCTAATTATTACTATTAACTATGACTATGTCTTCACTTTGAATTTGTCTTTTATTCTATCTTTGACTTTATCTTTAGCTTTATTTTTATCTTTCCCTTGTTTTTATCTTTTCTTTGTCCTTTACATGACTTTATTATGACTATATGTTTATTATATATGTCTATGTAGTTTGTGTAAAATTTCTTGTCGCATAAACCCTCTTGGTTTGATGCGTCGCAGTATACGACAAAGTCATCATTGTCATTTAAAAGTGTTAGAATTGGAGCATTGCATAACTTTTGTTTAAGAAATTGAAGGCATCTTTCTATCCTTGTTCCAACTTAAATGGTTGATTCATTTGTGTTAACATGGTGATCGAAAAAGCAATTTTTAAGAAGTTCAAGATGAACATTCGATAATAACCCGCTAGTCCAAAAAATGATTAGACTTTTGTTGGTGTCTTTGGTGCCACCCATTTCTTAACAATTTCAACTTTAGTTGCAGAAAAATGTATCTCTTTGTCATTGATTAAATTACCCAAAAAATGAACTTCGTTTAGTGTGACCATTCGCAAATTCAGGTCAAACACAACCGACCAAACGAAATGATTTCCGAAATATTCATACGAGCTTAACTATCTTCGTATGAAGCAAGCACCTTTGTATGGCTTATAGTATGACGTAGACATCTTCGTACAAAAGCAACCATCTACGTATGAAGATAGCTCCCTTCGTACGAAAAATGATCCTTTCGTACGAACAAGACCATCAGCTTGGAACTTGCAGCAAGGCTTGCTCCAAAAGAGCTTAAAAAGCAGACCTCACTCTCTTTACCAATTTGACATCCAAATCACTTTCAATCTTCTAAACTTCCATCTTTGATTCATTCTATCCAGACCAAGGATTAGAAACAAATTCGAATTGAAAGTTCTGAGCCTTGAATAAGGCTTAGAAACCGAAACTTGATGATTTTGACAGTTTTTGTAAAACCAAAGAGTTGGTACGAAGCTGCTCATCTTTGTACGAACCAGCATCTTCGTACGAACCTGCGCGCAAAGACAGCTCCCTTACGTACGAACCGGGATGCGAACTAAGGTCTCTTTGTACGAACGGCAAGTTTGTATAGAAAGCATACGAAGTTCATTTTCGTACGAAGAAGGCATACGAAGGAACCTCATCTTCGTATAGATCTGTATACGAAGCACTTGTCTTTTTATGAACATGTATCCGTAGATAATCCCTTCGTATGAACTAGTATAAGAACTCATTCCCTTCGTATCAGACCAATGTTATAGTAATGGAACCAGTGAAACTAGTTAATCTGTAAAGTGTTGATCATTGAAACATAACGATAGAACCTAAGACATGTTTGTATGTTTTAGGGCACGATTAAGACAAAGACGATCAAGGAACGTAAGCAAAGATAGAGACACAAAACAGGTGAGTACACGACCCTATTCACTTTTATTTGTAAAACCCGGGGAGAGAAAAATCATGTAAAATGTTTTGTAACTTATGTTGTCTAAGTCAATCTAAAATAAACTATGTATTCATAGTGAAACTATTGTGAATAGTACTATAACAGTGGCTGTAAACTTCACACCTTGCGCTTCCGTCATAGGTAGGGTGTGACATTTAGCCGGAATTCGCACTTAGAGAATTGACATGAAGTTGAACCTTTTTTAGAATCTATAATCTTTGTGAGGCGTTGCCCATGTTCTACCTTGGTTTTCTAGTATATGAGTATATTAATATGCCATCAATGAAGACGATGAAAAAATCATCTAGGTATGGCTTGTAGACCCGACTTATGAGTTCCATGAACTCTACATGTTCATTGGTGAGTCTAAAGGGCATCACTAGAAACTTTTAATGCCCATAGAGGGTTCAGAAAGTTGTTTTAAGGATATCAACTTCTTGAGCTCTTAGCTGATGGCACCTGATGGGAGATCAATCTTTGAGAAAAAAAAGTTGCTCTTTGTAGTTGATCAAATAAGTCATAAATCATCAACAGAGGATATCGATTCTTGATAATCATCTTGTTTAGTTCTTGGTAGATACACATGCGGAATGATCCATCCTTTTTTAACGAAAAGGACCGGAGCTCCCCAAGGTGAGAAAATAGGTCGAATGAATCCACTGTCAGGGACTTCTTGTAATTCATGGGAAAGTTCTTGCATTTTAGATGGTCTTAGATGCTATAGAGCTTTTGGCACTGGAGTTGCTTGAGGAATGATATCAATTCAGAACTTAACTTGCTGGGCCGAATGTAGTGAATGCAAATTGTCAGGGAAACCTCAAGATACTCTCTAATGATTGGGACATCTTGAATCTTTTTCCGTTCTTTTTTCCACTACGTGTGCTAAGAAAGCATAGCATTGTTTCATAAGGAGATATAAGCCTTCATGCAAAAAATGATCTTAAGAATCTTTTGGAGTCTTTCTTCGTGTATCTTTAAAGTGATACCAAATGGTAGAGGGTTGTGGACAAGTTTCTCAGCACAAATGATTTCATCTTGATTCTTGGACAACCGGTCCATTCCCACAACATCAACGCTGGAATAAGATCGATGTTGAAGGAGTGGTCGTCAAAAGTCATGGTACAACCTTGGATAACATTGTGACATTGATTAGATTGTCATCTATTAGTTCTATGGTATAAGAAAGTTCTAATTTAATAAGACATGAATTAAGAATAGGTGCGAAATCGGCTAAGACAAAATCTATGTCTGCCATAATATCGTATAACATGGATGCGAAGGAATACATGTGGCCTAGATTAATTAAATGGGTAGAAAGGTAATTTAGCCTTTTTGTTTATTTTTTTATTATAAATCTTGTTATGAATGTTTCATTTTTTTATTAAATTCAAATAAATTAAATCTTGAATTAATTTTTGATTAATTTGAATTTTTTAATTAAGGGGTTGAAGAACAAAATGTTTACTCATGCGTACATTATGCAACACGAAAAATTAAACAAATAATTAATAATTTTACGTAGTGTACATTATACATAATATTACACATGTGTATTTAAACTAGATCTTGAATATTATATCTTACACATGTGTATGTTTTCACTACCAGGTAAAGAACTCGAAAAAACTATAGCAATATTATACTCAAATTAAGGATAATTAAAATATCTATTATATGTTGTATTTTTTTTAAAATGATAAAACTAAGTAAAATTTATTTGATTTTTAATAGGTTAAAAGTACATGAAGAGAGAAAAAAAGATATAAAATTACCTTAGTATCCTTACAGATTTAAAATTAAAAAATAAAAAAATAATGAAAAAGAATAGAAGCCACATATTGAGTCTTAGAGTTCACTTTTTAAATGGAATACAAATCTTATATGTATAGAAATATATATTTAATGGTTGACATGATGTAAATGGGTTGGTTTTATTAAACATTTTTTTCTTTCTAATTTTAGATGGGTGGCATATTAACAAAAGGTTTAACACATACATTCAATCATAACATATTTAATTAAATGAGTTACACACGTCAACTCGGACATAATGTCATGTTAATATCAATAAAATTTAAAATTCATAATGTGGTGGTTTCTTTCAATAGTTCTCTAGTTATAGCAAAAAGTTAAAACTAAAATCATGCAAAGTTGAACAAAATTTGATTTTACACACATTGTTTACGTTTTAAGCATTTGTTCTTATAATGCATATATATACACACACACACACACGTGTGTGTATGTAAAACATTTAATTTCATTTTTATTAATGATTACTTTATTTTTTGCTCACAGCTGAAAAATGGAATTTACAACTCCAGTTATTACCGCCATTGTTGACTCTTTGATGGTACCCATTAAGGAACACCTGGGTTTCTTCTTCTTCTCCACAAAAAATGTTGCAAGTATGAATAAGAAATTGACAAAGTTACATGAAGCAAAACATCAAATGGAAGAGAAGAAGAAGCACGCTTTAGAGAATTATCTACTTATACCTAATGACAGATTACAACATTGGTTGAAAAAAGTGGAAACAATCACCGAAGAAATTAAAAAGATTCCAACAGGTGTTAACGGATGCTTGAATCTCAAGATTAAATACAAAGCGGGAAAAAGTTCATTCAATTATCTCCAAGAGATAGATTCTCTTCTTGAAGAACAAAAAAATATAGAGTGGAGTAATGAAAAACGACCTTTTGCTCTGGTTATTAATTCTACAGGATCTGGCACCTCACAAACTGATTACGATGTTATCCCAAACATCTTCCTATCTAGAGTATCAATATTCAAAGATGTATTAAAATCTCTTGAACCTGATAATAACACCCAAATAATGGCTCTATGTGGGCTGGGTGGTATGGGTAAGACCAAAATGATGGAAGAAATAAAGAAGTTTATGGAGAAGAAGGGAAAGTTTCAATATGTTTTGAGGGTGGACATTGGGAGTAAATATGAGCCAAATGCTATTCAAAAGTCCATTGCAAAAGGCATGGGTGTAGATCTACCTGAAGAATCAAGACACGTAGGGGTTGAACGTCTTAGGGAAAGCTTTGAGCGGATTTCAAAAGAAGGCAAAAATATTTTGCTTATCCTAGATGATGTTTGGGAGGCGATTGATCTCAACAACATTGGACTTACAAGTCCTTTCCCAAAAGGCTTCAAATTAATGATCACATCACGTGATGAAAATGTTTGTATTAAGATGGATATTGACAAGGAATCAATATTCGAAATTCATGGTTTAGAAGAAGCAGACGCAAACACCTTCTTTTGGGAAACAGTAAAAGTTTCAAATGAAGATGATAGGCTTCGCACAATAGGAGAAGATATTTTAAAAAAGTGTAGGGGGTTGCCTCTCGCCATAAAAACCATAGCATTGGCTCTTAAAGGTCAAGAAAAGGATGCATGGGAAGTTGCACATAAGGATTTACAATGCCATAACCTTAAAGACATCGAAAAACTTGATGGTATTGTTAATATAATATTTGAGATAAGCTACAACCACCTCAAAAAGGATGAAGATAAAGCAATTTTTGTTCTTTGTGATTTATTTCTAGATGACTTTGATATTGCTTTAGAGGAGTTATTGATGTATGGATGGGGGTTACAGTTTTTTAAAAAAGCAGATAGCCTAGGTGAAGCAAGAAGACGAACCAGGACGTCTATTCATAATCTCATAAGTGCAAATTTGTTGGTTAAAAGTCATACCGCTGGATGTGTGAAAATGCATGATCTTGCACGAGATTTTGTTTTAAGTAATATTTCAAAATTCAAGCAAGCTTCCATTGTTAACCATGGTAACAAGTCTCAGTGGCATACACAAGATACACATGAGTCTTGTGAAAGAATTTTAATAACATGCAAAGGTATGTTTGAGTTTCCCAAAGATTTTTGTTACCGAAACCTTGTACTTTTGAAGCTGATGAACGGGGATAAGCTACTCAAGTTGCCGGATGATTTTCATAAGCGAATGGAAAAGCTTGAAGTCATGGCATATGACAAAATACGATATCCATTATGTGCACAATCACTTTGCTATTCCATGAGCCTTCGAACCTTATGCCTTCATTCGTGCTCATTAGTGGATAATGATATCTCTTTTCTTGGAAATCTGGTTACCTTGGAAGTACTCAGCCTTGCTCATTGTGGCATCAATAAACTACCATCAACAATAAAGAAGTTAAAAATGCTTAAGTTACTTGATTTAAACGGATGTTTTGAACTTTGTATTGATGATGGTGTGTTTCAAAGCTTAGACAAACTTGAAGAGCTTTATATGAGAGTATCTCAACAGAAAAGTATTAGATTCTCAGATGCCAATTGTGACGAGTTGAGGCATATTTTAGGATATCTATGGGTTGTTTTTTGAATCCTTGTCGCTACCCATTTAGTGGTGATAAACATTCCTTCAATAATACCTTAGAGCTTGTGACTAACTCCAACGATCTTGTTGAATGCAAAATTAATGAGTTGTTTTCTCACACAGAGCAACTTTATTTAAGTGTGAATGATATGAGTAGTGTTGGAGATATTCTAATGTCTCCTTCTCAACATTCAACTTTTTCCAATTTAAAATTCCTCAATGTTTTTGGGTGTGAAAAGTTAACACACCTATTCACAATTCGGATGGCAAATGCTTTGGAGAAACTTGAGATCCTTACGGTTTCCTCATGCCCTCTTTTGAAATCAATAGTATATTCGTGTGATGATGTGAAAGTAATGGTGTTACCACAGCTAGTGGAGTTGAAGCTTGATGACCTTCCGAATTTTACAAGCATCATTCTCCAGAACGACATTTCTGCAACTCAGCCACCATTATTAAACAACGAGGTAAGAATACATGTTTATATTGGTCTTAATATTATGTATGATGTATATTCTAATGTTATTTTTCAAATTGTTTTATTGATTGAAAAATTAGCAAAAACCAATTTGTTATTTGCATGGATAAGAAAAAAAAATATTAATTGAAACCACGCTAATCACCGACTATTTAATGGCTTTGTTTTATTCGAAACCAAAAACAATAATTCGGTTTCAGTCATAACCTGTTCAAAAACTGAAACTTACCAAACATGGGAACAAAACTTGTTTAGATGTTTTTTTTGGATTTATAGTCCAAATTCATTATTTTTACCAAAAGTTTCGAACTCCAAAGGTATTGTAGGATCAGTTGTTCTCATTTGATCAGTATTAGGTTATAGCAGCGGAATTCAGAGATGAATTAGCATAAGAATTAGCAAGAACACTTGAATATTAATGAAACAGTAAAGAACAATTTGTTATAGAGAGAGAATTCTGCAAATGGAATGATTTCATTTAATGTGCTAACTTCGCTACAGAATACACTATGTCAACTGTCCTTATATAGAAACAGTGACGTCTGATGATGTCACATGATGTTGACACCTAACAGACTTAATACAACAACTGAAATAAACAAAACTACTGAGGATGTTCATAAAGTCTGAAGGCATCCTCTTACAAAGTCTGAATAACTAATACTACTGAAAGCAAACTACAACATCTGATGAGTAAACTACTCATCAGACTTTTACAACTATTGAAAGAAAAATACTGAAGACAAAAACAAACATCACAACATCTGAAGACTAACACTTCAGCTGTTGTGAATAGCTTCAGATCTTGTAACTCTTCAAGTAGCCTTCAGCTGTTGTGTTCTTCTTCAGTTGTTGTGTGTATATGAGACTTAAAGGTTTTTCTGATCAGGCTCATTGGTTCTTTTGGTCCAACAAACTCCCCCTGAACCAATGCAACCAAAACCTTTAATTATTAACTGTCTCACTTATTTTTGGTTTCCCAGGCATAAAGATCTTGTCTTTTTCTTCGAGATCAGCTTCAAAGTGACCAAATAAGTACAGGCCTGGCAGACAGCAGCTTCTGAAAATATTAATGGCAAAGGATGAGAGGGAACTCCATTGGGGAAATGGACTATGAGCATTGACCCCTCTCATTGAAGCTACTGATCATAAATGAGTCTGAAAGACTCCCTGACTTATGCTTCCAAAAGAACAACTTTATCTTCAGGTGTAAGCAGCTCTGGCTCTCCTTCAAAGAATGATTCAGGCCCATAGTATTCAGATAAGTACCTGGCCTTTGTCCCATCATATAGTTCCACCCTTGTAATTTCTCTGTAGACAAATTCATCAGGATGTTTGCCTTCCAAGAACAATGGCAGCTCATTCTGTTTTACTCCTTCCAATTTTCTATACACTAGACCTTTCTTAATCATTTTATTCTCTAAGAACTTAGGAGCTTTCAATCCAGCATTATACACACTCTTAAAGTCTCCTATTATCTCCCAAGGATCCAGCACAGAACCCAGCATTATATCAGCACTAATCACCTTTTTGATTTTTCTTGTATATGCAGATGGTACATCTCTTTTGTGAATTCTGTCTTTCACCCTTGGGTCAGGCCACATTCTGATTTGTTCTTTTCGATACTGATAAGTGAACCTTAGTGCATACAACCTCTATGCTTCTTTCTTCATTGCTATTATTGCTGAGGTCTGAGGGTACTCCTTATCAACCAATCTCAGAATATTCTCATCATGCTTCTTTTGACTCTCTTCTTCCTCAAGTTTGATTTTTACAGCTTGTCTCTGAGATTCTGGAGTGATCTTGGGATATTGACCAAAGACCATGGCCTTTTCTGGCACATATTCAGCTGGCATCATGAATGAACTTTTCTGAGCCATTTGTGTAGGACCAGCTTTTGAAGACTCAGGCTTTTTCAATTTTGAATTCAGCACAGTAGATATAGGTAGCCTGTCCTCTTCATCTTCATTTTCTTCTTGAATCCTCAACATCCTCCTTTTCTTGGGAGGAATATCATCAGCAATGGTTTGATGTGATTGGGTAGAGGATTTGACTTGTGGGATCAGTTTTTGTATTTCAGATACTTCAGATTCTTGGGCATTATCAGCCTTTTCCACCCCAATCATAGGATCTTGATCTTCCTCTGCCTGAACTTCCTCTGCCTGATCTACATCTATTCCAATCTCTCTTTCAGATTGTTTTTCAAGTTCAGAATCTTTCTCAACCTCTTTCTCATTTACATCCTCTTCTTCAACAGCCTTCTCAACATCAATAGGATTTGACTTCTTCTTCTGCCTCTTATAGATAACCTGTATAGTTGGAGACTTTTCAGAAGCAGACTTTTCAGAAGCATTCTCCTCCTCCTCACTTCTTAATCTCTTTCTCTCAACTTCGGAATCTTTCACTAACTCCCCCTTTTTGGCTGCAGTGGATGAAGGTGTTTGAAAGCTAGAAAATTTGGCAGCAACAGCATCATCAATCATCCTCTGAAGTTGTGTTTGGGATGGAAGCCTCTCATCAAGAGCTTGGGTAATGATATTCTTTAGAAGTGGAGTGATGAGAGGTAGGGCAGTTAGAAAGGCAGCAACTAATGCCTCTGGGGGGTTTGAACCCAAAGTATTAGTGCCTGAAGCAGAGGCTGGAGGGTTATTTTGTTGTTGAGTAGTGGAGGAAGTGTTTTGGTGACCTTCAAGAATTGAAGGTGCCATCTGTGGGTTTGGAAGGGCAGATGGACTTTTTTCCTTGGACATCTTGGTGAGCAGCTCATTGAGTCTGCAAACCTCAGCCTCAAGAAACATGTTCTGCTAGAGAACATCGGATAAGGTTCTTTGGTCATCATTAGCCTTGGCTAAATCAGCTGACCTCCTGATTATATCAGGATTAACCTGAGTTGAGTGTGGCTCAACATTTTCAGGTGCCCCTTTGTCTTGGTACTGGGGACTTCCAACCTCAGGGATAAGCCCTTCATCAGTTGTTGCCTCTGGCAGGGTCTTAGAGATGTTACTACTATCAATCATTCCAAATGATGGAGATGATGAAGTAGCAGCCCTGTCAGAATTCAGAATCTCCCTGTCAACACTTGGAGCCCTGAAAGTGTAGTAAAAATCCTGTGGGTTATCAGAAACACTATGATCCTCCCCCTCAATGTTGGAGATAATCCCAGTGGTAATAGGTGTCTGGGTAAGGATTGGAGTGTTAAGCTAATCCAGGATTTGTTCAATAACAAATGTGGGGCTATGTGAAATGGTTTCGGTAGGAGTAGGCTTTGAAGCAGATTGCACCCGGGGAGAATGGTGCTTTTCAATAGCAACCCTTTCAAATGAAAGAGGTTCTAGAGGAGTGTCTTCCCCTTAAATAGTTGCACCAAGTTCCTGTTGAGAGGAATCTTGGGCGGTTTCAGCTGGTGGAGTCTGGTGCACCACTGGCTGACTACTGCTAGTGGGCATGTCATGCCTTGGTGAGGCATGGGCAGACTCAGGGGACTCATCTCCCTGAGCAGCCTTTTTAAGCTTTTTGGAAAGTGGTTTGGTGTGGACTTTGGATTTGGATTGGGATTTTGAGGCTGTGGGTTCCCTCTGCTCGGACTTGAGCTTTCGGGCAGCCTCTTTTAGGGTAAGGTTGGTGTTGTGCCGGGAATATACCTCTAGCAAAACTGCTGGAGCATCGATTCCCTGACCAACAAGGCCTTCTTGTTTTAATTGTTTTTCAATGATGGCCATTATAAAACGTGGATAAAGAAGCCATCTTGTGGTAACAGGTTTAGCAGCATGTTCAGTTAATTCTAAAAATAAAATTTGTGAAAAATTAAGTTTTTGTGATTCCAGAATAGAGAAAAGTACCTGCTGCCACCTGGAGGACATCTGGTCCCATGAAGATGATTTTGGAGCCAAACAAATGTTGATCATATGGAAGATGAGACGTTCAGGGTCATTGAAATGTTTCTTGTAGAGAGTGGAGTCACTCAGGTCACCCTGATATTCATGACTGGTAAAACAGAGATCGGTGAGATTCTTTGGAAATGTAGTGACCAGATTAGCATCATCCAGATTGAGAACATCCCTCAGTTCTGCTGGACTCACATGAACATTGTGTCCATTCACTGTAGATCGGAGTGAGATTACTCCGGTGCCGACATTGATGAGTTCCACATTGGTCCAAAATTGATGAAGAGATTCAACATGAAGTGTAGGATTGAGAAGAAAAGCTGTTTGGAATTGGGAGGCGTTCATAAGATCAACTGCTTCATCAAATTTTGACCAGAAAGAAGATTTCGTGAGATAGGCGACTGAGTTGTGACGAGGTTTGAGGTTCATGATCGCCATTGAAGCAGAGACTTGAGAGGGAAGGTAGGTTTTTGAAAAAGATGGAAAGTTCTGATGAAGTGGTAATGAAACAACTGAAGAAGGTTTGGTTTTAATAGAAGACTGAATGATTGGAATTTAGTCTTCAGATGTTACAGAGGGAAAACAACATTGATTGGAACATCTGAAGAGTAAATTTACTCATCAGGTGTTGTCGACAGTACTTGGTCATCAGCTGTTTCAATCTGAACTTAACCAGTTGCTCATCAGACTTTGTGAAGATTGATCATCAGAACTTGTGAACAAAAGTTGTTCATCAGGACTTGATGAATAATTATGTTTGACCTTCAGTACTTTGTCAACCAAAACACATCAGTATTTGTAACTGATAATATTGGTAAAGGTCAGATGTTTCCTTGAATCAGTACTTCTGATACTTATCAGTACTTACTGTAAATATCAGTAGTTTCAAGGTGATACAAATTTTTGATTTTTGGCATATTTTAATATTTTTGTATTTTGAAAATTTTAGCAGTTGTTTGGAATTTTATTAGTTTGAAATCCATTTTATTCTAATTGCAGCATACCAAGCCTTAGTACTAAATTTTGAAAAGTTGAAGTCTCTAAGGGCTTAGTAAAGATATCTGCAAGTTCATCAGCACTAGGAACAAACTTTGGATCAATCAGACCTTTTTCAAAACAATCCCTTATAAAATGATGTCTGATTTCAATATGTTTGGTCCTAGAGTGCTGAACTGGATTCTTTATAATACAAAGAGCTGAGGCACTATCCATTAACAATGGTGTCTTAGACTCTTTGATGCCATAATCCAAAAGTTGGGTCTGAAGCCAGAGAATTTGTGAAGTACAGCTTGCAGCAGCAATGTACTAGGCTTCAGCTGTGGATGTAGCCACAGATGTTTGTTTCTTACTCTGCCAAGAAACCAAACAGTTTCCTAGAAACTGACAACCACCAGAAGTGGATTTTCTGGTGAGTTTGCATCCTGCATAGTCACTATCAGAGAAAGCAACCAGCTTGCAGGAATGCCCAGTTGAATACCAAATTCCCAGTGATTGAGTGCCCTGCAAATATCTAAAATCCGTTTAACAGCAATCAAATGAGATTCTTTAGGTGCAGCCTGAAATCTAGCACAAACACATGTAGCAAACATAATGTCTGGTCTAGATGCTGTGAGATACATCAAGGAACCAATCATACATCTATAAAGTGTTTCATCAACTGATTTACCTTTCAAGTCTGCATCAAGTTGTGTGGTGCTTCTCATGGGGTTAGAACAATGTTTACTGTTTTGCAGATCAAATTTCTTTAACAAATCTTTTGTATATTTTGATTGGAGAATGAAAATGCCATCAGGACTTTGTTTGATTTGAAGACCCAAGAAAAATTGTAATTCCCCCATGGCACTCATTTCAAAATTCTTTGTCATTAGTTCAGTAAAAGCATCACACAACTTGGGATCAGAGGAAGCAAAAATTATGTCATCAACATAAATTTGAACAAGGAGCTTATGCTGTCCTACTTTCTTTATGAACAAAGTTTTATCTATGGAGCCTCTAGTGAAGTTATTTTGAAGGAGAAAAGTGGATAGAGTATCATACCAGGCTCTAGGTGCTTGTTTCAACCCATAAAGAGCTTTATCAAGCTTGTACACCCAATCAGGATGTTTATTGTCCTCAAAACCTGGTGGTTGACATACATACACTTCCTCTTTTATTTTACCATATAGAAAAGCACTTTTGACATCCATTTGAAAAACTTTTAGTTTGTGTAAGGCAGCATATGCTAAAAACAACCTAATTGCTTCCAGTCTGGCTACATGGGCAAAAGTCTCATCATAATCAATACCTTCTTCCTGAGAGAACCCCTGTACAACCAGTCTTGCCTTGTTTTTAATTATTTGACCATTTTCATCAGTTTTATTCCTAAACACCCATTTAGTGCCTATTGCACACTTACCTTGGGGTAAAGGAACCAACTCCCAGACTTGTTGTTTCTTGAACTGCAATAGCTCCAACTGCATAGCCTCCACCCAGCCATTGTCTCTGAGTGCTATGTGATAGTTCTTTGGCTCTTGCTGACTGACAAATAAAGCATAGAGACAAAAATTTGACAATTGGCTTCTTGTTGAAACACCAGCAGAAATATCACCCATAACTTGAGATAATGGATGATCCTTCAGTTCTTGATAAGGAATAAGATCAGTGCATGTGTTGGCAGGAGGTCCAGTTGCTGCAGATGTTGATGAAGATCCAGGAAATAAGTCAGCAGGAATTTCAAACGATGTAGAAGATTCCAGAATTTCATCAGCATTTGTATTGGGAGGAACCACTGGAGCAGGAGGAGCATCAGGTTGAGCAGACATTTGCAGATTATCACTAAATCTGAACAAATGAGTACTCTCATCATCATCATGATTATCTTGTGTATTTTCTGTACAGGCTGTTGATGGAACTGCTTTAAGTGCATCATCTGCCACAATAACAGACTCAGCTGGAGGTTGATATGGAACATATTGCAGTATATCCAAATCAAACATCGCTACAGGGTTTTGTGGGATGGGATCTTTTGGTGATTCATTGAACTTTACATGGAGAGTTTCTTCAACAATCTTGGTTCTGCAATTAAACACTCTGTAAGCTTTGCAAGTTGAAGAATATCCCACAAAATACCCTGCATCCACTTTGGAATCAAATCTTTGAAGTTGATCTTTGGTGTTAAGGATATAACAAGGACATCCAAAGGCTTTGAAGAAAGAAATCAAAGGAGCCAAATGATGAAGAACTTCATAAGGAGTCTTCAACAGCCTTTAATTCACCAACACCCTATTCTGCACATAGCAAGCTGTATTGACAGCTTCTGCCCAGAAATTCAGTGGCAAACCAGAATCAGCAATCATTGACCTGGCAGCTTCAATTAAAGTCCGGTTTTTCCTTTCGACCACTCCATTCTGTTCAGGAGTTCTAGGTATGCTATACTGCCTCTTGATTCCCTTTGAAAGATAGAACTCATCCAGAATGTGGTTTCTGAACTCTGTTCCATTATCACTTCTCACACACTTGACAGGAAGGGAATATTGATTCTCAGCATACACCACAAAGTTAATTATATACTTAGCAGCCTCATCCTTTGAGTGCAAGAAGAAGGTCTAGACAAACCTTGAGAAATCATCAACAATTACTAAGCAATACTTCTTCTTTGCTAAACTCATGATCCTCACTGGGCCAAACAGATCCATGTGTAACATTTGCAAGCAAGCAGTTGATTTTGGATCTTCAATTGGAGGAAAAGATACTTTGTGTTGTTTCCCTTTCAAGCAGGCAGCACAGTTTTCATCACACTTAAAATCTTTCACAGGAAGACCTCTAACTAAACCATGTTGCACCAGTTGATTCATGTTTTTGAGATTCACATGACCCAACCTTCTGTGCCACAGATTTGATTCTTTGGGAGAGGCCTTAGAGAATAGGCATGGATGACCCTTAACATTAATTTTCTTTGAAAGATCCAAAGCATAAACCCTTCCCACACGGTTAGCTTTAAGAAGGGTATACTCATCCAAGACCTTGCCAATCAGAGGCAACACTTCAGAAGACAGTATTCTGCAGTCTTGCTTAGTGAAAAGAGAAATTCGCCCCTTATCACACATCTGACTGACACTCAGTAAGTTATACTTGAGATTCTCCACATGGTTTACATCATCAAACCTTAAATCACCATTTGACACATGTCCTTTTCCGATGATGTAACCCTTAGCATCATTTCCAAATGAGACAAACCCCTTTTTCTCTACATAATAGTCATTAAGAAGAGATCTGCTCCCAGTCATATGCATAGATCCTCCACTGTCAACATACCAGATGTTTCTTTGGCATGCTGAAGGACCCTGCAAACATTAACACAATCAGTTAGATTTTTGGACCCAAACCATTTTGGTTTTGGGTCTGCTTTCATATGAAGAGACAAAACTAATTGTATCGTTTGATACAACACTTGAATCAGGCTTTTCAAAAGATTTAACCTTGATTTTTGACCTTGGTTTCTTCTTATGAAATGAAGCAATAGAGGCATCTACTAGGTTGGCTCTTCCTAGCAGATGCTGTACCATCATAACCAGTTGATGCTGGTTTTGAGTCAAAGTTTTGATTTCCTCAGAAACATCAATACTTGACTTCAGATTTTTGTGCTTCATTTTCTTAACTTCTTTGGGTGATGAAGAAGGTTTCAAGTGCTTTTTCTTTGAATCTTGAAAAACCCCTTGACCTTTCTTGGGTTTACTTGGAACATTTTCCTGTGAGGGTTTTCCAGATTTTGAAACTACTGATGATTCTGGTACAAACTTGGAACTAAATTCATTTTTCATCTTGATTATGTTCTTGTTTTTGTGCTTAATTTTATTGAATTTAGATCCTTTTCTGTACCAGCATTCATCAGAAGAATGATTGAACAACCTACAAACTTCACAAGGCACTCTCTTTTGTTTCTCCTTGTGAGTAACTACAAGTACTGAAGACTTAGATACTGAATTTGTCTTCTTCAGTACTTGTTTATCATCAGTCTTTGTAGACTTTTGTGGTTCACCTTCTTCAGTACTTTTCAACCCTTTCTTTTTAACTTCAGTTTTTGTGATTTTCAGAGGTTGTAAAGTACCAAAGCATATCTCATCAGTAGTTGTATAATTTGCAACATTTTTGACAACTTCTGATGAGACACTTTGGCTTATCAAAAGTCGTGCATCTTTCTCTCCAGTGCCATGCCCATGTGACTCAATCAGGTTTAAATTTAATTCATTTGAAACTTTTTCATCAGGATCAATCTCAATTAAAATACTATCCTGACATGTTTCACCCTGGATGACATTTGTACATCCAATAGAATAAGAATATGTTTCAATATCCACAGTTTCAGACTCAGATTTGCATGCACTTGACACACTTTCAGATGATTCTTCAGCATCAGACTTTTCTGAGGATTTGGTGGATTGGTATACACTGTCCCCTTCAGACTCACAGTCAAAATTTTTTGGTGTATAATCAGCTGGGGGCAGTGTGATTATATCCAATACCAAACTTCACATTTGATGTTGTTTGTTTGTTTAACAACATCTCAAACCCCTTGCAAGACTCAACCCATTTTGCACACTCTACTTGGGTTGCTGCAAGTGTTTGTTTCAGATCATTATGTTTTACAAGCATGACTTCCACCTTAGCCTTTTCATCAGACAACTGACACTTGAGTTTATAAATTTCAGACTCTTTTTCATTCAAAACTTTCTCAAATTCAGTTTTATTCTTAGTCACAATCTTTTCTAAATCAAACTTCTCATTGATTAATTCAACATTTATTTCTCTGATGGAAGCAAATGCTGAAATACATGATTTTGAACACAACTTAGCTTTTGATTCAGATGATACCTGTGCAGTTGAAGACGTGAAGCATGAGTTTTCATTTGAATCTATAGCCATTAGAGCAAGGTTCCCAAATAAGTTATCTCCACCATGTGAAACAGCTCCAGTAAACAGCTGTTCATTGAAGTCAGATAAATCATCAGGTAAGCTACTCCAGTCAGCTACACCTGTGGTGAAAAAGCTCTGTTGTTGTGGTTGTGTTTGTTGAGTGGATTTAGTTTGGTTGGCTTCAGGAAGGGCAGGAGGTTGTTGAGTTGTGAGTACTTGATTTTGTGTGGATTGAGGCATATAAAAACAGGGATATGGATAAGGAATGGGACCTTGTGGCACAAAATGAGCTGGATAAAACTGTTGTTGACTCGAACCAGAAGAGTGTTGCCCTTTGTTTTGTGAATTATTACTTGGAAAAGTCACAAAGGGTGCAGAGGAACCAGATCCGGAGGATTTGCATTCTCTTGCAAAATGCCCAAGCCTGTGACACTTGTGACATCTCAACTTCCCTTTGTCAAAACCAACTTTGGTTTTGCCGGTCAGTCCAGGGAATTTTCTTCCAGTTCTTTTGTAAAATTTTTGAGATCTGATGTTTATTAAGGCCATCTGACTTAATATATCCATTTCTTCTAGATCATCATCTGGGATTCCCTTTAAATCATCCATCACAAAGCACCAATTCTCTCCTGAGTTTCCTGCATTGCCATCAATTCCAACAAAAGCATGTTCAGCACCATTAGTAGAGAAATCAATATGCTCATCATAAGAACACTCAGATGCAGCATACTCTGACTCTTGACCCATCAAGGCAGTATTGCCAGGAATGAAATCATCAGTGAGCTTGCCAGATGAAGACAGCTTTCTCTTCTGTTCTACCTCTCTCTCAAAAGTTAAGAGTTTCCCATGGAGTTGGGTGAGAGATAGATTCTCTAGATTTGCATTGGAGCGTAAGACAATAGTATAAGTGTCCCATCTCTCAGGCAATGATCTGAGGAATCTGTTGTTCATCCGACTATTGGTATACTCCTGCTTAACCATTTTTAATTCAGAAATCAGACAGGAGAACCGCTCAAACTGTTGAGTCAATGACTCACCCTTTCTATGAGAAAAAGTCTCATATTGTTGGGCGAGGATTTCTCTAGTGTTTGCTAGAACCTCATCAGTTCCACCGAATTGTTCTTTCAGTGCAACCCAGAGATCATGAGCAGTGTCATGATGCATCAAACCTGAATATATCTCATTCGGCAAAGCCATGGCTAGAATACCATGAGCTTTTGCATCAATTTCAAACAATTTTATATCCTCATCCGAATACATATATGATGGTTTCGGAATCATTCTTTTAGTTTCAGGATCAGTGATCATGGGTTTATAAGGACCATGCACCACAGATTTCCAACATCCTGCACTATTAATTGACAGGTGATGTAGCATTCTACGTTGCCAAATGTTGTACTCACTCCGAACCAGCATTGGAGGCTTGGTTGCGGAGCCTGTGTTGTGCGGATCATTGTTTGGAGTCGACATATTCTCAGATTCAATCAATTTCAACTAAATTCAAATGACTTAATCACAAACTCAACAAATTAATTCAAACGAATCTATGTTGAAAAACAAATCAGCGGAAGTTATCAGAAAACTTAAATCTATAACAAGTTCTTACTAATCGGCTAATTCGATCAAACAGAGAACTGAAATGAGCAGTTTCAGAGATCAATTGTTTAATCGATCAATGATTAACCAGCTCTGATACCATTTGTAGGATCAGTTGTTCTCATTTGATCAGTATTAGGTTATAGCAGCGGAATTCAGAGATGAATTAGCATAAGAATTAGCAAGAACACTTGAATATTAATGAAACAGTACAGAACAATTTGTTATAGAGAGAGAATTCTGCAAATGGAATGATTTCATTTAATGTGCTAACTTCGCTACAGAATACACTATGTCAACTGTCCTTATATAGAAATAGTGACGTCTGATGATGTCACATGATGTTGACACCTAACAGACTTAATACAACAACTGAAATAAACAAAACTACTGAGGATGTTCATAAAGTCTGAAGGCATCCTCTTACAAAGTCTGAATAACTAATACTACTGAAAGCAAACTACAACATCTGATGAGTAAACTACTCATCAGACTTTTACAACTATTGAAAGAAAAATACTAAAGACAAAAACAAACATCACAACATCTGAAGACTAACACTTCAGCTGTTGTGAATAGCTTCAGATCTTGTAACTCTTCAAGTAGCCTTTAGCTGTTGTGTTCTTCTTCAGTTGTTGTGTGTATATGAGACTTAAAGGTTTTTCTGATCAGGCTCATTGGTTCTTTTGGTCCAACAGGTATTTTTGGGCCAATTTTTTTATGACCAAAAATTTCAAGTCCAAAGGTAAAACCAAAATTGACACATAACCGAATCGAATTCATACGTAAATCGACGACCAAATACTTCTAAAATTTTGAGTCAGGATTGGTTTGAGCCTAAGATCAACCCAATCCATACCATGCCGCCGCTTGGTATTTCCATGAGTATTTTCTTTTTTTGTTTAACCGTAAAATAGCGTTTGCATAAATGGAGATCTTAATGGATCCAGCAAGGTTAAATTTTATTTTGGTGCAGGTTGTGATCCTAAATTTATCGAAACTCATAGTTAATGGTTTGAAGAAGTTGAAGCAGATATGGGCTTGTGATTTTACTAGTGGTGACGAAGATAATGTTTCAAAGTTGAAAGTGATCAAAGTGAATGATTGTAATAGTCTTGTGAATCTTTTTCCATGCAATCCAATGCAATTAGTGACTCATTTGGAAGAGGTTGAAGTTAGCAAGTGTTGTTCCATTGAAGTGATATTCAACATAGACTTGGGTAAAATTAAGCAACATATAAGCAACTTGAAAAGTATTAGAGTTTCTAAACTAGAGGAGCTAAGAGAGGTGTGGAGGATAAATGAAGAAAATTACTCTGGTCACCTCATATGTGGCTTTCAGGCCGTTGAAACTATACATATTGAAAGCTGTAAGAAGTTTAAAAATGTATTCACTCCTATAACAACCAATTTTGATATGAGAGCACTTAAAAACATCCGTATTCATGCTAAGACTTTTGAATTCATTGAGGTATGTGTGTATGGACGTATGTGTTTCAGTATTGAAATTCTTTTAGTTATTTATTGGGTTTCATCAAGGGTATTTGTGGCTAAATATTTAATATGGTTTCACTTTTTTTAGCATTCAAATCTTGATAAAAGTATAAAAAAGAAAGAAATATGATTGCAAGTCTTGTTTCGATAAAACATTATGCCAACATGAAAACAAATATTTTTGGATTTATTATCAGCATAATATTTTAATTGGATAAACGAGGAACATATGTTATGTTGAAGAATTATTATAATTTTTTTTGGTAAAGCCAACTTTCTTAAAAAATAATAGTAAAATACTATCGGTGTTTCTCTATTAGTGTAATTTAAACCTTGGTACGACTAGGGGTGAGTATCGTCTCGGAACCAGACTGACCCAGATTCGCAAAGACCCAAAAAAGAACCGAGAATCAACTGAACAAAGGCGGTCGGTTCCGGGTATATCATATTTTCGTGAATCGGTTCCGGGTATATCAAATGTTGGACGAATCCTGCAATTTTTTTACATGCACTATTTGGGATTATAAATAATCAACTCACAATGCAATTTTTTTGCTTTTCTAGAAACAACAACATGATTCATTGTAATTATCATTGTGTGAATATTTGGGATAAGTTGAAACATACATTTGTTATACGAACAGAATAAGAAACTTACATGAAGTCTTGTTCCTCTCCCTTGTACATGAATCAAAAACTGAGAAGGAGAATCGTTAGGAATATCTATAAGAAGCATGGTTGGAATCATATGTAAATATCCTAAAAAAACTAGGTATATTATTAGATTTTAAATTTCATGGGTTTGGTAGGCTTTGGTAATAACCGACGGGTCGGAATCGGGCCGACCCGAGAACCGAAAAAGTAAAAAAAATATATATATAAACAAAAACCAAACCTTGAAATTCACTAAATCAGGCTTCACAGATTGGGTACACGGGTTTGGACTGCGAATTGCTCACCCCTAGGTACAACAAGTATGAAAATTTATTTGTTTGTGGAATATGCAGATTAGTGGTATATCAGAAGTGGATGAAGACATGTCTATAGTTGCAATCCCGTCCTATCACCTCACACGTGCTTTCAATCAGATTCGTAATATTGATTTTGCGCAAGTGGAAGGAGCAGAAGTGTTGTTTGAGATAGAGACGCCATGTATTAATAGAGAATTGGTATCTGCTCATCAACAACAATCATTACCATTACTTCCATGTCTTGAAGATTTAATGTTATTTGGCATGGGCACCATGAGCCATGTGTGGAAGTGCAACAATTGGAATAAATTCTTTATTCTTCACAAACATCAACCACAATCCTCATTCCAAAACCTCACAAACATAAATTTGTTCTTTTGCAATGGAATTAAGTACTTGTATTCACCTCTCATGTCCAAACTTCTTTCCAACCTAAAGACAATCCACATACATAATTGTGATGGTATGGAAGAAGTTATTTCTAGCAGAGATGATGATGATGATGATGAAGAAGTATTGAATACGTCCTTATTCCCATGTCTTGACGTGCTAGTACTCCAAAATCTATCAAATCTGAAGCAAATTAGTGGTGGTGTTGCCAAGGTATGTTTAATGTTCTTTTGTTCAATCACTGTTTTTCCGATTTAATCAGTGAATTTACAACAAATCATAGGTTAAATAAGAGATAAATTATAACTATTTTCTCATTTGTTTAGTTAATGTTGTTAACTTAAAATGAAAGTATAATATATCTAATTAAACTCTGTTTAATAATACTCTAATAATACCATTGATATGATATAAGGCTCTCCCCTGTTTTTTGACTTTCATTCCAATTTCTATCATCCCATGCTCTGTTTAATTTACTAATGATCTTCAATTATAAACACAGTGTGTATTTGCTTCTTTTCTTCATGTGGTTCCCAACTCAGCTAAATATGAATTGACAAAATATTCAACCATCAAAAAACAATTTATGAATAATTTAAAAACACTTTTGGATGTGCTACAAAAAACGTATCTGCAGGGGTAACAATCTATTAATAATTTTCAACATTTTATTTTTTATTTGCTACAGTGTTCTCGAATGGGTGTTGTTCCTTGGTCCTTGTGTCAATATTTTACAAATATATACATATCGGAATGTCCTACTTTATCAACTCTGATTCCATCTGATGCTGCAAGACAAATGCAAAAGCTTCAACATCTGGTCATATGGGATTGCAAATCATTGGTGGAGGTATTTGAAAGTAAAGAGATCGTCAATATTGGTTCATTTCCAAGACCAGAAACTATGACTAATTTGTATCATCAACTAACCAACCTAAAGATATTGAAGATCCATAAATGTGATCTATTGGAATATATATTCACATTTTCCACACTTGAAAGCCTCAGGAAACTAGAAGAGTTGAGCATTTGGAATTGCAAGGCAATGAAAGTGATTGTGAGGGAAGAACATGGAGAGGAATCATCTTCTAAAGTGGTTTTTCCTCGTTTGAAATCAATTCAATTAGACGATCTACCAAACCTTGCTGGTTTCTTTATCGGGATGAATACTAATTTTGAGTGGCAATCTTTAGATCATCTAATGATCGATAAATGCCCCCAAATGATGGTGTTCACGTCTGGTGAGTCAATAGCTCCCAAGCTCAAATACATACATTCAACGTTAGGCAAACATGATGTTGAATGTATCCTTAACTTTCGTCAGGTATGCTTTTTTAATTTCTTTTTTATGTTTTGTATCATCTAAAAAAATCTCCCAAATAAACCAGACGTGATTAAACATATCAATATTTCAATCTCATCAAATTACAACATCATATTTTAATAAAGAATTGGTTAATCAGAGAGTTAATCGTTTTCTCTCATAGTTTCTTCATTAAACAATCAAGATTAAATATACATCGGTAGATGGATAAGACTCAACAAACAAACTGAAAATAAGGAAACCATCTAACAAACTAATTAATAGATAAACTATCCAATATTCCCCCTCAAGCTGGAGCATGTAGATCTTGCATGCCCAGCTTGACAAGCAGGTTCCGAAGGTGTTGAGCTCCCAGCGGTTTAGTGAGTAGATCTGCAATTTGTTGCTTTGTGTCAATGTGCTTCGGATGAATTTCTTTAGACTCCACTCGCTCTCGAACAAAATAGCAATCCATTTCCACATGCTTAGTGCGTTCATGGAAAACTGGGTTATTCGCGATATGCTTCGCGGCCAAATTATCACAAAACAGTGTGGTGCCATTCGTTGGTGCCTCATTGAGTTATGTCAGTAGCGATCGAAGCCACAATACCTCACTAACTGTAGTTGCCATGGCTCTATATTCTGCTTCAGCGGAAGATCGTGCTACAACTGATTGTTTCTTTGATTTCCAGGAGATAGGTGCACCTCCTAACAAGATCAAGTACCCCGTACGTGAGCGTCTGGTAAGGGGGCAGCCAAGCCAGTCAACATCGCAGTAAGAAAGGAGTTGCAAACCTCCTTCTTTTGGGAGTAGTATACCGTTGCCTACGATTGTTTTCAAATACCTCAATACACGAGTGGCAGCAGCCATGTGATTTTCACGTGGATCAGATACAAACTGACTCAGCACATTTACTGAGTATGTGATATCCGGATGAGTTGCTTGTAGGTACAGTAATCGCCCAATTAATCGTCTATACTTGCTTGCATCAACCTTCTGGTCCTCGGTACCATTATCAAGTTTTAGGTTTTGCTCCATGGGGAATGCACTTGGGCGACATCCTTGCAGGCCACTGTCTTTCAGGATATCCAGAATGTACTTATGTTGGCTTAAAACCAAACCGTCTTTTGTTCGAGCCACTTCAATTCCCAGGAAGTATTTCAAGGTTCCGAGATCTTTAATGCTGAATTTTTCATGGAGTTGGGACTTGGTGAACTGTATTATTTCCATGTTGTTTCCGGTAATTATCACATCATCTACATAGATTAACGCAGCCACAAAAGTCTCATCTTGCTTATATGTGAACAGCGAGTAATCTGCCCTTTATTGAACATATCCAAGTTCTAAGAGCGCCTTGGTGAACTCGTGGTACCAGTTGCGTGACGCCTGCTTAAGTCCATACAAGGACCTTTTGAGTCGGCAAACTCGTGTGTCATTTTCCTTCGAGAAGCCTTGTGGAAGCTTCATATAGACTTCTTCTTCGAGACCACCATGTAGAAAGGTGTTGTTTACATCGAGTTGATGTATGATCCAATCCCTTTTGACAGCCAAGGCAAGTAGGGTCCTTACAGTAACAAGTTTTGCTACCGGTGCGAATGTATCGTGATAATCTACTCCTTCCATCTGAGTGTAACCCTTCGCCACTAGCCGGGCTTTGTATCGTTCGATTTCACCGCTTGGTTTATATTTGATTTTGTACACCCATTTTGAGTCTATTGCTTTCTTTCCGTCTGGTAATTCTTCAAGTGACCATGTTCCGTTGTCTTCAAGAGCCTTGATTTCTTGCTTCATGGCTTCTATCCATCGCTCATCCTGCGAAGCTTTGTGAAAAGTTCTAGGCTCATCATGCGAAGTGATGGCCGCAAGAAAGGCTTTGTGGTTATTAGAAAATTTGCTATATGTAACATAGTGAGCTAAAGGGTGTACTGTAGAAGGAGCTTGATTGGAATTCGGGTGTGCATGGTCGATTGAGGGAGGAACATTCACCTTGTAGTCTTTGAGATGTGCCGGTTGTGTTCTTATTCTTTGTGATACACGTCCCGGGTTGCCTGTGGGCTCTTCTTCATTTGTTTCGGCTTGGTCTGGTGTGTCATGTGCACCGGTTGGCCCATCAGCCCAAGACATAAAATCAACGTCCTCATCCAATTCTTCATCAGTGGATGCACTTTGTGTCTCATCATTCACGACCTCTTCTCTTCTTTCGTTTTCAGAGTTCTTGGTTTCATCTTGGGAGTCTTGGTATTGCGAAATCATTTCTTTATCATCCTTATCCATCTCGTCCTTTGAGGTTGAGAATGGGAATGTGTCTTCAAAGAATCTTACGTCCCTGCTCACAACAACCCTTTTCTTTTCTAGGTCGTATATTTTATACCCTTTTGTACCAAAGGGGTATCCCAAGAACACTCCCGCCTTTCCTCTTGGAGCAAACTTGTCTCCTTTCGTTTCAGTGTTCCAGAAATAGGCTAGGCAGCCTAATACGCGCATGTGCTCTTAAGATGGTGGTTTTCCAAACACTATTTCGAATGGTGTTTTGTACTTTATCACTTTGGATGGGAGTCGGTTTATGATATATGCGGCCGTTAGGACACATTCCCCCCAAAACCTTATGGGGAGCTTTGATTCGAAGCGTAAGGTGCGTGCTATTTCCAAGAGGTGCCTGTGTTTCCTTTCCACCACCCCGTTTTGTTGTGGGGTGTGTGGGCAGGTCGTTTCAAGTTGTATGCCATGGTTGCTATAAAAGGTTTTCATACGAGCTGAGACAAACTCCCCTCCATTGTCGCATCTAAGCCGTTTTATGTTTTTCTTAAACTGTGTTTGTACAAACTTGTAAAAACTTGTTAAGAAATCACTTGCTTCATGCTTGTGTTTGATTATGTATACCCACACGGCCCGACTATAGTCGTCAACTATCGTGAGGAAATAACTCCCGTGTGTGAGTGAAGGAGTTCTGTAACCTCCCCAAATGTCACAATGGATCATGTCAAAACATTCATTTGTTTTTATTGAACTAATTTCAAAAGGTAGCCTGGTTAGCTTTGCCTTTAAACAAGAATCACAAAAATAATTCTTAAAACCAACATTAAAACTTTTAAGGACTGAAATACGGGATATTTTGTCGTTTGATGGGTGGCCAAGCCTTTTGTGCCACTGATTTGAGGTAGTTGTTGCCATTGCCTTTCTGTTCCTCCGCATCAATCCCATCTTGTAGAGCCCGTCATTGCATTCACCCATTCCAATCAAGTCCTTCGTCTTCAAGTCCTGCATCACGAAAAAATCAGGAAAGAAGGTGATTGCACATTGTAATTCCTTTGTTAGTCGACTGACTGATAATAAATTGCATTTGAAATTTGGTACAAATAGGACACCCTTGATCTGGATTCCTCCCTTGAACATGACCTTGCCGCTTCCCTTTACAGGAATAGCCGCTCCATTTGGAATGGTGACTGGCATCTCCTTGTTGTTAGTAACAAGGTCCTTGAGGGACTCCCTGATGTGGGTCATACACTCGGTTGCCCCTAAGTCAAGTATCCAGTCACCATCTTGGTTGAACCTACCTGCCATGTTTGCCTTGGGTGGGTTATTTGTCTTTTGATCGCGGTTCTTGCCAAAGAATTTCATAAACATCTCGTATTGTTCGGTGTTGAGTCCGGTTTCTTGGTTCGAGCTTGATTCAGCTAATGCGGCTTTTGGCTTTGCTGGTTCCTTCTTGGCCTTGACAGGCCACCAATCTGGATAGCCCACAAGTTTAAAACACCCATCTCTCGTGTGCCCATCCTTCCCACAGAACGTACAGTGCCCGGTCTTGTTGCCCAGGCTTCCTTTATCGGCTTTCTGCCATGACTTTTTGGAGTTTTGAGTCTCGCGACCCGTTTGTTGTGATGTTTGGAAGGCGGCTGCGTCGGGTGTCGGTGCGGTCTTGTTCCCAGATGCTATGTTTCGCTGCTGCTCATCCTCGGCTACCAGGTGATAGGCCGTCCCAAGGCTTGGCGTCGGCTTGGTAGCGAGGATCTGAGTCCTCATTACTGTGAAATCAGAATTGAGACCCATCAGGAATTCATACAGCCTTTCCTTTTCCTTCCGTTCCGTGATCCTCTTTCCAACACCACAGGTGCATCCATCGCATTCACACCGTGGCATTGGTAGAACTGCATCGATCTCGTCCCAGAGGCTTCTTAGTTTGGTGTAGTACGCCGACACTGAGTTACCCTCTTGTCGTGTTTGCGTGACTGATTGTTTCAGTTCGTAGGCTCTTGGTGCACTCTCTTTTCCAAACCGTTCATGCAAATCATTCCAGATTTCAAGTGCCGTATTCGCATACTTCACGCTGCTCCGAATTTCCTTTTCCATTGCGGTCGTGAGCCATCCTTTGATCATGGCATCACACCGCATCCAATGCATGTATCTTCTGTCATCTTTTCCGGGTTTTGGAAGAGAACCGTCGACAAAGACGATCTTGTTCTTCGCGAATAGGAAGTTGGTCATCTCTTGGCTCCAGTCCTTGAAATTGCTATCGGTCAGGCTTTCGTTTACTTGAAGTTGCTTTGGATAATCAGAAGGATGCAGGTAGTATGGTGAGTTTACGTCGATGGTGTCCTTGTTGGTGCCGGACGATCCTGTCTTATCGCCGGCCATGAGAGCTTCGCCGTTGATGATCTTAATTGTTACGACGCTGCTCTGATACCATAAAGAATTGGTTAATCAGAGAGTTAATCGTTTTCTCTCATAGTTTCTTCATTAAACAATCAAGATTAAATATACATCGGTAGATGGATAAGACTCAACAAACAAACTGAAAATAAGGAAACCATCTAACAAACTAATTAATAGATAAACTATCCAATATATTTTAATGCAAGTTTTTGTGATTTTAAAACTATAATTAGATTTTTATTTGAATGCATATTTCCAATTTGGTCATTAATTGGGTTAATAAAAATTATGTTCTCTCTTCTTACTTTGTTTTTACATACGCCACCCCCAAGTCGAGACAGCGTGTGCCGTGCTGCACAAGGGGCAAATTGGTCCTTTCATAATTTAATCGAAATAAATTTGAAATCATATAATGGACGTAAAAATATTGTTCCATCCAATGAGTTGCAACAGTTGCAAATTCTTGAAAAGATCCACGTGAGTTATTCTTGGGAGGTAGAGGAGGTATTTGAAGTGTCAAACAATGAGTCACCAACCGCTGTGACATTTTCAAATCTAAGAGAAGTGATGTTAAAAGAATTACCCAATCTCAAGTATATATGGAAGAGCAATGAGTGGAGTGTATTGGAGTTTCCAAACCTAACAACACTATCTATAATTGGATGTAATAAATTAAAACATGTTTTTACAGCTTTCATGGTTGCTAGTCTCATCAAACTCCAACAGCTACATATAAGATCGTGTAAAGAATTGGAGGTAATAGTAAAGAAAGAAGGAGAATGTTGTGATGACAAAGTGGGTGAGATTACGTTTCCTTGCCTAAAGTCCTTAAAACTTGAAGGTCTTGAAAGTCTCAAGGGATTTTGGTTAGGAAAGGATGATCTTTTATTTCCATCAATGAATACGTTGGTAATAAAAAGATGCCCAGAAATAAATATTTTCAGTGATGGACATGCAATTGCTTATGAGCTAAAACTAGTAGAGACAAGTTTTGGAGTTTTTCAAGCAAAGGACATCAGCTCCTTCATAAGAAACAAAATACAAGAGGCAAGCAAATATTATTAGAGGTGTAAACGGCTTATGAAAAACTCGAAATCAGATCGGTAAAAAGCTCGAATGAGCCGAGCTAAAACGTGCTAAGCCCGAAATTTAGCCGTCTTACAAGTTTAAACAAGCTTTTTTTATATGATTTTTATTTAGTTAAATAAATGTATACTTATATAAATTATTTTTTTATATATAAAGATATAAAAAAATTTAATAAAATCATATTTATTATGTTATATATGAAAAATATAATTATAAATCTATAAAAAATTAATAATTAAAAGGAATTAATTAATTAATTAGTAGTAAACGAGCCAAGCTCTCTTAAATCAAAACGAGCAGAGTTGGGTTCATGTTGACTAAGCTCCTTTACACCTTTAGATATTATTAAATGTATTTAAAAAACTGTCATACTTTTAATTTGTTATCATTTTGCAGGGGTTTGAATTTTGAGAATGAGAGTCCCCTCACTCTCCTAGAAATAATGAATAATATGAACTTATTATCAAAGGTGAACACTCATTAATTTGTAACTATTTTTCTTTTTTATTTATGTTTCGAAATGTATTCTTGTATTATCATGTGAACTTTGTCTCTCTTTACATGTTAGATCAGGCATCGAAAAATTCAAAATAATTATTGAGATGGCATCATGGTAGTATCGGTAGTGGCGCAACGATGGTGTTTGTCGTTAATGTGATGGAGGTGGTGAAGGAGACGAAGATGGAGATGAATTGCTTTGGGTTTACAATTTATGTGGTTAGGATGCCAACAGATTTTTGATTCACTCTATACTTGGTTGGATTCGATTCAGAACCTTTCTTCATTCTTTGACAATTCCAGCCATATTTCCATTGGAAAATAAGTTGAGTTGGGAGCTGTTTGGAAGTCTTTCAAATGTCATTAAGAGTCTACCTCTTAATGATTCATTTCCTTTTAATGGTTAAGAGGTAACTTTAAGCCTTAATTGTTAAGATTCAACCTCTAGATCATTAAGAGGCTATCAAATAACCCCCTAACACTTCCAAAAATGAGTTGTCTAGAATTTTTGTTGCATACAATTCCTTAACTTTCTTGCTTAACCTTTATTTTTTGTTTTTCCTACTGTTGTGCAACTGGTTTTCACGGTTGTTTATACCTCAACAATCGAATACTGACCTGGCACTTTTAGAAATTACATTGATCGAAACAAGTTCCTTTTAATTAGATTGAATAGAACCATCACAAAAATAAAAATAGAAAATAAAAAGTCATTGATAGGTACATTCTTTCTAATTACATAAATGGAGAAATTGTCGTTGTATAACGTTTTGAATTTTATATTTTTATATCTGTATTTACATATTTAGAATCAACTCTTCGTTTTCATACTCGAGGTCATGACATGATTTTTGACGCGCATGGGACTACAGGTTGATAATCCTCTAGTTATTATTAATTTTGTTTAAATGGATGGTTGTGTATCCTTCATAGGGATGACAATGGGCAGGGTTTGGGACCAGTGGCGAATCCAGAAATTTTTTTCATAGAGAGCGGAATTTTTTTAAGGTCGTTTAAGGATCTAGCTTAATAATTTTTTTTCTCTTTTGTTCAAATCTAGTCGGGTCGGGTCATGTTAAAATAAGACTATTAAACTAAATTTAATATATATATATATATATATATATATATATATATATATATATATATAAACATAATAAAAATACAATACATATAAAGTTGTTCTTTTGGCTAGCAAAACGGGTTCGATTTGTTTTGAATAAAGAAATGTAAATTTGTTATGATTTAAATGAGAATAACGATGGTGTTATAAAATGCTTAAATAACAAAATGTTGGTTTAAAGTATTTATTTAAAAGTTCAGAATTTAATTATTGTATGTTTAAACATTTAATTGCATTGAATGATTATCTTTGATTATTTACAACTTTATACCCTAAGCTATGAACAATCTACACTTCGTGTCACCCCGATGTTTCTGCCATCGGTCGGGTTGTTACAATTTTGGTGTTTTTTCTGCTATTTATGAAATTGAACGTTTTATGGTGGTTTTAAACAATAAATAACAACAAGGTGTTATGTACATGGTGTTTAAAAAACACGATATCTACATACCAACATCATATCTATATATCTATATACTATATAATAAATGAATAACAATATGCCACATGGCGTTATTTTAGCCTATCCATGTCACAATTGACACATGGCATCTTTATAGGCTAACCATGTGCCATATTTAAAATTTAAAATTTAATTTCATTTATTACAATAAAGTCAAATTTCAAAATTTAAAGAAAAACAATTAACCTTCATTTTATAAAATATTAATTAAAATTTAATGATTTCAAGCTTTCCATTTTCAATTAATAATTTTGAAAATTCAAAATTTTAAATCTTATTCTTATTTGTATTGTTTAAAAAGTGTTTAGATTTTTATAAAAATATATACTTTTATTTTCTTATTTTAAAAATATAGAAACTTTTATATTATTTGTATACTTATTTTTGTATCAGTGATTGCTTTGTAATGTTTATTTTTTATACAACTCTGTGTAATAAACAGGTCAATAAACTGGTATTCATATACATACTTAAAAAAACATATAGATCAATAACAAAATTGACAGAACCAAAAACACCATATATGCACTAAAAACACGTATAACATACTTAAAATAGATTAAGAACTTAAGTCCCATTTTAACAAAAAGAGAAGGTGAAAAATATTGATGCTAAAAAAGATAGGTGATTTCACCCCAATCAAAAATCACGAGGTCAAGTATTGAGGATGACTACTTTATTATATGCATCTAGGTGTTGCTATTTTGTATTAATTGAAAGAAAAATTTGAATATAAAAAATCAAACTTTTAACTTTTTAACACTTTCAAATAACCCCACTAAAATATATACCGGAACTTTAAAAAAAAGCCTTTAAAACATGTTAATAGGTGTACCCATAAATCACTCATTAAATTAGTAATGTTTAAATAAACCCATTTGTTAAATGTGTAATATTCGTGTCGATGTGTTTAATAAAACAGATTGTATTACCCAACTTAAAAATATTTATTTACTTATCGGGTTTTATGTTATGTCAGGGGTTATTATGGCTAGCTAATATTTAAAAAAAAAATTGACTCGTTTTTAGTCAAAATATATTTAGGTATGTAAAACTGACTATCTACTAAAAAAATTCAACTATAAAACTCAACAAACTATACTAAACACTGATTTGGTTGTTTCTAGGTAAAGATCTTCATAATTAAAATTAGGGATAACTAACTCTTTCATAATTGTTCCAGTTAAGTCACTACAACTTTTTATGTCACGATCACGATTAGCTCATTGAACTTGTTAATGGTGTTCTAATCCTATGTAAATTTATTGAATAACAGGTTAATCTTTTTCAAATATATAACCAACTTTCATAATTGTTCCAATTAAGTCTTTGGATCTTTTTTTTTGGCTCAATTAGGTCATTGAGCTTATTATTAATGTTCTAATCCTATGTAAATAAAAATTATTTACGCTTGCTATTTAATAGTATATTAAATTATTAGAAAATATTAAATTAAAAATTATTTAAAACCGCCAACGTTTACACATATTATTTAAAAAAATAATTTAAAAAAATATTAAATTAAAAAAAATTTTGCTTTCAAATTTGTTTGTTTATTTAAATAATTTTTTTGAAAGATAAAATTACTACTTAAGAGATATCTTTATACAAATATAACTAACTTTTATAATTGTTCCAATTAAGTTATAAAAGTTAGTTATATTTGTATAAAGATATCTCTTAAAATTAACACAATGTGCTGATGCGAGGTCTTGGTAAAAAGAAACTTCAGGTTTCTGGGTTAATAGTTTTCTCTTAACTTCCCTATGATAGCTCTTGGGTTCAAATATGAGCCGATGCTTATTTGTTAAGGAAATGTCAAAAGGTTTACCTAGTTGTAAAATTCCTTCTAGGGTAGGTTCGAAAGTATGCCCCAGATCGTCAAATCTGAGATGACATTTCCCATTTTATGTGCCATTGTTCCAAGCCCTACAAAATTTTATTTATTTATTTATTTATTTATTTATTTTTGTGAAAAGAATACATGCAAACTATCTATATAGTTAGCTTTACATTAATTAAACTAACTAATAAGAATGAAGACGATTTGTAATTTTATACTTTGTGTTCGGTTTAACCCGACTCAAACTAGTTAAAACCATGTTTCAAGTCAAACCCGGCCTTTTCTCTAATCGAGTTTCAATACGAATTAGGTTTGGCTCAGAACGTGATTTGAGCACCTCTAGCCCCATGCTTAGATGGAGCCAACCAGCTTATATTTTATATACCTTGCCTCATAAAGCACCACCAAAAAATATCATGACCGGAATGAAACCATCATTTGTGACCACGAAACCAAGCTTGCTTCGAAATATGAGGTCGGTCATAAAGTATGGTGTTATCATAGTTTGAATCCAGGAAAAAAAACGAAATACAGAATTTCGTTTGCAATCTAAATTGGTTTTGAGATTTTCAATTAGGTCAGTATTTGAATCCAATTCGAACTTCATATGGAATTCGAATTTTTAATTTTCAGACCAATTCAATATCTGAATTTTTTTTATTAAGTCCATCATTTGACTGGTCTAATTAAGGTAACTAAGGGGCCAATAAATTAATAACCCAACTTAATTAAATAGTCACCTAATTCACATATAAATTATAATATTTTCCAATATATTTGCCTTTCGTAATAAATTTTGAAATAGAACATCAAAATAGACTCAAACAATCATTAAGATGACATCACGGCACTTTAGGTGGTGTTTGTGGCAAAGAAGGTGGAGGTGGTGACAAAGATGTATTAATTTGGTTTTACAATTGTTTTTTAATTTGTCATGTTATATTTTTAAGAGAAGAATGGTTATTTTAGAGAGATTCATGGTGGTTCAAAGAGATGGACATTTAATTTATAGTGATTTAAAAAAATTCTCTCTTATTCAAATGGTAACATTGTTTTTTTTATTGATTCCAACGGTCGTGACCACCGTGACCATCCTTACGTTTGTGCCCACTATGCCCTAGTCACACCCCTGTGTAATGAGGGGAGGATGCTATGGGGGCGTGACCCATGTCCCTCATGCCCCACTCACTTGGCACTACACATGGCCTAAGGGTAATGTCTTGTACATCTTATACTCTGTAACACCCTACTAACATAACTGGGCATTTTTGTAGGAAGTGTGGCTAGATTTTATGGAAAGCTTATTTTTTAAACATAATTATAAAAAAAGTCACTTGATTTGATTAAGTTTTGAAGGAGGTATGGTTGTTTAAAGTTGGATGATGGCTGTTGTTAATTGTTCGGACATATTTGTTTCCTGATTTTGTTTGGACGATTTGAAAATATAAAAAAGAGTTAGAAAACCCATAATTAATATATCATTCGAACTATAAGATAGAGTTATTGGATTTAAATACTCACAACTTTATCATGTTGGCCGGTAATACTTCCAACTAAGAAATGTTTAGTTGCACTCACAACTTTTAACATAGTTTCTGGTGGCACTCCATTAAGCTATTACACGTCATAAAAAATTGTCAAATGGAGTGCCAATGGAAAATGTGTTGAAAGTTGAGAGTGTCACTAAATATTTTCTCAGTTGGTAGTATTGCCGACCAACGGGTTAAAGTTAGTAGTATTTAAATCCAGTAACCCTATAAGATATTGAATATAAACTTCAAAAAAGATTGCATGATTTGGATTATAATTAAACAAGTTATGATCCTTCGAAATTAATTAATTGTTTCTGACACATTCTTGATATTAGGTTTTGATTGTTTAAAGGATTCCTAAGAAATCAATTGTTTGAAGGATTCCTAAAATTAGGTTTTGATAGTGAGTTGTTCATCCAACAAAGGGATTCATAAGAAAGAGAGATGGGTCACACACACTTAAGTACCAAGTATTTCCTTGGTAAGAAATTTTCACCAAATGTCTAACTCACATTGTTCCCAAATCCCAACAAAAGGATTTCCAAGAAATAAAGGTGGGTCACATTATTCACGCTTAAGTATCAAATCTTTCCTTAGCAAGAACCTTACATAGGTGCACTTGCTTAATCTTTCTTAGGTAAACAAAGTTGATTTGAATGATCTCGAATGATGATTTTAGAGTTTGAAAGAAGTTTGAGTGGTTAGATTTGAGTTTAGGATTCGGTTTTAAATTTCTAAAACCAATATTTATAGTTTGAAGGCTCAACTTATTGATTTTTTTTTTTTGAATTTTAGATAACAGATTGAACTTTGGGCTTTTGATATGTTCTAATTTAAATTATAATTAGAAGTTTTATAAAAATATTGTGTTAGGGTTTGGCCTATGTATTAACCCTAATGCTTTGTGCAAGCAGTGCCGTATCCAGAACAAATTTTTTACAGGGGCAACAAAAAATAGGTTTAGTAAAAAGTGGGCTGTGTTAGTTAAAAACACAATCAAATATATCAGACCGGGTAAAAAGCGGGTCACGTTAGTTGAAACCATAAAACAAATCTATCAAATATATTTAGAAAAAGAATTGCTTAAATAAACAATTTCAAAGTTAAATCAAAAGATTTTATTCGCATAAAATTTATGAAAAGAATACAATTTTTATTGTTCACTTCCAATTGTGTCATTTTATAATCAAGTTTGTTTCCTTGTAATCAAATTTATGGCCAAATTTTGTTTTAAAATTAAGCAAAATTATTTAAATACAATAAGTTTTAACATTCAATCGTGGTACCTATGAGGGGTGTTGGATCGGGTTATTTACTTCAAACAACACTTCACAAGTATTTCTCTCTTTCAATCTAACAGATGCGGAATATCTGTTAGAAGGATCTCACAAACACTTAATGGTGAACAAATAATCTTTGAATGACAATAAGAACACAAGAACAAATTTCAAGCTCAAAGATATATTTCTCTCAAAGTATTACAAGTGTAAGCAGACAAGCACAAGCACACACAAGCACCCTTAACAGGTTTACAATGAGAGGTTATATAGCCAAGGCTACAACCGTATACTCGTAGGAATACAAGTTGGGTATACTAGACAATACATAAAGGCCATGGAGGTCTCTTGGATGTTCTTTAGGCTCTGAAGCATCTGGTGTGGCTTCTGGTCCTGAGGGTTCAGAATCTGGCTCAGAGTCAGAGGAGATGACAGCTGTTCTCATTTTCCTTCTAGTGATGCTCTTTCTTCTTCTGAATCTTGGTTTATCTTGGGCAATAGCTTGACTCCTCTGATCTCTAGCCTGTTCATCTTGCACATTGGAGCCCACTGCTTCATCTGTTCTTGTAGTGGGCTCTTGGCCTGCATCCTCAGTTCTAGGATGCATTTTACTCCTCTCATCAGCCTTTGATTTTCTCTCAGGATCAAGGTCTGTTGATTGTTGTTTCCTTGCAGCCTTTTTACCCTTGTTGATCTTGATCACTGAAGAGATTGGCATGTTGTCCAAAGAAGGACTTGATGGAGGAGCTGCAGGTTCTTCTTTAGGGTCTAGGGGGAACATGTTGGGGAACATAGACTTTGTAGCTTCCCCACACATGTCTTCTTCACCCTCTCTGATCCCTGCACCAGAGAGGGGCATCTATATTCTTACTCCTCCGCTAGACCTAAGCCGAAGTTTAGGCTTGCCCTTTGGGTCTGTATCATCTCCGTGGAAGGTAACTCACCTCTGGCAATCTTTGCTTTTATATCTCTAACGTGCATGTCCATGGTTGAGATCTTCATGGGGCCTAGCTGCCGAGCGTGGAAGCCATACTGCAGTAGGATAGCCTTCATCTTGTCTCTGTAGGCTGTATCCTTTTGTTTCTTCGTAAGTGCAGTCATGGCTTTGGATGCAGCAGCTGCCTGTTCTTGCTGCTGCACCCTGTCCAGCTCAGCAGCGAACTTAGGCACTGACCAGAGCAAAACTTCATCTATGTCATATCCCTTCTCCTGGAGAAGAGTAGAGAGTATGATAAGCTCATCATCCAGGGAAGTGTCTGGTCGGCCCTTCTTCTTCTTGGGTCTCCTCTCCTCTAACTCTGCTTCCTCCTCTGGGGTTAGTTTTCTTTTTCCTTTGTCCATTGCTTTTTCCCCAGAGGAGATGGATCCTGTAGCCTCACCAGCTGGTTCATCGGCAAATAGCTCCTCTGTGGAAGAATCATCAAGAATGACTGGGCCTTCGGAAGCAATTGCAGCTTCGGAGTTAACCTTAGCATTCACTGCCTCCTTCAGTTGACCAACCATCTTGGGTGATTCCTTAGCGGTATCCACAGAGTGCTCAAGAATGGAGGAGAGGTCTTCAGCAGCCTTTGTCCCAGAAGGGGACACAGGTTCCATGGAGATAGGTTGCTTTTCTTGAGTAGTATCCTCCATGGCAGCCTAGGCTGTAGCCTTAGGAGGAGACTAGTCCCAGAGGGGGACTGTTGAGTCCTAACAGGGGACTGAGGCTTCATAGAGATATTTATTGTGAGCTCTTGCTCAATCTCTATGGCAGCCTCACTATCATCAGAAGAAGACGAAGAGGAAGTTGTAGAGTGATGAAAATAAGTGCCCAAGAAGTCATAGTCAAGGTGACTATGGATGGGTTGACATCTTGTGCAACTTCCTCCTCTCTTGCTTCTGGTCCTGACCTTACAGATGGTACCTTCTCCCCTTTTTTGGTAGCATCAGGGAGACAAAGGTAGTTGTAGCAGGATCAGGATGGAAGGGTGTGAGGATCACTGGGGGAGCCTCCTAAGGTCTTGGACCTCCAGCTGCAGGGTAGCAACCTCAGCTTCCAGGTGAGCTACCCTGGCCTGGAGGGATGTAATGATGGCCGTCAATTCCTGTGTGTTGGTGCCCTCATCCACATGAGTGGAGTCATTGGGCGATGGAGTGCTGAGCCTGGCTCCTGCACCTCCACCTCCACCACCAGATGTGGTTTCTTGGCACCCTGGGTTCCCCTCATTGAGAAGGGCTTCAAAGAAGTCCTCCCCAGTGTGGGTTGCCACATATGAGGTCATATTGCCTGCACCACTATCCTGAAGAACCTGAGAAGGTTCAGCAGTAGTGGCAGCCTCATCTACATTGACCCCTACTGAACTCCTGGGGTCAACCTCTGAAGTGGTAGGCTCTGGGTCAGGGAACCTTGCCTGTAACTGTGTCATCACTGTCAGCAGAGTTTGGGTAGTGGGTGAGAGTGGTTTCTCCACAGCCAAAGCAGAAGTTCCTTGAGCCTGGGTAGTAGAATGGGTGGGGGGGCATTTCTGGGTGATAAGAGCCTGGAGACTGGGAGACAGTCTCTGATCTAATGGAGTTGTTTCATCGGAAGCAAACTCAATGATGGGGGCATCCCTTTGGATATTCTCAGGTATGTGTTGCGACATACTCTGAGGGCTTTCAGGCAGGTTGAGGGCAGCCACAGGTTCCAAAGGAAGAACCTGTGGAATGACAACAGGTGTGGCCTTCACCTTTGGTGGAACTGTGCCCTTGGCAGTTCTTTTCACCTTTTTCTTGATGGGTTCAGAAGAAGGGGCCTGAACAGCTGTAGAGAGCTGTTCAGGGGTTCAACAGCATTTGTAGGTGATTTTGATGGGATGAGGAACATAAATGGAAGGTGTGGATTCAGCATCTGGAGGTGCAACAGAGCTGTCACCTTCTGGAGTAGGTAACTCCATAGAAGGAAGAAGAGGAGTGAAGTTCCCAGAAAATTAGGCACTATTCATATTCAACTGTACAAAAACCTTGGAAGTTACCAAGGGGACTTTATGTATTCCCAGTTAGTGAAAGGGCAGAACACAACTCATTATAAAATATATGCTGCAAAAACCTGGGATACATACAAAATTTCTTTGGAGACGAAATATTGCCAACCAAATTATTGAAAATAAACACAGAAAAGTTAAAGAGTTGGTTGGAACTTGATCCCAACCACCTGTCTTATTAGATAGAAAGTGCAGAAACAGATGTGTAAGGTACTTATAATTATAGGACACTCTACCCTTAAAATAAGTTGCAGAAGGGAGAGGACCTTCGTACCCCATGGACCCAAAGGTCAATGCTATCTCATCCTTTGTGAATGAGACCCTTCCCCCGGCATCATTGAGTTGAAGATGCCGACAGATGGTCTCCACGGTGATAGAAATAGGATGAGCATCAATATCCTACCATTGGGATCAGAAGCAAGAGAACAAGAACCCCAGAACTGTTGGTGATGAGATCCATACACCAGGGGTTGAACAGTGAGAGCGAACAAATACTTGCTCCTTCGTAGGAAGGAGATGATCGGAGCAAAATCAGCATCATTGTCTGCTGATAACTCCGCCGGAAGATTGTGAGCAGGTTTGAATGCAAGAAGAGCCATTGCGATCGACGGTTTTTAGGATTAATTTGGAGAGAAGAAGAAAAAGCTATTCTAAATGAAACTGTGAGAGAAGGTGAATGAGCGGGAGACCTTTTATACCTTCGGATGTCAGCATTTAATATAGAAATACATTAAATTTTGAGATCCGGATGTCAGAAAAAGGTCTTTCGGAGATAGCTCATTTATTATTCAAAATTGGCTAAGGACATATTTGCTTCCAAGAGAATTAGTCATCGGAAGTAGTTCATGAGACCAAAGATGTTCTTCGGAAGATACTTACTTCCGAAGCATATCCAAGTATATTGTCGGAAGTGTATCTTCTGAAGACTTAGATAAGTTCCTCAGAAGAATTGTTCTTCGGAAGACATCTTCTTCCGAAGAGTAGGTTCAGAAGATTTTGCTTCCAAAGTTATAATGTATCAGAAGTATAATACTTCAGAAGGGAAGTTATCTTCTGAAGTGTGACATCTTCCGACATAAGGAAGGAATAATGCTTCCGAAGACTTAAACTATCTTCTGAAGAGTAATTACTCATCAGAAGATACTTTAAGTTTATCTTTCGAAGAATTATTCATTCCTTATTAATTCATTTACTCAAAGTTAATCATGCCAATGGTTGTTATTAAATACCTGAATCTTCCTTCATCAAATGCATTGGTGAAAAGATTAACCAAATTGTGTTCTGTATCAACTTTGACCAGATGAATCAACTTCTTCTCTGCACAATCTCTGATGAAGTGATACCTGATATCAATGTGCTTGGTCTTGGAGTGCTTCACAGGATTGTTAGTGATGGAAATTGCACTTGAATTATCTATTTATATAAGAGTGTTGAACAACTCTACTCCATAATCCTTCATCTGATTTTGAATCCAAATAACTTGTGCACAGCAGCTAGAAGCAGCTATGTATTCTGCCTCTGCAGTAGAGGCAGAAACACAAGATTGCTTCTTGCATTGCCAAGACACAATTCTGGATCCAAGAAATTGACATCCTCCTGATGTGGATTTCTTGCTAATATTGCAACCTCCATAATCACTGTCAGTGTAAGCCATGAATTGAAAATCTTCACTTCTAGGATACCACAATCCTAGACCAGGTGCTCCTTTGAGATATCTAAAAATTCTTTTCACAGCCAGCATGTGTGAGACTTTGGGATTAGCCTAAAATCTTGCACACAAGCAAGTTGCAAACATTATATCAGGCCTGCTTGCTATGAGATACATCAAAGAAACTATCATTGCTCTATATTGATGCTGATCAACATCCTCCCCCTCAAAGTCAGGGCTAAGAGATGTTGTCTTGGACATTGGAGTACCTAGAGCTTTGTAATCAGTCAGCTTGAATCTTTCAAGAATGTCTTTGACATACTTTGATTGACTAATAAAAATCCCTGTAGGAGTTTGTTTCACCTGTAATCTAAGGAAGAAAGTGAGTTCTCCCATTGAACTCATTTCAAACTTGGATTTCATCAATGATTCAAAGTCCTTGCAAAGAGATTCATTAGTAGAACCAAAGATAATATCATCAACATATATCTGAACTAGCATGAAATGTTGATTGGACTTCTTGAAGAAGAGAGTTTTATCAATTGTTCCTCTCTTGAAGTTGTTAGTCAATAGAAAAGAAGTCAAAGTTTCATACCATTTTCTGGGAGCTTGATGCAGCCCATATAAAGCCTTGTCAAGCTTACAGACATGATCAAGAAACTTTGGATCTTCAAATCTAGGAGGCTGACACACATACACCTCTTCATCAATTCTTCCATAAAGAAAGGCACTCTTCACATCCATTTGAAACACTTTGAAGTTCTTGGCAGCTGCAAAGGCTAAAAATATTCTGATTGCTTCAATTCTTGCAACTGGAGCAAAAACTTCATCATAATCTATGCGTTCTTCCTGAGTATACCCTTGAACCACCAACCTTGCCTTGTTCTTAATGACAACACCTTTGTCATCCTTCTTATTTCTGAACACCCATTTGATTCCAATGGCATACTTTCCCATCGGTAAAGGGCAAATCTTCGAAACTCCTTGCCTTTCAAACTGAAGAAGGTCCTCTTTCATGGCTTCTACCTAACTGTTGTCTTTCAGTGCCTCAGCAACTTTCTTAGGTTCTATTTGGAATAGAAAGAAAGAAAACAAACAGATGTTTGCTTCATGCATAGAGCTTCTTGTTCTTACTCCTTCTTCAACATTACCAATTATGTTCTCAACTGGATGAGTGTTATGGATACGAGTTCTGGGAATCACATCCAGCTGAGCAGCCAACTCCAGATTTCTTGACTCAAGGTTAGGAAGTACAACCTCTAGTTGGATTTCTGGCAGATCTTGAGGTCTTTGGGTTTGGACTGTTATGGGATCACTTTCTCTGGGAGAAGAAGTTTCCAGAGTGTTTGGTGCAGCTGATGGACTCACATCTTCTTCTTGACTCATTGGAACCGAAGTAGAGTCACTTAAAGGAACAACATGAGATGTGTTCACTGTCTCAGACTATGTGACATCATTGTGTGCTGAAGTGGATTCTGCCAAAATTTGTCTTGAAGCTATTGGCAGTTCAACACGAAAGTCTTCTTCTCTTGTGGACTGGGAAGAGTCTGTGGTAGTTAAGTGTGACTCTGGAACATACTCATTCACAAGATTAAATGCAGATGTAAAGCTATCAAGATCAAATAGCCAATCGGGGCCAGTTCCAGGCTTATTGATAGTATGTTCATTGAACTGAACATATGCAGATTCTTCAACAATTCTGAAAGCTTTGATGTATACTCTATATGCTTTTGTATGTGAAGAATATCCAACAAAGTAGCCCTCTGCTGATTTCTCAGCAAACTTGGCTAAGTGATCTTTAGTATTCAAGATGGTGCAATGACATCCAAATGGTTTGAGAAATCCAATAAATGGCTTTCTCTTATGTCAAATTTCATAAGGAGTCATACCATGTGTCTTAACTACCAACACTCTATTTTGGACATAACAGGCAGTGTTGAAAGCTTCTGCCCAAAAAGTTATTGGAAGTTTGGTGTTAGACAACATGGTTCTTGCAGCCTCAATTAGTGTCATATTCCTTCTCTTAGCAACACCATTTTGTTGTGGAGTCCTAGGAGCACTGAATTGTCTTCTGATACCTTTAGCTTCACAAAAAGAATTTAAAACATGATTCTTGAATTCTGTTCCTTGATCTGATCTGATTATTTTTACATGATGGTCACTTTCATTCTCCACCCTAAGGATGAATGATTTTAGGGTCTCAGCAGTTTCATCCTTGGTGTTTAAGAAAAATACCCAGGTGTACCGAGAGAAATCATCAGTGACCACCAAGCAATATGACTTTCTACCAAGACTTTTAACACTTGTGGGTCCAAACAAGTCCATGTGAAGTAAATGCAGGACTGTTGTGATAGAATTTATCTCTTTGGCATGGTGAGATGTTTTGTGCTGCTTACCTTTTAAGCGTGCAACACATTTATCAACACAGATGAATTCTTTTGTTGGTAAACCAGTTACTAAGTTATTTTTTACAAGTTTATTCATATTTTTAAGGTTTATATGACAAAGTATCCTATTCCAAAGAGATGATTCATCAAGTGAAGCTTTTGAGACAAATCAATTTATATTACTAAGTGGTGCAGCTGTACTCATGTCTAGCAGATACATGTTGTTTCTTCTTGGAGCCCTGAGCAGGATTTGATCATTTGGAACAACAAATTCTGGCTTCAGAATAATGCATTCATGCTCAGTAAACAACATGTTGTGCTTTTGATCAGACACATGTGATACCCTCAGTAAATTGTAGTTTAGTTCTTTTACAAAATGCACATTCTCAAAGCTTACCTTGCCATTTGTGATTGTGCCCCTACCTGTGATGTAACCTCTCACTGGATCACTTCCAAATGCAACAGACCCTCCAAAGAATGGTTCATATTTGTGCAGGTGAGTCTTGTTGCGTGTCATTGCCTGGAACAGCCACTATCAACTATCCACAAGTTGCTCTTTGATTCCTGCTGTCCCTGCACATGACCAGAAATGAATTAGTTTCTGATGGGAACCCAAGCCCATGTGGTCTTGGGTTTTCCATTTGCATCATTGTAAGTAAATTTCTTTGACATCATCCTTGTAACATCAGTGCAGGAAGCGTTACCGGAACAGTGATCTCTACAATAACTTGTACAGTAACTCAGGTACACACTACGTGAAACTATGTATATGCTATTGACACTTTATGCTTGACACAAAACTATTATGCAATTGTTCTGAAATCTGATTTAAGCCTTAGGGTTTAACAGTCAGAAACACATCTGACAACACGGAACAGATACACAAATGCTTGATTAAATGCTATTATGTATATACGTATGCGAGGTTAAACAGAACAAAACTATAACGGTTATTGTTACAGAATGCTAATCCGATGAATTATTCGTATAGATGATGATCTGTACGAATAAATCTGACAGTTTAACATTCTGAAATGATGACTGAAAAGTAGAAAACAAGAATCAGAAAGTGAAACCAACGTCGTGTTCGTTCGAGTGACGATTCGAACGAATACGCGCGAAGGTGACACGTTCCGATGAAACGGAAACGAACGAAAATAATTTAAGGAAATTAAACATTAAACATTTATTAGAAATCACAACCTTTTTAAAGACTTTAAAATAGAATTTATTTAATTAAAATACATAGAATACGCGAAATGGTGACGCAAGTTAACGAAACGCGTAAAATAATTAATTTTGATAAAACAATTCAAGAAAAGGTAATTTAAAAGATTTACTAGAAATAACCACCTTCCAAACAGTTAGAAATAAATTCTTTTTATTTAGTTACGAAACACGCGTGTAACGTGCCGGAAACACGACGAAAACGAGAAACCGAACACGAAATCGAACCCGAACCTACACGGGGTATATAAACCCTAAATGGACCCCTTTTCTTCATTTATTCCATCTCCACTCTCTCTCTAAACCACCAAGCGGTCACCCTCTATTTCTCTCAAATTCTTCCCTTCAAATCACCATAACTTGCTTGTTTCTAGACGAAATCGAGTGTTCTTGGAGCCTAAACGAAGCTCTCGACATCCTCTACCTAGAAGTAAAACCGATCTAAGAAGTTATCCAGCCAAACTCGAGGTATGAAGCCTTGAATTTCACAAAAACTAGGGTTTTTCTAAACCCTTTGGTCGACCACACCCATTTAGCCGTTTCTAAACCCTTTAATTCGAACCTTACACTTTTGAGAACTGATTGTCGTATAGCAACACCACTGGGGACAACCATAACACGGATTAAAACTTGATGATGAAGATGATATGCAGGGTTCGTGGGATACAGATGCGGGCGAACCTGTGTTTTGGGACGAAGGGTGGCCGAACCTTCATTCTGCCAAAACACTGCATGGGCCGCGAACCTTTCTCCCATTGGCGAACTTGCATGGATATGAATCTGAATCACGAACCCTCACGGCGAACCAAGTCAGCCGAACCTCATCACCGGCGAACCAAGCCAGCCTAACCTCATCCATGCGAACCTTTGTAGCAACTGAACCTTGGGGGGATGCCACGAACCTGTTCACAGCTCAAACCCTACATTGCCAAACCTAATGACAGGATGGCTGCGAACCTGCATAGTCACGAACCCATGCTATGAACCTTACACTTGGCCGAACCTAATATCATACACGAACCCACCTAAGGCGAACCTTACAATTGCCAAACCTTAGCCAATTTTAATTTGGAGGTTCGATGGAAATCTATTCGGCCAACCAAAGTAACCGGCCCATTATTAACCGACCCAAAACCCTTTGGTTTAGCCCACCCTTATTTGATCTAGTTAACCTCGGCCCAATTAACAAATGCTTAACCCATATCATTCGGCCCAATGATTTTAAATTCGGCCCACTTAATTACGAGGTTAACAAACAATCTTAATATTTAATTAATGAAAGTATGGATGATTAGGATGGTTTATTAGTACAAAGGTAAAATTTCTTTGGTTTAACGAACCTCACAAACTCAAAATAACAAGTTGTTACAAGTGTTGTTGTCTAGTTAATTATTTACTAGATGATAATCAGGTCAAGCTTAACAAGAACGACATGTGGTGTCTTAACCCATGAACTTAAAAACTATGTTTAGAGTTGGTAAAATATATGAAAATCGAACGAGGGCCGAATGATGACCGGGACTCACAAGTGTTAGCCAACTTTAGGGCTAACACATACGCACATACACATTAGCTATAACTTATACTTATAGATTATATACAACGTGAAATCAATACAGGATCTTGAAAACAACAACAAATACTACAACGAGCCAGTGCATTCTAATTTAAGCTAAGTCAACCATTTCAACAACAAGGTGAGTTCATTTGTCCCTTTTCAACATATTTGTTTTTACCTCGGGACTGAGAAGCATGCTATACATTTTAAACAATTATTGAAATGTTATTAAATGTTTTTACACTTATTCATGATGCTTATACTAATGCTTAATCTTTTAACTCTTATCGTGGGAGCTAGAGACTAAGACTTAAACTATACGCTCGATGCTTATGCTATAAACTCTATGCTTAAACTATATGCTCGATGCTTATGGTATAAACTCTATGCTTAAACTATATGCTCGATGCTTATGCTATAAACTCTATGCTTAAACTATATGCACAATGCTAATGTTACAGACTATATGCTCAAATTATATGCTAATACTAGAAGCTAAATGCTAAAAGCTATGATTAGATGCTAAATGCTAAGCTTGTATCTATTCGTGGGCTACGTAAATGCTAAAGTATGCTAGAGCAAAGCTTGTACTCATGCATGAAATACGTGAAAGCTAAACTATGTGAATGCTAAGCTTTTATCTATATATGAGATACGTAAATGCCAAACTATGCTAGAGCAAGGCTTGTATCTGCATATATGAGATATGTAAATGCTAAACTATGTGTGTGCATAGCTTGTGTCTATATATGAGATACGTAATTGCCAAACTATGCTAGAGCAAGGCTTGAATCTGCATATATGAGATACGTAAACGCTTACTATTCGGATGCTAAGCTTAAACCAATTCATGAGATACGTAATGGCTAAACTATGCTAGAGCAAAGATTGTATCTAGTCGTGGGTTACGTAAATGCTAAAATATGCTAGAGCAAAGCTTGTACCCATGCATGAGATTGGTGAAAGCTAAACTTTGATTCGTGTAACTATTATTCTTGTACAACATACTTTAAAGCTAATCTACATGAATGCTATAAACTTGTAACTTTTAACAATATGCAAAAGCTATGATGAAGACGGAATTGAGTTGTAGGTAAAACGCTTAATTATCATTAACGACAGTGTCATATGCAGATTAGTATGTGGTGGGATGGCGTCTGGGCGGGTTGTAGTCTCGACCCTTTCGTATGCCCTATATATAAGCATACCGATTTGGATATTACATGTGATGTTAATGAGGTTGAGGTTTTACCGAAAGAGGTTTGCTAAAGCTATTTTTCAACAAATAAACTATATGAACTCACCAACCATTGTGTTGACTTTGTTTTCTTACATGCTTTCTCAGGTGATGCATAGGATTAAGCTAAGGCTCAGGATTGCATGCTAGGATGTCCAGAAAGAGGACCTAGTAGACTTTTGGAAAGCACATATTTTGTTATTGATGCGAGTCACTTTTGATATCTTGTACAGATACAAGATAAAAACATTTAATTCTTTTGATAGGTTTACTTAGTTAAATTATCAAACATTGATATTGTAATTTAACTTTGTAATCCTAGTTTAATGCTTTATTGTGCTTTTGTTATTCTCGATGTTGATGCTATGTACACAATCTGATCATCACGATTATCACTCACGATATCGCGCCCCAGGAACCTTCCGCCCGGCGGGAAAGTCGATCCGTCCCGCCGACTCGGGGTGTGACAATCCTAGGTGGGACATATGATGTGCTTGCTTCTGATGGGAAGGATGGCTGAACAATTGATTCTTTCTTCTTCCATATTTGCTTTACTTTGTGAGTTGTCGGAAGAGTTTGTTTCCTTTGATAGTCATCGGAAGCTACTTTGCCTTTTCTTTTCGATGACTTGAAAGTGGGATTTTTCTTCTAATGGTTTTCTTTGGATGGTCTTCTTTCGAAGGTAGGAAATTTCCTTGGTCTGTTAGAAGCTCTTTTTGCATGAGCTTCCGATGCTTTCTTTCCATCGAAAGCCTTCTTTGTATGAGCTTCCGATGCTTTCTTTCCATCAGAATCTTTCTTGATGTTTTTCTTCCGATTATCAGAAGTACTAGCTTCCGATACCTTCTTGACTGAGTTTCTTCCTTGTTCTTCCGAAGAAACAGATGACTTGCTCCTGCTCTTCTTTCTTCCTCTTTCCTTCTTTTCAGAGAAAATTCTTCTTCTTGGATTATAAAAGCAGTGAGCAGCAAAGTGATTCGTCTCACCACACATCAAGCATATAGTTTGATTGTTGAGAGATTGTAGCTGCTGATCCTTTTTGATGAAGGCTGAGCTTTGATTCACAGAGGTTGATGGTTTTGATATTCCAATAGACTTGTTGGCTTGATGATTTACATGTTTTCCTAAAAAATTGACCTTTCTCTCATTTGATCTACCGATTTTGGACTTGTCAGATGGACAAGTAACATGTCATCTAAGGAGTTACTCCCAGTTTGAATGTTCTTAGCTTTGATAAAAACTGATGAATGTTTCTTAGTTTTCTTAGTTTTCAAAGCTGGTTTTTCTGTTTCTGGTTTAATGGGAGTATCATCCTCATCTGAGCATGCTGAGCTACTTGGCTTCAGATCAGAGAAGTTATCATTTTGAGCTATCTTGTGTATGTCTAACTCCTCATCATACACAATATTGGTCACTGGTTTACACCTGATCTCCACCATAGGAGTATAAGCAGATGGCGGTTCCACTCTGTTATAACCCAAACTAGCCCCCATTTTCCTTACTAGTTCAGTTGTGTTACTCATCCTGAAAAGTTTCTCATACTTTTCACCTTGGCTTAAAAATTTGTCTCTGTAAGACTCAACCAATACAAGTTCTGTCTTGGCAGTAGTTAGTCTTTCTAAAAGATTGTTAATTTGACACTGTTTGTTAGTGTCTTCATGTTTTAAGCTTGAAATGGTCTTTTCCATTTCTTCAATCTTTTCTTTGTAATTTCTTTCAGATTCAAAGAAATTTGCCTTGACAACTTGTAAAGACTCAAGTTCATTACAGATTTGAGAGTTTATTCTTTTAAAAACATTTAACTTCTCTAAGCATTCAGGTGTGCACATATCATCAGTTACCTTGAATGAAGAAGTTGAGTCATTTGCCATTGGAAATGGAAGCATCCTCGGCTTGAAAACTCCAGTATGCAAAATCTTGTTCTGAAATGTTTGCATTGTTTGATGAATTTGATGGTCTTTGAGGTGGTTGCCCAGAAGTTGATGGCTGAGTGCCTGTGGACTTGCACTCTCTGGCAAAATGCCCTAGCTGTTGGCAGTTGAAGCATTTGAGCTTAGACTTGTCAAGCCCAAACCCAGTCTTCATGTTATGCTTTTTGAACTGTCTGCCAGTTCTTTGATAGAACTTCTTTGCCCTATAGGAGATCATGGCCATCTGATAGTTGATGTCCATCTCCTCAAGATCATCTGCAGGAATTCCATCTTAGTCTTCCTGGCACAGATGAAAGTAGTTGGTTTCCTTAGCCATGAAGGCTCCTTGCCCAGAGGTTGGAAGTGAAATTGGATTGGAAAAAGGGTTTGTGTGTGTGGTTGATGGAGTTGGTGTTTCAGGAAAGGTGACATTGGGTGTGGAGGTAGAATGGTAGATAGGTTGATAACTCTGGTAAGGAGAATGGTTGATGGGTGCATAGAGTGCTAGTGAACCTGAAGTTGCATGGGTGGGTTTAGGTTCCTGGGCATCTATTTCCATTTGGTAAGCACTGAGTATACCAAACAGTTCACTTAGCTTCAGAGTCCTCAGATTCTCTGTCCTCTGGATGGCCACAGAGTATATGTTCCAAGCTTGAGGAAGTGATCGAAGAAACTTTCTGATCACATCCTGGTTCTCCATTTTGACACCTGCAGTGTGACACCCGGCAATTTAAGGTAAATTGCGACTCTTATATTCTTTACATTTCACATTCATACTTGTTGCATTTCATTTAATTATGTTTAATTAGATGAGTCGAACACAAACAACTACGAAACGATAGTTCGTGGAATTATCGAATCGTACATTGCACATTGGTTTTGGAAACCAAGTGTGGCAAACGCAAACGCAAACACAAACACAATTGGATTGTGCAAACACATGTTGATTATGGTTAATCAAGCATGCAAACAGTTCGTAGCAACGAACACAAACTATCAAAGATAATTCAAGTAATTATCGAAAACACACACACGAGTCTCACGAACGTTGGTGATCAAACTTATATGTTATTACATGATTATGTGCTAAACACGTATTAGGTGTTTAGGATAAACATTAGGAATCAAGTACGAGCGAAATCGTATCAACGAAATCGAAAAACATGGAATTGGACCCGTCGCGGTACGCGACAACCCCATCGCGAAAGGCTTCGTGGTACGCGAAGCGAACCGGGAGTCGAGACTCCCGAATTCCACCGCGGTACGCGGTAAAGGATTTTGATCGGCCTCCGCGGTATGCGAAGGCCATGCAGATCAGAATTTTCTATTTAATCAACCCCAAACCCATTTCACTCGGTTCCTTCACCATTTCTCTGAGTTCCTTCGTCCATTCTCGACCAAAACCTCTGAAATCAAGCACTCTAACCTACTGGAATCATCCTTGAAGCCATTTCTTGGTGATTGAAGGCCATAGAAACGTCAAGGAAGCTTGGGAAACTCTCAATCGATAAGAAGGACGAAATCCAGCCACTTGAAGGAACTCCAGAAGCTGTTCTACCTCGAATCTTGTCATCTAAGGTAGTTTTAAATGTTTATCTAGTATTAGATCGTACATGCAATGGGTAAAAACCCACATGCAACTCCTTATGGTTATTATGCTCAAATGTGTTGGTGATTTGATGTGTACTTGATCTAGATTTACTGATTTAGTGTTTAGACATGTTAGATTTGAGTTGTGTTGAGTTATTGATTGATTTGGTAATGATTTGATGCACTTGCCATAAAAGGAAACTTTTATGTTGCAAGTCTTGGATTTGGGATGATCTAGACATGTTAGACATGTCTAGATGTTGTTAAATGTATATTGGAGTGTTTAGAAACACATTTTGATGTTTGATTTTGTCAAAAACTTGGTTTTATAGAAACTTGCTATAATAGGAAACTTTTAAAAATCAAAAGAGGGCTTTTGATGTTTTTGAAAGATTTGATGAACTTGGATTATTGAAATATGTTTTGAAATGAGTTTTAACATATTTGGAAACTTGGATTTGAGAAAACGAGCTTTTAAACAAGTACTTACTATTTTAGGAAACTTTATTTGGGCAAAACGACATAAATGGCGATTTATGCGCAAACGACGTGTTCTAAGGGTTTAAACGTGTTTTATAAACATATTGGAAATTATTAACTTTATGAAATGGAATTTCATAACCACACTTTCCTAAATTGGAAACTTTCTAAAAATGGTAACTTATGTGGTTAGAGTCATAGGATGCATCTTGGTGTCTTATGTGCATTAAGGCACATAAACACAACAATCGTGTCACCAACAATTCGTCGAGTCTCACTAGTTAACACACACGCACTCGGTTGAGCACACCGACACTTGGAGTTGTATGGATTACAACACACCACAAAACACATACTCACACCTATATGGTTATAGGTGCATACTAGCAGGTGCTAGCTTTCGCAGACGTGAACATTTACACATACCGGAACTGCTAATCAGGTGAGTTCACGGCCCCTTTTTACATTTTCTACCTTTGGGGGAGAAAACATTGCATACAACTGTTTTTGAACAACTTACACACTTTTGGTTATTTTTGTACATGCTAATATCGTATATGCATATGTGTGGCATTCATCCACAAAACCTCATTAAACACACCTCGAACCGTTAATAGCGCGTTGCGCTCAGCGTGGTAATTCTGAATAGTACTATTTGGGCCTGACAAGCCTCATTGTTGCGAGCCGTATGGCCACCCCGACTAGAGGTCGGAACAGTGCATAATTGACCGAACAACATTTGCCAGATCTTGGATGGATATGGCGGGAGGCAGCATGTTAGCTTCGGTTGCGAACCCGCATATGATATAAAACATATTGACTAGCTATCAATGGATATTGCATTGTATTGAAAAATAGACCTGCTAAACATTTACTTTAAACATTTGATGTTTACTGCTGATTACAAACCTGTGCTCTCACCAACCTTTGTGTTGACCTTTTACTCGCATGTTTTCTCAGGTAACTAATGTCGCACCTCGAGAAATCCCGTCCCTTCCGGGGCGCGAGCGACGGCAGATTGTCAGGATCGCAATCTCCGGTCTCACAACTTGCGAGACCTACATGTCTGGTTACATACGTACATCCAATAACTTGGATAAAACAATTTTTGTAAAATCAGAGTTGAGGAAGTTTAAAGGTATCAACATAGATAAAGTTCATAAGTTGCGGAAGCGTTAACTAAAAGTTTTCAAAACAACACGAGTTTAATGTTTGCGGAAGCGATTAAAGATGTTTAGTATTACATAACATAGCAAAATCAAATGTTTAAAGGTTATCAAATGGCCTAAGACACTACAGTAGATGCATGGACTCCGTCCTAGCATCCTAGTCCTTGTGCGCGTGCCTTAGTTACCTGAGAAAACATGCGAGTAAAAGGTCAACACAAAGGTTGGTGAGAGCACGGGTTTGTAATCAGCAGTAAACATCAAAATGTTTAAAGTAAATGTTGTAGGTTTTCAATACAATGCAATATCAATTGATAGCTAGTCAATGTGTTTTATATCATATGCGGGTTCGCAACCGAAGCTAACATGCTGCCTCCCGCCATGTCCATCCAAGACATGGCAATTGTTGTTTGGTCAATTATGCACTGTTCCGATCTCCAGTCGGGGTGGCCATACGGCTCGCAACAGTGGGGCTTGTCAGGCCCAAATAGTACTATTCAGAATCACCACGCTGAGCGCCACGCGCTATTAACGGTTCGAGGTGTGTTTAATGAGGACTTATCAGTTTTGTGGATGAATGCCACACATATGCATATACGATATTAGCATGTACAAAAATAACCAAAAGTGTGTAAGTTGTTCAAAAACAGTTGTTTGCAATGTTTTCTCCCCCAAAGGTAGAAAATAGAAAAAGGGGCCGTGAACTCACCTGGTTAGCAGTTCCGGTATGTTTGTGTGTTCGCGTTTGCGAAAGCTAGCAGTCCGGCTAGTGCGCACCTATAACCATATAGGTGTGAGTACGTGTTCTGTGTTGTGTTGTATCCCATACAACTCCAAGTGTCGGTGTGCTCAACCGAGTGCGTGTGTTAACTTGTGAGACTCGACGAATCGTTGGTGACACGATTGTTGTGTTTATGTGCCTTGATGCACATAAGACACCAAAATGCATCCTATGACTCTAATCACATAAATTACCATTTTTAGAAGGTTTCTAATTTAAGAAAGTGTGGTTATGAAATCCCATTTCACAAAACTAATAACTTACAATACGTTTATAAAACACGTTTAAACTCTTAAAACATGTCGTTTGCGCATAAATCACCATTTATGCCGTTTTGCCCAAATAAAGTTTCCTTATTTGGAAGGTATTTGTTTAAAAGCTCGTTTTCACAAATCAAGGTTTCTAAATATGTTAGAAATCATTTCTAAACATACTTCATCATTCAAAGTTCATCAATACTCTTTAAAACATCAAAAGCCTTCTTTTGATTTCTAAAAGTTTCCATAAATAGTAAGTTTCTACAAAACCAAGTTTTTGACAAAATCAAATATCCCAATGTGTTTCTAAACACTCCAATATACATTTAACAACATCTAGACATGTCTAACATGTCTAGATCATCACAAATCCAAGACTTGCAACATAAAAGTTTCCTTTTATGGCAAGTGTACCAAAACATTACCGAATCAACCAATAACTCAATCAAACTCAAATCTAACATTTTAAACTATAAAATCAGAGGATCTATAACAATATACTCATCAAATCACCAATACGTTCGAGCACAATAACTAAATGGAGTTGCATGTGGGTTATAACCCATTGCATGTACGATCTAATCATAGATAAACAAGATAAGCTACCTTAGAAGCTCAAATTCGTGGTTGAACAGGTTCTGGAAGCTCAAATGAAGGCTGGTGTTGAGATTTTGGCTTGTTGGTGGCTTCCACTACTTCTCCTTGGTGCTCCGATGGCTTCAAATCACCAACAATGGCTTCTAATGGTGTTAACAGAGGTTGAAGCTTGATTTCAGGTGGGTTTGGTCGCAAAAGTGGGTGGAAGTTCGGAGAAATAAGTGAAGAACCGAATGAAATGAAAGAGGTTGGTTTTTATACAAATTTTCGATCTGCATGGCCTTCGCGTACCGCGGAGGCCGATCAAAATATCTCACCGCGTACCGCGATGGAATTTGGGAGTCTCGACTCCCGGTTCTCTTCGCGTACCGCGAAGATTTTCGCCGAAGGGGTATCGTGTACCGCGACGGGTCCATTTCCTTGTTTTTCGATTTCTTTGATACGATTTCGCTCGTATTCGATTTCTAATGTAATCTTGAGCATCTAATGCATGTTTAAGCACATAAACATAAAATAGCACATGTTTGATTGATCACCAACGTTCGTGAGACTCGTGTGTGTTTCGATAATTCCTTGAATTATCGTCGGTAGTTTGTGTTCGTTGCTACGAACCGTTTGCATGCTTGATTAACCAAAATCAACATGTGTTTGCACAATCCAATTGTGTTTGTGTTTGTGTTTGCCACACTTGGTTTCCAGAACCAATGTGCAATGTACGATTCGATAGTTCCACGAACTATCGTTTCGTAGTTGTTTGTGTTCGACTCATCTAATTAAACATAATTAAATGAAATGCAACAAGTATGAATGTGAAATGTAAAGAATATAAGAGTCGCAATTTACCTGAAATTGCCGGGTGTCACAACTAAGGCACGCACACAAGGATAGGATGCTAGGCGGAGTCCCATGCATCGGCTCTAGTGTCTTAGGACGTTTTGAGAAACATTTATCATTTGATATGTTATCTAAAATTTAACATCTTTAAATCGCTTCCGCAAATATTAAACCTGTGTTGTTTTGAAAACTTTTAATTAACGCTTCCGCAACTTATGAACTTTATCTATGTTGATACCTTTAAACTTCCGCAACTCTGATTTTACAAATTTTTTTATCCAAGTTATTGGATGTACGTATGTAACCAGACATGTAGGTCTCGCAAGTTGTGAGACCGGAGACTGCGATCCTGACAATCTGTTGTTGCTCGCGCCCCAGAAGGGACGGGATTTCTCGGGGTGCGACAGATTGGTATCAGAGACTCCGGTTATTGCGAATTAGGTTTGAATTTAGTGAACTTAGTCTATAACCACTAGTCTCCGCACAACACATAGAGCTTAGTATTATATTACTAGCGTACATGATTGCACACACACTTATTACGCGCACTATAGCAAATGGTGTCACCATCGCCACCGCATGTGGCTGCACATGACGGGGAGGAGCCAATAGCTCTACATGTTTCTTTACGGTACCTACCGCACACACTACATTAGTCATTAGACAAACACTAACACTTATTCTTGCTATGAAGATCATGGCTGGAAGACGTGGAGGATGCAGGAATGCAGGCGGATGTGGAAACATCAACCTAACGCAAGCTGAACTGAACGCACTCATCAACGAGCGAGTTGAGGAGGTACTTGCTGCACGGGAAGCTGCCCGTAACCAAAACATAAAGTAAAGCTTATTCTAGTATGTAAAGAGTCTTAACAGGCTAAGACACTTAATTACAATCATCACAAATATAGACATTGAATTTACAAAAGACTAGCTAAATACAAAAGGCATTTAATGTTGTTGATCTTAAAGGCTTTAGATGATCTTTTGCATTTAATGCAGCTGAGTTGAAGTAAGGTGTTGTGTTTGACTTTCGGTATGTTATCTTTGTTGTTCTTAGACCAGCATGTCTGTTGTCTGCACCTTTTGTACTATAAAAGTAATCAGCTACAGTCTTTGTCAGAGGATTATCCTCGGAAGTCTTTGTCTTTGTCTTCGGAGGTTGCATAGGAGAATCTTCGGAAGCATTAGTTCTTTAGAAGCTTTATTGTCTTTGGAAGCTCTGAAGCTTTAACTCTAAGTGTTGGCCTTCCGAAGTGCTTTGTCTTGTACAGCCTTCGGTAGGAGTGAGTTACCCTTCGGAAGCAATGTTGCTTCCGAAGAGGAACTCCTTCCTTCCGAAGGCTGTTTGTCTTTATAGTCTTTGATACTTAGACAAAATTGAAGTTTGGTGAGCATCAGCTTTTATTAGTCTTTACAAGGGGCCTATCCCCCTACCCAACACTTGCCTCCGCCTCCGTGTGCAAGCTACGTTTTTCACAGAATGTGTGATATTTGCTTTTTTTTTCTTTTGACCTTTAGGTGGCTGAATTTTTTGAATTAGGAAGGTAGACTAGGTTCTTTGGAAATATTATTCTTTGAATTATTTAGAAAAATAAAGTATTTGATTTCATATAGTCCTACACCAATTAGGATTGTTTAAAATTGGACGATGGTTGTTTTTAATTGTTCATATACGGAGTTGACTTCTTAATTTGTTTGAATGATTTGAAAATCAAAATAGATGAGTTTGGAAACTTATAATTTATAATGAGAAAGCTACGACTTTGAATTTAATTTAAAAAAAATAATTGCATGATATTGCATAATATGTAATTAGGAAGCTACGACTTTGAATCATAAGATAAACATTATATGATGAAGATGAATTTTGATTAATAGCAAGAACATGATTAATTGTAATTAAAGTAAGAGCACAATCAAGATTTAAAAAAGAACTTGCTTGGATCTTGAAACTCCTTGGAACCTTGAAAGCCGGAATACTTCAAAGAACAAAAGAGAGGAGATTTTTTTTAAATTGAGGTGTGAGGAAATTGTAAGATTGAGAGGCATATTTATAGGCAGGACCGTAGGGATGGTAAAACAAAAAGAAAATCCATATTACATCCTAAACCAAAAAAGCCTATCCAAATTCGTATTAAGATAACTTATATATTCGGGTCAGATATTCATTTTGCTTATTCGGATTGCATATCCGAATACAAGCTGAATAAAACCTATTTTATTTGGGTTATTCGGATGTAAAGTCATGCTTATTTGGGTTATTGAGAAGGATTGAGATCAGATAAGATATAAGAAATAGAAGACAAATATTATGTCAAAAAAAAAGGATATAAAATTATTAGAATATCCTTACAAGATTTAAAGAAATAAAGAAGAAAAAATAGGGTTATTGGATTAAAATACTCCCAACTTTAACGTCTTGGCCGGCAATACTTCCAACTGAGTAAATGTTTACATGCACTCCCAACTTTCAAAACATTTTTCATTGGCTCTCCAAAACAGAATTTTTTTATGACATGACACATGTTTTGGAGCGCCAATGGAAAATGTTTTGGAAGTTGGGAGTGACTGTAAACATTTACTCAGTTAGTAGTATTGCCGGCCAAGAGGTTAAAGTTGGAAATATTTAAATCCAATAAACCTAAAACTATAATCCATATTAAGTCTAGAGTTAACATTTTAAATATAATACATATCTTTTGTATAAATTTTAGATGGTTGACATAGTGTAAATGGGTTGGCTTTATTACAAACAATTTTTTTCGCCTGATTTTAGATGGTTGGCATATTGAAAAAAGGTTTGATAGATTCATATAATCACAACCTATTTAATTAGATTAGCTACACACGCCAAGCCGAACAATGCCACGTTTATGCCAATAAGAATTAAAATTCTAATGGTGTAGTTTTTTTTTACATTGGAATCAATCATTGACTCTAGTTATAGCAAAAACTAAAAACTAAATCATGCAAACTTGAAAAAAATTTATTTTGCACACTTCGTTCAGTTTTTACGCATATGTTCTTATCATTGTAAATATACAACATTTTATTTATTTATTAATTAATGGTTTCTTTATTGTTTGATGATAGCTGGAAAATGGAGTTTATAACTCCAATTGTTACTGCCATTGTTGACTCTTTGATGGTACCTGTTAAAGAACACATGGGTTTCTTCTTCTCCTCAAGAAAACATGTTGCAAACATGACTAAGAAATTGTCAGAATTGAAGGAAGCAGAACATGATATGAAAAAGAAGAAGAAAGATGCTTTAATCAATGATCGATTTACACTAGATAGTTTACCTTGCTGGTTGAAAAAAGTGGAAACAGTCACTAGAAAAACCGAAAATATTCCAAAAGGTGGAAATAGATGCTTGAACCTCAAGATTGGGTACAAAGAAGGAAAAAGTTCATTCGATATACTCCGGCACATAGATGATCTTCTTGAAGAAAAAAACAAAATAGAGTGTAGTAATAAACAAAGACCTCTTGGTAAGGTAAGAAGTTCTACAAGGCCATCCACCTCTCAAACTGATTACGATGTTATACCAAACATCTTCCCATCTAGAATACCAATGTTCAACAATGTATTAAAATCACTTGAACCTGATAATAAGACCCATTTTATGGCTTTATATGGGCTGGGTGGTGTAGGTAAGACCACAATGATAGAGGAAAAAGGAAGGTTGTGGAAAAGAAGCGAAAATTTCCATATGTTTTGAGGGTCGATATTGGGAGAAAATATGACCCAATTACTACTCAATAACATATTGCAAAATGCATGGGTGTTGATCTATGTGAAGAAACTAAATATGGAGGTGTTGAACGTCTTAGGAAAAGTTTTGAGGAGAATTCAAAATTTGGCAAAAAGATTTTGCTTATCCTTGATGATGTTTGGGAGGCAATTGATCTTAACGACATCGGACTTACTAGTTCTTTTCCAAAAGGCTTCAAGTTAATGGTCACATCACGTGATGAAAATGTTTGTATTAAGATGGATATTGACACGAAATCAATATTCAAAATTCATAGTTTAGAAGAAGCAGATGCAAACTCTTTCTTTTGGGAAACGGTAAAATTTCCAAATGAAGATGGTGAGCGTTCCATGATAGGAAAAGATATTTTAAAGAAATGTGGAGGGTTGCCCATTGCCATAAAAACCATAGCATTGGCTCTTAAAGGTCAAAAAAAGATGCATGGCAAATTGCACTCAAGAATTTACAGTGCCATAACCTTAAAGATATCGACAACCTTTTTAATGTTGTAAATGAAATATTTGAGATTAGCTACAACTATCTCAAAAAGGATGAAGATAAAGCAATGTTTGTTCTTTGTGGCTTATTTCCAGATGACTTTAATATTTCTATCGAGGAGTTATTGAGGTATGGATGGGGCTTGCAGTTCTTTAAAAAAGCTGATAGTTTGATAGAGGCAAGAAAATGAACCAAAACATATGTTCGTAACCTCATTAGTGCAAATTTATTGAACAAAAGTTATACTGAAGGACACGTGAAAATTCATGATCTTGCATGTGATTTTGTTTTAAGTAATATTTCAAAATTCAAGCAAGCTTCCATTGTTAACCATTGTAACATGTCTGAATGGCCTACACAAGATACACATGAGTCTTGTGAAAGAATTTTTTTAACATGTGAAGGTATGTGTGAGTTTTCTAAAGTTTTTTATTACCACCCAAACCTTTCACTTTTGAAGTTGATGAATGGGGACAAGCTACTCAAGTTGCCTGAAGATTTTCATAAACAATTGGAAAAGCTTGACGTCATGGCGTATGACAAGATACAATATCCATTGCATGCACAATCACTTTGTTATTCCATGAGCCTTAGAACCTTATGCCTTCATTCATGCTCATTAGTGGATAATGATATCTCTTTTCTTGGAAATTTGGTTACCTTGGAAGTCCTCAGCCTTGCTCATTGTGGCATCAATAAACTACCATCAACAATAACAAGGTTACAAATGTTAAAGGTACTTGATTTAAATGGATGTTTTGAACTTTGTATTGATGATGGTGTGTTTCAAAGCTTAGAAAAACTTGAAGAACTTCATATGAGAGTTTTAGGAGAAAAAAGTATTAGATTCTCAGATGTCAATTGTGACGAGTAGAAGTTGATTTCAGGAAAACTTAATGCGTTAGAGGTTGAATTCTTTGATAATATTCTTCAGCCTAAAAATATGTCATTTAAGAACCTTCAAAGATTTAGGATATCTATGGTTTGTTTTTTGGATGATGATGATGATGAATATTCCTTTAAGAATACGTTAAAGCTTGTGACAAACTCTAACAATCTTGTTGAATGCAAAATTAATGAGTTGTTTTCTCACACAAAGGAGCTTCATTTAAGTGTGAATGATATGGGTAATGTTGGAGATATTTCACTGTCTCCTACTCAACATTCAAATTTTTGCAATTTAAAAGTCCTTCATGTTTTTGAGTGTGAATAGTTGACACACCTCTTCACAGTTTCTACAGCAAATGGTTTGAAGAAAATACAAAGACTTACGATTTCCTCATGCCCTCTTTAAAAATCAATAGTAAGTGCATGTGACGGTGTTAATGTAATGGATTTACCAAAATTGGTGGAGTTGAAGCTTAAAAACCTTCCTAACTTTACAAGCATTATTCTTGAGAATGATATTTCTCCAACTTAGCCACCACTATTAAACAAAGAGGTAAACATAAATGTTTATAATATTACATATGTTGTATATTCTAATGTAAAATTTGAAACTATTTTATTGATTGAGAAATAAATATAAGTTAATTGTTATTTGTATGGATGGGAATTGATTACCCATAACTGAATTAACTGACCTAAAGTATTAACAAATGTTAAACCAAAAACAATTAGATTTTTCAGTTTTCAAATTTTGATTCTTGGTTCTTTGGGTGCAAACTAAATGTTTTTTTAACTATAATATATATTGTTTGGATATATATGAGGAGCTCTTAGCGAATCCAAGCAGCTTATACTTTATCATTGTGCAGGTTGTGATTCCAAATTTATCAAAACTAGTAGTTAATGGTTTGAATAAGATGAAGCAAATATGGACTTGTGATTTTAGTAGCGGTGAGGATGATAATGTTTCAATGTTGAAAGAGATTTATGTGAATGATTGCAATAGTCTTGTGAATCTTTTTCCATGCAATCCAATGCGATTACTAACTCATTTGGAAGAGCTTAAAGTTAACAGGTGTTGTTCCATTGAAGTGATATTCAACATAGACTTGGGTAAAATTAAGAGACATATGTGCAACAACAACTTGAGAAGAATTGAATTAGGACGGCTAGAGGAGCTAAGAGAGGTGTGGAGGATAAGTGGAGAAAATAACTTTGGTCACATCATTCGTGGCTTTGAAGCCGTTGAAACTATCATTATTGACAGCTGTAAAAAGTTTAAAAATATATTCACACCTATAACAACCATTTTTGATATGAGAGCACTTAGGAAGATATATATTTGGGTTGACAAAGTTGAAGACAAAGAGGTATGTATATATGTATGTGTTTAAGTATTGAAATTCTTTTAGTTCTTTATTAGATTTTATTATAGTTATTTATGGTTAAGTATTTAATTTGGTTTTGCTTTCTTCATCATTCAAATCATGACAAAATTATAAAAAAGAAATATATATGACTCCATGTTTTGTTTGAGTATAGCAACTTGCCAACATGAAAGCAGTTATTTTTGGATTTATTACTTAATATTTTTACATGAAATATGAGGAACATATGCTAGGTTAAAGAATTATTATAAAATATTTTTTGGAAAGACGACCGTCTAACAAAATAATTAGAAAAATAGTAAAATAATTTGGGTGTTTCAAATTGAGTGTCATATGATCCTTGGTATAACTAGGGGCGAGTATCATGTTGGAACTAAAGCTAGAACCGCAAAGTCTAATGAACAGGACTCTAGAATTGGACCAAACAAAGGTTGGTTGGTTTTGTGTATAATTTGTTGCTAATCGTCATTTGTTGGTGGGATATGCGGTTTAATGGTATATCAAAAGTGGATGATGACATGTCTATAGTTGTATTCCCATCCTATCACCTCACACATGCTTTCAGTCATATTCGTAAGATTGATTTTAGAGGAATTGAAGGATCCGAGGTGTTGTTTGAGATAGAGACACCAAGTATTATTAGAAAATTGGTATCTGCTCATCAACAACCACCATTACCATTACTTCCTTGTCTTGAAGATTTAGAGTTATGGAACATGGACACCATGAGTTATGTGTGGAAGTGCAACAATTGGAATAATTTTTTTATTCATCACAAACACCATCCACAATCCTCCTTCCAAAACCTCACACATGTATACTTGGCTGAATGCAATGGACTTAAGTATTTGTTTTCACCTCTCATGTTCAAATTTCTTTCCGGCCTAAAGACACTCGTAATAGGTGATTGTAATGGTATGGAAGAAGTTGTTTCAAGTAGAGATGATGATGATCATGTTGATGATGAAGCATTGACTACATCTACCACAACCTTGTTCACATGTCTTGATCATCTAAGTTTGTGTGACCTACCAAATCTTAAGCAAATTGGTGGTGGTGTTGCCAAGGTACTTATTTTTTTAAATATATTCTTGTATTTTGATTATGTACCAGAAAGTCCACAACCTGGACTATCATTGTAGTGTACAAATTAATCAAAAATAAGAAGAAACTTTATGATTCAACATAAAGAATAATTAACGGTTATGCAAGGCTCTCCCCTTTTTTATTGACTTCAATTCCTATTTCAATCGGTGAAAGATGGTGTGATCAATATTCTTTTAATTTACTAATGGTCTTGAAGTAAAAACACGGAGTGCATTTGCTTTTTGTTGGATCGGGTTGTTTAACCTAAACAACACTTCACAAGTATTTCTCTTATACAATCTAACAGATGCGGAAGGTCTGTTAGAAGGATCTCACAAACACTCAAATGATGAACAAATAATCTTTGAATAACAATAAGAACATAAGAGTAAATTCAAGCTCAAAGATATATTTCTCTCAAAGTATTACAAGTGTAACCAGACAAGCACACCTAACAGATTTAAAATGAGAGGTTATATAGCTAAGGCTACAACCGTATACACGTAGGAATACAAGTTGGGTATACTAGACAATACATAAAGTAAAGCTTATTCTAGTATATAGAGTGTCTTAACAGGCTAAGACACTTACTTACAATCATTACAAATATAGACATTGACTTTACAAAGACTAGCAAAATACAAAACGCATTTAATGTTGTTGACCTTCAAGGCTTCAGATGATCTTTTGCATTTAATGCTGAAAAAGGAAAGTAAGGTGCTGTGTCTGACTATCGGTATGTTCTTTTTGTTTTTACTCAGACCAGCATGTCTTGTGTCAATCCCTTTTTTCCTATAAAATTAATCAGCTACAGTCTTTGTCAGAGGATAAACCTGGGAATTCTTTGTCTTTGTCTTTGTCTTTGGAGCAGAAGAGAATCTTCAGAAGCTCTTATTCTTCGGAAGTCTTTAGTTCTTCAGAAGCTTTAAGTCTTCATAAGCTCTGAAGGTTTATCACTAAGTGTTGACCTTCCGAAGTGTTTGTCTTCTACAGCCTTCAGTAGGAGTGAGTTACCCTTCGGAAACAATGCTGCTTCCGAAGAGGAACTCCTTCCTTCCGAAGGCTGTTTGTCTGTGTAGTCTCTTATACTTAGACAAAAATTGAAGTTTGGTGAGCATCAGCCTTTATTAGTCTTTACACTTTTTCATGTGGTTCCTAACTCGGCTAGTATTTATTGCCAACATATTAAAGCATCAAAAAACACTTTATGAATAATTTAAAACACTTTACAATGTTTCTAAAAAAAAGTATGTGCATGGGTAAAAATATATTAATTATTTTCAACATTGATTTTTCATTTGCTACAGTGTTCTCAAGTGGGTGTTCTATTTTGGTCCTTGTGCCAATACTCTACAAAGATAGAAATATGGTCTTGTCCTTCTTTATCAAGTTTGATTCCATCCATGTTGGAGGCATTTGAATGTAAAAGTGACCGAGGAAGAGTCTCGTTTCCAAGACCAAAAGCTATTACTAACTTGCATCATCAACTAACGAACCTAAAGATATTGAAGATCTTTGAATGTGACCTACTGGAATACGTATTCACATTTTCCACACTTGAAAGCCTCAAGAAACTTGAAGAGTTGAGAATTAGTAGTTGCAAGGCAATGAAAGTGATTGTGAGGGAAGACCATGTGAAGGAGTCATCTAAAGTGATTTTTCCTCGTTTAAAATCAATTGAATTAGACGATCTACCAAACCTTGTAGGTTTTTTCATGGGGATTGATATTAATTTCGAGTGGCGATCTTTAGATCATGCTATGATCAACAAATGCCCCCAAATGACGGTGTTGACGTCTGGTGAGTCAATAGCTCCGAAGCTCAAGTACATACATACATGGCTAGGCAAACATGATCTTGAATGTGGCCTTAACTTTCATAAGGTATTTTTTTTTGTAGTTTCCTTTCTATGCATTATCTAAAAAAGTTATTATTCATCTTCATCAAATATTAACATCATATTTCATGTTTTTTTTTGATTTTGAAATTATGAATAGCTTTCTTACAACATCTTATTTCTATTTTTGTTTAATAATTTTTTTTATGTCTCTCTTGATTGATTTTGTCTCTCCAGGTTTCACCCCAAAGTTCATACAATTCAATTGTGTGCCCTAGTGCCGAAAGGACACCTTGGTCCTTTCATAATTTGATCGAAATGGATTTGCAATTTTATCATGAACTTGAAAAGGTTGTTCCAATGAATGAGTTGCAACAGTTACCAATTCTTGAAAAAGTCATAATAAGTAGTTGTGGGAATGTAGAGGAGGTATTTGAAGTGTCAAACAATGAGTCACCAAATGTTGTAACACTTCAAAAGCTATATGACTTACACAATCTCAAGTATATGTGGAAGAGCAATGAGTGGAGTATATTGGAATTTCCAAACCTAACAACACTATCTATTTTTATGTGTTATAATTTAGAACATGTTTTTACATCATCCATGGTTGGAAGTCTCATGAAACTCCAAGAGCTACATATAAAACATTGCACTAATATGGAGGTAATAGTGAAGAAAGAAGAAGAAGAAGAATGTGATGGCAAAGTGGGTGAGATTATGTTTCCTTGCCTTAAGTCCTTAGAACTTGTAGGTCTTGCAAGTCTCAAGGGGTTTTTCTTAGGGAAGGATGATCTTATATTTCCATCAATGAATACACTGGTTATAAATTGTTGCCAAGAAATAAAATTTTTTAGTGAAGGACGTGGAATTGCTCATCAGCTAAAACTACTAAAGACAAGTTTTGAAGTTTTTCAAGTAGGAGAAGACATTAGCCGCTTCATAAGGAACAAAATACAAGAGGCAAGTAGATATTATTAAAATGTATTTAAAAACTTTTCAAAAATCCATTCACTTCTAATTTATTCTTTTTTGCAGGGGTTCAAATTTTGAGAATTAGAGGTTCTTTGCAAGCTACCGATGTAACCGTTTTTTGTTATCTAATTCATGTTCTGATGAAGTGTGTTCTTGTATGGTTTAATTGTGCTGTAAATTAATATTTGGTGTTGTTATAGGTTTATATCCGTTTGGAAAAGAATATCAAAATATGCTGAAATAATTATTGAGAGGGTGGTGGAGGTGGTGACTAGAGACGTAGATGGATTAATTTGGTTTTATAGTTTATGAGGTTCGGATTGCTATTTGTTACCATATCATATTTTCAAATTGTTGAAATCCAAACGAACTTGATTGTCAGAGGTTCTGATTGCAAGCAATGTGTCATTTTGTATTTGTTCAATTGTTTACATATTTTGTCTTATTCTTTATTATTCTTTGATTTTGAATTTATTGAAAAGTCTAATGAATATTTGAAAATAGCAAGTTTCGTGGAGGTTTTAGGTGCATTTTGATAGCCTTTTAATGATTTTATTTAGAGACAACATTTGAATAGGTCAAAGGTAGTAACGGTTTGTTTCACTAAACTATATGTCTAAATCAGTCATTTAATCCTTAATCATTAAACTTTAACAAAACCGAAAAGACTAAAACCTTGAATTAAAGAACCCTTTAGTTATTTAGTCCATCATAATACTCAAGTGAGAGCGAGAGAAAAAAATTCTCACATGTCACGCCATTGTTACGTAGGTTACTAGTTTTGTAATATTTACCTATGTATTGGATAAAAATGAACAAGTTTAATTTTTAGCAAAATCGAATTAGTTAAGTGACGTTACATGCTTTGCTAATTAAAAAACATATCATTTGTATGCTTCAAAAAAATTATCCCTAGGGATCCCTATGGATAATTAGTTTGCAAGATAAAATTAAGAGACAAAATACTCGATATTGTATGAGGAAAATCTCTTAGGATTACCAGCATAAAAACCTCGGAAGGTGACAATAGTCACTTTGCCTTGTTTTCTATAATTCGAAGTAAAAATACAAGTGTAAGCTTGGATGATCGATACTAAGTGTTACAATTATTTTAATATGTGTGTTTGCCAGAGAATGTAGTAAAAAAGAAGTGAGTCATCCCCCTTAGGTTGTGTTATCATCACTCTCTTTCACTCCACGTAGGCGCCACATAATCAACCAACACCATCACCCCTTATCAATCCACATTATTATTGCATGTGTTATCATCACTCCTCCATCACTTCCTTACCACTCCGAGTCATCACCTCCTTTTTCCCCTTTCTTTTTCTCTCACCTCGTGATGCTCCACAGGCCTGCCTCCCTCACGCCCCTGTGTAATGGAGGAAAGGTGCCAATGGAGCGTGACTGGCCTCTCTCATGCCCCTATCACACACCATAACACATACTGTAACTTGATCATTAGCTCTTTATCTTAAAACTATATATAATACATATTGGTAAGAGATCTTAAAATTAAGAAATCTACAAGTTAGGGAGCTTTATGTACAACAAATAAAGAACAGTTCTTAAACCTATGACTCCTCTCGCTTCAAATTCAAACTCCCCATTTCAAAATTCAAACTACTCTCCTTCCTAAAAAAACCATAAAATCAGGAAAACCACTTTGACACCATACATGAATATTGGATTCATTGACCAAGAACCAATTAATAGCATGTACAAAGAATATTTACAAGAAGAAAATATCAATTTGATGCAGATTCCCCCCTTTTAACTGCAAATGGAAGACTTTTTGCAGGTTCAAAACCCCATCTTCTTTGGCTCACATTGTTCATGGTGATTTCTTTCATAGCAAAATGATCATTCTAAAGATTATTTGCAACTTTAGCATCGACTTTGGGTTGATGATTTATTCTACGATGAGGATTGTGTTTAGAGTAGTGAGAAGAAGAGGTGGATGAGTTTGAAGTAGGAAAAGTCACATAGGGAAAAGACTGACTATTGGGAGCATTTTTGCATTCCCTACCAAAGTGTCTAGTGACATGACATCTATAGCATTGAACATTATCTTTATTAAGACTATTTTTGGTCCTACCATGGATACCAAGAAATTTTGTCCCTGTCCTTTTATAGAACTTATTAGTTCTAATGCTCAAAAGGGCAAGTTGGTTGAGAATGTCCATCTTTTCCAAGTCATCACTTGGAATATGATGGAGTTCATCCATGATAAAACACAAATTGTCTCGAGCAAGACCAGGCTCATCACATGAAGATATGGAGGTTGGGATGCATGTAGTGATGTCAATATGTTCATCATAACTTTGATCAAGATTCTCAGATTTATGAGTGTGACTGAAAACAACGTTATTTCCCTAAACATACTCTTCTGTTATTTTTCCAGAATTTATTAATTTTCTCTTTTGGTCAATCTCATGCTCAAATGTGAGTAACTTACCATGAAGTTGGGTAAATGCGAGATAGCCGAAGTCCGGTGAGGATCTCATGACAATGGAACATGCTTCCCACTTGTCGGATAGAGACCTTAAGAAACGATGAAGTACCAAAAGTGTGGGATATTCTTGACCCTCCAATTTTAGTTCACTTATAAGTGAAGTGAACCTTTCAAATTGTTGGGTCAGTGACTCGTTGTTAAGTTGAGAGAAGGTTTCATATTGTTGAGCTGATATCTCTCGAGTATTAGCTACAACATCAGCAGTTCCACCAAACTGTTTTTTCAAGGCATCTGGTAGATCTTTTGCACATTCATGGTGGGGGAGACCTAAGTACATCTCATTTGAGAGTGTCTTAGCTAACTAAGCATGAGCCTTAGCATCAAGCTCTAGTTTGTGGTACTCTTCCTCGGTGTAGTTTCAAGGATCTTTAGGAAACAAGTTGCCAATCTGATTGTACAACACCATGGGTTTGTGTGGTCTGAACATGACTGACCTCCAACAACCCGTATGATTGTTGGACAAAAAGTGGATCATCCTCGGCTGCCATATGTTATACTGATGTCTAACTAGTATGTGAGGTTTTGTGGTAGATCCATTGTTATGAGGACCGAGATTAAACTTTTTTGCCATGTTGGGTATGAACAACAAGAGAAAATCAAGAGATGAATGAAGTCTCTAAGTTTTTTACTGTATTGGTTTTGAATTTACAGTTAATTCAAAAGCAAACACCTTCAACAGAAATTGAAAAATGATGCAAAGAAGTAAAATAGAGTTTTTAGAAAAGAGAGTCTAAACAATCGAATATCAAAATGAGCTCTGACTTTTCAGACTTGATTGTTACACCAAGAACTGAAGAACAAGGTTTTGATACCAATTGTAGGAGCAAGATGTTCTACCAGGTGTATTCGACTTTTGACTCTTAGGTCAAAGACAAGGAATAAACTCCTTTTTCAAGTCAAGCACTCGGTTAGTTCATTTCTTTGTGAAGTTAACTATATAAAGAGAATAACAGAAAGAAATAACACAAGGAATTTTGGGAAAATTCAATCCATTAAGTTCAGAGAATGTTGGGATATAAACACCCTAACATTCAATACAGCAAGACAAAAATAATAAGACAAAGTGCTGACAAAATGTACAAACACTCAAACAAGACAAAAGGACATAACAACTAACAGAAGTCAACAACAACAGAATACACGAAATCTAAAGTCTTCTTTGTTCTTCAGTTGTTGGTCTTTCATGGCTACAATCAGTTGTTTGTTCGTTCCAGTGTTCTTTCCGTGGTTGCTTATTTGTGGTTGTTATTCTTGGTTTTCGCGATTGTCTTCCAATGGTAGAGAGATCCTTGGTTGCACTCCAAATTTGGTGATCAGTGGTTATTTTTTTGTCTGCGGTTGTTCTTTGTAGATCATCTGTGATTTTCATTTAGTGGTTGATCCACTCAGTTTTTCTGTACAGAGTTAAAGGACGTGGTTGAGGCTCATCAGTCTTTATTTTTAACAGGTGCATGGTAAAGTTTGTGTTTCAATAGTTGGAATGCCTTTTCTTGTTGATGACCCCATATAAATTTTTGATATTTTTGGGTTAGGGTAGTTAAAGGTAAGGCTATCATTGAAAATTTCTTAATGAATCTTTGGTAATAACATGCCAACCTAAGAATTGACGGATCTCTGTTAGGGTTTCATGGGACTCCCATTGGTTTACAAGTTTCAATTTTACTTGGATCCACTTGTATGCCATTCACATTTACAATATGTCCAAGAAATTGGACTTCTCTTTGCCAGATTTCACACATGGAGAATATTGCATACAAGTTTTGATGTGCTAATAACTCCAAGATTTGCCTCAAATGTTGTTCATGTTCCTGCTTGTTTTGGGAGTAAATGAGGATGTCATTAATAAATACAATCACAAATCTATCCGGTTAAGGTCAGCATATTCGATTCATCAGGTCCATGAAGACTATCGGTGCGTTTGTTACTCCAAATGCCATTACGAGAAACTCATAATCTCCTTATCGAGTTCTAATAGTTGTCTTCAGGTCATCATCCTCATGAACACATATATCCATACATTAAGTCAATATTGGAAAAATAAGTTGCACCTTGTAATTGATCTAACAGGTCATCAATACAAGATAGTGGATAACGGTTCTTGATTGTCAGTTTATATAGTTCTCTGTAGTCGTTAAACATCCCCAAAGTACTATCCTTCTTCTTTACAAAAAGGATTGGTGCTCCCCAAGGTGAGAAACTATGTCTAATAAAACCTTTTTGTAGAAGTTTATGTAATTGACCTAAAAACTCTTGCATCTCTTATTGTGGTAAGCAATAAGGATCTTCAGCTATAAGTTATACTCTTGGAATTAAGTCAATATGGAATTCAACTTGCCTCAATAGGGGTAATCTGATATGTCATCGGGGAAAACTTCGTGATAGTATTTGACTACACGAATGTCTTCAATATGTTTTTGTTGTGCTTTGTGTTCAGTTACATGTGCAACAAAGGCTTGATAACCTTTCCGCAGACATTTTTGAGCATGCATACTTGATATAATAGAATGCTTCTTGCCAGATCATCACCTCATACCATGAGTGTATTATTGTTAGGTAACGATATACAGATCACCTTGTTCAGACATCCTACTTCAACTTGATTATTTGAAAGCCAATCCATGTCGATTACGACATCAAAGCTTGCAAGTTCGATAAGGAAGAGATTGATATTGAAAAAAATGATCATTTAAATTGAAGGAACACCCTTGAAAAACATTGCAAGTCATGATTAGCTTGCGAGTTAAGTAATGAAGCAAATTCAAAGGAAGTAAATCTTTTAACTGCCCTAGTGATGGTATTTTTATCATATCAAGCCTCATTGCTCCAATTTGGAAGGCTCATCCCCTTACTTCATTGCCTTGATTGGTATCATTAGGGGGGGAATTTTTCATGAAATTGCTAGGGCTTCCACATGAAACAGAACTATTTCTGTTGGGGTTGTTGTTGTTTGCATGACATTGACTAATCTTGAGCTTAGTTTCCATCTCTTTGATCCATTTCAGCCATATTTGCAATATACAAAGTATTTAGTGTTATGAGTTTTAGCATGTCCATTGGCAGCATTGTGCTTAGTGTGGGCTCCACCTGAGTCAAAAGCCACATTCTACTAATGTTGGGCCAACATGCCCGAGATAATAGCCGATAATTGTTCACCTAGAATTCAAGCAGTATCAGCTTCATTTAGATTCTATCTGCTCATAGGCGGATCTTGAATGGATTCTTGATTCCTACTTTTATTGGCAAGTTGACCTCTTTAAGAAGCTATGTTATGTTTACATACAGATTGAATTCGGTCAGAACAAGAACACTTATATACGAATACTTTCAGTGACAGAAAAATAGATATTTTCCAACTACATTGGTATTACACAAATGTGTTTGTAACACAACTAAATCATATTGATATTTATAGTTATACAAATATGTTTTTTCATCTTATAATTATGTTCTTGTATCACTTTAAAATAAGGCATAGTGACACCCTATAGATATAATATCACTCTATGTTATCCCATTGATAGGTACTAGTATCACATCACAACACGACTATGTTCCCCAGAGAAGAAAACTTATGTTGGGCAACCGCCAAAGTGTAACAGGTGTCCCTTCCAACACAATGGGTCGTGTCCCATTTGTGCAATTTTGTCACACCCCCACCCCTCGTCACCTTGTGTCTGGTCTGACGTCACTGAATCGGTTGCGGAAGCATAGTGGTGATGTCTCCGAGGTGAGGGGTGACTTACTTGAACCAATATCATAAGCACACAGATTAACTTAAAGTAATTACATTACCAGGGTGTCGCAATCATAACCACATTACAACTATATTTATTTAATTACAATACTAGTTATTAAAGTGCAAATAACTCAAAAGTGCATCCTCACCCGGTGGTCACTGTCTTCCTGCAAAAAGATTTAATTTGAAACGTCAGCACAAAGCTGGTGAGATCGACAGTTCAATTTAAAACAATATGATATGACAAGCACGTTCTCAAAAGTTCAGTTCTGGATAACCATGGGACCTGTATCTAGTTCCTTTCGGACGTCTAGTCTGTCTCAAGATATTACCCGTCGGTACATATCTTAGTGCCTCATTATCTTAATGTCTATCACACCATTAAGAAGTTCGGGAAACAGATAACAAACATTCACACAAGGGGAGATGCAATCCTCCCAGCGAATGGGGTGTCAACCAATAGTACTATCAATGTTTTCTGCTCGGCCACACATGGGTTCATTAGATACAGTTCAAAAATGAGGACTTTCAGTGTCATGATAGAGTTCAGTCTACAGGCCAAAATCCCATGAAATCCCACAAAAGTCACAACAATCACATGAAATCACACAGATATCAGTGACACATATCATATGTTTATTAAAAGTTCAACAATGTTCCCCGATGTTTATAAAAGATTAAAAATAAAAGGGGTTGTACGAAACTCACCTGATAGTATAAGGGCAGCAGAATATCTCAAAACTGATAATAGAGAAGTGATTCTGCATTTATTTATATTTAATAAGTTATTTATGTTCGAGTTTACTGATTAGATCCTTTTGAACGTTCAATGTCAAAGACATTGCTTAGTAAATCATCAACTCGATATTAATTATATAATTAATTAATTTAAGGTTATATCATACAATGTATGATAATGTAGGAACCTACATTGCATTAGATTCCTAACGTAAAGTTGATGACACTCTTGATTAATCAGAATAATCTCTGATTAACCAGATAGTTAATGTTGTTGATTATGATACTGTAACAGTTTCTAGATAATTTAATGGCTTAGGAATGATCAATCCTTGTTATTGATTACCCAAATATCATGAGATATCACAATGTAGTATCATAATAGGTATATTAACCATGTTTAACATACTAATCTGACTGTTATCATAAACATCAGATAATCGTTCCAATGAGTATGTTAATGATTATGATTAGTTTGAAACACTTGGATTTAACCTTTGCATTTCAAAGATTAATCAAACTAATCACCTACATTGTCATAATCAAATGGGTTTAACCATTATAATCATAGGTATGATTTCATGCAAACCGGGCATCACAACGGATCAAAACAAGAATTTAACCGTTAGAACTTCGTGTTCTTCTTTTATAATCAATCCTAGCCATCATCTAGGCAATAATCAACAATCCTAACTATCTCATTACGTTCAAAATCAAGATCTAATCAATCAAAATCCAACTAGAAGGTTTAAACGGATCATTACCTAATCAGACGGATTTCTGATTTTAAAACCACGATCAGAACTTGTTAAGATGATTCCTGGTACGATCCTTGCGTTCAAAAGCCTTGAAAATGAAGATCAGATGGTATATGTGTGTGTGTTTTCGTCTGGGTTGCGTCCAAGTTCGAGAAGAAGAATAAAAATTTTTCTTGCATGAAATCTGATGAAGTAGATCAGATTTCTGCACCGCCACATCCGTCGCGTACCGCGACCAGATGCCCAAGAAGGCTTCGCGTACCGCGAAGAAATCCGGAGATCTCAGATTTCTTTCGTGCATCGCGTACCGCGGAAAACTTCCAAGCCCACCTCCGCGTATCGCGATGGGTCCAGTCGAGCAACACTTAGAAATTTTTCTTCATTTTACGATTCCGGGCAATCCAGGACTCCGTTTTGAACACGGTTTTCGCCCACGTTCATAATTTCTCACCTACTATTATTCTGTAACAATTACAAGTATTAAAACAACATGGGTTTCTAGAATGATCAAATGTACTCACGTCATTGATGACGTAAATTCTCGTTTGCAACTGTCACAGTCTCCTCCTGTTAGAGGAATTTCGTCCCGAAATTTAGTGAAGACTTACATTATGACAGTCGTTTATGAGAATAGATGTGGGTACTTTGCTTTCATTTGATCTTCACGTTCCCACGTATATTCGGGTCCACGCTGTGAATTCCATCGAATTTTAACAATAGGTATGCGACTACGCTTTAGTACCTTCACCTCTCGATCCATTACTTCAACTGGTTCTTCCCTGAATTGAAGTTTTTCGTCAATATGAATCTCTTCTAGAGGTACGATCAAGGATTCATCGAGTAGGCATTTCTTCAAATTTGATACATGGAAGACATCATGAATATTACTGAGTTCAAGAGGTAATTCAAGTCTGTAGGCTACAGGTCCAATTCGTTCAAGAATTTTAAATGGTCCTACAAATCTTGGTGAAAGTTTACCTCTCTTCCCAAATCTGAATATACCCTTCCACGGTGAAACTTTCAACATTACTAGATCACCGATTTGAAATTCCAACGGTCTACGACGATTGTCAGCATAACTCTTTTGTCGATCGCGAGCAGCTTTAATTCGTTCTTGAATCAATGCGATCTTATCAGTTGTTTCCTGAATGAATTCTGGGCCAATGATTTGGTTTTCACCTACTTCTGACCAACAGATAGGTGATCTACATTTGCGTCCATAAAGTGCTTCGAATGGAGCGCATTGAATACTGGTATGGTAGCTGTTATTGTATGAGAATTCAACAAGTGGAAGATGAATATCCCAGCTACCTCCAAAATCAATCACACAACTTCTAAGCATATCTTCAAGAGTTTGATTTGTTCGTTCAGTCTGCCCGTCTGTTTGAGGATGATAAGCAGTGCTCATATTGATTTGAGTGCCCAGAGCATTCTGAAGAGTTTGCCAAAATCATGACATAAATCGACTATCTCTGTCAGAAATGATAGAGATCGGTATTCCATGTCGAGATACAATCTCATTAACATAGAGTTTAGCGAGTCGATCCATAGAATAATCCTCTCGGATGGGTAAGAAATGCGCAGATTTAGTAAGGCGATCAACGATAACCCATATCGAGTCATGATTACGTGATGTTCTGGGTAATTTAGTAATGAAATCCATAGAGATCTGATCCCATTTCCACATGGGAATCTCAGGTTGTTGCAATAACCCAGAAGGTCGTTGATGTTCAGCCTTGACTTTGAGACATGTTAAACATCGATCCACGTATTCAGCTATGTGTTTCTTCATTCCAGGCCACCAATAAAAGTCTTTAAGATCTTTATACATTTTGTCAGCACCTGGATGAATAGAATACCTGGATTTGTGCGCCTCATCCAAGATAATAGTTCGAGAGTTACCGAATAAAGGAATCCACATTCGGTCTTTGAAATACAACAGTTCATCAGCCTTAGTATCGAGTTTCTTATCTAATCCTCTTAGTCCCTCAGCAGAATAGTTCGTTGCTTGTAAAGCTTGTTGCTGAGCTTCTTTGATTTGAGGAATTAGACTGGTTTGAATAGTCATACCTAACGCTTTCACACGTAAAGGCTTGACTCGTTCCTTGCGACTTAAAGCATCAGCTACAACATTTGCTTTACCTGGGTGATAACGAATCTCACAGTCGTAATCGTTCAACAGTTCAACCCATCGCCTCTGTCGCATGTTCAACATTTTCTGATCTAGAATGTGTTGGAGGCTTTTGTGATCAGTGTATATAATACACTTAGTTCCGTATAGATAATGTCTCCAAATCTTGAGTGCAAACACTACTGCACCAAGTTCTAGATCATGTGTGGTATAGTTCTTCTCATGTACTTTCAGTTGTCGAGAAGCATAAGCAATTACCTTATCCTTCTGCATTAGAACACACCCAAGACCTTGACGTGAAGCATCACAATACACTGTGAAGTTATCAGTACCTTCCGGTAGTGCCAAGATAGGTGCATTACAGAGTTTATGTTTCAACAGTTGGAACGCCTCCTCCTGTTGAGAACTCCATATAAATGGTTGATTTTTCTGTGTCAATGTAGTCAGTGGCAAGGCTATCTTTGAAAAGTTCCTAATAAACCGGCGATAATAACCTGCCAACCCCAAGAATTGACGTATTTCAGTCGGGGTTCGTGGTGTCTCCCATTGTTTCACCGCCTGAATCTTACTGGGATCCACTTGAATACCGTTTTGATTTACTACATGACCCAGAAATTGAACTTCTCGTAACCAAAACTCACACTTGGAGAACTTGGCGTATAATTTTTCACGTGCCAAAAGTTCTAAGATTAGTTTCAAGTGTTGAGCATGTTCTTGTTGGCTTTGAGAATAGATAAGAATATCATCAATAAATACAATCACAAACTTATCCAAGTAAGGCCTACATACCCGATTCATTAGATCCATGAAAACTGCAGGTGCATTTATTAATCCAAACGGCATTACTAGAAATTCATAATGCCCATATCGAGTTCGGAATGCAGTTTTAGGAACATCATCTTCATATACTCGTAACTGATGATATCCGGATCTCAAATCAATTTTTGAAAAGTAAGTAGCGCCTTGAAGTTGATCAAACAGATCATCGATACGAGGTAGTGGATAACGGTTCTTGATTGTCAGTTTATTGAGTTCCCTGTAGTCAATACACATTCTGAATGAACCATCCTTCTTTTTCACAAAAAGAATAGGTGCTCCCCAGGGTGAGAAACTAGGTCTGATAAAACCTTTGTCTAACAATTCTTGCAATTGACCTGAAAGTTTTTGCATTTCGGATGGTGCAAGCCGATACGGGGCTTTAGCAACAGGTGCTGCACCTGGAATCAAGTCGATTCGAAATTCAACTTGTCTCACTGGGGGTAATCCTGATATGTCCTCAGGAAAAACTTCAAGAAAATCCTTGACTACTGGGATATCTGTGATTTGTTTGAGTGAAGAATTGTGCTCAGTCACATGTGCTAGGAAAGCATAACAACCTTTCCTTAAGAATTTCTGAGTTCGCATACAAGATATGAGACCAAGTTTTCTACCTGCTCGTTCTCCTTGAACTATCAGTGTATTACCGTTAGATAATGGAATACGGATCACCTTGTTTTGACAGACAACTTCCGCTTGGTTATTAGAAAGCCAGTCCATACCAACAACAACATCAAAACTCCCAAGCTCAATAGGAAGTAAATCAATTTTGAAAAGATGATCATTCAGATTCAAGGAACATCCTTGAATAACACTGTTAGTTTTGATCAACTTGCCGTTAGCAAGTTCAATAACATAAGGAGTTTCTAGATCTACCGTAGGCAATGAAATTAATGATGCAAATTCAGGAGAGATAAAGCTCTTATCCGCTCCTGTGTCAAACAAAACTGATGCGTATAGATTATTAAGAAGAAACGTACCAGTAACAATATTTGCATCATGTCTCGCCTCGGTCGCACCAATCTGAAAAGCTATTCCCTTAGCTTCAGTTCCCGGATTGGTGTTATTGTTCGAACAGTTTCGTATGAGATGATCAGGGCTTCCACATTTGTAACATGACCGTTTGGTTTGAGTGGTTTGTCGTGGTGCTTGGTTTGGTGTCTGAGCAGGAAAATTGCAATATTTAGCATAATGTCCAACTCGATTACAATTCAGACAAACAGGACATGGTCCTGTGTGATGTAGTGGACACTTATTGCATTTGGGCGCCTGCCCAGTATAAGTTTTCCTCTCAGGAATAGCCGCACCATAGTTTTTCACAGTTGGCTTGCTCTGGGTGATCTCAGCCGGAGCCTTAGCCTTTGTTTTGCCAAACCACTTTCGTTTGGTACCTTTTGACACATTCGAGGTACCGACATCACTACGATTATGAACCGTCTGAGGTTTCAAAGACAGAGTACCACTCCTTACCGCCTCATTGGTAAGCTTAGTGGTCAAAAGAATCGTATGTTTCAGGGTTGTAGGTTCAGCAGCAGTCACCATTCCTCGTATTTGAGGAATCAGACCCTTAATGTACTTCTCGATTAAAGCGGCTTCCGTAGGAAACATGTCGGGAAGCAAACAAGTAAGTTCATGAAAACGATCGGTGTAAGCAAGACAGTCAGCACCGATCATCGAGTGATTCCAGAATTCTTCCTGGAGTTTTTGAATTTCAGTGATGGGACAGTACTCTGATCTAATCAGAGTTTTGAAATCATTCCAGCCCATCGAGTCAACTGTGGCTGAACCTAAAGTCTTGGCCTGGGTATTCCACCAGGTCAAAGCCGAGTCTTTCAAAGAACAGGCAGCATAAGACACCTTATGCTCCTCCAAACACTGACTAATTTTCAATTTGGTCTCCATCTCCTCGATCCACCTTATTAGTCCAGCCGCTCCTTCTTTGCCAGTAAAAGTCGGAGGGTTACAAGAAGCAAAATACTTGTAAGTACATCCCTGTCGGGGTGGATCAGGAACAATGGTAGTTGTACCGGTAGTGGTATGAGTTTCAACATGACCACCAGTAGCATTATGTTCAACATGATCGTGTTCCCCACCAGAACCTGTAGTGATATGTGGTTGGTGTTGTGTCAGAACACCACAAGCAGATAGTTGTTCACGCACAATACGAGCTATCATAGCCTCATTTGTTTCAGATCCGCTTGTACCAGCAGGTGGAACAATGCATGCTCTAGGGCTCACTGGTGGAGTAGTATGCGTTTCCAAATTCCCAGGTGGAACCACGTTCGCTTCCGGATTAACATGCGGATCCGGATTTGATTCAACATTCAGAGGTGGAATTTGATTCGGTTCAGGGTTTGTAATGTTCTGAGTAGCTCTCTTAGCTGGTCGACCTCGTTTAGGAGCCATTATTCTGCTCACAAGCAGACAAAACTCAGGTCAGTTCAAGAACATCAAAGATATAACCCGTTCTATCACATAAATACAATCCCATTCAGTTACACTGAAAATTTGCATTGATATGTGATATAAGAATACAGTATAACTACATGAATTCAGTCTAGACATGTTCACATTACACACAGATCACACAATTATTCGTAGTTATACTTAGTCCTGTTATTTCAAAAACATGTTAGAGTCTTACCCAGCTCATTGCATTGCAACACATGTTTTTAAAGATATGTTCATACAGGACTAGGATATGTTCTCAGACAAGTTCTCTAATATGTTCTCAGTTCATACATTAAGTTCTCATACAGACCATAGATATGTTCTCGTACAGTATGGCTCTCGTACTGTACTTAAGTTACAGACACATTCACGATTAGATACGTTCACAATTCAGACATGTTCTCGTACAGTATGGCTCTCGTACTGTACTTTAGTAACAAATATATTTGCATACAGTATTGCTCCGTACTGTATTCCAGCAAAATATATATTTTAGTTCGATATATTCGCATACAGTACTGCTCCCGTACTGTATTTCAGCGAAATATATATTAGTTTGACATGTTCTCACACAAAATTGTTCTCACACAGAATTGTTTATAGTCCACACAAGGTTATTAGAAAAACATAATTCACACAACACCCAAATAGTACATTACACAGATCGATACACAAAACACCCATTTTATTACATCACTATTGTTTTAATATGTACAGACTACTGAAACGACACAAGACACTACAATCAACAAAAGATAAGAACAGAAAAGAACTCCACTATCTACACCCTGATGCTCTGAAATTTCAAACTGATCTTCTGTACATACTCATCGCATAAAGTATGATAAGAAGGAAAGTATCATGGCCACTATCGCCATGACTACTGCCAGGATCATCATCCTGGTCTCGGTACTCATCACTCCAAACCATGCCAAATACCCTATCACTCTCTCTCTCACCCAACTCCATCCCTCAGTCATCCATGCCACTTGCCGCCAAAATGCAGCAAGCATAATCTGTCCCCATGACATCCTCAGTCTATCATCCATCGCGGTTCTCCAGGCTCGAGTATCGGTGTCCAACGCCTTCACTTGATCCATCAGGGTCAAGTGAGAAGTGAGGATATCTAATATGGTCCTACGTGTATCCTCAACCATAGCCTGACACTGCTGTAGACTCTGCTGTGTCCCCTGCAAGTTCTGAGTAACTTGCTGCAACTGTGCTCTCAGCTCTGCCTGATGGGAGGATTCTCCCATCTCGTGTCTGGCATGAAACTCGTCCCTGGGAGCCAGCTGCTTCCGGGGAGGTAATCCTGTGGTCTTGCGGGCTTGACCCCGCATACGTCGCAACCCGTCCCAAACGGGTACCCTAGGAGGTGATATAATCTGGATCCGATCCGCAACGGGATCAACCGGAGGTAAGTGAGGTGGACTAGATATAATAGGGTGTGCTGGTGGTGGTGGTGTAACTGGTCTAGTCTCCAATGGTGAATGTGGTAATGCTGGTTGTGCCTGTGGCACTACAGATGGAGCTCGTGAGGCTGCAGTCGATGCCTCTGAAGAATCTGAATCCGGTGCTGAGCTAGAGCTCGGAGTACCATCCCTCATATCATGAGGAGCTAGCTGATACTGTTCGCCTCGATCTGCCATCGCTGTACAATAGAAATCTCTAATCAGTATCATGAAAGAAATATATTGAATAATAAAATTCAACATACACATGATATGAGACGTCCTCCTATCTTAACTCAATTATTCGTCATTACTATTGTTAGTGTTTTGCTTGAATTAAATCAAACTAGAATGCACACGTGTTACAAATTTCAGTTATGCTGGCCACTCATAACTGGAATTTGTACCACCTGATTGTCCTGGCTTAATTCAAAACAAGTTTTGTTCAATATTAATGTTCGGTGCTCTCTGTGTAACTATACGAGCCTATGGTTATAGTCTAGGTCTCTAAGTCAACCTAATTCTCTATAACCTGTGGCTCTGATACCACCCTGTCACACCCCCACCCCTCGTCACCTTGTGTCTGGTCTGACGTCACTGAATCGGTTGCGGAAGCATAGTGGTGATGTCTCCGAGGTGAGGGGTGACTTACTTGAACCAATATCATAAGCACACAGATTAACTTAAAGTAATTACATTACCAGGGTGTCGCAATCATAACCACATTACAACTATATTTATTTAATTACAATACTAGTTATTAAAGTGCAAATAACTCAAAAGTGCATCCTCACCCGGTGGTCACTGTCTTCCTGCAAAAAGATTTAATTTGAAACGTCAGCACAAAGCTGGTGAGATCGACAGTTCAATTTAAAACAATATGATATGACAAGCACGTTCTCAAAAGTTCAGTTCTGGATAACCATGGGACCTGTATCTAGTTCCTTTCGGACGTCTAGTCTGTCTCAAGATATTACCCGTCGGTACATATCTTAGTGCCTCATTATCTTAATGTCTATCACACCATTAAGAAGTTCGGGAAACAGATAACAAACATTCACACAAGGGGAGATGCAATCCTCCCAGCGAATGGGGTGTCAACCAATAGTACTATCAATGTTTTCTGCTCGGCCACACATGGGTTCACTAGATACAGTTCAAAAATGAGGACTTTCAGTGTCATGATAGAGTTCAGTCTACAGGCCAAAATCCCATGAAATCCCACAAAAGTCACAACAATCACATGAAATCACACAGATATCAGTGACACATATCATATGTTTATTAAAAGTTCAACAATGTTCCCCGATGTTTATAAAAGATTAAAAATAAAAGGGGTTGTACGAAACTCACCTGATAGTATAAGGGCAGCAGAATATCTCAAAACTGATAATAGAGAAGTGATTCTGCATTTATTTATATTTAATAAGTTATTTATGTTCGAGTTTACTGATTAGATCCTTTTGAACGTTCAATGTCAAAGACATTGCTTAGTAAATCATCAACTCGATATTAATTATATAATTAATTAATTTAAGGTTATATCATACAATGTATGATAATGTAGGAACCTACATTGCATTAGATTCCTAACGTAAAGTTGATGACACTCTTGATTAATCAGAATAATCTCTGATTAACCAGATAGTTAATGTTGTTGATTATGATACTGTAACAGTTTCTAGATAATTTAATGGCTTAGGAATGATCAATCCTTGTTATTGATTACCCAAATATCATGAGATATCACAATGTAGTATCATAATAGGTATATTAACCATGTTTAACATACTAATCTGACTGTTATCATAAACATCAGATAATCGTTCCAATGAGTATGTTAATGATTATGATTAGTTTGAAACACTTGGATTTAACCTTTGCATTTCAAAGATTAATCAAACTAATCACCTACATTGTCATAATCAAATGGGTTTAACCATTATAATCATAGGTATGATTTCATGCAAACCGGGCATCACAACGGATCAAAACAAGAATTTAACCGTTAGAACTTCGTGTTCTTCTTTTATAATCAATCCTAGCCATCATCTAGGCAATAATCAACAATCCTAACTATCTCATTACGTTCAAAATCAAGATCTAATCAATCAAAATCCAACTAGAAGGTTTAAACGGATCATTACCTAATCAGACGGATTTCTGATTTTAAAACCACGATCAGAACTTGTTAAGATGATTCCTGGTACGATCCTTGCGTTCAAAAGCCTTGAAAATGAAGATCAGATGGTATATGTGTGTGTGTTTTCGTCTGGGTTGCGTCCAAGTTCGAGAAGAAGAATAAAAATTTTTCTTGCATGAAATCTGATGAAGTAGATCAGATTTCTGCACCGCCACATCCGTCGCGTACCGCGACCAGATGCCCAAGAAGGCTTCGCGTACCGCGAAGAAATCCGGAGATCTCAGATTTCTTTCGTGCATCGCGTACCGCGGAAAACTTCCAAGCCCACCTCCGCGTATCGCGATGGGTCCAGTCGAGCAACACTTAGAAATTTTTCTTCATTTTACGATTCCGGGCAATCCAGGACTCCGTTTTGAACACGGTTTTCGCCCACGTTCATAATTTCTCACCTACTATTATTCTGTAACAATTACAAGTATTAAAACAACATGGGTTTCTAGAATGATCAAATGTACTCACGTCATTGATGACGTAAATTCTCGTTTGCAACTGTCACAAATTTGTAATAAGCAACGACACTATTCCAAATATTGCAATTTGCCTGCCCGTCAACAAAAGGAAAAAAACATAAAAGAACGACGCATATATATTAGGTGTCGAAAGATTGTTTGAAGATGTACTTCCCCTTGATCATATCTCTAAAAGGCACTTTATGATAAATTTAGGATTATAAATAAAATTTTACTTTAACCTTTTTAATTAAGTCTTTATAATCACAAGCTAGAATTGTATCACTGCTAACCCAGCCTTCTTGGGTTTCAGAATAAGAAAAACCGGCACCAGCAGGCATGTCCACGAATATCATATTAGCTATCTATAAAATTACCCGAAATTATTTGTCAAAATCAAATTAAACCTCGAACCATTAGATTTGAATTATAGAGTTTTCTCAATTATAGTAAGTTATTATATGATCACTTCCTTATATATAAGAAAGGTAATCATTACAATGAATCGTAATAATGTCTAAATAATTATATTTAAATAATAATAATTATTAAATAATAATAACAATTAAATATTTGTTTATTTTATGTTTGTATTTTTTGATATTATATTTTATCGCTGCAAGCATCTTTTTTATTATTTTAATTTTATGGTTTTTAATATGATATGCTTATATTTGGGATCTTATTACTTGGGAGAGACTTGTTTTTAAGACGGTTTGATTTATTGTTTCGGACCGATTAAGAGTCGTTGTGACTAGTTTTTTTTGGTCTACATGTTGTGACTGCTTTTGTGAACGAATATCTATATCAGCTGATCATTATGACTTAGTGTTTTTTAATAAAATTTTAATTGGATACATATTTTGCTTTTCTTCCATTTAAGCGAGGTAACCGTTGTCACACGCGGTGTAAACTCGTAATAATAAAAACATAAAATGATCTTTAAGGTGTTACAAGCTTGAGGTTTCCATATTTTCAAACTATTAAATATATACTTTATAATAAAAAAATTAATAATTCTTCACATGTCATCTTCTGGTTAGACGAAATGCCATTTGACATTAAATGATTGGACAAATAACAAATGATGATATTTTCCACGACTATACTAATCCTTAATATATTAAAAAATAAATTTTATTCAATAAATATAATTAAGTCAAATTTTTAATTTAAAAAAATGACATTTATTTTTCATTAAATATTAGTGAAATTCAACTATATCACATTTTCATCTTCGATTAGTAATTTTGAATTCAAAAAGTTTTCAAATTAAATAATCAAGATACACAATCTCAAACTTTTAAATTCCAACTAAAAAAACAAAGAACAATGATATTAATTATATTTTATGAATAGTTTTTAGCTTTTATGATTATTATACCTATGATCATTTATACTTTTATTAATTGTGATTGCTAAAATAGTTGTTTTCATAATTCTATTCTTATTATTGTATTTACATAATTAAAAAAAAATTTATATTTTTGTTAACTATACTTTTTACTTAAAAATTATAATCAATACACTTTTAATGAAAATATACACACTTATGACTAATTATTTACAAAGGAATATTTGTTGTCTGTTTTACCAGTATTTTGAAACTTATATTATTTTTTAACATTACAATTTTTTTCGTCAATACAAAATATTAATTTATAAAATGAATTTCTCTTTTTTATGTGTAATATTTTAGTTTATTATTTAATGAAGTAAACACCTCATCCTATATACATTTAATAAAGAATACATATATATAGATTGAAAGCATGTTTCAACATACTTATCGATTGCCAACAATTATATATTTATATTATGTTATAAAAATATACAATATGTTACTTTGCGTCTTTCTAACCTATGTGCATCACATTTGCCACATATTGTCTTTCTAGGCTCAACATAACAAACTTAACAAACATAAAAATTAACTTCATTTAATACAATAAAGTCAAACTTTCAAATTTTAAAGAAACTAGTATTCATTTTTTAATGTTAATGAAAGTTCAATCGTTTCAAAATTTTTCATTTCTAGTAATTAATTTCAAAAATTCAAAATTTTTAAATCTCATTTATATTGTTTAAAGAAGTGTTTAAATATTTATAAAATGTAATTTTATTTTCTTTTTTAAAAATATAAATAATTTATGTTATTTGTTTATCTATTTTTTATTAGTGATTTGTTTGTGATGTTTATATTTTATACAACTTGTTGGATCGGGTTATGTAATCTACACAACACTTTATGTAATCTACACAACACTTTCACAAGGTATCATCTATTAAGTTGATAGATGCAGAAATTTTATCAACCTGATTTACAAAACAAATTGAAACAAATACACAAGAAGAGCTTAAAATCAAGGTTAAAGTATATTGCTTTCAACTTCGAGAAATACACAACTCTTAGCTTAAGCACAAGCGCACCTTTGCTAAGTTACAAATGAACGTATTTATACTAAAACCTACAGCTGTATCCTCGTAGAGATACAAGGCTGGACAAAATACTAGAAAACAAACTAATGCTAAAACTAGTATACTGTTATGGCTTGACAGACCAAGCCATATTAATACAATTAATACAAAAGACTTCATTGACTTTTACAATATATGCCTAAACTACAAAACACATTAAATTTAAGGTATCTCTGTAGGTTTAACAGATCTTCTTTGTTGCTGACTATCATTCGAATGTCTTCTGTGTTGGTCAGAAAGCAGCTTTGATTATTTCTTTAAGTGTCTTAGATCTTGTCAGAGAAAATTCTTCAGAAGTTCTTTGTAATCGGAAGCTGCTGAGCATTTGTTCGAAAGCAATTGTATTCATAAGACTTTATCTTCCTTGGAGAGTGCTTGAAGAACAAGGTTATCTTCCGAAGTTACTTAGTCTTCTGAGGATCTTAAGTTCCTTCCGATAACTACTTGCTTCCGGAAGATAACTTTGTTCTTCCGACACCTGTTTTGGACTTCTGGGATGGAGCTAAGGACTTTGAATATTTTGGAGAGCATTAGCCCTTATGATCTTACACAACTTTGTGTAATAAAAAAGATCAATAAACTAATTATATTATATGTGTATTAATACTTTCAAACACATACTTTTTCATGGTTGAACATATAATATGATGTTAAGTAATTCTTATACTGCTATATCAATAACATCATATTTTTATCTTAAAATTATATATAAGTAAATATCATGAATGTATGCTCTGACTGATTTAATGTGATATACAAATATTAACCCCATAAATATATTTCTAGTATTATTTTATAGGGAACTTCTTTGTCTTTTGTGTAATTACAGTTTTTGATCGAAAATCCAAAGTTTTTGAAGAATCCATTATATATATCAGGAATTTCCTACAACGGCGTTATTGTTCCAAAAGTCATTCAAGAATTATATGAAGGTAACTAATTAATATTCTCTTCTTCGCATTCCCAAAAAAAAAAAGAAAAAAAAAGCTTTTCTTTACCATAATTTAGCGTTGGAAATAAATAACATCAATTTATATCAATTATAGGTTATGAACGTGGAGACCTACCGGCCGTCAACATTCAAGTAAATCATTAAATCATTAAACTGTTATATATTATTAGTTATTACCAAAATTTCACTTTTCTATCTTACGCATTAATTTATATGCTTCTATAAACAACTCCCACACAATCACATGTTTACTATGTGTATCATGTAATTTTCACACTCAATTCCCATATGTCAACTATCTTTTATACATCTTGTATAGCCATATATACGAGCTAGACGTATATGAAACCTAATCATTAATTGTTAGAATTGTTAGTGTCAATAATTGATTTCTTATAATATAGGCCTATACAAGTGGATTGTATACAAGGTCAATCAGTGTTGAATCAATGACTGTTATAAGGGGTTATCATACAAGCATATATGAGATATATAGTATCGGTGATATGCTAATTTTAAAAGATAGATGTGCAAATAACCATACCCTTGCTCATAGCATAACTATAAAAGTTTGACATGACTTCTTCAATAGGATACCACAATATACACGGAAAACCATTTGTATATAATTTCATTTGTTTAATTGTATATACGAAAACTTTAAAAAGTTTGGTCTTGAAAATTTTGATTTGAGATAATAAAATAGGAAAGAAAATGAATTAATCTTCATTTCATTGTTATATATGGTTAATTACTATATAAGAATGAAACAAATTATTTATTTCATGTTGTTTGAAAGCCATGAAAATACAAAATGATGTAATACAATTCGAGAAAACATACTTTTTTTCTTTAAATATAGAAATTTACCAATTATTAAAAGTTAAAAAAAATTATAAGGTTAGAAATGAAATATATTTAACAAATAAATGTTTAGATCAAGAGTCAGATCATGGATCGACATGAGATATGGCACAGGTCGATTAGTGTATCGGGCCATGATGAAACTAATAAACTATACAAAATTCTCTGGATGGTTTCATTTCATTGAGCAAACAATCTTTACGTTTGTTATTTTTACTTTTGTTAATTTTTGACCAAGTTATTTAATCTTCTTTCATTACCTTGTGTCAAACATCCTCTTAATGTTCTTAAACTTGAACACAGGGTTACATTCTTTGTAGTCCTCTAACCAATAAGTTCATGGATTTCAATTCAAGACTTGAATATGCTCATCGCATGACACTTATATCAGACGATGTTTACTAGGTGATATGATCATACAACTTTACTTATATGAAAAGGTTGAATTAGATTGTTGAGTTATATGTGAGGTTGAATTGGATTGTTGAGTTATATGTGTGACAATTTGTTTTGTAGTCAGCCATAAACAATTGTAATGGTAATTATGTGGACATTATGAGGGCCAATTCTGCTTGTACAAAGAGTCTTCAAAGTTATGAAGAGGTGAGTACTATAAACACTAGTTATCAAAATCAATGAATTTCGTGAACATGATACAATGCTGGAAAATTCAACGTGCAGTGCACAAGCCGTATCAATTTTTCAAACATTCTGGATCCATATTCTGATGATGAAGACAACTCTAATGTAATCTCCCTCACTTTCTCTTTTCTCTCTGTTTATACACACACATTTGCAACGCACATATATGAATGTATGCAACACATATACTTTTTTAAAATTAATATATTATTTTATTAATTAAAATCTAAAATTATAAGGAAGTTAAATTATATTTCATATCAAAAAAATCATTTTATAATTTATAAATTTTCATTGAAAACTATTTATTAATTTTTTTATTCAACCCCCTCTTTTTCCGTCCGTAGTATTAATTTTTCGACCGAAATGTTATTTTCACTTAAAAATAGTTGTTATGTTCCCTCACTTAAAAGAAAGAAACAAGTGCTTAGGCTTCTCCCTCAAGCCCCCTGAACAAAAAAGCCCACTAAACACTTGGAAGATAATATTTGAAGGTATACCTACAATATTAAAGTTCCTTCCAAGGAAGGATCCTCATTAGGATTTAGCCATCCTCTTAGGACACTAGAAACAGTCTCCAAGCCCATTTTTTTGTTTCTATTCCCCATAACGCTTGTGAAGGGAAACTAGCGAAATATGACATCCTCACATTCCTCACAACCACAACTTAAACTATTTATGCAACATTGATTAAGCATGGTGTGCCTTCACAGATCCCCGGATCTAAAATCTAGGAGACAAGCCTTAGGAATTTTGAAAGGCTAATGTGGAAGAGGCAAGAACCACTATTGGCTCATCAATAGCTTATGAGGTCATTGATAACATCTCTGGGACCCTAACCATTAAAATTTTGGGTAAAATAAATACTCCAATAAATCTCTTGTTCCAAATGAAACCCAAGATCTAAGAAAGTTGTATGGCAGGGCCTAATGCACCATATGATTTCAAAGATTCCACCTTGGTGGATGAGGTGGTCTACCACACAAACAATTCAAAGAATTGAATTAATGATGATTTGCTCAATTCTTTAGTCTCAAGTTAACGATTTAGAAGTTGAAATTGAAAGACTCTAGACACATGTTGCAACCCAAGATGTAATTATTCAAGAATTGTGCGCAGTTTAGTTCTGTTGCATATATGGTGGAAGTTGCAACTTAGACCTTACATCCCACAATCTCCCTAACCTATGTTGCAAGCATATCTTCTCTTAAAGTTGATTCTACTAAAACAAGGGAGATACTTTTGGATCCCTCAATAAATGTGAAGGGCTTGATATTCAAGATAAACACTTTGATGCAATTTTGTCTCCTTTGTCTCTTGATGAGGAGACATAGCAAAACCTCACTTGAATTTCAACACAAATAGTAGTTTTTATGGATGATAAAATTTATTTGGAAGTGAACTAAGGTTTTGTGAAAGCCATAGATTCATTGGATAGACCAATTTCACATTATAAGACTAGAGTTTCTATTGAATTAGATGTTTCTCTAGAAGAAGTTGTTTCTTTGGATGAAACAAGACCAAGTACAATCATTTTTTCACAATATACTTTAGCTAAGAGTAATTGTTTCACTAGGGAATATGGATTGGTTGATAGAGTGTTAATCAGGGTTGAAAATTTCCTATCTGCACCTTTTTATTTCTTTCTTGAGGATGATGTTTCCTTTTATGGAAATTTTTCTAGATTTAACCATATGGTGACATGTGTCACTAATTAATTTTAAATACAAAAGGGCATTCAAGTCTTTTGTCGTAATTACAAACATCAGATTTAATATAAGAGAGACAAGTGCCACACTCATAAAAAATTATCTATTTTCATATTTTTGAATTAAAGTTCCCCCTTTATTTTTATACACAACATTTTCACCTAGGTATTCCACCATGTTAAAGTTGTGTCCTATAGAAAACAATAAGCAAAAGATACCTTATTTGAAGATTAATATCACCCAGGTGTTCGTTTACCAAACCTGACATGATGTCGCCCTATTACCAGTCATACAATTATGAATAATGTACTGGCCTCACTCACCGGCGGTTTGTCAAACCTATGGTACCACTACGCGATCGTCGGTTTAGTCTCAACTAAATGAATGGTAAACAAAAAATTAAGGGACTTAGGACTGGACATGAATACATGAACACATAAATACAGTGATATAATACAAACAGACTTAATAGTAATCGGTCATTGTTATGTGTTATCCCATTGTCATTGTCTCATTCTCATCTGTTCTTAATGTTATGTGTTCTCAATGCCTTTAACAAAGTGTTATAAGAGCTTTTCCTATTACACTATGTTTGTATATTTGGTGAATGATATCATCATGAAATTATATTATCATGATTTTCATTCTTGTTATCTCTTGTGATTGTCTCAATGTCATCTCAATGTCATCACAATGTTGTAAACACAGTGTTATAAGATCAAAATCTTAATACATTATGTGATTCCAATGATTTGATGATATCATGAAGTCGTGTTATCATAATATCATCCTTGATGTGTCATAAATGTCATTTCTCACACAAGCACACATATTGATATGATAATAAAGATAAAACCTTTATTATCTAGATGGCATGATAATTCAAATAATGTACTAAAACTTTTAATAAATAAAACAGTCAACATGTTTCTCAGCCCCGCATTTAAAATCAAAAGATTAGAAAAGGGGCAATGAACTCACCTTATAATTGTAGTGGTTGACTAAGAAATCAAGAAATGCACACGCTCGTTGTTGTTGTGATGATGTTGTATTCAAAGCCCATTGTTGGATTTAATGTTGTTTGCAACTTATAAGTATAAGTTATTATTCCGTATGTTAACCATAAAGTTAGTTAACCTTTATAAGTCTTTGTTGTTTAATAACACTTAACCATTTAGGTTAAACTTAGTACAGTATGCCACATGTTATTTATATCTTTCAAGCTTATTATTAAACTTTAACATATTGTAAGGGTTTTGAGATAATAATATTTTCTAAGTATACGCTTAAGTTTTTTTTAAGTTAAACCATGGATATCATCTTTATATTAAACTATTCTTGTTATTATTATTAAGGTATGCTAGTATAATGGGTTCTATTGTAAAAACTTAATCATTTTATATGTTATAAAAATAGCTCAGGCAAATGGTATATCAACTTAATTAAAGTTAATTCACCAACTTTGTGGTAAAATTGGTTAACTCACTTTATATGTAAACCCTATTGTTATTTTGATCAAAATATGATTTAGTTATAATCCTTTGACATGTTTCAAACCATGGTTTATGATTAAAACACTTTTTTTTATGGTTCATACATGTTTGAAAGTGGTTTTAGTTAGCATCGATGGATACCAAAAGATAGCGTCGATGGCTACACCACGAGGTAACCCTAATTGGCTTCCACTCGACCCTACCTTGCTTCCATCGAACTTATAGATTCAATTGTTAACCAATTTGGCTGATTTTGAGTTATGTTACTTGGATGACATGTGGCAGTAGTATTGGCAAGATCTAGGTTAGTATAGACAACATGGTGAACGCCTAGACTTAGAAAACTCAGATGCAAGGCTGTCGACATTAACAGTGTCGACAATCACCTAGTATCGATGCCTCCTCGTCGACTTTGATAATGTCTATAGACCCTTGAGACCCAGCTCCTTGGAAGTCGCTGAACTTGTCAAGTTCGATGGGTATCCATCGATACTAGACTTGTAGAGATTGTTAGTGTCGATGAACCTTGTTCATCCCTAGCTGGTCATTGATCCTAAGTTGCCTCCGATACATCCGCCGATATTGTTAGGATCTTATGTCAATACTACTCCACTTGACCCAGATGATCAATACAGTTGTATCCAAGCATGGTAACCTTAATTTCAAGTCTTTCTTATGTGATTTCGTGGGTCAAATTGAACTGAAACCTCAGCCCCTCGTTCGGTGAAGAAAACCCTGAAAAACCGATTGTTTGAGCTCCTATTACCTTCATTTTAGATGATTTCAAGGCCGATCCTCTGTACTTTCGTGTGAGGAATGTCGAGAGCTTCGTTTTGATACCACGTACGAGAAATTTGGTGAAGATTTGAGGCTTGTAGCTTGATTTTTTTGTCGAAATTCTAGAGAGAGAGATTCTGGAAATGAGGAGAGAGAGAGGTATGTTTTGAGTTTAATGAGGAATTAATTCTTTCTAGGGTTTTATACCCGATCTCGTTTCGGGTTCGTTCGGTTGCTCGGTTGTACATTTACGTCACGTTTCCGTAACATAACGCAAAATTTATGATAGTTAAATAAAATAGTTCTCTTTTAACCTTTTTAAGGTGGTTATTCCTAGTAAATATTTTTATTTTCTTTTTCTTATTTTGTTGTTTCGAAATGTTTATTATTACCGTTTCATCATATCGTTTCACCTTCGGAACGTTAAACCCACACATATATTTGTGTAAATCATCACCCACACAAACACACTATCAGTCTATTATTCTTAAACAATACTGAAATGTTGTTTTGAATTGAACATTCTCACTAACGGACTCAGCTAAACTTAACTGTTTTCACATTGTTATGAATGGTTTCAAACTGTTTTCTAACTGACTTGTCGGCCATCTGATTCATGTTATTTGTGGATATCAGATCGCTTTGCCAATTGTTTTCACAACTGTTGTTTCGCATGTATTGTTGTATATTTATATCTCAATTTTCATTGAGATATATACAACTGTTATATGTTTTCATAGAATTGTTGTCACACAACTGCTTATCACATAGTATTTACACTTAATAATAATGAAAGTACACACGTCGTACGGATTGCCGGACGATCATGTACTAGTTGTCATAATTTAGGAATAAATGGGTTTGCAATTATTCAAATCAAATTTATTTAACAGATCATTTATTTCATACTTTGAAAACCTAAAAAGCATTTAGAACTAATTTCAATCTTAGTTGACATCAGGTTTGAAAAATGAGTGCAAAGTTGAGAATTTGATGATCCGAAAATGATTCATCCATATAAATTTCAACAAGTAAAAGAACAAAAACAACTTTCTTTGAAAATATGGTTTTATCAATGGTTCCTCTAACAAAATTATTATTTAAATAAAACATGGAAAGAGTGTCATATTAAGCTCTAGGTACCTGTTTGAGACCATACAAGGCCTTGTCTAATCTGTACACATAGTCAAGATGTTTAGAATCCTCAAATCAAGGAGGTTGACAATAATAGAGTTCTTCTTTGATGGTACTCTAGAGAAAAGGATTCTTTATGTCCATTTGAAAAACCTTTATTTGATGAGAAATAGAAGAAGATAGAAACAGTCTGATTGCTTCCAATCTAGCAAATGGAACAAATGTTTCATCATACTCAATTCCTTCTTCTTAAGAGTAGCCGTGAACAATTAATTTAGCTTTATTTATATTGATGAACCCTCTATCATCTGATTTATTCCTGAAAACCTATTTTGTGCCAATAGGGTATTTATTTGAATGCAATGGACAAAGAGTCAAAACATTATGTCTTTTGAACGGAAGTAGTTCTTCTTGCATATGTTCAACCCAGCTACTGCCTTTCAAAGCTTGCTGATATTTTTATGTTCTATTTGAGATAGAAAGACAACAAGGATACAAAAATTTGCAACTTGACTTCTTCTTTAAATACCTTTATTCAAATCTCAAATTATATGATCAAAAGGAGAATTTTTATTATAGGAAGTAATATCCAAAAAAGGATTTTGACTAGAGGATGAGGAGGGACTAGACTCAGATGAAGTATTAGGAGAAGAATTTGTTATATTAGGAAATGGTACTACAGAAGGAGAATAATGTTAAGTAGTAGTTGTAGACTGAGTAGTAGATGAGAAAAATGGATTTTATGTTGAAGGTGGAATGGGTGCTGAAAAATTCGAAAATTATTTAGAGAAGAAGATGAATTGAAGTCTCCTTTGTAATCTTCCTCACGGGAGGAAATTTGAAAGGTTGATGATTGAGTTGGAGCAAAAGATAGAACTTCAAGATCTAATAAATCTGAAGGTTGTGTAGGAATAGATGTAGCATTTATTTCATTGAATTTGACATTCAATGTTTCTTCTACATTCTTAGATCTAAGATTATATGCCCTATAGGCTTTGAAGAAGAAGAGTATCCAACAAAGTAACCGCAATCAACTTAGGCTACAAAATTGGATATAGAATCCTTAAACTTTAGAATAAAATAAGGACATCCAAAGACTTTGAAGAATGAAATTGAAGGTTTTGTTTTATGACAAACTTCATATGTTTTTTTTCAAATGGCTTTTGACAATGTGCACACGATTTTGCACATAACAAGTTGTATTTGTTGCCTCTTCCTAGAAAGTTAAATGCACATCAGAGTCAGCTAGCATAGTTCTAGCTGCTTCAATAAGTCTCCTATTTTTTTCAACAACATCATTTTGTTCAGGTGTTCTAGGAACGCTATATTGCCTTATGATCCCCTTGTGACAACATAACTCATCAGGATCCTAACATAAATATCAAACTATTTTTCTAAAAGTGCGATAAAGAGATTTTACTTTCTTTGCAGCTTCATCCCTGGAATGTAGGAAGTAGGCCACAATGAAGTAGCTGAAGACAAACAATTGGTTTTTATTAATCTATAGATTTTTAAGACACTTTATGTTGCTTGCCTTGAACACATAAGTCACAATGACCTTCCTTATAAAATTATATAAAATGAAGTCCTCTAAATAAAGAAAGTTTAGAAAATTTATTTAAGGTTTTTATGATTGAGATGACTTAGTCTTCTATCCCACAAATCTATTTAAGTAGAAGAAGCTTGAGCAAGAAAACAAGTAAGAGTGGAAACACTTGTGTCCTTAGACAAGTCAACAACATAAACGTTTCCACATATCTTGGAAGTAAAAAGAGAGTGATTTGAAATCAATGCATTTATTCACGAGAAAGCATTTTGTAGAAGTTTTTATTGAAAACAGAAGTGTACGACTTATCATGCACTTGGTAATAGTTTCTGACCCAACTATGTATTTTTTACCATCATTGCCAATGAAACACAACCACCATTCTTGAGTTTGAAGTGAACTACCATAAACAACTTTTGATCGACCAAAACAAGGAGGAAACGCACGAGAAGCTACGAGGAGGATCATCAAACACTAGGTAAACGTTTGATTCATAAAAGCTATGATTTTTAGAAAAAAGGAACCGATGCTTAAAGGTCATACCTTTATGCATAAAGTTCATTCCTTTTTGGTTTCCATGTGTTGATAGGGCCATAAGGAACCTAGGACTAGCTCCCCAAGACTTAGTTTTTTTTAAAAACATTTTATGAAGAAAATGAGAGTATTCGAATAGTACACGAAATGGAAGTATCCGAACCCCTTCTTGAACCTCAATATCGTGAACTAGGTTTCGCGAAATGAGGGTTCGTTAACTAGGTTTTGTGAGCTAGGGTTTGTGAACTCTATGGTTTCGAATACTTTGACATTCTGTGAACTCTATGATTTATGGGTACTTCAGGAACTTCATGGATTTCGAATACTTAGGCAATTTCGAGAACTTGTGCATATGGAGGACTAGTTAACTGAATTATGAGGACTTAGAATCAATCCTAAGTCTAATAATGAAATGTAATAATATGACGCAATGGTGCAGGTTCTTGAATCCTAGCCAAGGCGATTCAGTTTAGGGAATGTAAGAGCCATTCCATTTCCAGTGAGTTCTAGATGCCCTCTTTTATACATGTTCGATGCAAATATGTTTTGGGCTGAAGTACATGCTACTATATTGCTTTAAGATGCCATGAGATGTATCATAAGACACTATGATGATGTGCATGAATGATTGATGCATGATAAAGTGTTATGTTAACAAATGCATGATTGTATGTGATGATGAACATAAGATGACATGCTATGATAACGATTGCTTTGATGATGGTTAAATGATGATGAAGTCCAAAGCTGTTAGGGTAATGTTATGATAATAAGATGCTAGCAGGACATGCTTATGATGATAGTATGTTATGATGTTATGATGATAAGATGCTAGCATGACATGTTTACGATGATAGTATGTTATGATGTTATAATGATAAGACGCGGTATGACATGTTTACGAAGATGGTATGTTATGATGATAAGATGCTAGCATGACATGTTTATGATGATGGTATGATATGATGTTATGATGATAAGATGCTAGCACAACATGTTATGATGTACGAGGTTGCTCCCATATCCATATGGCGCAAGTATGATGGTTCTTTCCTATTTGTATGGAGTAAGTATGATGATGCTCCCATACTCATTGCGGGGTAAGTATGATGTTTCTCCCATATTCGTATGGGGTAAGTATGATGATGCTCCCATACTCGTTACGAGGTAAGTATGATGTTGCTCCCATATTGGTATGGAGTAAGTAGGAATGATGCTCCAGTACTTGTACTAGGTAAGTATGGATATGTTGAACGCTTCAGCGAATCAAATCAACGTTATGGAGCCTTATGTCGGCATAAGCCCACTGTTTACGCTCAGTAGCAGTGGTTGTATGATGATTATGTCATATGTTTGCACATAAGGAATGTATGATGATTATGTGTTATGGTTATGTAGGATGAATGTATGATGTAATTGATGCTTTAACTCAAATGACGCTTACGGTGTTTTACAAAAACTAGAACTCACCAGCGAAAATTGACTTTTTAGCATGTATGTCAGGTTGAAGGATAGGTATGAGGACATGATGGAGCCCTGGAACGAAGTTAAAATATCCGTTGGTTATGGCAGTAAGATATCTTTAAATACAGACAATTACATTTATTATGTTTCAACAAACTATGTTTAAATTTACGCTCCTTATCTATGAAAGTTTTTGGTTTAAAAACTGTGTGATGATGATGTAAACCCAACTCTGGGAGGTACCTATCCTCGGGGCGTCTCAAGTTGGTATCAGAGCTATAGTTTGAGAGATCTTGGCATCCCAAATGCCAAGACTTAAACTGAGAATGGGATTAAATGATGCAGATTGCCAACTACGGATGAATGAATGCCACGAGCTGAATGTTATGTATGAACTAAGGAGTGATGTAGTAGAAATAGATAGAAGCTAGAAAGGTAGCCAAGGGTGTACACATTGATAAGATGGGATGGGAGATGTTTAGAGCCTATAAGTAGGGTAAATGGTCAATAACACCTGATCAAGGTCATTAATGATTTACAACACTTATTCCGTGCTAAACCTATTACGTTACCGACTCATCGTTTGTTGCATCTTGTAGAAAACTAGATGGCAAGACAAAAGGGTAGACCACTAAAGCAACCACAGGAAACTGAAGAACCATATGTTGAGGAGGAAGGAAACAAACATGAAGGAGAAAACAAGACTAGTGAAAAACATGAGAATGAAGAAGAGTTCACCTGTGTTAAACCTATTCCGTTACTGAATCATCGTTTTTGTATCTTGTAGAAAACTATATGGAAAAAAAAGGGTAGACCACGAAAGCAACCACAATAACTGAAGAACCACATGTCGAGGAGGAAGAAAACGAACATGAAGGAGAAAGCGAGACTAGTGAACAACATGGGAATGAAAAAGAGTTCACACTGGAGCCTATCATGATAAAGGCCATTTCTAATGAGGTCTACAAGATCATGGTTGAGAAGATGACGACAATGATTGCTAAGGCTTTAAAATTTGCATTGAAGGACAAGTCTGAAGGAACCAAGGAAAGCTCCAAGGGAGATGAGGAAGTCTTGATCGTCCAGACAAAGAGCGGTGATTCCCAGCGTGGGAAACTGAAGGGCTGTGACTACAAGGCCATCAAATGATGCAATCCACCAACGTTCGATGGTAAGAAAGATGTAGTGGCCACCTGTCACTGGATATCGGCTATGGAGGCTGTTATCTCCTTCAGTGAATGCCGAGTAGACCAAGCTGTGAAGTTTGCAGCTCACTCTTTTCTTGAGGAGGCACTTCATTGGTGGCATACAGTCAAGCAATCAAAGAGTTATGCAGATATGGAGAAGATGAACAGGGATGATCTGAGGTAACTGGTCACCAAGCAGTTCTGCCCAAAAAATGAGCTGGACAATTTCGAGAGGAAATTTTTGGTTTTAAAGGCTTGAAACCTAAACCACAGGCTGTGCACTTCTAGATTCAACGAGATGGCGAGGTTGGTTCCTCATCTGGTCGCAACTAAGGAATAGAGGGTAAAACTGTACATGGAGGGCTTGCCTCCAAAGGTTCGGATTCATGTTAAGGAAAAAGCTCCAATAACATTTGATTCCACTGTGGATCTCAGTGGGATAGTATAATATGATGTGCTGGCTGACGAGCCAATCAAGGAGGAGTTAAAGACGAAGGTGTTCCTTAGAACCAAAAGGGGCCGAACAGATCAATGAAATTTTTTTGGCAATAAGATAAAGCAAGAGGATACGGGAAGATGCAAAAAGAGTGGCAAAAGCCACACGGGACAGTGTCTGGTAGGCACTAATTTATGTTTTTGATGCGGGAAGAAGGGACATTTTTCTGTCAATTTTCCGAACGCCACCCGATGTTTCAGTTGCAAGGGGTATGGACATCTGTCCAAGGATTGACAGAAGACGAAAGCAGGAACATCAGGGCTAGTGGAAGGAAAGAATAATGATAAGTAGAAGGCTAAGGTCCGAGCCTTCACAATGACCAAGGATGATGCTATTGAGGACCCTGACGTGGTCACGGGTACCTTTTCTATCAACAATATTACTGCATCTGTATTGTTTGGTTCTGGTTCTGGTATGAGTTTTATATCTTCTACCTTCTATGATGGGTTATGTGGGGGGGGGGTTAAGAAGATAGATTGGATATTTGATGTTGAGACATGCATTGGTAAGACACCCTATCAGGGGCCCAACCTGTCTCCAAAACACCCTATCAGGGGCCCAACCTGTCTCCAAAACACCCTATCGGTTGGCTCCCACCGAAATGAATGAAATGATTACCCAGCTACAAGAACTCCTTGATAAAGGTTTTATATGGCCAAGTGTCTCCCCTTGGGGATCACCTATGCTTTTTGTACTGAAGAAAGATGGAAGCATGAGGATGTGTATCGATTTCCAAGAACTAAACAAATTGACTGTAAAGAACATGTATCCTCTACCTAGAATTGATGGTTTGTTCGATCAATTGCAAGGTGCAAGCCAGTTCTCCAAGATAGATCTCCGATCCGGTTACCATCATTTGAAAGTACGAGAGTAGGATATTCCAAAGACTGCTTTCCAAACACGTTATGGACACTATGAGTTTTTTGTTATGTCGTCTGTATTGACGAATCCTCCTGCATCATTTATGGATTTGATGAACATGGTATGTTGACCGATGTTGGACCGATCGGTGATTGTGTTTATTGAAGATATTTTGATTTATTCAAAGCACGAGGGAGATCATGCTTTCCAGTTACGAGAAGTATTGGAGACCCAGAGGATAGAGAGACTTTATGCTAAGTTTTTCAAATGTGCCTTTTGGCTACGGGAAGTGCAGTTTCTGGGTCACGTGGTGAACCTAGAATGCATTTTCGTTGACCTTGATAAAGTAGAAACAATTATGAAATGGAGCCCTCCGAGGTCACCGACAGAAGTACACAGTTTTCTTGGTTTGGCCGGTTATTATCGAAGATTTATTCAAGACTTCTCCAAGATACCTACGCCATTGACGAACCTCATGAAGAAGGACGTGAAGTATGAATGGGGCCCAAACCAAGAAAAAGCGTTTACAATGTTGAATGAGAAACTTACCCAAGCTCCGGTTCTAGGATTTCCAGATGGAAATGATGATTTGGTTGTGTATGCTGATGCATCACGACAAGGGTTGGGACGTGCACTGATGCAAAGGGGGAAGGGTGATAGCTTATACTTCGTGCCAGCTAAATATTCATGAGGCTAACTACCTGACCCATGATCTTGATCTAGCTACAATGGTGTTTGCATTGAATACATGGAGACACTATCTGTACGGAGTCAAGAGTACCATCTATACCGACCACACGAGTTTGAAATATCTCTTCGAACAAAAAGATCTTAACTTAAGGAAGCGACGATGGCTTGAGCTACTAAGGGATTACGATTGTGATATTTTGTATCACCCGGGAAAGGCCAACATGGTGGCGGATGCCTTAAGTTGTAACGCTGAGCATCCATCCATACGGGTAAATTCATACAATTTGGTGATAACGCTAGACTTCCTTAACAAGAACAAGCAGGCATAACAAAAAGCATAAGAGCCAGACAGTGTGGGCTTTGAAATGTGTGTTTGGACAAGTGAAGAACATAGAAGACAATGATTACGGCGTAAAGGTACGATTCGGCCGATGTGGGTACCTAGAAATGGGGACATTCGATCGAGGATTTTGGATGAAGCCCACAAGTCACGTTATTCGGTGCATCTCGGTGCGATAAAGATGTATCAAGACCTGCGAAAAGATTATTGGTGGCCAGGGATGAAGTTTAATGTGATGCAGTATGTGAACAACTGCCTTACACGTGTGGAAGTCAAGGCCATACATCAGAAGCCCTACGTATATATGCAACCACTTGAAGTACAAGAATGGAAATAGGAACACATCACCATTGATTTCATCACCAAGCTACTGAGAATAGCTAAGCGACATGATACCATATGGGTGATTGTGGACCGTTTGATGAAGAGTACACACTTCCTCCCAATCAGTGAAATTCAAAAGGTTATCTGAGTTGTTTGTAAAGGAAATTGTGATTCGATCTGTAGTTCTCGTCTCCACTGTGTCGGATAGGGATACGAGGTTCACTTTCAGATTCTGGAAGTAGTTTCATGACATGATGGGAATGTCTCGCACCCCTACCTTCCCGACCTTCCCGAGGGCGCGACGTGACTGTCAGGATCTTAGTCTTTGGTCATACAGTTGCGAGACCTACATGTCTGGTTTTATACGTACCTCCAAATACTTGGAAAAAACAGTTTTATAAAATCAAAGTTGCGGAAGTGTTAATTAAATAGTTTTCAAAACACAGAGTAATATTTTTGCGGAAGCGGTTTAAGTTGTTTAGCGATACATAACATAACAAAAGATATTGTATGATCAATAGCCTAAGACACTAATGTAGATGCATGGACTTCATCCTATCATCCTAGATTCCTCGTGCGCGTGCCTTAGTTACCTGAGAAAACATGCGAGTATAAAGGGTCAACACAATGGTTGGTGAGAGCACATGTTTTATGTCAGCAATGAAAATCAATGTTTAAAGTAAGAGTTTCCAGGTCTACAATTCATTGCAATACAATATCCATTGATAGCTAGTCAATATGTGTTATATCGTATGTGGGTTCGAAACCAAAGCTAACTTGCTGCCTCCTACCATGTCCATCCAACTAGACAATGACAACTTTGTTTGGTCAATTTTGCACTGTTCCAACCTCTAGTCGAGGTGGCCATACAGCGCGCAACAGTGGGGCTTAGCAGGCACAAATAGTACTATTCAGAATTACCACGCTATGCGCCACACGCTATTAACAGTTTGAGATGTGTTTAACGAGTACTTAACAGTTTTGTGGATGAGTGCCACACATATGCATATACGCGATATTAGCATGTACAAATGTAACCAAAAAGTATGTCTGTTGTTCAAAAGCAGTTTGTATGCAATATTTTCTCCCCTAAAGGTAGAAAGTAGAAAAAGGGGGTGTGAACTCACCTGATAGAGCAGTTCTGGTTTAAGCGGTGTTCGCAATTCGCGAATGCTAGCAACCTGCTAGTGAGCACCTATAGTAATATAGGTTGTGAGTATGTGTCCTGTGGTGTGCTGTATCCCATACAACTCCAAGTGTCGCCGTGGTCAACCGAGTGTGTGTTGACTTGTGTTGACTCCACGAATCGTTGGTGATACGTTTGTTGCGTTTAGTTCATTTATGCGTCATAAATGCAAGTAAGACGCCAACGTACATCCTAGGACTCTAATCAAGATGTTTTCCCATAAGTCATGTTTCGAAACTCATAACGTTTCCGTTTCGGGGAAGTTTCTATATTTAGAAAGTTTCTATTTTTGGAAAGTATAGTTATGAAATCCCATTTCATAAAATTAATACTCCTAGTAATTTTGTAAAAATACGTTTAAACTCTTAAAACATATTGTTTGTACATAAATCACCGTTTATGGCGTTTGCCCCAAATAAAGTTTCCTAAAATAGTAAGTATCCGTTTAAAAGATCGTTTTCAAAAATAAAAGTTTCCAAATATGTTAAAAACTATTTTTATACATATTTCAATAATCACATATCACTAAAACATGTTAAATCATCAAAACCCCTCTTTTGATTTACAAAAGTTTCCATTTTTAGTAAGTTCGTCATAAAACCCTATTTTCACAAAATCGAATACCCAAAACACTTCAATATGCATTTGACAACATCTAGACATGTCTAACATGTCTAGATCAACACAAATCTATAACATGCAACATAAAAGTTTCCTTTTATGGCAAGTTCTACAAAATCAACTCTATAACCTATCAAAACTCAATCCCATCAATCCTGTGTTCTAAAATCAGTAGATCTATATCAAAAATACACAAGAACACCAACAAATTTCGTGCACAAGTCTTATCTTTTATGATAAGTTAAAGAGGACTCGAACCTCCACGCTCTTTAGGATGAGATTTTGAGTCTCGCGTGTCTACCAACTTCACAAAGCTATAAAACGCTGAGATGAAGCTGGAACAAGGACTTGGAAGCTCCAACACCTTCTGGAATGATCTCCTAGGATTTTCAAGTGATGGTGTTGATGAGGACAAGCTTCCAAGCTTCCGTCTATGCTTCAAGCCTTCCAAGAACTCCAAAAATGGTTTCCAAGCCCAACAATGGAGGTTTTCTAGTGACATGATGAGGAAATTGGTTGGTTTGCTCGAGATTTAGGTGCTCTAGCCAAAAGATCAAGATAGAAATGATTATGGTTAAGCTAGGTTGAGTGTTAAAGTGATTTTGCTGCGGCTTCCAGGCGTACTGCCTAGCGTGCCCACGCGAGGCTAGGCGTACCATCTGGATTAAAATAATCCACATGGCATCTGATTGATTTGCGCGCATCGCCCTGAGTGGAAGTGGCACTCCAGGCGTACCGCCTGGCTTGCAGAATGAGCCCAATTGGCCCAATTTTGTTGTTTAAGCTCGTTTTTTGATTGTTATACGTTTCTTACACATCCTTTAGCATCGTTTAGACTTTAATTATCATTCTGTTGTTTGTTCACTAACATTCGTGAGACTCGTGTGTGTTTCGATAATTCCTCAAATTATCTTTATTCGTTTTGTGTGTGTGTTTTACGAAATGATCGGATGTTTGATTAATCATAATCAACATGTAATGCACAATCCAATAATTCCCTGAATTATTGTTTTGCGTTTGTGTTTGTGTTTGCCAGACTTGGTTTACAAAACCAATGTAAAATGTGCGATTCGATAGTTCCTTGAATTGTCGTGTCACAGTTGTTTGTGTTTGACTCATCTAATTAAACATAATTAAATGAAATTGAAATGCTAAGTTGTAAGAGTTGCAATTTACCTGAAATTCCCGGGTGTCACATCATCCCCTTATTGAAAGAAATTTCATCCAGGAATTTGATTGTTGTTGGTAGTGTTTGCAGACAAAAATTTTCTAGTTGTCACATCATCCCCTTGTTGAAAGGAAATTTTGTCCCGAAATTTATTCGTTGTTGTCGGCGTTCGACGTTGTCTGTTTGAAGAGGTGGGGATATTTGTGCATCATCGGATCTTCACATTCCCACGTGAATTGAGGCCCGTGTTTCAAGTTCCACCAAAATCTGACAATCAGAATCTGACTCTGTTTGAGTTTCTTGACCTCACGGTCCATGATCTCTACCAACTCTTCCACGAAGTTAGCTTTTCATCCACCTGGATCTCATCCAGTGGAATCACAAGTGTCTCATCAGATAATGTCACACCCCAGGCCGGCGGGAACGGATCGGGCTTTCCCGTCGGGCGGAAGGTTCCTGGGGCGCGATATCTTGAGTGATAATCAAAAGATCAGATTGTTTACATAGCACAAGATAAATAAATGAGAAATGCTAACACATCCATGACATAGAATTACAAGATTAAATTACAATGTACTGTTTATAATTTAACCAAGTAAATCTATCCAAAAGAATCAACGTAACTATATCTTGTATATGTACAAGATATACAAAAGATAATTCATGTTCTTGTTCCCAAAAGCATGCAATACAAAATAAAGCTAGGTCTTCTAAAAGTCCACTAGCTAGATCCTTGCATGTAAGTATCTACACATGTTCATCACCTGAGAAAACATGTATTTAAACAAAGTCAACACTAGGTTGGTGAGTTCATAAGTAATTTAATGTAAAACCTTGATTCATTCACATGCACGTTCACAATGATAAATATGTTACTTGTATGTTATCTGTTTCACCTGTTCACCCAATGGCTTCTCCCTAGTTGTATGTGCAAGTGGTGTGACACCAGATCAAGCATGCTTATATATAAGGCATACGAAAGGGTCAAGCCCAGACGCCATCCCACCACATGCTCAAACAAGTTTCACACTACTTGCAATACAACTACGGATTTCCATTCTCATTCCTCATGTTTATCTCCTCTTTGATCACCTGTTTTCTCATGTATAGAATAATATAATGATAGCGTTGTAGTTATCAAACCGAAGTATTGATAACCAATATATGTGTTAAGGATATTAGATTCTCAATCTGTTCCTTGTATTATTCTATATTTGTGGGCTAACTGTTGTTTCACTCTTAAATATTAAAAGTGTTAGTTAACTGTTTGAAATGTAAACTCAATGCAACGTATAGAGACCAAAAGGAGTCCATTGTGATCCTCACATAATCAGATACAATGCACCCGATTCACCTCTATCCCGCCGTGTGATCCCAATGCCTTCATCGAAACTGTTACTAGTAATATGACATGAGAGAAAATAAATTCCTCAGTCTACTAGACAAAGGTAACGATGGATGATGTACATCTGTGTTGTTGCTGATCTCAATGTGATTAACAAAGTTGAATAAGAGCTTGTCTTATTACGTTGTGTTAATCATGATACGAATGATATTGTCATCATGAAGTTACGTTATCATGACATCATTCACTTGAACCCATATGATCACCATAACATCCTTAAGCTGTATTAAGAACAAGTTTTAATACCCTTAAGCAACGTATGGCGGTGAAGTACTCAATGCGATCATACTATCACATAGTATGTTTTTAAGGTGTGGATTAAGTGTTATAAGATATTTACTTATCACACTTGATCAATTATGATGTGGAATGATATTAAGAAGATATTTTATCTTCTAATCATTCATGTGTTGTGAAGTGTCACCATGTTTCACTGTAATAGTTCTCATTGTTTGTTTGTGTATGAATTGTCTCAATGTTTGCTCATGTAGGAATAACTAAATGTTATAAGATAAAATCTTATATCTATGTTATTCAAATGTGTTGATGATTATGAAATTACATTATCATAATCATCTGAGTTTCCTTGTTATCTCATGATCATACAAGCATGCATACAATGATAAGCGATAATAAACAGTTTAATATTATCTAAATCAAAGTATAAATAACATGTTAAGCAGAACTTTTAAATAAATAAAAGTAAACATGTTTCTCAGCCCCGAGAGTTTAAAATCAGTAAAGATTAAAGAAAAGGGGCATATGAACTCACCTTGTTATTGTAGGGTTGACTTAGCTTAAGAGAAAGAATGCACGCGCTCTTGTTGTATTTGAGTTTGTTCTCACGATCCTGTATTGATTTCACAATGTATTCATCTTATAAGTATTGGTTGTAATTTAGTTATGTGCGTGTGAATGTGTTATCCGTAGAGTTGGTTAACACCCGCGAGTCTCGACCTTAGTCTCCATTCGGCCTTGTTTCTTTCTCAAAGTCATTGAAATCATATTCATATCAAGTTTGAGTTATCACCCTTTGTTATTGATCTTGTGTCCCCTTGTATTATTATAATATTAAAAGAGTTTTAATTATTAATTTAGGTGTGAGTTAAAGGTTATCAACCTTTAAATCCTTGTAACCTAAATTGGTAATATAATTAACTCTAGTGTCATTCTAATCCAATTGTAATTACCTTGCAAGATTTCTTGTCACCTTGTATTTACTCGTGGTTATCATGATTCCATGATCTCTAATCAAATTAACCTTATGAAATTGTTTATTTGCTTTGATAAACAAGTGGGCGAATGGGTGTGTTAACCAACTTGACCACATTATTAAATTGAACTAGGTAATTGGGCCAGGTAATTGTCGTGGGCTGTTATTGGGCCCGAAGGCTCATATTCGGCCGTAACAAGAAAATGGGCCGAATAATTTGATTGGGCCGGCTTGCACATGGATTGGGCTAAATGATTTCAATTCGTGATATTGTTTAACTGGGCCGACAATTATCAACATGATTTATCCCCTTGACAGCAATTGTTCAAAAGATGGTTCGGCTGATTGATCATCACTTATATGGTTCGGCTAAAGATGTAGTCAAGGGTTCGTGAGATGATGGCATACACTCAAGGTTCGGCTGATGTCTAGGAAGGTTCGCATCTATTGAGTGGTTTCGGTGACTTAGAGGTTCGGCATAAGAGCTTGGCACAGGGTTCGGCTACCAGGCGGCACGGGGTTCGGCTCCCAGGCGGCACAGGGTTCAGCCAAATGAAACCTCACAGGTTCGTCTATGGTTCGGTCGAAGCAAAGCAACAGGTTCGTTCGTCTCTGGGTTCGGACATAGCTTCCCATGGAGGTTCGCCAGCCTTAGGGTTCGCCATGAGTTCTACGGCTCCAGGGTTTCTGCTTGTAGGTTCGGCTAGCTGAACGAGGGTTCGGCCATTTGTCACCCCACGAACCTGCACTTCGTCTTCATCATCCTCGCCATGTAACCCCTGACCCAAGTTGTTTCCACGTTCAGGATGTGCCAGCAAGGTGTTTTCGAGGATGTGTGGTTCGAAATCACAAGAGTTTAGCCGGTTACATGGTTGGGTCTAGTCAAGGACAACAAAACCCTAATCCCGCGACTTTCTGTGGATCATACCTCGATTTTGAGTGGGTAACTTTCTAGATCGGTTGTACTTTCTTGAAGAGGACGCCGAGAGCTTCGTTTAGGCGCAAGAATCACCCAAATCCGTTGAGTATTGAGCAAGATATGAGGTTTTGAAGGTTGTAAATTTTAGAGAGAGAGGGGTTGCGCGTGTGTGAGCTAGAGAGAGAGACCTGATGAAATTATGAGAGAATGGCCTCATTAGTTGTTTTTATACCCCGGGAGGGTTCGGGTTCGTTTTGGTTGCTCGGTTCATGATTTCGTCGCGTATCCGGATTTTACGCGTAATTTAAATGTAATAAATAAAGAGAAGTTATTTAATTATTTTAGATGAGTTTCAAAATTGTAAAAATGTTAAATATTTTATTTTTTTAAATTAATTTCGTTCGTGTCGTGTTTTCGTTTTCGTTTCGTCTAATCGCGTCACCATCGCGCATATTCGTTCGAATCGTCATTCGAACGAACACGACGATGTTTTTGCTTTTCGACTTTTGTTTTCTACTTTTCAGTCATCATTTCAGAACGTTAAACTCACATATATGTTTGTGTGAATCGTCACCCACGCAAACACACATGTCAATTTGTTATTCTGAAACAACACTGAATTATTGTTTTAGCTTGTATTCCCTCACTGTCGGACTCAACTAAACACCCTGATTTCATATTGTTTCCACATTGAAATGTCGGCCATCTGATTCCTGTCATCTATGGATATCAGATCGCAACCGATTTGTTTCTGTTAATTGCTTGAACACTGTTGTTTCTCATGATCTGTTGTGTTAACTGTACTTAGGTTTTCACTTAAGTACACACAACTAATGTTTCAAATGTATGTTGTACTTACAGTATTTAAGTTTACATGAAAATACGTACAACTGTTTCTTGTATTTAGAACTCTGTTAATACAAGTATTGTTTACACACATGTACGTACACATAGTTACTGTAGAAAGTACACGTACCGTACGGACTTGCCGGCCGGTCAGGTACTAGTTGTCACAGATAAAAATTTCTTCATGTTCGAGACATGAAATACGTTGTGAACTCCATCGAGTTCTGCTGGTAGGTTGAGTTGGTATGCCACCGGACAAAACCTCTTCAGGATCTCAAACGATCCGATATACCGTGGGTTATGTTTGTCTCATTTCCCAAAACGAATAACGCCTTTCCAAGGGGAAACTTTCAAAAGAGCTTTATCTCGTACCTGAAATTCTAGAGGCTTTCGGCGTTTGTAGGCATAACTCTTTTGACAATCATGAGCAGTAGCGATGCAGTTTCTGATTTGTACAATTTTCTCCGTAGTTTTGTGTACGAGTTCGGGACCGTGACCAGACTGTCGCCCACTTCTATCCAGCAGATGGGTGATCGGCATTCCCTTCCATAGAGGGCTCAAAAGGTGCTGCCTTGATGCTCGTTTGGTAGCTGTTGTTGTATGAGAACACCACCAATGGTAGGTGAGTTTCTCAGCTGTTGCTAAAGTGTACTACGCACGCTCGTAGAATGTCTTCGAGATTTTGTATCGTGCGTTCGATCTGGCCATCTGTTTGTGGGTGGTATGCTGTACTCATATCCAACCGTGTACCAAGCAATTTTGCAATGTTTTCTATAAATTCAAAGTAAATCTGGCGTCTTGATCAGAAATGAAGGAGATTGGCACTCCATGACACAAGACTATTTCCTTAACGTAGATTCTGGCTAGCTTTCCATTTTGTCATTTTCCTTGATCGCAAGGAAATGTGCTGACTTGGTCAGTTGATCCGAAATTACCTAGATTGTGTCACATCCACAAGGAGTATAGGGTAATTTGGTAATTAAGTCCATACTGATTTGTTCCCACTTCCACATGGGAATCTCATGTTGTGTGAGTAATCCATATGGTTTCTGGTACTCAACCTTGACTTTGGAACAAGTCAAGCATTTTCTCACATATGTGGCGATATCGGCTTTCATGTTTGGCCACCAATAAAGGACCTTCAGGTCAAGATACATCTTATTAGATCCAGGGTGAATGGAATACCATGACTTGTGAGCCTCTTCCATCACAAGGTCCATAAGTTTCCGTGGTGTGGAACCCAGACGCGTTCCATGAAATAGTGTAAGCCATCGGCTTTTACTTCAAGTTGTTTCTCGATTCCCCTTAGTGATTCGGCCACTAGGTTTTCTTCTTTCACTACCTCAACTTGGGCATTACGTATCCGTTCAGGGAGATTGGGATGAATGGTAAGTTTTAAGGCTCGTACCCTATTGGGTTTCGAGGCATTCTTCCGATTTAAGGCGTCAGCCACAACGTTGGCTTTCCCTGGGTGATACTTGATAGCACACTCATAGTCGTTTAGTAGTTTGAGCCAGTGACCCTGTCACATGTTCAGTTCCTTCTGCTCGAATATGTGTTGGAGACTCTAGTGATCAGTGTATACCGTACACTTTGTACTATACAGGTAGTGTCTCCAGATCTTGAGTGCAAATACAACGGCTCCAAGTTCCAAGTCGTGGGTGGTGTAGTTCTTCTCGTGGAATTTCGATTGTCAAGAAGCATATGCTATCACCTTCTCTCGCTGCATCAGTACGCAGCCGAGTCCTTGTATCGAAGCATCGCAGTATACTACGAAGTCGTCTGTTCCATCAGGAAGAGACAAGATAGGTGCACTACAGAGCTTCTGCTTGAGAAGTTAAAATGTAGCTTCTTGCTTTTCAGTCCAGATATATATTTCTTGTCTTTATGGGTTAAGGCTATAAGTGGTTGGGCTATTTTGGAAAATCCTTCTATAAATCGTCGATAATAGCCTGCCAAGCCTAAGAATTGTCACACTTCGTTTGGGGTCTTCGGTGTTTCCCAGTTCTTGGTTGCATCAATCTTGGATTTATCCACATGAATCCCTTGTTCATTAACAACATGACCCAAGAATTGGACTTCTCAAATCCAGAAGTCGCATTTGGAGAGTTTAGCATACAGCTTCTCCTATCATAAAAGTTCAAGAGCCAATTGAAGATGCTCTTTGTGTTCCTCCTGGGTTTTGAAGTAGATGAGAATATCATCTATAAAGACAATGATAAACTTATCCAGGTAGGGTTTGCACACTCTATTCATGAGATCCATGAATACTGTGGGTGCATTAGTCAGCCTAAATGGCATGACCAAAAACTCTTAATGACCATACCGAGTGCGAAAAGCTGTCTTTGGGATATCTTCTTCTTGAATTCTCAGTTGATGGTAACTCGATCATTGCAGCTAATTGAACAGATCATCAATGCGAGGTAAAGGGTAACGGTTCTTGATTGTCACTTTGTTTAATTCACGGTAGTCGATGCACATGCGGAATGTGCCATCCTTCTTATTCACGAACAACACTAGTGCTCCCCACAGTGAGAAGCTTGGTCTAATAAAACCCTTGTCCAACAACTCCTGGAGTTGATTGGACAGCTCCTGCATCTTCGAAGGTGCAAGTCGATAGGGTTCTCGTGCGATAGGTGATGCTATTGGCCTGAGGTCTATGTAGAACTCCACTTTTTGAGGTGGTGGTAGTCATGGTAGATCCTCAGGGAATACGTCGGGATAGTCGTATACGACTGAGATGTCTTCTATTTTCTTCTCCTCTCCAGAATGGTGATGTATCCCTTTTGTAAGCATTTGTGAGCTTTCATGCACGAGATGATGTTCAAAGGAGTGTCACTCATTTCGCCATTAATGTCTAGGGTTTCTCCACTTGGGAGAGGTATGCGCATAACTTTGTTGTGGAAAATGATTTCAGCTTGGTTGTCAGACAACCAATCCATGCCTACTACGACATCAAAACTTCCTAGTGTAACTGGCATAAGGTCAATGTTAAATTTGTGATTGCTAGCTCTAGGGCGCATTCTCTCAGAATGTGCTTGGTTACAATCAATTTACCATCAGCTAGCTCTACAGTGTATTCAACCTCTAAGGGTGTTGGGGTTATGGCAAGTATCTCACTAAAATCCTTAGTTATAAAACTTTTCTCAGCTCCAGTATCAAACAATACAGAATCGTAATGATCGTTTAGGAGATATGTATCTGTTGCGAGGTTGGGATCCCTTCTGGCCTCTTTTTCTCCGATCATGAAGGCTCGTCCCTTCGGACCGTTGTTTTCCCATTGTTGTTGTTGTTGTTCTTCAAGTGTGGACAGTCTTTCTTCAAGTGCCATGGTTTTCCACATTCATAGCATCCCTTTGGTTCTCCTTGTGGCTATGGCTGTGGCGGGTGTGAGGTTTTGGCCAGTAGTTCGCCCCTGCAGTCTTTAGTTGCATGTCCCATTTTTCCGCAGTGCTGGCATTGAAAGATGCCACATTGACCCTGTGCATGACGGAAATTTCACTTGTGGCATTTGGGATGTTTGCCTGCATAGCCTCCCTGGTTCTGGGTGGTTGGGATGGGTGGGGTGTTAGCTTGGGTTGATCTAAACTTACGTTGTTGTGGTTGTGGTTGTAGAGTGGAAGGTTTTTTCATGGATTGATCCCCTTTGCGCTTGTTGTCTGGGGTCTTGGCTACCGCACCACGAGGTGGTAGAAGTCCTTGTGCGACGGCTTAATCCTTGAGCATGTGGGCTAGTCGCACAGCTTGTTGTAGGGTGATGGGTCAGCGGAAAGTACCATACCTTGAATTTGAGGTCGTAGTCCCTCGATGTATTTCTCGATGTGTTTATAAGCCGGTGTTACCATCTCCGGGCACAGGTGTTCCAGCTCATACGATCGAGAAATGTATGCCTCGATCTCGCAACCAACCATCTTGTGGTTCCAGAATTCAGTCTCTAGCTTCTGCCCTTCACCGCGAGGACAGTATTCGCGGTTCAGCATCCTCTTGAACTCATCCAAAGGTAGGGTGTTGGCTGTATCGAGCCCGAGATTTTGGACGTTCGTGTTCCACCAAGTGAGGGCAGATCCCTCAAAAGTTCCCGCCGCATATTTGACTCGGTCTTCATTCCTACAGTTTCTCATTGCAAAAGCTGACTCTGCCTTCTCCATCCAGTGTAGGAGACCGATAGCACCCTCCGTACCGTTAAATGAATGGGATTTACAGTCCAAGAATGTTTTGAATGTGCAGTGAAAAGGTTGAGGTTTGTTCCTGTGATATGCAAAGAACATAATTTAGTTCAGTATCAGCAAACGCGTTGAGATGGAAACGAGTGATTATGGTGCAAGGTGAATGTGAATTGAAGTTCGTCACCTTCGTTCAGTGGTGTTGATTATGGGCAGTCTCCCGTGCAGCAAGTGCCTTTTCAACTCGCTCGTTTATGAGTGCGTTCTGCTCAGCAGGTGTCAGACTAATGTTCCCACATCCTCCCGCATTTCGTCGCCCTCCGCGTCTTCCAGCCATGATCTTCATAGTGAGAATAAGCATTAGAGTGTTTCCGAGACTTAAGATTCTATGTGCGATTGGTACGTAAAGGAAAAATGTATAAGTTTGAATAAACAAGATTTATAATAACAGATAATAGTCATAACATATAATAATTTGTACTGATTACAATTCATTTAATACCAAAACATTTAGATTCCAAACTATCCAATATAGAGACACAATTCGTCCCTACGAAGTCTATGCTAAGCTAATCGAAGGCATTATCGATCGTGGAGTCAGAGTCAACATTCCATGTTGACTCGTCTTCCTTAGTGTCAGGCTCTTCTGCGTCTGGAATGACAGCCCCGTTCTCTAGCTCTTCGATTATAGCTTCAGCGATGTCAGCTCGGTCTTCAGCCACCTGAAATAGAGCAATCAACTGAGTCATATCCTGATCAATCTTGTTGACTTTGCTACAAACATCTGAATGTCATGTGTTGGTGTATCTCAGTTCCTCTGCAAGACACTCGATTTGGTCTTTCGCCCAGGCCAGGTCCCGAGTCACTCTGGCAATAACATCTTCCTCATGATCCTCAATCGAATCCTCCACTGGATCATCTAATGATAGCGGATGTTAGTTAGGCGTCTATACGGTCACTGGTAGAGGTGATGCGGTTAGTGCTGGAGCTGTCGGCTCCTCCTCATCATGTGCAAACACATGTGGTGATGATGGTGACGCCATATCTAGAATCCGCATAATAAGTAGGCGTACAATTACGTATGAAATTAGTAAATGATCAGACATGCTATTACCGTAACTACTTACACTATGTGTGTGGGGACTAGTGGTATAGACTAAGTTCACTACATACAAACCTAATTCGCAATAACCGAAGTCTCTGATAACAATCTGTGGCACCCCGACCTTCCCGGCCTTCTCGAGGGGACGACGCGACTGTCAGGATCGCACTCTCCAGTCATATAGTTGCGAGACCTACATGTCCGGTTTCATACGAACATCCAAATACTTGGAAAAAACAGTTTTATAAAATTAGAGTTGCGGAAGTAATTGTAAATGTTCTAAATCAGTTTGAATTCATAAGTTGCGGAAGTGTTAATAAAATAGTTTTCAAAATAACACAGAGTAATAGTTTTGCGGAAGTGGTTTAAGTTGTTTAGCGATACATAACATAAAAAAAAATATTGTATGATCAATAGCCTAAGACACTAATGTAGATGCATGGACTCCATCCTAGCATCCTAGATTCCTCGTGCGCGTGCCTTAGTTACCTGAGAAAACATGCGTGTAAAAAGGGTCAACACAATGGTTGGTGAGAGCACATGTTTTATATCAGCAATAAACATCAATGTTTAAAGTAAGAGTTTGCAAGTCTACATTTCATTACAATGCAATATCCATTGATAGCTAGTCAATATGTGTTATATCATATGCGGGTTCGCAACCGAAGCTAACATGCTGCCTCACACCATGTCCATCCAACTTGACAAAGGAAACGTTGTTTGGTAAATTTTGCACTGTTCCAACCTCCAGTCGAGGTGGCCATACGGCGCGTAACAGTGGAGCTTGTCAGGCCCAACTAGTACTATTCAGAATTACCACGCTATGCGCCACACACTATTAAAGGTTCGAGATGTGTTTAATGAGGACTTATCAGTTTTGTGGATGAGTGCCACACATATTCATATACGCGATATTAGCATGTACAAATGTAACCAAAAAGTATGTTTGTTGTTCAAAAACAGTTTGTATGCAATGTTTTCTTCCCCAAAGGTAGAAAGTAGAAAAAGGGGCCATGAACTCACCTGATATAGCAGTTCCGGTTTAAGTTGTGTTCGCGATTCGCGAATGCTAGCAACCTGCTAGTGAGCACCTATAATCATATAGGTTGTGAGTATGTGTCTTGTAGTGTGTTGTATCCCATACAACTCAAAGTGTCGTTGTGCTCAACCAAGTGTGTGTTGACTCGACGAATCGTTGGTGATACGTTTGTTGCGTTTAGTTCGTTTATGTGTCATAATTGCAAGTAAGACGTCAACATTCATCATATGACTCTAATCATGATGTTTTCCCATAAGTCATGTTTCGAAACTCATAACGTTTCCGTTTCGGGGAAGTTTCTATATTTAGAATGTTTCTACTTTTCGAAAGTATAGTTATGAAATCCCATTTCATAAAATTAATACTCCTAGTAAGTTTGTAAAAATACGTTTAACTCTTAAAACATGTCGTTTGTACATAAATCACTGTTTATGGCATTTGTCCCAAATAAAGTTTCCTAAAATAGTAAGTATTCGTTTAAAAGCTCGTTTTCAAAAATCAAAGTTTCCAAATTTGTTAAAAACTATTTTTATAGATATTTCAATAATCACAAATCACTAAAACATGTTAAATCATCAAAATCCCTCTTTTGATTTACAAAAGTTTTCTATTTTTAGTAAGTTCGTCATAAAACCGTATTTTCACAAAATCGAATACCCAAATGTGTTTCTAAACACTTCAATATTAATTTGACAACATCTAGACATGTCTAACATGTCTAGATCATCAAAAATCTACAACATGCAATATAAAAGTTTCCATTTATGGCATGTTCAACAAAATCAACACAATAACCTATGTTCTAAAATCAGCAGATCTATATAAAAAAAACACAAGAAGACCAACAAATTTCGTGCACAAGAGCTACATGGAGTTACATGCGGGTGGATGTTCATGCATGTGGGTTTTCATCCCTTGCATGTATGATCTAACTATAGAAAAGCTCATAAAACTACCTCACAAAGCTATAAAACACTGAGATGAAGCTGGAACAGGGACTTGGCAGCTCCAAAACCTTCTGTGAGTGATCTCCTAGGAGGTTCAAGTGATGGTGTTGATGAGGACAAGCATTCAAGCTTCCTCATATGCTTGAAGCCTTCCAAGAGCTCCAAAAATGGCTTCCAAGCTCAACAATGGAGGTTTTCTAGTGAAATGATGAGGAAATGGGTTGGTTTGCTTGAGATTTAGGTACTCTGGCCGAAAGATTAGGATACGAATGATTATGTTTAAGCTACGTTGAGTGTTAAAGTGATTTTAGCATCTGCGGCTTCCAGGCGTACTGCCTAGCGTGCCCACGCGAGGCCAGGCGTACCGCCTGGATTAAAAAAATTCAAATGGCACCTGGTTGATCCGCGCACAACGCCCTGAGTGGAAGTGGCACTCTGGGCGTACAGCCTGGCTTGCAGAATGAGCTCAATTGGCCCAATTTTGTTGTTTAAGCTCGTCTTTTTATTTTTTTACGTTTCTTACACATCTTTTAGGATCATTTGGACTTTAATTATCATTCAATTTTTTGTTCACCAACATTCATTCGTGAGACTCGTGTCTGTTTAGATAATTCCTCAATTTATATTTATTCGTTTTGTGTTTTTGTTTTACGAAATGATCGCATGTTTGATTAATCATAATTAACATGTAATGCACAATCCCATAATTCTATGAATTATTGTTTTCCGTTTGTGTTTGTGTTTGCCACACATGGTTTCCAAAACCATTGTGCAATGTGCGATTCGATAGTTCCTTGAACTATCGTTTCGCAGTTGTTTATGTTTGACTCATCTAATTAAACATAATTAAATGAAATGCAACAAGTATGAATGTAAAATGCTAAGTTGTAAGAGTTGCAATTTACCTAAAATTTCGGGTGTCACAGAACAAGACTAAACATCAGCACCACCTATCACCCCGAGACGGATGGACAATATGAAAGTTTTATTTAAACTCTGGAGGATATGCTTATGGCTTGCATTGTCGATTTTGGAGGGAGCTGGGATGACCCCTTGCCATTGGGGGAGTTTTCTTACAATACCAACTACTACACCAGTATCGGAATGCCCCTTGTGAGGTGTTGTATGGAATACGATGTAGAACCCTAGTGTGTTGGGGTGAAGTTGGACAGAAAGAGATGGGTAACAAAGTGGCAATGATAGACATGGCAGAAAAGTTACGAGTGTTAAAGGCACGTATGAAAGCCACACAAGATCCTCAGAATTCCTACGCAGATAAGCGCTGCAGACCAATAGAGTTCAATGTTATCAATCAAGTGTTGCGGAAAGTATCACCATGGAAGGGAATCATTCGATTCTAAAAGAGAGGAAGCTGCGTCTGAGGTACATCAGACCGTTTCAGATAGAATCATGGGTAGGGAAGGTCGCGTATCGATTGGACCTACTAGAGGAGCTGAACGGGATTCATCATAGCTTTCACGTTTCACATCTTAGGAAGTTCTTAGCAGATGAGCAAGCACATGTTCCTATGGATAACATCGAGGTGGATGACCGATTGAACTGCATTGAAGAACAAATCATGATCGTGGATACCAAGGAAAAACAACTACGAAACAAACGGGTTCCACAAGTCAAAGTTCAGTGGAGGCATCGAAGAGGTTCAGACGCTACATGGGAAACAGAAGAGAAAATGAAGAGGTTGTATCCCCACTTGCTCGAAGTGTAACGATATAAGTTTCAGGATGAATCCTATTGTAAGGAGGGTAGACTTGTAACATACCAAATTTTATATACAAGTTATTTGAACTTGCCATGGAGTAAAGAATAACTAACTTGTAGGAAAAGAGATGAAAAAGAAACTAAGTAAAGATCATGAAAATGGGGTACTCGAACTCACTTCGTGAACCAATAATTCACGAAGATAGAAGTAATCGAAGTTAGACTTCGTGAACTTAGTCTATATATATGAGTGTCTTGGGAAACGTGCTCGCCTTTGGCTGGAAGCACTCTCTCTTAAGTACTCGAAGTGGACAAGTTTGTGAACTACCAGAAATGACTTTTGATCGATCAAAAAAGGAGGAAACGCAGGGGAAGCTACGGGGAGGATCATCAAACACCAGGTTAGGGTTTGATTCATAAAAGTGATGATTTTTAGACAAAAAGGAACCTATGCTTAAATGTCATACCTTTATGCAAAAAGTTCGTTCCTTTTTGGTTCCCATGCATTGATAGGGCCATAAGGAACCTACGACTAGCTCCCAAGTCTTAGATAGTTTTTCTAAGAAGATTAATAAAGAAAAGGAGAGTCTATGAATAATACACGAAATGGAAGTATCTGAACCCCTCATGAACCTCAATATCGTGAACAAGGATTCGTGAACTGAGGGTTCGTGAACTAGGTTTCGCGAGCTAGGGTTCGTGAAATCTAAGGTTTCGAATACTTTGATATTTTGTAAACTCTATGATTTTTGTATACTTGGGTACTTCGGGAACTTCATGGATTTCTAATAATTAGCCAATTTCAAGAACTTGTGCATATGGGTACTAGTTAAGTGAAATATGAAGACTTAGAATACATCCTAAGTCTAGTAATGAAATGTAATAAGATGACGCAATGGTGTAGGTTCTTGAATCCTAGCCAAGGCGATTCGGTTTAGATGCAACAGCTAATTGTTTCTTAAGTTTTCTTAAGAAATTAAGTGTAAGAACTGATGAAGGAATAACAGTTGTTAATGAATTTGAAACGACATTAGCGGTTATGTTACCATTGGATGAACTATGAGTAGTTTTGATTGTATCAGCAATTAAGTGATCAACAGTTTTAGATTGTCTTTCGGATGATTTAACAACTCATGAAGAAAATACTAAGTCAACAACAAACATTTTATTATAAGTAGAAGTAGTTGCAGAAACAAAGGTTATGAGTGTAACTGGAAAATTATCAGCCAATTTGGGAAGAAGTTTATGTAACATGGGCTCACCGACCTTGAACTTTTAGAATCATAATGAAAAAGTATTTGCATCAGACTCGGCAAAAACAACATATTCTTTTGGAAGTATAATAATTTGTAGGTGGGGCATGCTTATATCCAATTATGAATTTTACATTACAAGACAAAACCCAATTTTTTGAATTTACCTGAGTAGAGGCCAACTCAGTCTTGCAACTTTGATATTTCTTAGTTAAGAGATCATATTGTGCTTTCAAATCAATTTTTTCTGAATTGAGATTTGAAATTAACATTATTTTTCTTTCAAAGTGTAACAACCTCGAAAATTCAGGTCCAATTTGAACTTTTCTTTTTTTTTAATCGTCTAGAATATTTCATTAAGTTGCATGTCAAGTTAAAAACTCACCAAGTGTTATATGGATTGAATAACAAAACGTGTTAACGACTTTTGATCCTACATAAGACGTTAAGCTAGATCTAGTTTACTCGGCCCGAAAACCTTTATAATTTGATATCAATATTTATCAATTAGAATTTGAATAAGTTTTATATATTGAAACTCCTTCACAACAAATTTAAATTTCATTACTCAATATATGAGGAATAATTAAAAACCCATATAAAAACGTACAAAAATATAACAAATTAAAATACACAAACATATTCATAAATAAATCTATACCCACATACAAACATGAGTTAACGAGAAAATTTGTAAATTTTGGAGTTAACCGGTAAAACTTCAAACACCATACTATATCTATGTTTTATCCGGATAAAGCTAGCATAATAATCCGAACATTATCTAATGTTACTATTATTAACTAAAATTTAATTATTTTAGTAAGTTTTATTTAAATGATTTTCGATTAAAAACGCATATAAATTGAACTTACCTGGTATGAGATTTCACCACCATCACGTCCGGTTTATACCAACTTTTACCATAATTAGCCACAATAAGACAAGTGCTCAACACATGTCACCATATGGCAAGATACAATATTTGAAAGATATAGAAAATCAACCAAAAATCCAATAAAATCATGCACGGCTTTGAAAACCTACACACTACAACTTACCCATACTCCACATCTTTCTATCTCTCTCTCCCTCCATCTTGAACGGCTTTAGCCCCTCTCCACCATATTTTTGAAGCTTTCAAGTGCCCAAGAAGCTAAGAGACAAGCCTAGGTTCAAGCCATACAAGCCCAAGGTGAGTATACAAGTCGTTTAAGTCTAAAACACACTTTTCTTAATATTTTTGTGCCTAAACATCTACTCTTTCAAATCCATGGCCCAGACTTGATTTTAAACAAAAAATAAACATTATTCTATATCTCAAATTCGTGGGTTTTGAAGCCATTGTTGAAACCCCTACATGCATGCACAAAAAATGGGTTTTTAATCCAAAAAAAAAACATTCTTCAAGATTCTTACATGCAAACATCTACGCTTACTACCCATAATCAAACTTGTTTTAATAGCTCATAATCTTCATATTTAACATATAGAAGTAATGGGTTTTGAACCCATAACAAAAAAACATGCATGCAACCGAAATGAGTGTATTTCAAGTTCTAAAACCAACAATTATGTATTTATATAACTATTTCTTGTTAACCATGACCAAGAACTTGTTTTGGCAATAAAAATAAATGTTTTAAATAATAAAAGTCGTTGGTATATGTTGTAAAATAAGGACTGATGAGCAAAACCACTGAAGCCAAACCAGTGAATAAAACCGCGAATTGACCAACCGCGGATACCTTTTCTTCTTTGAGTGGAACTATTGAACTTCAGCATCGGAAGCTCAACAGCAGAAGATTTGCAAAAGAACAACCGCAGATCACCTTGGCTTCGGAAGATAATAACTGGACCTGATCCATTCAAAAGACAGCCACTGTTTCGGAAGACAATCTCTGATTAAGTAATAACAACTGTTTAATCAGCTTCTCACAAGAATCTTCTGAAAGAATAACCACTGAACCTCTAAACAACTATATAAACCTCGAAAGAACATAAGACTTTTGAAATACTAGTGATTCCGTAGTTGTTGACTTTGTATTAGTTGTACTCTTATGATGATTCAGTGTCAGTAATAGTGTTAGCTGTTTGTCTTTTTGTTTCTTTGTCTTGTAACATTGAATGCTGGGTATTTAAACCCCAACATTTCCTGAAATACTTGAATTACATTCCCCAAAAATTCCTTGTGCTACTATTCTGTTTTCTCTCTTTCTAGCAAAAACTAAACAACTAAAAGTAACTAAGTGTTAAACTTAAGAGAGAGAAATACCAAGTCTTTGACCGTGAGACTAAAGTCCTTCTTCCTGGTTGAATAGCCCCTATGAATTTCAACAATTGGTATCAGAGCCTTGTTCTTTAGTCTTGGTTCAACCATCAAGCCGAAAACTCAAAGCTCTCTTTGATATCTTGTTGTTTAGTTTTATGCTTTCTGTTTCTTTTGTTTTCAAAGATCTGCAGGTGCTTGGTTTTGAATTAAACTTTTTTCAAAACCATTCAAACAAACTACCTTGAGAACTCATATTTCATTGATTTTCACATATCGCTTATAACCTAATGGTAGAAAATTTTACTTTAGATCCCCATAAAACCGGCTCCGCTACTAAGCCACCAATATTGGTAAGGCACATGTATAATATATGAAAGAGAAGGATGTTACATTTTTATCCGGCAATCATACTGGATGTTGGAAGTCTATGATATTCGTACCACATAAACCTATGGTCTTGGACACGCAGACCAGAGAGTCTATCCCTAAGGACCCTCGGAACTATACATAAGAAGATTTCCAGAAACTAGAGTCTGATGCCAAGGCACATGCTCAATTAGCTATGGCTCTCCCAAATGAAATTTATTCTACTCTTCTTCACCATGAGTCCGCTAAGGACTTGTGGGATGCTCTAAAAGAGCAGTTCGGGGAAACCGATGATGTTGTGGCCAATACAAGGGAGATATTCGCTCAACAATATGAAACTTTCACCCAACTAAATAATGAGCAACTTATTCAGCAATTTGAAAGGCTCACTTCTCTCTTAAGTTAACTAAAACTTGCTGGTCAAGTGTAACCAAGCATCTCAGTTCTCAACCGCTTCTTAAGATCTCACCCAAACAAATGGGAAACATGTTCTATTGTTATGAGATCTTCGCCAGACTTTGGCAACCTCTCACTTACCCAATTTCATGGTAAGCTGCTCACTTTTGAGCGAGAGATTGACCAGAAAAGAAAATTAATAAAGTCTGATAAATCAAAAGAGGAGTATGTTCAAGGGAGCACTGCTCTTCTTAGTCATAACTCCGAGATTAATGGTCAGGGTTATGATGAACACATTGATATAACCACCGGCATCACTTCCTCTCCTTCTTGTGATGACCACTCTTTTATCCCTGACCAACTATGCTTTATCATGGATGATCCCATCAGATTCCAAGCGATGACTTGGAAGAGATGGATATCCTACATCAACTTGCCCTCTTAAGCATGATAACAAACAAGTTCTATAAGAGGACAGGAAGAAAGTTTCCTGATATCCATGGGAAATCAAGAATTGGTCTAAATAAGGCAAAAGTCCAATACTACAGATGTCATGGCACATGACACTTTGCCAGGGAATGCAGAAATGTTCCTAACACTAACTCCTCACCCTATGTGACATTTCCAAACACTCACTCCTCTGCAGCACCACACCTCTCATCTTCTTCACATTTTAAAAGCACAATAATAATCAAGAGACAGCTCATATTGTACAAAAATCTTCTTCTCCTAAATTACAATATGTACAAGCTGCTAATGGAAGTATGTACCAGCTTACTCCCACTCCACTACAGATTATTACACGATCTCCTACTCAAATAAACACACCAGGTCCTGCTATCCGGTCTTCATCATCAAGCCAACCAGATCTTTTCACACAAGAGTATGTAGACTGGAGCATCATGCCTGATGATGTAGACTACGCCCTCATCACTGTTGAGCCAGCAAAATTTGCTCTAATGACTGTTGGTGAGAACTCCACCGCCTCTGATCAACCAGAAACAGAATCTCCTGATGCTCAGGTATCTTCCTCTACCCTTGAAAAACTATGCACTGATGCTTGTATTGATGCATTTTCAAAAATAAAGAAAGCCAATGTATTGCTACTACAACAAAATCAAGAGCTTGAGCAACTATTGGCTAATAAAAATCTAGAAGTAGAAAATCTAATAAAAAATAAAGATAGTCAAATTTCGGTCTTAAAAACTGAAAAATCTAACTTACAAGCATTATTTGATTTGCAACATGAAAAATATTATGCATGTAGAGATGAACTGGCTCAAACTAAAGTCAGCTGTGAAAGTGGGTTGAGTCCTGCAAAGGATTCAGGATGCTTCTAAGTAAGCAAGTTCACAGCGAGGCTAAGTTTGGAATCAGGTACAACGACACTAGTCCACCAGAGGAATATGCCCTGATTGATAATAATGTGGATAAAAACGTTCTAAACCACTATCCCCCACCTTTCTTCCTGATGAAATACCAGCAATAAAGAACACACCTTCAAGGGTGTATAGTCAGGAAAATTTCCAAAGTTTGTATACCCCACTATTACAAGCCCGGAAAAACCAGAAGAAACACACCTGGAAAACGTTCATAACAATAAGTCTTCTAAACAAACTAAGATAGCTACTACTTTGAGCTCTACTCAATGTTTAGAAGGTACAACTCAACAGGAAACCTTTGTTGACTCAAAGGCCATCTTGACAAAGGAAAAAGGCCCATGGTCGACATTAAATTTCCTCCTTCTCATCCTCACCCTCCTTACCCAATAATGAAAACTAATAAGCCTTTCATCCTAAACTATTCTTCAGTATCTCCTACCTGCTTGAAATGTTTCAAGTACAATCACTCCACTGAAAATTGCAGGACAAAAACTCCTTTGGAGAAAATAAGAGAAAAGCTGAAGGCTGGAAAGTTGAAAGCTGAACAGCCTTCTTCTTCTAAAGGGAAATCCCCTAATAAAATGAGGAAGTCCAAGAAAGCTGGTAGACAAGAAGCTAACAACACAATAAGACCAAACACCCATCCTTCATTCTACTCACCCCCTCCTTTGGCTACTTTTCCCAGGATATGAATCCTTGTACACCACCTTTTTACCCCATGTTAAACCATGCTTCCTACTCTCCTGCTGCAGTGAATCCATCTTCTATGGACTCACAAATCAATATATTGCATCAAAATCAGCAACAACTGATTCAAATGATCCAGAAGTTGATGAATAATGCACAACAAAACATATAAATTCTCAAAATGTTTCTCTTGTCTTCTAAAATAAACAATTACACATATCTAACCTATTGCATTTGATCCTCTATGTGAAGAGAGCTAGCTTCTTCCAACCAAAATCACTTATGGTATGTGGACAGTGGAGGCTCTAGGCACATGACAGGATGCAGATCCATTCTAAATAACTTCATTCCAAAGAATGGAAGATTTGTTTCCTTTAGAAACAATGCAAAAGGTTGGATAGTTGGGTCTGGTTCTGTCCTTAGTGGAAAATTTCGCTTTACGGATGTCAGTTTAGTTGAAAACCTCAAGTTTAATCTCTTGAGTGTTTCTCAATTAGCAGACAACTATAATTCATTTTTCACCAAGGACAGCTGTAAAATTCTTTCTCCTGAAATAAATTCTAAAATAGAGGTCTTAATTGACTAACACACTATGCTGGTAGCTAAGAGAAGTGGTAATGTCTATATGGTAGACATGACCAGTGATTCTCAAACATCTACTCCTACATGTCTCATAGCCAAAGCATCAGCTTCTGAAACTGCCCTATGGCACAGAAGATTCAACCACCCAAATCATCAAACTCTTCGAAAGCTTTCTACCCTTTCTTTAGTAAGAGGATTACCTTCAAAAGAATTTCATTTTGAAGGACAATGTGAATCTTGCTTAAAGAGAATGCAACATAAATCATCACATAAGTCTATTGAGGAATCCAAAACAACTAACTGTCTTAGTCTGCTTCATATGGATCTATTCGGTCCTGTGAAAGTAGCTAGTTTTGCCAGAAAGAGATACTATTTAGTTGTTGTGGATGATTACTCAAGATTTTGTTGGACCTTCTTTCTCATCAGCAAAGATGAGACAGCCGATAAAATAAAAGCCCTTATCACTCAACTTGAAAGACAATTTGGTCTTCCTATCAACGTAATTACGGGTGATAATGGTACTGAATTCAAGAATCATGTTCTTGATGAGTTTTGCACCTCCAAAGGAATCGTTAGACAATACAACGTTCCTAGAACCCCTGTTCAAAATGGAGTTGTGGAAAGAAAAGAATAGGTCACTTATTGAGACTGCAAGAACCATGCTTGCACACTCAGGACTACCTTTGTCTTTCTGGGTTGAGGTAGTAAACACTGCTTGTTATGTTTTGAATAGAGTGCACATTGTGAAAAGACATAACGAGACTGCCTATGAGTTTCTTCATAAAATAAAGCCTCTCATTTCCTTTTTCATAGTGTTTGGGTGTCCAGGTTTTATTCTAAACACAAAGGAAAAGTTTGGACTCTTTGCCCCTTGCCCAAAGGAAAATACCCAATAGAAACTAGATGGGTATTTAGAAATAAAACTGATGACAGGGGCATTGTGATAAAAAATAAAGCCAGATTGGTAGTGCAAGGGTAATGCCAAGACGAAGGCATTGATTATGATGAAACATTTGCCCATGTGTCCAGACTTGAAGCGATAAGACTCTTTCTTGCATTTGCTATATCCCACAAGCTAAAGGTATTTCAGATGGATATAAAAAGTGCATTCCTATATGGAACTATAAAGTAGGAAGTTTATGTCTATCAACCACGAGGGTTTGATGATGCTCATCATCCTGATTGGGTGTATATACTAGACAAAGCTCTGTATGGTTTAAAACAAGCACCTAGAGCATAATATGATACTCTCTCTATTTCTTCTCTCAAATAAACTATCTAGGGGAACAATTGATAAGACCTTGTTCATCAAGAGGGTAGACAAGGAACTTTTGCTGGTCCAAATTTATGTTGACAACATCATTTTTAGATCCACAAAACCTTCCTTGTGTGTACAATTTTCAAAATTAATGTCTTCTAAGTTTTAAACGAGTGCTTTAAGTGAACTAAAAACATTTTTAGGACTCCAAGTCAAATAAACCACTAATGAAACTTTCATTCATTAGTCCAAATATGTAAAAAATCTTCTGAATAAATTTGAAATGACTGATTGCAAAATAATTTCTATCCCCATGGCAACTGCACCTGAAATAACTCCAAATGAAAATGGTAAACTTGTAGATCAAACTCTCTACAGGTGCATGATTGGATCTTTGATGTATCTCACCGCATCAAGGGCAGACATCATGTATGCAACATGTCTCTGTGCAAGATACCAATCTGCCCCTAAACAATCCCATTTATCATTTGTGAAGAGGATATTTAGATACCTAAAAGGTGCTCCTGTACTGTATTTGGTATCCTGCTAATCAATCTTTCAAGGTTGTTGGTTTTTCAGAAAGTGATTATCAGGATGTTCACTCACTAGGAAGTCTACTTGAAGAGGATGTCAGTTCTTTGCAAATTGCTTGGTCTCATGGCAAAGAAAAAGCAAACTTTAGTGTCAAACTCAACTGCTAAAGTTGAGTACATTGCAGCAGCTCATTGCATTGCCCAAATCATTTGGTTACAATACTACTGTTGGACTTTGGAATAACAGAACTAAAAACACCCCCTTAATAGACATTGAACCTGGCAAAAATATAATAAAAAATCTTGTCTATCACTCTAAAACCAAACATATAGAAATAAGACATCACTTTATAAGAGACTGTTTTGAAAAAGGATTGATAGTCCCAGAACATGTATATACAAGTGACCAAATAGCAGGCATATTTACCAAGCCTTTGGACTCATCAACCTTTTCTAAGTTTTTTTTTCCAAATTAGGCATGATAAATATGAGTTAATAAATTAATAAATATGGTTAAGAATACTTTTCTTAAAGCTTAAATAATTATATAAAAGGATAATTCTCAAATTATCCTAACAACGGACAAATGGAAAACCACTAATGAAACAGTTGGTTCTTTTCTTAGTGATTATCCTAAAACATGGATAGATTTCAGTGGTTATTGTAACCACTGTCTCATATCTATAATGGTTATAATCAATCCGTTGTTACATTTGAAACACTCTGTTTCTACCACATCCATGGTTTTCCCCGTGGTAACTTATCCGCGTTTAAAACCCTTTTGTGGTTAAAATCTTTTTCACTCCGTGGTTATTAAAATCTTGATAATTATGCCCGATTTGACTCTCACTAATCACTCTGCAAGATTTGACTCCTTACAATTAATAGAATTGATACTCATTAATTGTTTTCACGGCTCGAAAATATCTTCTAATTTTACTATCTTACCCTCTTTACTTCAAGTGTCCACTGACCTTCTTCTCCTTATTTATATCAGTAATTATATTCTTCCTTCCTTACACTAATTTTCTAAGAACTTCATGATCATCATTATGATCAAGAATATAACTCTTTCAAATTCAAAACTCAAAATGTTGCTTATGGCGAAGGACGCCCGCTTATCAAGCATGTCGCCTAGGTCGACGCACTTACACAGACTTTGTCTGAGCTTACTGCTCATGATGTTAGTGTGGAAAGACATCAGACCAGGCTTCATTCCTAACAAATCATTTTCTGTACATCAGGGTTTGCATGAACGTACTGATTTGTCCTTTGTCTTTCTCTCTCTTATGCTAACAGGTTTGTCCAATGGGTAAAAACCCTAAGGTAAAACTTTAAGTTTGTTATAAGAAGTGGCGGTATCCTATATTGAAACCGCACTCATCTGCAAAGGTTGTATTTTTCCTTATTTATCTCTCTAAACATAAGGCAAAAATTTGTAATCGTATTTTGTTCTTGAAACTGCTCTTCGATCGATACTGCATCCATGGCGTCTGAAGCTGTGAAACTCAAGCTAGTTCACAACCTCAGAGCCTACCTCGCCAAGTCTTCTAAATACCCCCACTATGACGAGGTCGTCGACATTCTGGTAAATTCCTTTGTTCACATTGCTCTTACTATCGACCCTCCTATTTATGAATCTGCCCTAAAGCAGTTTTGGGCAAACTCTGCCTTGGTTTCGATGGATGGCTCTGTTGAAAGCATCACATCGGTGGTTGCTGATCAACAAGTCTCCATCACCCCCTTCAAAATAAGTGTTGCCCTAAATCTGGGTGATACTGATACACCCACCACTGTTCCGCTCAAGCTTCTTCACACTGTCTTTGTTCAGTGTAATCATCAGGGAGACATGAAAAACAGAACCTTGTACAAATCATGTTTCTATCCCAAGTACAAGTTTCTGTATCACACCATTTTACAGTGTCTTTCTCAGAAGACAACTAATTGGGGAGAAATGCAATATGACATGCAATATGTCATGTATGCAATTCTTTCCAACAAAAGAGTCAATCTGTTCCAAATAATTTTTGACCACTTGGTACATCATCAAAAGAGTCCCAAATTCTTGTTGTACCATCATTTTGTGATGGCATGTTTGTTTGCTGATGTTAATAATGTTTGTCACACTGCTCCTCTTTCAAATGTCAAAAGCATTGACAAGCAAGTGTTAAACCCAATATACCATTTTTGATCATGTACTCAGCCAGGGGTCTTAGAGCATGTGTAGGAGTTACGACTGCACAGGGCCCATTTTTTTAGGGGGCTCTAAATTTTTTTAAAATTTGTGTATATTATATATATCTCAATTTATTTTACAAAAAACACATATAATTTACAATTCAATTCTTAAATATATTTAACCTAATTAAAAACTAATTACCAAAAACCAAAGTGGGTTTTTTATATATTGTTGATCAAGCAAGTGATTCACTTCAAACAAGATTTGAATAATACAAAAAATATGAAAAATTATTTGGATTTTTATTTCCTAAAAAGAGGAAGGAATTTGACGACAATGACATTAGTTCATGTTGTATTCTTCTTGAGGATACTTTGAAGTATGATGGAAGATCATATATTGATGGTTATGAGCTTAATATGGAGTTAAAGGTGTTGGATGCTTTATTACCTAGTGAGATTTTAAACCCGGTTGATGTTTTAAAATATTTGAAGCGAGTCGATTGTTTTCCGAACATCAATTGCATATGGAATCTTCTTGACTATTCACGTAACTGTAGCATCTGCAGAAAGAAGCTTTTCAAAATTGAAGTTGTTGAAGTCATACTTACGATCAATAATATCTCAAGAAAGAGTCAATGGATTGACAATGATAACTATTGAGAATGAAATACTAGATAATGTGGATCATGAAGATTTAATCAACAACTTTGCATCAAAAAAGCTAGAAAAACGTCATGTTTTATTTAGTTATTTGAAATATTGAAATGCATCATTTTGCTAAAGCAATATTGTTTATATTGATTTTACTGTTGTTTTAATTATTGTCAATTTGTGTGTGTGCACACACACATATGGGCCCATTTTTAGCATTCGCACAGGGCGCGTAATCTCTCAGAGACGGCTCTGACTCAGCTCACTAAACCCCTGGATACAACAACCCTCTTGTTACTTTTGCTTGAGCATAGATCGTTACAAAGCTACACTAAGAACGGTATATATTTCTAACAAGTTTACCTAAGTTTCTCATATATAGTTTACGCTTGTTTACCATAAATAATTGGTAAATATTAAAAACATTTAATATAACTTAAAATGAGTAAAATGATTTGTAAATAAAACATAACTTAATGCATGCAACATCTTGTACGTAAAAATGGACATAACGTGTTAAAATCTCAAAACCGATACAAACAATACATGCATGACTCCAAACGCTCCAAAAATTTAAAACATCTTATATGATGTTAAAAGGTAACATGGAAATGTTTTCTAAAGCACCCATAACATGGTTTAAACTTAAAACATTATATTACAAAACCGACGTGTTAAAGACTACTAAAATGGTTTATTTTCATGCATATTTGAATTCTGGGAATTTTGTAAGTATTTTATAATAAATAATGTATAATATCATATTTTGATGAGTTATGATGATTAAAATGACTAAAAACATATTTTACGCAAAACTAGTTACGAAATCGACTCGTTTGAGATATTAAGTTCCATAGTCTTGGACTACAACTTATTTTTGAAATATTACAGATACATATATATGTAAAAATATATAAAATGCTATTATAAAAATATTTGGAATGCTAGGCCATACGAAAGACTCTTTAAAAGCAAAACTACTTCCGTAACCGACACATGAAATGCGTAAAAACGGGTGTTCATATAAATATAAGCCAAAGATTATTTTGATAAGAATATTAGGTTTTAAATATTGTGTGTGTGTATTAAAAACATTGTTATAAACCTTATGAGCTTAAACTACTTATTAAAATGAATAAAAACGTGTTATGGGCTTTAGCCCAACAAGCATACAAGGTAAAAAAATGAGGTATTTCTAATCAAAAATATTTAAACTAAATAGTCTATTTAGAATATTTATATATTTATTTGGTTAACTTAAGATTTATAAACTTATTGTTGAGTTTAAAACGTCTTACTTTGCTCAATAGGCCCAGTAGTAGCTTACATGTTATAATGACTTAAAGCTCAATTGATAACTTATCTAGTTTATACAAGTGTTATTATTTGTATACAATAGTTCATTATTAAGAATTTAGTTACATACATACAAGATATCGAGTAAACGTTTTAACTTTCAAAAAATCTAAACTATGGCCCTAGTAAAGTATGACATTATGCATAGAGCACAATGATGCTAGCAAATAAGTCTAATCTTAGCAACAATTTTAAACATAGGTATACACCTATCCATTAAAGGCAACCACGTGGAACACTCAACTCACAACACGTTTTGCAAACCTTAACCTCAGTGAGTTTTTGTGCAAACATCTCCCTTCTTTACTATATTTTGGGATGAATTACATGCTTCTAAAACTATTTATGTGTACCAAAATTTGAGACTTATAACTTCCTGTATTGTAGTCCCATTTTGGAGCAAACCATTAACCCTAGTTGGGACCATTAATATTATAGGTAACGCTATATGAGAAACCCTCACACATAGTGGTCTCCCCAATGAGATTGGCAAATCGTTGTGGCATAATTGCTAACTATTTTTATTAGTTCATGAATGAGGAATGAATTACACAGGGATTGAATGCCTACATATGGTCTTGTTGCAAGATTATATGGGTGGTCCAGGATTGCCAGTACGACTTGAATATTGTACATGACATACAAACAAAACATTTTTATCTTTGTATATTACAAAGTCTACAAATTGTTAACTTATTAAATGTTTTTAACTGCTCGAGCTCACCAAGTTAAACTAAGAAGGACACATAGACGGGAAACTTGGGATGCCTAACATTTTGGAGTCTGTTTTAAAGACTTGTTTTATTATTTCTGTTGCCTATGGACTAGATTTAAATTTCATGTGTCTTTGTTATTACTTAGGGTTGTTCATGTCCGTTTTTGATGTTAAGACAATTATTAAGTTTCTATGTTAAGACTATCATGTACTAGTAAATGACGAAATTATCTTAGTCTCATTTATTTAAGTGTTTTACCAATCTTGGTTATGATATTTGCATAAGGTTGGTTGAGAGTTTAAAGATATGTTTGACACTTGAATCTGATTTGGTTGAACAATTATTGGTTATGATATTTGCATATACTAAGGTGGTTGACTAGTTAAGATAGCTGAAATTTTCACCTGTTGGAGTTTGAACCAACTGAATTTGAACAAGAATATGAGTTTGAACCAGATGAGCAACGAGCAATTGCTGGTTGAGTGATAGAATGGTTTGATGGGAACGTTGAGGAGGATTTGTTACTAGGAAAAGTTGCATAAGATGCAAATGGATTTGACGGTGATTTCCATTCCCTAAGAAAGTGTCCAAATCTTTGGCATTTATAACACTTTAGTTTTGCCTTATTCAAACCAACCTTAGTTTTCCCATATAGACCTAGGAATTTTCTTCTTGTTTTTTTAGAACTTGTTGGTTCAGATGCTTAGAAGAACTAGCTGAAGGAGAATATCCATCTCTTCTAAACCATCGCTAGAAATGTAATTCAAATAATCCATAACAAAACAATTATTATAAACTTGATCATAACATTCATCATCAATAACAAAGGCTTCGTGTTAACTAGAGTTGTTAAAAAATCCAGTAGTGATGTCAATATAATCATCATAGCTTCGATCAGGGAGATCAAAACTAGAGTCATGACCAATTAGGGCACTATTATCCTGAACATACTCATCAGTTTATTTAACAGATATCAGAAGTTTCTTCTTTTGATTTATTTCCCTCAAGACTATGGAATAAGTTTCCCACTTATCAAGAAATGATCTTTGAAAACTATTCAGAAAAGAGATGGTAGGTCTTCTTTGCGCGATAATTTTAATTCACTAAATAGAGAAGTAAATCGCTCAAATTATTGAGTCAGAGATACCCAATTTATTTGATAAAATGTCTCATACTGTTGTGCAAGGATTTCTCTAGTATTTGCAACAACATTATGTGACAATTGCAATTGAGAATTACGTCATCAGTGAGCATATTTGGTTGTGCTTGAAATCCATGTTGATTTAGATATTGTAATTATAAGTGGGTGTATGCATAATATATATGTGTGCACGTATACATGCATATATATGTGGAACAAATAAATCATGAAAATATGAATATAAATCATGTGCAAGCGCCAACAAATTCTTGGTTTTAGGAAAGCTTCATCAGGAAGCTATGGATTAAATATAAACTATGAAAAAAAAAATCTAGTCTTAGCTTCTCCCATACGCATCACAACCATCGCCTCTCTTCTACTACTACTCCATCGTTTTATTTACATTTTTATTGTTCTTCTTTGTCTTTCTCTGTATCCAAGAATTTCCATTTCAATTACCTTAAAATCAAGTACTCAAAACCATCACTTTGACAAAACAACACCATCGCTTATTTTTTTTGCTTGGGCTCGTGAACAAACTAAAGATTGGAACTAAGGATCTTCATCTCAAGAACTCTATCAATCAATATTGGGTATTCATCTTTCCTTTGACATTAAAACACATATATATGGTCAGAACATTTAAATATAAATAATAATAATAATAATACTTCATGATCAACAATTTATACTGGTTTTAAAATATAGAAAGTTATTTAAAAATAAAAATCTTTATTATACAATCATTTGAATATAATCCTACTAATCGGTTGAGCATCCGATTAATAAAACTTACATACGACTAATGACAGCTTGCATCGAGTTAAGATGTCATTACGAGACTAATACACTATTTTATTCGACTAATAACATTCATTTGACTAAAGGTAGACTAAATTATATAGTTAGGTGACTAAGCATGCAAATCATGTGCATCATCTGACTATTAATACCCTACAAAATTAACTAGGAACTATCATCTGATTACCATCCAATTAGAACCATGATTAGTGTGTGGTGGATGTGTTCAAAACATGAATTGCATACGTAGGCAGGAGATAGAAAAGCATGTGGGTATGTTATCATGCATGGAAGGCATGCATAAGTATGTAGGCATGCGTGAGTATGATCTATGCAACAAAAACATAACTTCATATTTCAATCATGGTTTGAGAAGTATTGTATACAGATGCATACATAAATAGATAAAATATATAATCAAAAGACTAAATTTAGATGGTATCATGTCTACACAATGAATAAATTAACTAGATAAATTAATATTTTTGAAACCCCACCTTTGACACCAAAAATCAACGACGTTAACAAACTCGATTAATCAATAACTATTAAACCATATTAATTACGAATAACTCATAGAAACTTAATCAATTGCAGAATTGGATCCAAGGATCTAAAACATCACATTTGAGCACTATTTATTGCTTTTTCAACAGCACAGGTGAGTTTCGTACAACCCCCTTTTCCCTTTAATGTTTTATAAACATCGGGGTAACTCTGCAAACTGTTTTCTGAACATATGATATGCATCATTGATATCTGTGTGATTTCATGTGACTTTTGTGGGATTTCATGGGATTTTTCCTGTAGAACTGAACTCTATCATGGAACTAAAAGTCCTCATTCTTGAACTGTATCTAGTGAACCCATGTGTGGCCGAACAGAAAACATTGATAGTACTATTGGTTGACACCCCATTCGCTGGGAGGATTGCATCTCCCCTTGTGTAAATGTTTGTTATCTGTTTCCTGAACTTCTTAATGGTATGATAGACATTAAGACAATGAGGCACTAAGATATGTACCGACGGGTAATATCTTGAGAACAGAACTTGTCGTCCGAAAGGAACTAGATACGGGTCCCATGGTTATCCGGAACTAAACTTTTGAGAACATGCTTATCATATCATATTGTTTTAAATTGAACTGTCGAACTCACCAGCTTTGTGCTGACGTTTCAAACTCAAATCTTTTTGCAGGAAGACATTGACACTCGGTGAGGCAGCACTTCAAACAGTAGTAATTAAATAAGTCAGTTGTGTAATAAACTTAGTTGTAAACTATGATACCGATTGTAATGACGGAACCCTGTATTGTATTTATTTTAAATTAATCTGTGTGCTTATGATATCGGTTCAAGTAAGTCACCCCTCACCTCGGAGACATCACCACTATGCTTCCGCAACCTTCTCAGTGTGACGTGTGACATCATCTCAGGTGACGAGAGGTGGGGGTGTGACACATTAGGTGTTCCATCGAACTATTCCTTAAGATCATCCAAAGCTCCTTAGCAGACTCAGGATGATGCAGCAGTTTAGAGTATACCTCATTTGGCAAAGCCATATGTATTTGAGCATGAGCCTTTGCATCGAGTTTAAGCTTCTCGACATCCTCTTCGATATAGTTTTTAGGATCCTTGGTTAGGTTGTGCAAATTTTAATATCAATCACCATGGTTGATGACAACCATACATAACTGAATGCCAACATCCCGAATGATTTTTTGAAAGATAATGGGCAATTTGATGTTGCCAAATATTATACTGATGACGAACATGTATAGGTGGATTTGTCGATGATATGATATTATGAGGATCTAGATTGGTGAACTTCTCAACCATGATAGCACCAATAATCATCAAACATTAAATTTGTTGAACAAACTAATACTCAAAACAATTGAATTATCAATATGAGCTCAGATGTGGTTTCCGATTCCATTGATAGATCGAAATACAAAGAACCAATCTCTGATACCAACTGTTTGGATGAGACAATGTGTGCTTCGTGTAACCAACTTGGATGAGTACTTTGGAGGGGAAGGTTTTTCAGTGGAATGACCACTGTGAGGTTTTAAGATTTTCAGCATAGTGATGATGTGGCAGAAAATTTTGGTGGAAAAGATTTTAGTGGGATGACAACTTTGGATTGGTATAATACTTTGGTGAGAATGATGGAAAAGCACTCTCATGTCTTTATCATAGATTCATAGGCAAGGCTGGCCATGAGGAGGGGCCGGGCCCGACAATATAGAGGCCTGAAATTTTTTAAAAAAATTTATGTATTATATATATAAAAAATATATAACATCAATATTTAAAAGGGTGCATGAGCAGTTGGGAGAAGGGCTAACCCGACCTCTATCCCGGTTAATGGAGAATCGGTTAATGGTTTATTCGGTTCGATTTAATTGGTTTTCAATTTCTCCCTATCCAACAACCGAACCGAATTTGAGATTTGGTTCGGTTTCGGTTAAAACGAACAAACCGATTAAATGTCAAATAAACCGGGTAAAATCAAATAAACCGAATTCCATCGAATAAACCGATTAAAAACCAAATAAACCGGTTAAAACCCGTTCTGAATAAATTGAATTCTAGCTCATACATTATTAATAAGATAATAAATTTAAATCTGAATTCAGTTTAATCGGTTAACCAAATAAACCAAATTAAAAAAAAATTGGAACGATAACCGAAATTCAAGTCGGTTTTTTCGCGGTTCCGTTTTTTCAGTTACGAATGAAGTTCGGTTTTTTCAGTTACGAATGAAGTTCGGTTTTTTCAGTTACGAATGAAGTTCGGTTTTTTCAGTTACGAATGCAGTTCAGTTTTCAGTTACTAACACGTTTCGGCTTTCGGCTTTCTTGAACACTCCTAATTTTATATTTGAATTCGCTATAGGGTCTTTTTTTCTGTTTCGTCTTAGTCACCTTAATTCTTAGAGTCGCATCTGAAAGAACCCATTTTTTTTCTCGCCCTAGACCCCAGAATATTTTTTGATTTTCGGGGCCAGCTCTATTTATAGGCAATATATGTTGTCATCTTTTGTACTATCCATGCTTACTAGTTTTATTATAATTACCTAATTATTTTATATATTCATTCAAAAAGTTTTATAACATAAATAAAGCATTAGCGTATATATTTTTTTAACCTAAAAAACCATTAAAAAATATAAAAAAATAATAATAATTCATCATCAACAGAAACTGAATCGCAACCCCATCCACCATCTTTGCACAATCCAAACTTCTACCATAAAGAGATCCGAAAACCGTCGCATCTTAACGATGATAGGGTTGACCAATATTTTCTCTTAATTCCAATGGCTGACTTCTTCTTCCTTTGATTTTTGAAGAAACCAAAAAAATGGTTTCTTATTATGGAGAATTACCACATGTGATAAGGTTGAAGAATACTCTCGAATATATAACCTTTTATACAACGAATGACTTATAGCATAATGGTTACTCTCTTCAATTCTCTATGATAGGTTTGGATTCGAACCTGAGCTCATACATATTTGTTAAGAAAATGTCAGAAGATTTACCCTGTTGTAAGGTTCTTCCTAGGGTGGGCTCACACATATGCCTCAAAACGTCAAATCCGAAGGGCTGTTGAAATCATTTCGTGGGATATATGATCATACTGCAATTAATTGGTTAATCAATCTCATTTGTAATGGTTGTCGTTGCTCCAATTCAATGAATTTTATTGTGTAATTGCAGCTGCTTCTGGTTCTTAAACAATCTGAACATTTAATTTCATTTTAAATGATATCGCACAAAACGAACAAAATGTCATTCTTTGATTTAATTTCTATATTTACATTTTTTCATCCTTTGACTTTGGCTTCTATTTTTAAAATTATCCCGCTTTACAAAAGTATTTTTAATGTTAAGACTTTTAACACGTTCGTAGTTTATCGACTCCTAGTGCATTTTACGTCAGTTTGATTGTAATTACATCACAAATGTTTACATAAATTTCAAACCTAACGCTGTGTTTCCGAGTTCATTTAACGAGAGAAAAGAAAGAAAATTGAAGGAAAGAAGAAACATTTTTGTGTTCCCAGGTTTCAATTAACGAGGAAAGAGAAAAGAAAATAACACATGTTGTATTTTCATTTCCTCTCATTTCTTTTCATGTATTTTCCTTTTTGTTCCCTCCTTTAATAAACTCGGAAACACAGCGTAAAAGATTATATAAATTTTGTGTGTTACTTGCAGGCTTATAACTCGCCTGTATGCCATCGAATATGCGCATTGTTTATATTATTTTGATCGTAATTAGTTAGTGAACGTTTATTTATATTTTTAACATAATCGAACTTTCGCCGGTTTATAAAATTCCTAATGTTACACAATCATGATCAATGCAGTTTATGTAATCGAGTGATCAGAATAAGGGAGAAGAGACAACAATTTATGGCTGCAATAACCCAACGACACACTGAGAAGACGTCAAATGGATGTTGCCCTGCCAAGATATCATACCGATCTCCATCAACCTCCGTTGGATCATTGCAATCTAACAAGAAACAAATTTCTTAGGTATTAAAAGAAAAAAATGATGAACGTCACCATTAGGTGCCCCTCACCGACCGATGCTACAGCCAATATGAGGGAGGTAAATCGCCAGATATTAAAAAGAAGGTTACAACTTTCAACAGAAGCCAACAACAAACCAAAAAAGATGGAGAAGAACAGGGAAAATTCAAATTTCATAAAACAGATAAACTTTTAAAGGATCGGTGTTCTAATGGTCACAAGAAAACAGAAAGAGGTGCTCACTAACGATGGCTGAATAAACCAATTTTTCAATAAAGCAGGCAAAACAAGTATATGGTATGACACGATTAGACATATTTAACAAAATTTTATTATGTAATTTTATACTCTTTTTTTTAATTATAAAAATTAGGAGACTATGCTTTATTATTTCTGTGTTTTTATTTTGCTAACATGGAACTATCACACTTAAATCACGAAGCCAACTGTTAAACAACTCGTTTTCATGTTTAATATTTGCATTAATCGCGTCGTCTATAATGTTAAACACCATAAGGCCTATTTTATCAACCCTACTTTTGAGCCCCAAACAAACTAAAAATTTGAGTTTTTTTTACAAAAGTAATTTTATAAACACTCATCTTTTGTATGCATGGTTTGTGACGAGTAATAATAAACTAACAAATTGACTATCAAAAGATCCATATTTATCTTTTTGATTATGTCTTTCTAACGAGGGAGGCAATCTGTAAAGACTAATAAAGGCTGATGCTCACCAAATTTCTCATTTTGTCTAAGTATAGGAACCTCTTTGAATAAAAACCTTCGGAAGGAAGAAGTGATTCTTCGGAAGCAGCATTGCTTCCGAAGGATAACTGGTTCCTGCCGAAGGTTATACAAGACAACTGCTTCCGAGGAATCCTCACATGCATTGAAGACAAAGACTTCCGAGGAATCCTCTCTTGCATTGAAGACAAAGACTTCCGAGGTTTATCCTCTGACAAAGACTGTAGCAGCTTACTCTCATAAGTACAAAAGGTACTGACACAAGACATGCTGGTCTGAGTAAAGACAAAGACAACATGTAATGAGTCAGATAAAGCGCCTTACCTCTCCCATGCTGCATTAAATGCAAAAGATCATCTGAAGCCTTGAAGATCAACAACATTAAATGTCTTTTGTATTTAATAGTCCTTTGTAAAGTCAATGTCTATTAATGTAATGATCATGACGGAGTGTCTTAGCCTGTTAAGACACTCAACATACTAGAATAAGCTTTACTTTATGTACTTGTCTAGTATACCCAACTTGTATTCCTAAGTGTATACGGTTGTAGCCTCGGCTATATAACCTCCCATTGTATATGTTGAAAAACACTTCTTTGAGAGAAATATATCCTTGAGCTTGAAATTATTCGTGTGTTCTTATTAGTGTTCAAGGATTATTACTTTGTTATTTTGAGTGCTTGTGAGATTATTCTAACAGAACATTCCGCATCTGTTAGATTGTATAAGAAATACTTGTGAAGTGTTGTTTAGATTAAGCAACCCGATCCAACAAGTGGTATCAGAGCTTTGGCTCTTGAACTTGACTGACTAATCATCATCAAGATACCAATTCTATTTCTTATAAAATCTCATCGTTTTAACACTCATATTTTCTGTGTCTATCTAAGATGGCTGCTCTAAACAAACATGATACAGAAAATGGCACTCTCAACAAGCCACCAATGTTCACACCTGAAGACTTCGATACCTGGAAAGTCAGAATGGAAGGGTTCATCAGGAACCAAGACTTCAAACTTTGGAAGTCTGTTCTTGAAGGTCCCTACATTCCGACAGTTGCTGCTGCTGGTGCTGGAGTTGCTGCAGTACCAAAAGATCCATCTATGTACTCAGACGAAGATTACAAGAAGATGGAAGTTGATTCTAAAGCTCTTTGGATCATTCAGATGTCAATACCGAACTCCATCATACATGCATTCAAGAAATGCAAGTCTGCTCAAGAACTGTGGAACTCCTTAAAGCAGATGTATGAAGGTTCAGATGATGTCAAAGAAAACAAGAAAGATATGCTGAAACAAAAATTTGAGAATTTTTGTCAACAAAACAATGAGAATATGTCATCTCAGTATTTAAGGTATGTCCAACTTGTAGATGAATTGACAACTGCAGGTGTGATTCTGGATAATCAAGATGTGCTCAGAAAATTTCTGAGATCCCTTCCAAAGGCATGGAACATATACTCGGTTACTATAAGAAGAACAGAAAACCTAAAGACTCTAACTCTGGGTGAGTTGTTTGGTATTCTCAGTGCCTATCAGATGGAACTAGATGCTCAAGAATCTAAAGTTTCCCATTTACCATCTGGTTCAGCCGCTCTTTATGCTCCCATCAACAATCCTCCATATCAAAGCTTCCAACCCATCTATCATCCTACATCCATACCCAATGTCACACTTCCTGAAACTTTAACTCCATCAAACTCACACCCAAATCATCTCTCAAACCCAACTTCACTACCAACATCTGGGCAAGAAGCTTTTATGGCTGAAGAAACCAACTACTTCCAACTGTGTCAAGAAGATTTAGATGGTATTCCTGCAGATGACTTAGAAGAAATGGACATAAATTACCAGATGGCCATGATTTCCTATCGAGCAAAGAAGTTCTATCAGAGAACTGGAAGGCAGTTTAAAAAACACAATATGAAAACTGGATTTGGTCTTGACAAGTCCAAGCTTAAATGCTTCAACTGTCAACAATTGGGCCACTTCGCCAGGGAATGCAAAACCACAGGAACTCAGCCAACACCGTCTGGGCAATCACAACAAAGACCGTCAAGCTCAATAAACAATGCAAACATTGCAGAACAAGACTTTTCAGATTGGAGTTTTCAAGCTGAAGATCCTTCCATCTCCAACAGTGCTTTGATGGCAAATGACTCATCTTCCTCAAGCAAGGTAACTGATAACATGTGCTCACCTGAATGCTTAGAAACATTAACTATTTATAAGAAAATAAATTCCCAACTCTGTAACGAACTTGAGTCTCTACAAGTTGTCAAGGCAAATTTTTTTGAGGTTGAAAGAAATTACAAAGAAAAGATTGAAGAAATGGAAAAGACTATTTCAAGTTTAAAACATGAAGATACTAACAAACAGTGTCAAATTAAAAATCTTTTAGAAAGACTAACCACTGCCAAGACTGAACTTGTAATGGCTGAGTCTTACAGAGACAAATTTCTAAGCCAAGGTGAAAAATATGAAAAACTTTTAGGGATGAGCAGCACAACTAAACTAGTGAATAAACATGGGGCTGGTTTGGGATATAACAAAGTAGAACCTCCATCTGCCTATAATTCCATAGCAGATGTTAGGTGCAAACCACCAGTTGATCTTGTGTACAATGAGGAATTGGATATACACAAGGTGGTTCAAACGGATACTCTCTCTAATCCAAGTACCTCAACATGCTCAGATGAGGATGATATTCCTATTAAATCAGTAAAAGAAAAACAAGCTTTGAAAATTAAGAAACAAAATAAGAAAACTAAGAAACATTCAACAGTTTTTATCAAAGCTAAAACCCCAGAAAATATCTCCTCAGATGAGTATGTGACTTGCCCATCTGACAAGTCAAAAAGAGGTAGGTCTATGGAGAGAAAGATCAATTCTCCAGGGAAACAAGCAAAGTCTAAGACTAACAAGTATGTTGGAACATTCAAATCATCACTCTCTGAGGATCAAAGCTCAGACTTCATTAAAAGGAATCAGCAGCAACACTCTCCCAACAGTCAAACTCTATGTCTGATGTGCGGTGAAAAGAGTCATTTTGCTGCTGATTGCTTCTATAATCCAAGAAGCAGAATTTTCTCAAAATTACAGGGAAGAGGAAGAAAGAATAGTTGGAGTCAGTCATCTACTTCTTCGAAAGAACAGAGAAGAAATTCAATCAAGAGGGTGTCGGAAGCAAGTATTTCTAATAATAGGAAGAAACAAAATAAAAGGGATTTTGAAAAGAAAGCTTCGGAAGCAATTCTGAACTTAATAAAAAAAAAATTCCTACATTTATTATGAAACCAGCTGTCATCGGAAGACCTTTTTCTGACATCCGGATTTCAAAATTAAATGTGTTTCTATATTTAATGCTGAAATCCGAAGGTATATAAAGGTCTCCCGCTCATTCAAATTCTCACAAACTGTTTTACTTTGAACGCTTCTTTTCTTTGATCTCCCAAATTGTGCCCTAAAATCACCAACTGCCATGGCTCTTCTTGCTTTCAAACCTGCTCACAACGTACCAGCGGAGTTATCAGCGGAACATGATGCTGACTTCGCCCCAATAATCTCGTTTCTTCAAAGGAGCAGGTATTTCTTTGCACTAACCGTTCAGCCCTTGGTGTATGAATCTCATCACCAACAGTTTTGGGCATCTTGTTCTATTTCTTCGTCTCCCAATGGTCGGTCTCTTGCTGCCACCATTGATGCTCATCCTATTGCTATTTCTGTGGAGACCATCTGTCGACATCTCAAACTACATGATGCCGGTGGAAAGGTCTCATTCACAAAGGATGAGGTAGCATCGACATTTCAGTCGATGGGGTACGAAGGTCCTCTCCCTTCAACAACCTATTTGAAGGGTAGAGTGTCCTACAATTACAAGTACCTCATACATTTGTTCCTACATTGTCTTTCCAATAAAACCGGTGGTTGGGATCAAATACCATCTGACTTAGCTTCGGCTATTCATGGTTTGATCTCTAACAAACTGTTTAATTTTTCTGCTTTTATTTTCAATAATTTGGTTGACAATATTTTTTCACCAAAGAAATTTTGTATGTTTCCCAGGTTTTTGCAACAGATTTTCAATGAGGAATTGGGCACTTTCTTCTCTCTAACTGGGAATACATACAAAATGCCCTTGGTCTCGTCCAAGGTTTTTGTACAACTTAAGAAGAAGGGTGCCCAGTTCTCTGGGAACTTCACTCCCCTTCTTCCCACTATGGTGTCCCATACTTCTGAAGGTGACAGCTCTGTTAACCCCACAGATGCTGAACCCACACCTTCCACTTTTGTTTCTCACCCCATCAAAATCACTTACAAACGCAAACGAAACCCTGTGCAACTCTCTACAGTTGTTCAGGCTCCTTCTACTGAACCCAAAAAGAAAAAGGTTAAAAGGACTGCTCAGGGCACAGTTCTACCTAAGGTGAAAGCCACACCCCTTGTTTGTCCACAGGTTCTTCCTTTGGAGCCTGTGGCTGCCCTTAACCAGCCTGCAAGCCCTCAGCTTATGTCACAACACATAACTGAGAATATTCAAAGGGATACACCCATAGTTGAGTCTGCTTCTCATGAAGCTACTCCCTTAGTTCAGAGACTGTCTCCCAGGTCTCCAGGTTCTTATCACCCAGATATGCCCCACTCCCATACTATTACCCCGGCTCTTGGAACTTCTGTCGTACCTGTGGAGGAACCACTCTCTCCCACTACCCAAACTTTAATGAGAGTGGTGACACAGTTACAGGCACGGTTTCCTGACCCAGAGCCTATTATATCAGAGCTTGGCCCCAGTAGTTTTGAAGGAGCCAATGCAGGTGAGGCTGCCACTACTGTTGATCTTAATCAAGATCCACAGGACAGTGGTACAGGCACTAGGACCTCACCTGCGGCAACCTATGTTGGGGAGGACTTCTTTGAGGTTCTTTTCAATGAAGGGAATCCAGGGTGCCAAGAAACCACATCTGGTGGTGGAGGTGCAGGAGCTCGGCTCAGTACTCCATCGCCCCATGACTCTACTCCGGTAGAAGAGGGCACAACCACACAGGAATTGATGGCTACAATAACTTCCCTCCAAGCCAGGGTAGCTCAGTTAGAAGCTGAGGTGGCTACCCTGCGGCTTGAGATCCAGACCAAAGAAGCAACCATTCTGGATCTCAGGAGGCGTCCACCGGTTATTCTACATCCTTTTCATCCTGATCCTGCTACTTCCACTTTCACCTCCCTTGATGCTACCAAAAAGGGGGAGAATGTACCAACTGCAGGGTCAGGATCAGAAGCAAGAAAAGAGGAAGGTGCACAGGAAGTTACTCCATCCATAGTCACTTTGACTGCTGAATGGGATGACTTCCTGGGTACTTATTTTCAAGATTCTTCTTCTACTTCCTCTTCTTCTTCTTCTGAGGATACAAGGGAGGTTGTCAAAGAGACTGAACAGCAAACATCAAATGTCTCTTTGGAACCTCAGTCCCCTTCTGGGACTAAGTCTCCTTCTGAGACTGCAGCTCAGGTTACCATGCAAGAAGCTACACAAGAAGAACAAATATCTATGGAACCTGTGTCCCCTTCTGGGACAGAAGCTGCTGAAGACCTCTCCTCCTCTCCTGAGCCCTTTGTGGAAACTAATAAGGAATCATCCAAGGTGATTGGTCAACTGGAGGAGACAGTGAATGCTGAGGTTAATTCCGAAGCTGCAGCTGTTTCCAAAGGCCCAGTCATTATTGATGACTCCTCCACAGAGGAGCTATCTGCCGATGAACCAATTGGTGAGGCTACAGGAGAAATCTCCTCTGGGGTAAATGTAACAGTTGATGACAAAGGAAAAAGAAAGCTTACCCCAGAGGAGGAAGCACAACTGGAGGAGAGAAGACCAAAGAAAATTAAGGGCTGGCCAAATACCTCTCTAGATGAAGAGCGAGCTAGACTCTCCGCTTTGCTCGAAGAGAGAGGGTATGACTTTGATGAAGTCTTTCATTGGTCGGTACCTAGAATGGCTGCCGAGCTGGATAAAATGCAGCAGCAGGAACAGGAAGCTGCTGCATCCAAAGTCCAGATTGCTACAACAAAGACTCAGAAGAACAAGGCTTACAGAGACAAGTGCAAAGCCTTTCTTCTGGAGTATGGATTCCATGCTCGGCAGCTAGGCCCAATGAAGAACTCAACCATGGATATGCATATCAGAGATATAAAAGCCAAAGTTGCCAGAGGTGAGTTACCTTCAATTGAACAAATAAGGGCAAGAAAGGAAAGCCTAATGAGAGGCTTAGGTTTAGGGGGAGGAGCAAGAATAGAATTTCCCCTCTCTGGTACAGGAATCAGAGAGGGAGAAGAAGTTATGTGTGGGGAAGCTACCAAAGCCATGTTTCCCAAAATGTTCCCCCTAAACCCTAAGGAAGAACAAATATCTCCTCCATCAAGTCCATCAATGGATAACATGCCAATCTCTTCAGTGATCAAGATCAAAAAGGGTAAGCAATCTAAAAGGAAACAATCAACACCAAACCCTGATCCTGAGAAACTTTCACAGGCTGATGAGAGGAGAACAAAACCCTCAAGTGCTGAGGATATTGGGTCACAGCCTACTGCAACAACAGGTGAAGCAGTAGAATCAACTGTGGAAGCCCAACAGGCCAGAATTCTGAGGAGTCAGGCCACTGCTCAAGACAAACCAAGATTCACAAGAAGAAAGAGCATGGCTAAAAAGAAAAAGAAAACAAAAACTGTCTCCTTAGACTCTGAGCCTGATGCATCCCTCTCAATAACAGAAGTCACACCAGAAGCAGCTCCTAAAACTACACAATCTCGAGAAGATATGAGGGACATTCGAAGACTAATGCATGAGCACTCATACATCCCCTTAGTGAATTGGAGCTTCAATGCACAAGAAAGGATATTCATCCTCACCGACTACAATGGAGAAATAAAACTGGTGGATCTTGTGCATCTGATAGTGTTGGCAAAGCCCTATATCTTTGATCTAGATAAGCTCCCTCTCAATAATCCTGACAATGGAGCAGATGGGAGGTCAGCCATCAGATTAATAAGAAAAAGGGCACAGGTACTGAGGGGTACATGGAAGCCAAGGTTCCTTCCTTAGAAGTTTTGGTAGCATCAGCCTAGGGGGAGACTGTAAAGACTAATAAAGGCTGATGCTCACCAAATTTCTCATTTTGTCTAAGTATAGGAACCTCTTTGAATAAAAACCTTCGGAAGGAAGAAGTGATTCTTCGGAAGCAGCATTGCTTCCGAAGGATAACTGGTTCCTGCCGAAGGTTATACAAGACAACTGCTTCCGAGGAATCCTCACATGCATTGAAGACAAAGACTTCCGAGGAATCCTCTCTTGCATTGAAGACAAAGACTTCCGAGGTTTATCCTCTGACAAAGACTGTAGCAGCTTACTCTCATAAGTACAAAAGGTACTGACACAAGACATGCTGGTCTGAGTAAAGACAAAGACAACATGTAATGAGTCAGATAAAGCGCCTTACCTCTCCCATGCTGCATTAAATGCAAAAGATCATCTGAAGCCTTGAAGATCAACAACATTAAATGTCTTTTGTATTTAATAGTCCTTTGTAAAGTCAATGTCTATTAATGTAATGATCATGACTGAGTGTCTTATCCTGTTAAGACACTCAACATACTAGAATAAGCTTTACTTTATGTACTTGTCTAGTATACCCAACTTGTATTCCTAAGTGTATACGGTTGTAGCCTCGGCTATATAACCTCCCATTGTATATGTTGAAAAACACTTCTTTGAGAGAAATATATCCTTGAGCTTGAAATTATTCGTGTGTTCTTATTAGTGTTCAAGGATTATTACTTTGTTATTTTGAGTGCTTGTGAGATTATTCTAACAGAACATTCCGCATCTGTTAGATTGTATAAGAAATACTTGTGAAGTGTTGTTTAGATTAAGCAACCCGATCCAACACAATCCAACAAATTTCATTACGTGAAACACTTTTCAACCGTACTTATAACTAAATTTTGTTGCATACAATTTATTTTAGAAATTAAAGGTTCGGGATTTTGAGAGATCAAAGATTTTGAAAGTCTGAAATCGTTGCTAGACCGATTGGGTCGACAGTGTGAAAACCCACCACCAAAAACAATTAGTTGGTTGTAAGTGGAAAACCCATAGCCACGCAAAAAATAGCAAAATCAAGAATCAACCATGCAAAATATCTATGCTTGTATGGCAAAAATAATATTTATGAAGAATTTATTAGATTGCCAATTTCATAGACCAATAACTTATTTTGATCAGAATGTCCAATCATGCCTAAGGTAGGGGTGTTCATCGGTTTGATTAGAATGATTAATGGTCCGGATCCGGTGCATGTTACCGCTAAAGGGGTTATCGTCGCTAAAGTTGTCCTCTCTATTGGCAATTTGGCATGTTTTCATGTAGTGTAATATGTATAATATATTCATCAAAATTTAATAGTTTACTAAGATAAAATTTTAAATCACCATGAACAATATTTTAAAGTTAAACCAAAAGTTATTTTCAACTTTTTACCTTGTCTCACATCGATGCATTTAAGAAAATAAAGTGGGATATGGCAACTATAAAAAGAAAAACAATCTCAAACCAAATAAACCACTTAATAATCGTTTTAGCACATTCATTTAACTCTTCTGATACATTTAGCTCTTTTAACAAATCTGACTTTAATTTATGAATCAAAATCACCGAACTAAGTGTTTTGTTTCCTCACGTGTCATGTGAACACCACACAAGTATAAATGTATAATTTAATGTATATTGTTTGTATTTGAAAACAAAGACAATGTGTCAATGTAAACTTTGTTGACTAGTAGTATCACACCTTCTCAATGTGTGGAGATAAATGAGAACTGACGCTAGTTGATGTGATAGTGTGGGGTTACGTGGAGCGTGAAACCGCATGCTATATACTTGCTGCTGAAAATGTCAAACTCAAGGTACTTAAAATAAATGAAATTCATAAAATGTTGTGGACAAAAGAAAAGTTTAATAAACTTTTGTATCTACTAGACATCTGTTTTTTTGATGTATTTTCAAAAAAAAAACACTAAAAATAGAGGTGGTTACAATGTAACGAAATTAAGATCTTCCATAAGAAAAAGTGTATCCATGGTTTAGAAATGAAAGAATCAAAGCTGCTAGACCATCCAACTATCACGAGTTAGGGTTAGGTTTTCCTACTGAAATTCGACTTCACTCAATTTTACGTGTTTTGAATTAGTTATTTTTAAAGTAAGTTTTTATAAGCTCGCAATTCATAAACCATGAAGTTACAATTTCGTAAGAAACCTTGTTATTTTGATGCAGCTGACCCCAACTTAAATAAGATATTAATATTTATACATTAGTCTATCATCTATACAAGTCAATATAATCACATTACACACATATTACTTTTACTCGTACATATTTTTTTAATAATAAAAAGTATAAAAAGTAGTATAATTGATAAATCAATGTGACAATGTATTAATAACCTAACTATTTTTCTTCTGTCTAACCTATGCCTCTTTCCTCCCATGTGAACTTACCCATCAAAGAATTAAATTGGTGATCGAAATCTTACTATTTAAATTTAACTGAAATAATTATACAAAAAAAAAATCAAAACTTAAAAATAATGATTAAAATTTAAATTATATAATTTTTAGAATAACTTGAATTTTAATATTATTTTTCTAATAAGATAAAAATCCAAATGATTATGTTTCTAATTTAAAATTTAAAGTAATAAACTAAAAATAAATTTTTTTAAAAATAAAACACATTTAATAAAATGAAAATACTAAATGTTCATATTATCAAAGATTTACGAACACAAATTAACAAACATGGTCTTTGTTCATGCTTACTCATTTAAGTAAATAAACGAATTTTTTATTTATGTTTATTAATTCGTTAAACCAAAAACAAACTTTTTACTGAACAGTTAACAAACCACTTGTTTGAAGTTAGATTTGTTTATGGGTCTAACAAAAGACATTATTGAAAGCAATGTTTTCATATCCAAACCAGACGTTGAACCGTACGTCTTATTAATCACCGGTTGGATCGGTTGAACCGGATTCAAGAACCAGATAATATAATAAATATATAAAAAATTCCAAAATTGTTATACAACATATTTAAACAAACATAATTAATGTTAAAACAAAAAGAATTATGTTTAAAAAATACATATTTGGTTTTAATATTAAGATCTTCAGACTTTAATAAAAATAAAATCTAAAACCAGTCCAATCAATGAACCGACAGGCTGGCCTGCCTCCTCTGATTCCCGATACCACGTAAAGAGGTATTCAAAACAGTGATTGAAACTGTACACATTTTTATTTTATTTTCTTATATTGAATTTCTTTTATAAAATCAAGCTCTTTAACTACTAGAAAAGTGAAATACTTCCTACAATTTTTTCCTATAAAATACCAACAATCAGAATTTCTCGCTAGTTAGCGACTAATTTCCTACAAAAAATTGAACAAAAAAACCCTCTAAATTTTCCTACATTTTTCTAACATGATAGCCACAAAAATAATTTTGTCGTAATTTTGTAGCAAAATGCAAGTATGTTCTGACAGATTTTTGACCAATTTCCTACAAAACAAAACATTTTATTTTACTTCTATGTTTTGTCGGAAAATTGTAGGAAAATATCAAAGACTTTCTACAAATTTCCTACAAAAACCAATTTTATTTATTTTTGATTCAACAATTTTAAAGTTTTGTCGGAAAATTGTAGGAAACTATCTAGATTTTCTACAAATTTCATACGAAAAGAATTTAATTTTCTTAATTTAATTATTTTGTTTAGTATTATAAGTAACTTTTATATATATTTTTTAAAATTTTGCAAGGTAAATTGTAGGAATATATTTAGGCTTCTAACAACTTTTTTACAAATTTTTTTTATGTTTTTTCGGAAAGATGTAGAAATAGTTTGGTTTCCGACAAATTTCCCATAACACTGTTTTTTAATCAGTTTATACAATTTAAAACTTAAGGTAACTTATTAAAGCAAAAAAAAAAATTTACGTATTGTTGGACACTTGGACAATTGTAGGAAATTATCTAGATTTCTTACAAATTTCACACAAAAGAAGGCTTTTTTTTTCTTTTACTTTGTTATTTTATTTATTAAACAAGGTAACTTAAATATCTAATAAATTGCAAAAAGTGTGTGTTGTTTATGTACATGCATATGTGTTAGTACAGATTAAAAGATCGAACTTTGGCTAATGAATAGTAGTTTCTTTTACTTTTAGACTTTGTGGTCACCAGTTATTTTCCTTGAGAAAGAGAAACGCTTCTTTTCACAAAAGCATCAATACTCAAGCAATCTCTTTGATGTGTCGTTCAACTCCGTTGGTTCGAACCATCAGTTTGGTATAAGTTTGAGCTTTTACCGTTAAAACCAGTTTGGAAATGGACACAAACCGAACCGGATTAAAGTAAGAGCCTAAGTAAACCAATTTTGACTTTTTTGTTTGGTTGCTATAATGTCAAGTATGACTCATGTTGGTGATGGTTACATTGTGATGCCAATTGGTTGTGCAGGTTGTCAATGAGCTTCTAAATAAAAAGAAAAGAGGGAATGGTAAGTTTTCGACTTTCTTTCCCCTATTCAGCTTCCATAATTGTTTTAGTTTGTATAGAAGAAACAAAAACTTATTTTTTATCATATTTAATTAAGGTTTATTGAGTTTCTTAATGTATTAAAATAAAGCAACCAGCTGCAGTGTGTACCACGTTTTATATTGTTGCTGTTATTTCATCATGCGAGTTTTCTACTAGTATATTTTATGTGTTTAAAGCGTAAGTTAATATTTTAGTTTCATAAAGTGGATTCGTGTTTGACATGTTTAAATAGAAAGTTGATAATTATAATTTTATAAAGTATGAAAACATGCATTAATTATATATCTTTAACATATTATAGGTACAACTTGTTCAATCCGAGTTAGAAAAACAACAAGCTCGACAAAATTTGGAAAACCACTTGAAACAAACGGAAATAGAATGGGAACAAGAGCGGACCAAAAGAGAACAAGAGCGGATCAAATAAGAAGACTTTAAAAAAACAAATGCATGGAATTATTAAAAAATTAGCTCATAATTAATTTCTTGTTTATTTGATATTTTTTTATTGTTGAAAGATTGTTATGTACGTTTCTAGATTTTTTTTTTAAATTCTTTTTGGATTTTTTTTGTTGTATATTTAAATTTTTAATTATATATATTTTCAAATATTAATAGTTGGGAAATTTGTTTATATTGTAAGAACTTTATTAGTAGATTTAATATTTAAAATAAAATTTAAATTTTGTAGGAAATTTGTAGTTGTATTTTACAAATAAAATAAAATTAAATTAACTTTTGTAGGAAAGTCGTTGCTATATATTAGAATGAAATTTAAACTTCGTAGGAAATTTATTGGTATATTAAATATTTAAAATAAAATGAAATTAATCTTCGTAGGAAAGTTGTCGGGATATAATTGACGGTAAATTGCTGGCAATTTGAAAATATTAATAAAAATTAAACATCGTAGGAAATTTGTAGGAAGTTTTCAAAATTAGTTTTGTAGGAAAGTTGTCAGATTTTACCGACCAAATTCCTTTGTAGAAAAATCATAGGAATAATTGTAGGTATCACGTAGGAAAATATTTTCTTAGGGGGTTTTTTCCCACAAATCTTTTTGGTCGGAAATTTGTTGCTAATGTGTATTTCTGACAAATTTCCTACGAATATCTTGGTTGAAAATTTTTTTTTTTGGTAGTGTTTTCCATGCCAATTATTGTACTATAAGCATTACATCACTATCAATGAAATTTATTCAATTTCTCTCTCTACAAATGATAATTACGTGCTGCTTAATTTGTCTTTAAATCCAGTTTTCTTGTGGTAGTTCATCTCCAAATCCTTGTTGCTGGTGCAAAGTTGAAGTGTTTTCTCTTTAAAAGGTGATTTCAATTTTTTTTCACGTTGATTCTTTTGCGTATGTGTAACTTAGCTTCGGTTCAATTAACTTTCGGATATCATGGAAAATTTTTTTAATCTTTGGGCTTGACATACGTCTGTGTTTAGAAGTATGTCATACTAATTATATTACATGTTTAATCTCCATAATTAATTATTACATGATATGAAAGTTGTTTTATAATCTAAACATAACCAAATTTAAATTTTGTTTTAATTAAATCACTCAATTGGAACTGAAAAAAGTTGTCTTTTTAGCGACTCTATAACGACCGAAATCAAATTTGTGACAAAAGTAGCGACTAATATTACTAGTTTACTTAAACATTATCTTGTAAATCAAATCATACACATATATAACTTTTCACGTATCATTTCAAAAAAAAAATATTGCAATAATATTCTCGAATTAAAGATAATAAAAAGCTCTATTTTAAAGTGTAAGTTCTTTAAAAATGATAAAACCTGTAAAAATTATTTAATTTTTAAGAGGTAAAGGATACATAGAGAGATAAAAGATGATGTAAAATTAACATAATGCTCTCGTAGATATAAAATAAAAAAATATATATGAGAAAAAATAAAAAACCGAGATAATGATTAAAAGTTCACTTTTGAAGATGTGGTTAGCAGCACACACGCAAGAAATTAATTCTACTTTCTTCTTTTACTAATTTGTGTAAATTCATCACCGTTTAAGTGATAACATCGTTGTAAGTTTTTTTTTATTACAGTACTATAACAGTTTTAAACCCAAAACTTAAAACAATGTCATCGCTTAAACGGTAATGAAAAATAATTTGCACAAACACATATAATAGCCTAATCTTGTACATGTAAAATAAAGAATTTGCAAAAAAAAATAATAAAAGATTTGAGTTGATCTTGGCGGAATTACCTGGGTTAGTGCAATTAAGGTGGGTTAACAACAAATTATTCTCCTATATATATACATATACATACACATACATACATATATCTACGTATTCTAATAAATAAAGATTTATAGGAACATTTGCCATGTTCCTAGAGCACCTTATTTTTGTTTTTCCTCCTCTCTCTCTCGTATAAAATACATTTTTTATTTAAGAAAAAAAGTTTTTTTAATACACTAAAAATATATTAATATAAAAAACTTGTTTTTTTTAAAAAAATTATTATAAAATATTGAATTTTCAAAAAGAAAACTAAAACAAAAAATTTATAGAAACAAAATTTGAAAAAATTATAGTGTTTAAAAAAATAATATAATTATTTTATAATAAAAAATCTTCTTTATATTCTTTAAATTTTTATTGATAATTATATATTATATTTTTTTATTCATCCCGTGTAATACACGGGGTACTAACCTAGTGTATATATATATAGGGGAATGTTCGAATGTTAACTATTTCTTATTGTGATAACCGAATAGCTACATCTTATTACTTTGAGGCCCACATTAAAGTAAATCTAAATGTGTATTTTTTTCTTTTTTAATTGATGTAGGGCCCTTTTACATTAATAAAAAAAGAAGAAAAAACCTAAATATTTAAATTTACTTTAATATGGGACCCAAAATAATAAGATGTAGTTATTCGGTTAAAGCAATAAACATGGGTTAACATTTGATACTCTCCCTATATATATATATATAGGAAAGGGATCATATAATAACCCTCATTAATTGCGGTAACCCATTAACCTTGGCAAAAAACGCTCAAATCGCAAAAAAAAAATTTCATGGTTTTTTTATACAAAAATAGGGGGGGCTCCTTTTTTAAACGTTCGCTAATTCACAAACGTTAAAAAGTTAAACGAAATGTAAGTTTGCGTTACACTGCGACACTTAAATAAATGTTCGCAGTGTAACGCAAACTTACATTTCGTTTAACTTTTTAACGCTTGTGAATTAGCGAACGCTTAAAAAAGGAGCCCCCCTATTTTTGCATAAAAAAAACCATGAAATTTTTTTTTTGCGATTTGAGCGTTTTTTGCGAGGGTTAATGGGTTACCGCAATTAAGGTGGGTTAACAACGGATCCTTACCCTATATATATATGGTAGGGATAATTTGAAAACCACTTTTTATTGTGAAAACCCAGCAAACCGCTGTGTAAAACATACGTAACACAACTAAAAAAAGAAAATTTGTAAAACATACGTAAAAACGTACAGCGTTTACGTCAGATGTGACTCAGTGTTACGTATGTTTTACAACGTAAAAAAAACTTATAAAATATTTTTTTTAAAAATATTTCTTCGGCGCTTTTTTGATTTTTTTTATAAAAATGTGCCAAATAATGTTTCAAACCTGTAAAAAAATTTTCAAAAAAAATACGTTCGTTTTACATGAGTTTTCATGGTTTTCTCACTAAAATAAGGTTTTCATTTTATTAATCCCCTATATATATATATATATATATATATATATATATATAATAATTCACTCTTAAAGCAATAACTCAGATAACTTTGCCAAGATGAAGACAAATCTTAGAATTTTATTTTAAACGTCATTGTAACAAATTTAGAATACTATGTTTTTTTATAAGTTTGTGAAAATTCATCACTGTTTAAGAGATACCATCGTTGTAAGTTTTTGATTTACAGCACTGTAACTGTTTTAGGCCCAAAACTTACAACGATGTAAACTCTCGAACGGTGATGAATTTTCGCGAACCTATAAAAGAATATAGTGTTCTAAATGTGTTATAATGATGTTCAAAAAAATCCAATATTTAGCTTCATTTTGACAAAGTTACATCGGTTATTGCTTTAAGAGTTGGTTATTATTTGATCACAATCTTATATATATATATATAACCAACAAGTTGTAAAAATTAAAAGAACCACCTTTATAGTCACAAGATGTAAGGGTATAAAAGTAATTCCATTTAAGATAGAGAAAATTACTTTTATTTCCTTCAAACTTGTGGATATAAAAGTTTCTTTTAGTTCTTAACTAACATTGTTTCTCAATTAAATATCCTTCTACACACACACAAACACACCCATTTAATTGAGGCAACTAACTCTGCCAAGATCCACCCAAATCGAGTTTTGGTCATGAGATATTTATTATACATGTGCGCGACTATCTTTTTTATGTGTTTGTGCAAATTCATGTTCATTTAGTATAGTCTTGTACATGTGTAATAAAGGTCATCAAAAAAACAAGTATTTGGTTGATCTTATATGAGTTAGTTGCGTTACTACCATTAAAGTGTATTAAAAATTGATCCTTACCTAATTAATATATGTGTGTGTAATTTAAATTTTTGATGGTTGGCATGATGTAAAATGGTTAGCTATATTTTTTTCCTTCTAATTTTAGATGGTTGACATATTGAAAAACGGTTTAACGGGTGACCTATTTAATTAAATAAGTTATCTGTGTAAACCCAAACATTACACTAATGTCAATAAAATTAAAATTCATGATGGTGTGGTTTCTCTACATTGAATTCAATCGATGACTCTAGTTATAGCAACAAGTAAAAAGTAAAAAAATGCAAAGCTGAAAAATTTTGATTTTGCACATTTTATTCTGGTTTTATTTACCATATATATAACATTTCATTTCTTTTTTAATAAATTACTTTATTGTTTGAAATCTGCTAGAATATGGAATTTATTACTCCGATTGTTACCATTATTGGCTCTTTGATGGAACCTATTATAGAACACGCGGGTTTCTTCTTCTCCTCTACAAAACATGTTGCAAACATGCGTAAGAATTTGTCAAAATTGAATGAAGCAAAACATGATATGGAAGAGAAGAAAAAAGATGCTTTAATCAATGATCGACTTATACCTGATAGTTTACATCGTTGGTTGGACAAAGTGGAAAACATCATTGCAAAAATAGAAAATGTTCCACTCTTTGGAAATGGATGCTTACATCTCAAGATAAGATATAAAGCTGGTAAAAGTTCATTCAAAATTATTGAGGAGATAGATGATATTCTTGAAGAACAAAAATATATCTTGATTAATAAACAAAGACCTCTTGGAATGATAAGAAGTTCTACAGGGCAATCCACATCTCAAACTGATTATGGTGTCATCTCAAACATCTTCAGGTCTAGATTATCGATATTCAATGATGTACTAAAAACACTTGAACATGATAATAAGACCCAAATGATGGCTCTATGGGGGATGGGGGGAGTAGGTAAGACCACGATGATGAAAGACATAAAGAAGGTTGTGGAGAAGAGGAGGATGTTTGCATATGTTTTGAAGTTGGGTATTGGGAGAAAATATGACCCAATTACTATTCAAAAACATATTGCAAATGGCATTGGATTTATTCTATCGGAAGAAACTAAAGAGGATCGTGTTGAACGCCTTGAGAAAATTTTTGAGGAGATATCGTTAATGGGCAAACATATTTTCTTTATCCTGGATGATGTATGGGATGCGATTGATCTAAAGGACATCGGACTTGCAGATCCTTTTCCAAAAGGCTTCAAATTACTTGTTACATCACGAAATAGAAAGGTTTGCATTGGCATGGGTATTAATACCCCTTCTGTTTTCGAAGTGGGTCGTTTAGAACATGAAGAAGCAAAACATTTCTTTTTTGAAACTGTAAAAATTTCAAATGGAGATGATGAACTTTCTATCATAGGAGAAGATATTATAAACAAGTGTAGAGGATTGCCAATCGCCATAAAAGCCATAGCATTGGCTCTTAGATGTCAAAAAAAGGTTGTATGGGAAGTTGTACTAGACGATTTACAACGACATAACCTTAAAGACATTGAAAAACTTGAAGATATTGTGTATAGTGTTTTTGATATAAGTTACAATCATCTCAAAATGGAAGAAGATAAAACAATTTTCGTTCTTTGTGGTTTATATCCAGATGACTTGGATATTCCTATCGAGGAGTTATTGAGGTATGGATGGGGGTTGCAGTTGTTTAAAAAAGCATATAGTTTGGTCAAAGCAAGAAACCAGACCAACATATCTGTTGATAACCTTGTAAATGTAAATTTGTTGATAGAAAGTTATATCCCAGGATGTGTGAAAATGCATGATCTTGCACGTGATTATGTTTTAAGTAATATTTCAAAATTCAAGCAAGCTTCCATTGTTAACCATGGTGATAAATGGCCTACACATGACTCTTGTGAAAGAATTTTATTTACATGCGAAGGTATGTATGAGTTTCCTAAAGAATTTTATTACCCAAACCTTGCCCTTTTAAAGCTGATGAATGGGAATAAGCTATTCAATTTTCCAGATATTGTTCATAAGCAAATGGAAAACCTTCAAGTCATGGCATATGATGAGATGGAGTATCCGTTATGTGCACGATCACTTTTTTATTTCACGAGTCTTCGAACCTTATGCCTTCATTTATGCTCATTAGTGGATAATGATATCTCTTTTCTTGGAAACCTTGTTAACTTGGAAGTAATTAGCTTTGCTTACTATGACATCAATAAACTACCATCTACAATAAAGGAGTTAAAAATGCTGAAGTTACTTGATTTGACCGGATGTTGTAACCTTTGTATTGATGATGGTGTCTTTCAAAGCTTAGCCAAGCTTGAAGAGCTTTATATGAGAGTTTCTGAACCAAAAAGTATTAGATTCTCATATGCCAATTGTGATGAGTTGAAGCTGATTTCAAGGAAACTTAATGCATTAGAGATCGAATTCTTTGAGAATATTCTACAGCCTAAAAATGTGTCCTTTAAGAACCTTCAAAGATTTAGGATATCTGTGGGTTGTTTTTTGAATGATAATCGCTATGTATTTAGTAGTGAAGAACATTGCTTCATGAATACCTTAAAGCTTGTGACTAACTTTGATAATCTTATCGAATGCAAAATTAATGAGTTGTTCTCTAAAACAGAGGAACTCCATTTAAATGTGAAAGATATGAGTAATGTTGATGATATTTCAATGTTTCCTGCACAACATACAACTTTTCACAACTTAAAAGTCCTCCATGTTTTTGAGTGTGAAGATTTGAGACACCTCTTCACAATTTCTATGGCAAATGGTTTGAAGAAACTAGAGAGACTTACGATTTCATCATGCCCTCTTTTGAAATCAATAGTAAGTCCGTGTGACAGTGTGAATGTAATGGAGCTACCTCAATTGGTGGAGTTGAACCTTCAAAACCTTCCTAACTTTACGTGCATCATTATGGAGAATAATATTTTTGCAACTCAACCACCGTTATTAAACGAAAAGGTAAACATACATGTTTATATTGATCTTAGTATTAAATATGTTGCATATTCTAATTTTAGATTTCCATTTGTTTTAATGATTGAAAAACTAATAAAAGCTAATTTGTTATTTGCATGGAAGAGAAGATTTGATTAGCTAAAACCGAGTTAATCGACCCAAACTATTAATTGACTATTAAAGGTTTTGTTTTTGGAAACCAAAATCCACAATACGTTTTTAGTTATAACATGTTCAAAAGTTGAGCAACACCACACATGGGAATCAAACTTGTTTAAATGTTTGTTATTTGGATTTAGTCAAAGTTCATTATTTTTGCCAAAAGTTTCAAACTCAACTTGAATATCTTTGGGCTAATTTTTAATACTCAAAATTTCAAGTTCAAAGGTAAAACTGAAAATAACCCATAACCTAATCAAATTCATAAGTTAAATATCGGTTTGAGCCTAAGATCGACCCAAACCACATACCATGTAGCCATATAAAACACATAGATATGGGATATCTGGTTTTCCAAAATAAAAATGGTTACTATTTAATTGATCATTTCCATGTGTGTGTGTATAGGGATGCACTAAATTGAGAATCAAAAAGTTCTAAAGAACTAAAAGGAACTATTTATAGCCACATGTTTGAAGGGGTATAAAAGTAGTTTTCTTTTAAAATAAGCGAAGTTACTTTTATACCTTTTTAACTTGTGGTTACAAATGGTTCTTTTGGTTCTCAAGTAACAATGGTTCTCATTTGAACATTCCTATATATACACACACACACACACACACACACATACATATATAGGGTATGGTTCGGTTATTAACCCCACACTTTAATTGAGGTAACCCAACTAAATCCGCAAGATCAACTCAAATCTTTGTGTTTTTTTCCCTTCATGACCTATATAATACATGCACGACTATCTTATTTTTATGTGTATGTGAAAATTCACATGAGTATAGTATTTAAAACAATTATAAGTTTGTGTTACATATTAATATTATTTAATGTAGTGAAAACTTACATTGGTGTAAAATCCTAAATGAAAAAGAATTTGCACAAACACATGAAAGATGGTAGTCTTGTCCATACATACTAAAATCATGTAAAAAAGCTAAAGATTTTGATTGATGTTAGCAGAGTTAGTTGGGTTAGCACAATGAAGGAAGGCTGTTATTTGATCCAAATCATATTTATATTTATATAGGAATTGTATCATATGTAAACCCAATTTTAGAGAGAATATATTTAAACCTCATATCGACCTTTATTTTGAATATTGAAAATAAATATATGGTCCAGTTAAAATTGAATAAAAAAATTGAGTTTTGATTAAATTAATGAATTTTAACTTTGAATACTGTGAAACATATATTTATTTTCAAGATTCTAAATGGATGGACTAGATAGGATTTAAGGGTTTTCATTTTAAGATTGGATTTTCGCAAGATATAACCCATATATATACATATAGACACACACACATGTACATACATAAATACATATATACATACATATACATACATATACATACATATACATATATATATATATATATATATATCTATATGTATATATATGATTGGGCTCAAATAAGAACCCACCTTAATTGAGGAAACCTGATTAACTCCGACAAGATCAAGCCAAATTTTGGGTTTTTCATTTTCATGATCTTTATTATACATGTACAAGAATATGTAATTTTACGTGTTTAGGCAAATTCATCACCATTTGGGCTCTTATGTCAGTGTAAATGGTCGCTACAGTAAATAAATATTTACAGTGTATACGCAAACTTACACTTGTTTTAAATCCCAAATGGTAATGAAATTGCTAAAACACATAAATAACATAGTCTTGTACATGTATAATAAAGATCATGAAAATGAAAAACCAAAGATTTGGCTTGATCTTGTCGGAGTTAATAGGGTTTCCTCAATTAAGGTGGGTTAACAACTGATCCTGACATATATATATATATACACATACATATATTTATATACAGGGCACATATCATTTGTTAACTCATCATAATTACGATTACCCATATAATTGTGCCAAGATCAATTCAAATCTTTTTTTATTAACGTTGTTATACATGTAAAACAATTTCTAATTTTATGTGTTTGCGCAAAATCACAAGTGTTTAAGATCTTTTACCAGTGTAAGTTTTTGTTACATTAAATGTGTCGCTAAACTATAACACATACTTACTCTTGTTTTAAATCCTAAACACATGAGATTTGATGCAAACATATAAAATATGAAAATGTTCTACATGTGTAATAATGATAATAAAAAACAAAGATTTGGATTGATCTTGGCGGAGATGTACGGGTTAATGCAATATAGGATGGTTATTATATGATCATAGATACATACATACATATATATACACTCACACACACACACGTGTATGTGTGTTTATATGTATGTGTGTGTGTGTGTATATATAACCTTAATATAATGTTTGCATAAATGGAGCTCTTATTGAATTCAAGAAGTTAATATTTATTATGGTGCAGGTTGTGATCCAAATTTGTCAAAACTCATCGTTAATGGTTTGAGGAAGTTGAAGAAGATATGGGCTTGTGATTTTACTTGTGGTGAGGAAGATAGTGTTTCAATGTTGAAAGATATTGAAGTGAATGATTGTAATAGACTTGTGAATCTTTTTCCAAGCAATCCAATGCGATTACTAACTCATTTGGAAGAGCTTAAAGTTAGAAGGTGTTGTTCCATTGAAGTAATATTTAACATAGACTTGGGTAAAATTAATCAACATATAAGCAAATTGAGAAGTATTGAAGTGGATGAACTAAAGAATCTAAGAGAGGTGTGGAGGATAAACGAAGAAAATAACTCTCATCACCTCATCAGTGGCTTTCAAGCTGTTGAAACTATCAATATTAACAGATGTAAGAACTTTAGAAATGTGTTCACTCCAATAACAGCCAATTTTGATATGAGTGCACTTATAAACATTCATATTCAGGCTGTTGAGGTTAAAGACATTGAGGTATGTATGTATGCGTTTTAGTATTTAAATTCTTTTAGTTATTTATTGGGTTTCATCTAAGGTGTTTGTGGTTTAATGTTAAATTTGATTCACTTTCTTCATCATTCAAATCTTGATAAAGTTACAAAATGAAGAAATATGTTTGCATGTTTTGTTTCAGTACAACAATTTGCCAACATGAATACAATTATATTTGGTTTTACTATCAGCACAATCTTCTTACAAGACATACAAGGAACATATGTTATGTTGAAGAACTATTTTAAAATCCTTTTGGAAAGCCAAATTTCTAAGAGAATAAGTAGAAAAATAGTAAAATAAATTGGATGTTTCCCTTTTTAAGTGTTATTTAAACCCTGGTACAACAAGTATGAAAATGTACTTCTAATCATCATTTGTTGGTCGGATATACAGATAATGGATGAAGATATGTCTTTAGTTGGATTTCCATCCTATCACCTCACACGCGCTTTCAATCATATTCGTAAGATCTATTTCAATAGAATTAAAGGAGCGGAAGTGTTTGTTTGAGATAGAGACGTTGGTTATTAATAGAGAATTGGTATGTGCTCATCAACAACAATCATTACCATTACTAACATGTCTTGAAGAATTACGTTTAGAGAGCATGGACACGTTGAGTCATGTGTGGAAGTGCAACAATTGGAAAAAGATCTTTATTCTTCACAAACACCAACCACAATCCTCATTCCAAAACCTCACAAAAATAACTTTGTTACATTGCAATGTAATTAAGTACTTGTTTTCACCTCTCAACTTCAGATTTCTTTCTAGCCTAAAGACACTCGACATAAGATTTTGTGAAGGAATAGAAGAAGTTGTTTCAAACAGAGATGATGATCATGTTGATGATGAAGTATTGAATACATCTACCACAACCTTCTTCCCATGTCTTGATTATCTATGCTTGAATAACCTATCTAATCTTAAAAAAATTGGCGAAGGTGTTGCCAAGGTATGCTTCCTACTCTTTTTTCTTTTAATATTCTTATTTTAGATCTGTACAAGAAATTCCACAACATGGAGCATCATTGTAGTCTATGAATCTACAATTAATCAAAAATAAGAAGAAGGTTGTGATGGTAAGGCTCTCCTCTATTTTTTGACATCCATTCTGATTTCAATAAGTCAAAGATGGTATGATCAATGAGTTGTTTATGCTACTGATCTTCAAGTAAAAACACAAATTAGTGCATTTGCTTAGCTCTTCACGTGGTTCCTAAATATGCTAATATGTATTGAAAACATATTAAAGCATCAAAAAACACTTTATGAATAATTTAAAATAGTTTTGGATCTGCGACAATGTTTCTAAAAAAAGTATATGCATGGGTAACAATCTTTTAACTATATTAAAATTGATTTTTCATTTGCTGCAGCATTCTCATGTGGGTCTTGTTCCTTGGTCCTTGTGCCAATACTCTACAAAGATAGAAATATGGTGGTGTCCTTTTTTATCAAGTCTTATTCCATCCATGGTAGAAACATTTCAAAGTAAAATTGACCAAGGAAGCACCTCATTGCCAATGTCAAAAACAATTACTACTTTGCCTTGTGAACTAACCAACTTACAGATATTGAAGATATCTGAATGTGATATATTGGAATATATATTCACATTTTCAATACTTGAAAGCCTCAAGAAACTTGAAGAGTTGAGAATTATTGATTGCAGGGCAATGAAATTGATTGTGAGGGAAGAAAACGAGAAGGAATCATCTAAAGTGGTTTTTCCTCGCTTAAAATCAATTGTATTAAAAAATCTACCAAACCTTGTAGGTTTTTTCATGGGGATTGATATTGACTTCGAGTGGAAATCATTAGATTATGTTATGATCAGGGATTGTCCCCAAATGATGTCGTTCACGTCTGGTGAGTCAATAGCTCCCAAGCTCAAGTACATAGATACACTGTAACACCCCAACCCGGCGATAGCTGATGTGTTACTATTACAGATATCAAATCAAAAACATCAATCTTTTAAAACAAATCCTTAGATAACATTCGAAATAATTTAAAAAGAAACCTAGTCTTAAACATATTAAAATAAATATTAAAATGTCTTTTATTAAATAAATTATCTTCAAATTCTCTCATCACACGTTCCCATGATTTTCCTGATTCCCTTGTGTACCTGTTATAGAAACAACAGAAAACACAAGAAAAGAAAACGGCTGAGCCAAAATTTGCTCAGTAACGAAAGAACAATAGTAGTAATGAGATACCGATAAACAGAAACAGATATGAACATACTATTACAATTTATACAGAACTGAACATATGACTGATCGTGTAAACTGAACATAACATATGAACACGACGTAATATTTCAATAAACAGTCGTGTATTTATACAGAAGCACCCTGAGGCAAACAGATAAAGTGAAAGATATCCAGGTAGCTACTCCCATCCATCAATCACAGAGATGATGTGTGGGGCGTACACACATTGTTCCATCCCCCAGAACAGATAACATATAACAGAACTAGGATCGACCCATACGCCTCTCATATAAAGGTGGCCAGTGTACTTCCTGAGTACTAAATAGAGACGTCGTGACTATTTATTACACATTGTCACGATAAGTGTCACATCATTGACGCCACAATGATGTGTCAGATAACTCGGGTAACAGAGCACTAAAACTGAAGGATAGCATAACTATCTAACATATCACCATACGCATTGATCAAGTCTGAAATCTTATTTTCTATGGGAACATGCAATAATGAGTACAAAACTAGAAGACCTATTGCATGCTATAACAATCAGTAATCAGAACCGATATTCAAAACGGTTAAGAACACAAGAAACTGAGTAATAAACGGGTCGGAGCAATGGAAACAAATTAAGATGCTAGACCACCCAACTAGTAAAAAGAAAGAAAATACTATGGTTTGAAGAAGATAGGATCCGTACCTTAACACGCAAAAGTAAAATCAAGCGGTCTTCTTCAACCAGTATGGACAGCCTACGCGCAATAATGTCATTAGATTTACATGTATATACTTGAATTTATTTCGTTACTGTAGCTTCTTGGTTCTACATATTGAACATTTGAATTACTTGTATGTAATTTGTATGCCAATTAAACACATGAGTATTTATTTGAGAACTAAACTATTAGCATATGTTAATAATTGCTGCCAACATACATGTGATGTCCAATTTTATGGCAACAGCAGGTTCCAAAGCTTCTTAACACTTCACCCGCTCAATAATTTGATTAGATATTTCAGAAGAATGCTAACTAAGTTACTGGTTGTATATTTTTTTTAAAGCTTAGATTTAGATACAAGTAATAATGGTTAAGATACCCAACCCATTACAAAGTCATTAATCCTTATAACTTGTTTTTCATAAACTCCCTTCTCATAACTCCACCATATTTTTCATAAGTTTCAAGATATATTCCTATATATATATATATATACACACAGCCTGTTTATGAAAACCATGTTTTATTTGTGCATGAATATTATCACGTTTAAGCATCAGGTCACCCAAAAGTTTCAAAGGAAATGTCACACCAGCATATATCCATGACAATCTAATTTGTAACCCAATTTGTAAGTTCACGATTCTTTAATGTTATTCCTTTGTTCAAATTCCCAGATTATCAACAGGTTACAGACCCAACCTTTTATTCAAGAAAAATCGTAACTCACAAGGATTGATTTGTTACCTTACTTTCTGCAGGAAACAGATCAGAAGGGTTTCTCACGACCCGAATGAAGCGATCAACAAGAGAAATAACACTAGAAATCCCCAATTTATAAGCAGCCTGGTAGCACAAAACTTTCAATAGAAACGAGTTGCAGCAGATCCCGCAGAACTATAGTCGGACCGTTCGTACAATAAACTTGGGGATGTACACAAAGCTGATCGGAAACAAAAGGCTGAGCAACAGAGAGTTTGCGAGCTAAACTTCCCGATATCAAAGGTGTAACTCGGTTAATGGGGCATCGCGAATTTAGAATGACTTTCATCCCCATCTTCAGGAAAGTTTGTTGCGGTGATGATGATCAGTGGAGATCGTGGCTTGACCGAAGAAGAAGGAAAAGAATTAGGTTTTGATTTTGGGGATTTTGACTTGCTCCTCCGTGGAATCTCACGTATACACATATAGGCTTTGATTTACATGTTTATTCTTATTATTATTATTATTTCTTTTTTTTTTAGTTACATAATTATTTATTTATTTTTTTTTCCAGATATTATATACACGGACATGCAAATATAATCTTGAATGTGGCCTGAACTTTCGTAAGGTATACACGTTTTTGTAGTTTCCTTTTTTTTTTTGCATCATTTAAGAAGGCTATTAAAAAAACAAGCTTTCAGTCTCATCAAATTTCAACATCACATTTCATGCTTTTTTGTGATTTTGAAAAGATGATTTGCTTTTTTACATCTTATTTCTATTTTTGTTAATAAAGTTTTTTTGCTTCTCTTGATCGATTTTGTCTCTCCAGGTTTTGCCCCAAAGTTCTGACGGTTCAATTGTGTTCCCTACTACGGAAGGGACAACGTGGTCCTATCATAATTTGATTGAAATGAATTTGGATTTTAATTATAAATCCAAAAATGTTGTTCCAACCATTGAGTTGCAACAACTGCATATTCTTGAAAAGATCCACGCTAGAGATTGTTGGAATCTAGAGGAGGTATTTGAAGTCACAAATACTGAGTCACCAACTGTTGTAATATTTCAAAAGCTAAGAGAAATGAAGTTAGATGGGTTAGCTAGACTCAAGTATATATGGAAGAGCAATGAGTGGAGTATATTGAAGTTTCCTAATCTAACAAGAATATATATTGATGATTGCATAAGTTTAGAACATGTTTTTACAGCTTCCATGGTTGGTAGTCTCGTCAAACTCCAAGAGCTACATATAACATGGTGTGAAAAATTGGAGGTAATAGTGAAGAAAGAAGAAGAAAAATGCGATGACAAAGTGGGTGAGATTTTGTTTCCTTGCCTAAAGTCCTTAAAACTTGAATATCTTGCAAGTCTAGAGGGATTTTGCTTAGGGAAGGTTGATCTTTTATTTCCATCAATGAATACATTGGTAATGAATGGGTCCCCAAAACTAAAAATTTTCAACGAGGGGCTTGCAATTTCTCCTGAGCTAAAACTAGTAGAGACAAGTTTTGGGGGTTTTAAAGGAGTGGAAGACATCAACATCTTTGTAAGGAACAAAATACAAGAGGCAAGTAGATATTATTCAACATATTTAAAAAATTCTCAAAAATCATCCACTTTTAATTTATTTGTTTTTTTTTTCAGGGGTTGATATTTTGAGAATTAGAGTCCCTTTACTCTACTAGCTACCAAGGATAAGTGACGTTACCTGTAACCCTTTTTTGTTATCTAATTCATGTTTTGAAGTGTTTTCTTTATTTTTATGTGAATATTTGTTGAATAATTAATCAACATATATAGCACATCAATTCTCAATTCAATCGTAATAAACAATGAATAGTAATAAGTAATTAGTGAACATACCTATAAGGATGATTGTCATTTGAAGGGATGATTGAAAGAAGAGAGAGATGATGGCTTTTAGGGATGTTGTGTTTTCCTTGTATGTTTTAACCTCTCTTATGCTCTATATTTATAAAGTATCAAACATTTAAGGAATAACCCAAATAAGTACTTATGACCCACTAAGCCATCATTTAATAAGTCTTAATTAGTTAATCATTCTAAGAGCCCAATAAATTAATAGCCCAAATAATTATATAACTAAATTAATTAAATGGTTATGTAAGCCACACATGAACTAGAATATTTTTCAATATTCGCCCATTTAGCCATGTAATTATTTATGATAAATGTTACGTAAGTCTGGCCGAATTAAAAATACTCATCTGTGAAACTATAGTAGAAAAATAAATTTGTTAAATCATTAGTCAGGCTTACGTAATTAATTATATTGTTTCAACCCATTCTAATTTAAAAACCCAACTCCAACTAATAAATTGAGAAAAACAAGTTGTGAACTGCTTTAAAAATCACCCAATACAAAAACTACATGGTTAACCTCCTAGACAAAATTAGACACATATGGAACCACCTTACTTCTTAATGACACTAAACGACTTACCAAGTCCCAAAATTTTTCTAACTTCATTTACATCCACGATTTCCAACCGGTAATCTTCAAACCAAGGGTAATCACCCAAACTCTAAATAAAATAATTTCTCAATGAATTGAATTAAGGTGAGTACACAAGTTTATATAGAAAGAATAGAAACTGACTAAGGAACTGAATAGACAAATACATAAATGAGATATTAATATATTCTAACATCCCCCCCTCAAGCGGAAGGTGGCGGACGACAACCGAGTTTGTCACGAAAGTACTTAAACTGTGACCGTGAAAGACTATTAGTAAATATGTCCGCGACTTGTAGCTTGGTAGGAATAAAGGTCGTACGAAGCTTGCCGGATGTAACTAGCTCACGAATGAAGTGATAATCCAAGTCGATGTGTTTGGCTCTTTAATGGGATACTGGATTTTGAGAGAGAAATAGAGCACTCTAGTTATCACAAAGAAGTGTAGGTATGGTAGTGGGAAAAATAGATAATTCATTTAGTACGTGTGTGACCCAGATAAGTTCAGCTGCAGAATTTTCCAGTGCACGATACTCAGCCTCACAACTGGATCGGGCAACAGTGGGTTGTTTCTTGGCACTCCACGAGACAAGGTGTCCTCCTAAAAATATGCAATAACCATAGGTGGAGCGACGAGTATCAATACAACGAGCCCAGTCTGCATCTGAATAGCTGAGAACCGAAGTAGTGGACGGTCGAGAGAAAACGAGTCCATATGAGAGAGTGCCTTTGACATACCGCAATATCCTTTTGACACATTGAAAGTGAGTGAGAGTGGGTACCTGCAAGAACCGACTCACCTGATTAACATCATAGAAAAGATCAGGTCGAGTAATTGTTAAGTACTGAAGGGCACCCTCAAGTGACCGATACAACGTAAGATCCGGGTGAGGTACACCTTGTGTGGTGAGAGTCTCATTAACAACCAGAGGTGTGTGAACAGGTTTGCAATCCAGTAAGTCAGCCCTCTTAAGTTTTTCAGTAGCATACTTGGATTGACAAAGAAAGAGTCCATCGGGGTGATGCGTGGCTTCGATACCCAAAAAATAATTGAGAGTGCCAAGATCCTTGATGGCAAACTCATTATGAAGGGTGGTGATGAACCGTGTGATGGCAGCCGGGTTATTTCCAGTTAAGATTAGATTATCCACATACACTAAGAGATATAGAAGACACCCATCGCGATTGAAGATAAAGAGAGATGGATCAGCCCGACTACTCGTAAAGCCCGTTTGAAGTAGAAAATCACTTAAAAGCTGAAACCATGCATGTGGTGCTTGACGTAGACCATAGATTTCTTTATTAAGAAGTCATACATAATCAGGGAATTGAGGGTCAACAAACCAAGGTGGCTGTTCCATGAAGATTTTTTTAGAAAGTTGCCCGTGTAAGAACGCATTGTTGACATCCAACTGATGTAGCAGCCATGTATGAGTAACAGCTATAGAGAGAACCACACGAATGGTAGCAGCTTTAACAACAGGGCTAAAAGTGTGAGAAAAATCTAATCCCAGTAGTTGAGTGAATCCTTGAGCCACCAGTCGAGCTTTATAGCGATCGATAGCACCATCTGACTGATACTTCGTCCGAAACAGCCACTTAGAACCAATGATATTTTGATATTTGGGTCGTGGGACAAGTTTCCGTGTAGAATTTTTGTGAAGAGCAGAAAGTTCTTTGTGCATTGCCTCAACCCAATGGGAATGTTTAGCAGCAGACTTGTACCCCTTAGGATCAGATTGAGTATGTAATGACGAGTGAAGGGCTGTAGCAGCATACTCAGCACGATGTTTGGGTTTGAAGATCCCGGCTTTAGCCCTAGTGACCGTAGGGTGAGTTGATGGCGGAAGCGGCGGAGGTGGTGGTATGTTGGGAAGTATTTGGGGCGATGCAGGAGGTGGTGGAGACAAGGCAATAGGGTTGGGAGGAGGTGTGGGTGTTGAAGTTGACGCAAGTGTACCAACGGGAACAGGGTTAGGTAATATAGTGGATGGTGAGGAGGCCGATGGTAATGGAGCATCACAATAAGGGGAAGAAGAACTAACAGTAGGTGAGTCGGCTAGAGAGGGTTGAGCTGTTAACGGGAAAGTAGGCGAAGGGTCAGTATAAGTATGCCATGCAAGGGTATCATAGGGCTGGGCAGCAGAAGGACAATGATATGGAAAGGTGGTTTCATCAAACCGAGCATGTCTGGTGATATAGGTGCGAGATGTTGTCGGATCCAGACACTAATAGCCCTTGTATTGTGGGCAGTACCCCATAAAGACATAAGGAAGGCTGCGTGGGGAGAGTTTGTGTGTAGAGTAGTCCCGTAAGTAGGGATACACACGGCAGCCAAAGACACGCAAGGTGTCATATGCGGGAGCAATTTTAAACAGAAGCTCAAACGGTGTCTTGTTGTCTAATAACTTTTTGGGAAGGCGATTTATAACAAAAACCGCAGTACTGAATGCATAGACCCAATATGTAGACGGAACTTGACTATTAAACAATAGTGCTAGGCCAGATTCTACGAGGTGTCGATGTTCCCTTTCAGCGCGACCATTTTGCTGTGGGGTATACGGGCATGAGACTCGGTGACGGGCCCCGTAAGTCACAGTGAACAAGATCGAGAGGATGAGTGGCACGTTGTTCATTAACATTAAATGGTAATCGATGTGATTTATATAGTTCACAAGAGTTGCACATAACCGGTTTAGGTAATATAGATGTAAGTGATAAATGGCCTTGTTTATTAGGTAACAAAATTACATCATGAGACACATGTGCCAATCTTGAGTGCCAAAGTTCAAAAGAGGCTTTATTTGAGGATGCCAAAAAAGCTTGAGGTCCAGGTCGAAGAATGTAAAGACCATCTTCACATCTTCCTTGTGCTACTACTTGCTTCGTGGCTCGATCCTGAATATAGAAATATGGTTGGGAGAACAAAACATTCAAGTTATTGTCAGTAGTGAGTTTGCTAATTGAAAGAAGATTTTGCATGAGATGAGGAACAACTAGAACTTCCTTCAAACTGACATTAGGAGAGAGAGTGGTGTTACCAGTGTGAGATATGGGGAGAGAATTACCGCTGCCAAAGGTTACTTTGGTATCTCCTAAGTATGGTGAGCTATGCTTCAAAGAAGTTGGAGAGCCGACCATATGATTAGTGGCTCCTGAATCGACCACTAACCATTCACCTAGTGAGATTGAATGTTGCTTGAAATGCTTGGACCAGATCGTGGGGTTGAGTAGAGGAATCAATCTTGCAGAACCAAGGACAATCCAAAGCATAGTGACCATTTTGGCAACATAGCTGGCAATGAGAAGTTTGACGACCACTTCGGCCACGGCCACCCCAGCTGGATCCCCGAGAAAAACGACCACCACCACGTCGACCATGACTGTTGGTGGAATTGAAAGCAACAGGTGGGACAGTGGTTCCATGAAGAAAAGTGTGGAAGAGTTCATACGATTCCGCTTGAGGCAAAAGTTCACGTAAAGTAGGAGTGGGTTTGTTAAGCCCGAGTTGCAATGGAGAACATTTCAAAATTGGGTCCGAGACCGCATAGAAAAAGGTGGGTCTTGTCAGCATCATCAACAGGGTGACCAGCAGCACCAAGTTGATCACATACGTACTTAAAGTGGCGACCATAATCAGCAACAGTGGTTGAGCCTTTGGAAATCTGACGGAGTTGATCATGAAGATTCTGAATGCGTTCAATTGTAGTGTTGCTGAAGGCAGATTCAAGTGCGATCCAGATGGATCGGGCGGTGGGAAGACCAACGACTTCACCGATAACTTCTTCTATGAGGGAAGCATTGAGAAGCATAATCGCTTTTTGATCATCAATTTGCCACGAAGAGAACAGAGGGTTGGATACCTGTTTATCATCTTGCGTGATCAGAGGAGGAGGGGCAGTGGTGCCATCAACATGAGAGAGCAATGACTGGACCGTGAGAACGAGTATCATTTGATTTTCCAATATAGATAATTGGTGGGGTTATGTTTGATAGCAAGCATGTGCATTGTGACACCCTGCAATTTCAGGTAAATTGCGACTCTTACATTCTTTACATTTCACATTCATACTTGTTGCATTTCATTTAATTATGTTTAATTAGAAGAGTCAAACACACACAGCTGCGAAACGATAGTTCGAGGAACTATTGAATCGTACATTGCACATTGGTTTTGGAAATCAAGTGTGGCAAACACAACACAAACACAATTGGATTGTGCAAACAAATGTTGATTATGGTTAATCAAGCATGCAAACGGTTCGTAGCTTCGAACACAAACTATCGAAGATAATTCGAGGAATTATCAAAACACACACGAGTCTCACGAACGTTGGTGATCAAACTTATACGCTATTACATGATTATGTGCTAAACACGTATTAGGTGTTTAGGATAAACATTAGGAATCAAGTATGAGCGAAATCGTATCAGCGAAATCGAAAAACAAGGAAGTGGACTCATCGCGGTACGCGATGGTCCCTCGGCGAAAGGCTTCGCGGTACGCGAAGAAAACCGGGAGTCGAGACTCCCGAATTCCTCCGCGGTACGCGGTAAAGAATTTTGATCAGCCTCCGCGGTACGCGAAGGCCATGCAGATCAGAATTTTCTATTTAATCAACCCCAAACCCATTTCACTCGGTTCCTTCACCATTTCTCCGAGTTCCTTCGTCCATTCTCGACCAAAACCACTGAAATCAAGCACTCTAACCTACTGGAATCAGCCTTAAAGCCATTTCTTGGTGATTGAAGGCCATAGGAACATCAAGGAAGATCGAGGAGCTCTCAATCGACAAGGAGGTCGAATCCAGCCATCATAGCAGCTCCACAACTTCTGTTTATCTCGAAATCAGTCCTCTAAGAGCTTTTAAGGTAGTTCCCTATGTTTATCTTTAGTTAGATCGTACATGCAATGGGTAAAAACCCACATGCAACTCCATATGATTATTGTGCTCGAATTGGTTGGTGACTTGATGTGTATTTGTTGTAGATTTACTGGTTTTAGTGTTTATTGATGTTAGATTTGAGTTTGGTTTAGTTATTGGTTGATTTGATGATGTTTTGTCACACTTGCCATAAAAGGAAACTTTTATGTGCAAGTCTTGGAATTGTAATGATCTAGACATGTTAGACATGCCTAGATGTTGTTAAATGTATATTGGAGTGTTTAGAAACACATTGGGATATTTGATTTTGTCAAAAACATGGTTTTGTATAAACTTGCTATAAAAGGAAACTTTTAAAAATCAAAAGAGGGCTTTTGATGTTTTAAAGTGTTTTGATGAACTTTGATTCTTGAAGTATGTTTAAAAATGATTTCTAAACATATTGGAAACTTCGTTTTGTGAAAACGAGCTTTTAAACGGATACTTTCCAAATAAGGAAACTTTATTTGGGCAAAACGGCATAAATGATGATTTATGCGCAAACGACATGTTTTAAGGGTTTAAATGTATTTTATAAACATATTGGAAGTTATTAGTTTTATGAAATGGGATTTCATAACCACACTTTCCTAAATTGGAAACTTTCCAAAAATGGTAACTTATGTGATTAGAGTCATAGGATGCATTTTGGTGTCCTATGGGCATTAAGGCACATAAACACAACAATCGTGTCACCAACGATTCGTAGAGTCAACACAAGTCAACACGCACACACTCGGTTGAGCACACCGACACTTGGAGTTGTATGGGATACAACACAACACAGAACACATACTCACACCTATATGGTTATAGGTGCCTACTAGCAGGATTGCTAGCATTCGCAGACGCGAACACACAAACACACCGGAACTGCTAATCAGGTGAGTTCACGACCCCTTTTTACTTTTCTAACCTTTGGGGGAGAAAACAATGCATTATAACTATTTTGAACAACAAATCATTTCATTTGTTTATGTATGAACATGCTTTATCACTATATGTATATGTGTGGACCACATCACAACTAAAAGTCCTCGCGGGAGGCACAACTGTCAGCTTCGGTACGACCCCGCATATAATATAACTGTATTGACTAGCTATCAATCGATACTGCATTGTAATGATACATAAATCTGCAAAACTCTTACTTTAAACATTTTGATGTTTACTGCTTACGAAAAACCTGTGCTCTCGCCAACCTTTGTGTTGACCCTTTTACTCGCATGTTTTCTCAGGTAACTAAGGCACGCGCACGAGGAACCTAGGATGCTAGGATGGAGTCCATGCATCTACATATGTGTCTTAGTCTAATAAACATTCGCTATCATTTTGTTATGCTATGTATTATTAAACATCTTTAATCGCTTCCGCAACTATTGTTACTCATCATTTTGAAAACTGTTTTAAATTAACGCTTCCACAAATTATGAATGTTAAACTGTTTTGTTACTTATACTTTACTTCTGCAACTCTGATATTACTAAAACTATTTTATCCAAATTATTTGATGTACGTGCTTAACCAGACATGTAGGTCTCGCATGTTGTGTGACCGGAGACTGCGATCCTGACAATCTGCTGCCGCTCGTGCCCCGGAAGGGACGGGATTTCTCGGGGTGCGACAGATTGGTATCAGAGACTCCGGTTATTGCGAATTAGGTTTGCATTTAGTGAACTTAGTCTATAACCACTAGTCTCCACACGACACTTAGTAATTAGTATTGTGATACTTGCACGCATGACGCATCTTTATGCACTACGTTCATCACCGCATGTGGCTACCCAAGGCGGGGATAGCCGATAGCTTTGCATGTTTTCTTTTAGTACCTACTGCACACACTACATTAGTCATTAAGCAAACACTGACACTTATTCTCGCTATGAAGATCATGGCTGGAAGACGTGGAGGATGCAGGAATGCAGGCGGACGTGGAAACATCAATCTGACACAAGCTGAGTTGAACGCTCTCATCAACGAGCTGGTTGAAGAGGTACTTGCTGCACGGGAAGCTGCCCGCAATCAGATCCCACTGAACCAAGGTGATGAGCCTTATCTCATATCCACTTTGCACTACAAACACTTGTTTCCAATTCAACACGTTTACCCGATACTTAACCCAACTATACTCTTTGCATATCTCAGGAGCAAATCCTAACCCTCCTCTCTGCAATTTCAAGATGTTTCTGGATTGCAAACCCCACTCCTTCAGCGGTACAGAGGGTGCCGTTGGACTATTGCGTTGGATTGAGAAGGCGGAATCAGCTTTCGCCATGAGCAATTGCAGGAACGAGGACAGGGTCAAGTTTGCTGCAGGGACATTCGAGGGAGCTGCCCTCACTTGGTGGAACGCTAATGTCCATAATCAAGGGCTCGATGCAGCCAACGCCCTACCTTGGGATGACTTTAAGAGGATGCTGAACCGCGAATACTGTCCTCGCGGTGAAGTGCAGAAACTGGAAACAGAATTCTGGAACCATAAGATGATTGGTTCCGAGGTCGAGGCTTACACAGCTCGATCGTATGAGCTGGCACACCTGTGCCCAGAAATGGCAACCCCACCATTCAAACACATAGAGAAGTATATTGATGGATTACCACCTCAGATCCAAGGCATGGTACTCTCTGCTGACCCTATCACCATGCAACAAGCCGTGCGACTGACCCACAAACTCACCAACTCGGCAGTTGCACAAGGACTTTTACCACCCCGTGGTGCTGTAGCCACAACCACTGACAACAAGCGCAAATGGGATAACACCCAGAGTAATGCTTCCACTCTCCAACCACCACCACAGCAACGTAAGCTTGGTTCGTCTCAAGCCTATGCACCACCCATCCTAACCAACCAAAACCCCGGAACCTATGCAGGCAAACACCCCAAGTGCAATAAATGCAACCTACACCATGTTTTGGGGCAATGTGGTTCCATCCGATGCCAACGGTGTGGCAAAGGTGGACATCTCGCCAAAGATTGCAGGGGTGAACTACTTGTAAAGACCCCACAACCACAACAGCCACAACTTGAAGCACCGAAGGGCTGCTTCGAATGTGGAAAACCGGGGCACTTCAAGAGGGACTGCCCACATCTGAAGAATAACAACAATAACGGGAACAACAACGGTCCGAAGGGACGAGCCTTCGTGATCGGGGCGAAAGAGGCCAGGAAAGATCCCAACCTTGCAACTGGTACGTATCTCTTGAACAATAATTATGCTTCTGTATTGTTTGATACCGGGGCTGAGAAAAGTTTTATATCTAAAGATTTTAGTGAGATACTTGCCATTACCCCAACACACTTAGATGTTGAATATACAGTAGAGCTAGCTGATGGTAAATTAATTGTGACTAAGCACATTCTTAAAGAATGCACTTTAGAGCTAGCAGGCCATAAATTTAAGATTAACCTCATGCCGGTTACACTAGGCAGTTTTGATGTCGTAGTGGGCATGGATTGGTTGTCTGAAAACCAAGCCGAAATCATTTGCCACGACAAGGTTGTGCGCATACCTCTCCCTGACGGAGAAACTCTAGAATCAAGGGAGAAAGGAGTGACACCCCTTTGAATATCATCTCGTGCATGAAAGCTCATAAATGCTTACGAAAGGGATACACAGCCATTCTAGCGCTTATCACCGACAAGACTGAAGAGGAGAAAAAAATTGAAGACATCCTAGTCGTATGCGATTATCCCGACGTATTCCCTGAGGATTTACCGGGACTACCACCACCTTGACAAGTGGAGTTCTGCATAGACCTTGTGCCGGGAGCAGCACCTATCGCAAGAGCACCATATCGACTTGCACCTTTCGAGATGCAGGAACTGTCCAATCAACTCCAGGAGCTGTTGGACAAGGGATTTATTAGACCAAGCTTCTCACCTTGGGGAGCTCCAGTCTTGTTTGTAAAGAAGAAGGATGGCACGTTTCGCATGTGCATCGACTACCGTGAGCTAAACAAAGTAACAATCAAAAACCGTTACCCCTTACCTCGCATTGACGATCTGTTCGATCAGCTACAAGGATCGAGTTACTACTCTAAGATCGACCTGCGATCTGGGTACCATCAGTTGAGGATTCAGGAGGAAGATATCCCAAAGACAGCTTTCCGCACTCGGTATGGCCATTATGAGTTTCTGGTTATGCCGTTTGGGCTGACAAATGCACCCGCAGTATTCATGGACCTCATGAATATAGTGTGCAAACCATATCTCGACAAGTTCATCATTGTCTTCATCGATGATATTCTCATCTACTCCAAAACCCAGGAGGAACACAAAGAGCATCTTCAATTGGCTCTTGAACTGCTACGGAAAGAGAAGTTGTACGCTAAACTCTCAAAGTGCGACTTCTGGATTCGAGAAGTCCAATTTTTGGGACATGTTGTTAATGAACAAGGGATTCATGTGGATAAATCTAAGATAGAGGCAATCAAGAACTGGGAAGCACCAAAGACCCCAACTGAGGTGCGACAATTCCTAGGATTGGCCGGCTATTATCGATGATTTATCGAAGGATTTTCAAAGATAGCCCAACCACTTACAGCCTTAACCCACAAGGACAAGAAATATCTCTGGACTGACAAACAAGAAGTTGCATTCCAACTTCTCAAGCAGAAGCTCTGTAGTGCACCTATCCTATCACTTCCTGATGGAACGGATGATTTCGTAGTATATTGCGATGCCTCGATACAAGGACTCGGCTGCGTGCTAATGCAGCGCGACAAGGTGATCGCATATGCTTCTAGACAACTGAAAGTCCACGAGAAGAACTACACCACCCATGACTTAGAACTTGGAGCCGTGGTATTTGCACTCAAGATCTGGAGACACTACCTGTATGGTACGAAGTGTACGATATACACTGATCACAAGAGTCTCCAGCACATATTCGAGCAGAAGGAACTGAACATGAGACAACGTCGCTGGCTCGAACTCCTAAACGACTATGAGTGTGCTATCAAGTATCACCCGGGGAAGGCCAATGTGGTGGCCGATGCTCTATGCCGGAAAAACACTTCGAAACCCAAGAGGGTACGAGCTTTACAGCTCACCATCCATCCCAATCTCCCTGAATAGATACGCAGTGCCCAGGTGGAGGCACTTAAAGCAGAAAATCTAGCGGTTGAATCACTGAGGGGAATGGAGCAACAACTAAAGGAAAAAGCCGATGGCTTACAATATTTCATGGAACGCGTCTGGGTCCCACATTACGGGAACTTACGAGACCTTGTGATGGACGAGGCTCACAAATCCCGATATTCCATTCACCCTGGATCTGATAAGATGTGTCATGATCTGAAGATACTTTATTGGTGGCCACTTATGAAAGCCGACATTGCTACTTACGTAGGCAAATGTTTGACTTGTGCCAAAGTCAAGATCGAGTACCAGAAACCATCTGGATTACTTACACAACCTGAAATCCCCATGTGGAAGTGGGAACAAATATCCATGGATTTCATCACCAAATTACCCCGTACTCCTAGTGGATGTGACACTATCTGGGTAATTGTGGACCGACTGACTAAATCAGCACATTTCCTCACGAATCAAGGAAAATGACAAGATGGAAAAGTTAGCCAGAATCTATGTTAAAAAAGTGGTCTCGCGACATGGAGTGCCAATCTCCATCATTTCCGATCGAGATGCGAGATTCACTTCTAACTTCTGGAAATCATTGCAAAGGTCGCTTGGCACGCGGTTGGATATGAGTACAGCATATCACCCACAAACTGATGGCCAGAGCGAACGCACGATACAAACACTCGAAGACATGCTACGAGCGTGCGTGGTAGACTTCGGTAACAGCTGGGAAACTCACCTACCGTTGGTGGAGATTTCTTACAACAACAGCTATCATACTAGCATAAAGGCAGCGCCTTTTGAGGCACTTTATGGCAGGAAATGCCGATCACCGATTTGTTGGGCGGAAGTGGGCGACAACCAACTTACTGGACCGGAACTTGTGCATGAAACAACAGAGAAGATCGTGAAAATCAGAAACCGCATGGCAGCAGCTCGAGATCGTCAAAAGAGCTATGCCGACAAACGCCGAAAACCTCTGGAATTTCAGGTAGGAGATAAAGTTCTTCTGAAAGTTTCGCCATGGAAAGGCGTCATTCGTTTTGGTAAACGAGGCAAACTGAACCCACGGTATATTGGACCTTTTGAGATCCTGAAAAGGATTGGTCCAGTGGCATACCAACTCAACCTACCAGCCGAACTCGACGGAGTTCACAACGTATTTCATATTTCGAATCTGAAGAAATGTTTATCAGATGAGACACTTGTAGTTCCACTAGATGAGATCCAGGTGGATGAACAACTACGGTTCGTGGAAGAGCCGGTAGAGATCATGGACTGTGAGGTCAAACAACTCAAACAGAGTAAGATTCCAATTGTTAAAGTCCGACGGAACTCGAAACGTGGACCTGAATTCACATGGGAACGTGAAGATCAGATGATGCGCAAATATCCCCATCTCTTCAAGCAAACAACATCGAACACCGACAACAACGGATAAATTTCGGGACGAAATTCCTTTCAACAAGGGGATGATGTGACAACCGGGAAATTTTTGTTTTCTCAAACACTCTTGCTTCTCAAACACTACCAACAACAACCAAATTTCGGGACGAAATTTCTTTCAACGAGGGGATGATGTGACACCCGGCTATTTCAGGTAAATTGCGACTCTTACATTCTTTACATTTCACATTCATACTTGTTGCATTTCATTTAATTATGTTTAATTAGAAGAGTCAAACACACACAGCTGCGAAACGATAGTTCGAGGAACTATCGAATCGTACATTGCACATTGGTTTTGGAAATCAAGTGTGGCAAACACAACACAAACACAATTGGATTGTGCAAACACATGTTGATTATGGTTAATCAAGCATGCAAACGGTTCGTAGCAACGAACACAAACTATCGAAGATAATTCGAGGAATTATCGAAACACACACGAGTCTCACGAACATTGGTGATCAAACTTATACGCTATTACATGATTATGTGCTAAACACGTATTAGGTGTTTAGGATAAACATTAGGAATCAAGTATGAGCGAAATCGTATCAGCGAAATCGAAAAACAAGGAAGTGGACTCATCGCGGTACGCGATGGTCCCTCGGCGAAAGGCTTCGCGGTACGCGAAGAAAACCGGGAGTCGAGACTCCCGAATTCCTCCGCGGTACGCGGTAAAGAATTTTGATCAGCCTCCGCGGTACGCGAAGGCCATGCAGATCAGAATTTTCTATTTAATCAACCCCAAACCCATTTCACTCGGTTTCTTCACCATTTCTCCGAGTTCCTTCGTCGATTCTCGACCAAAACCACTGAAATCAAGCACTCTAACCTACTGGAATCAGCCTTGAAGCCATTTCTTGGTGATTGAAGGCCATAGGAACATCAAGGAAGATCGAGGAGCTCTCAATCGACAAGGAGGTCGAATCCAGCCACCGTAGCAGCTCCACAACTTCTGTTTATCTCGAAATCAGTCCTCTAAGAGCTTCTAAGGTAGTTCCCTATGTTTATCTTTAGTTAGATCGTACATGCAATGGGTAAAAACCCACATGCAACTCCATATGATTATTGTGCTCGAATTGGTTGGTGACTTGATGTGTATTTTTTGTAGATTTACTGGTTTTAGTGTTTATTGATGTTAGATTTGAGTTTGGTTTAGTTATTGGTTGATTTGATGATGTTTTGTCACGCTTGCCATAAAAGGAAACTTTTATGTGCAAGTCTTGGAATTGTAATGATCTAGACATGTTAGACATGCCTAGATGTTGTTAAATGTATATTGGAGTGTTTAGAAACACATTGGGATATTTGATTTTGTCAAAAACATGGTTTTGTATAAACTTGCTATAAAAGGAAACTTTTACAAATCAAAAGAGGGCTTTTGATGTTTTAAAGTGTTTTGATGAACTTTGATTCTTGAAGTATGTTTAAAAATGATTTCTAAACATATTGAAAACTTCGTTTTGTGAAAACGAGCTTTTAAACGGATACTTTCCAAATAAGGAAACTTTATTTGGGCAAAACGGCATAAATGATGATTTATGTGCAAACGACATGTTTTAAGGGTTTAAATGTATTTTATAAACATATTGGAAGTTATTAGTTTTATGAAATGGGATTTCATAACCACACTTTCCTAAATTGGAAACTTTCCAAATATGGTAACTTATGTGATTAGAGTCATAGGATGCATTTTGGTGTCCTATGGGCATTAAGGCACATAAACACAACAATCGTGTCACCAACGATTCGTAGAGTCAACACAAGTCAACACGCACACACTCGGTTGAGCACACCGACACTTGGAGTTGTATGGGATACAACACAACACAGAACACATACTCACACCTATATGGTTATTGGTGCCTACTAGCAGGATTGCTAGCATTCGCAGACGCGAACACACAAACACACCGGAACTGCTAATCAGGTGAGTTCACGGCCCCTTTTTACTTTTCTAACCTTTGGGGGAGAAAACAATGCATTATAACTATTTTGAACAACAACTCATTTCATTTGTTTATGTATGAACATGCTTTATCACTATATGTATATGTGTGGACCACATCACAACTAAAAGTCCTCGCGATACTCCACGGACCGTTAGTAGCGCGTAGCGCCTAGCGTGGTAATCTTGAATAGTACTATTTGGGCCCGACAAGCCCCACCCATCGCGCCTGGGAGGCCAACCCGACTGTAGGTCGGAATGGGTGCAAAATTGACCAATACTTTGCCACTGTCTTGTGATGGACATGGCGGGAGGCACAACTGTCAGCTTCGGTACGACCCCGCATATAATATAACTGTATTGACTAGCTATCAATCGATACTGCATTGTAATGATACGTAAATCTGCAAAACTCTTACTTTAAACATTTTGATGTTTACTGCTTACGAAAAACCTGTGCTCTCGCCAACCTTTGTGTTGACCCTTTTACTCGCATGTTTTCTCAGGTAACTAAGGCACGCGCACGAGGAACCTAGGATGCTAGGATGGAGTCCATGCATCTACATATGTGTCTTAGTCTAATAAACATTCGCTATCATTTTGTTATGCTATGTATTATTAAACATCTTTAATCGCTTCCGCAACTATTGTTACTCATCATTTTGAAAACTGTTTTAAATTAACGCTTCCGCAAATTATGAATGTTAAACTGTTTTGTTACTTATACTTTACTTCCGCAACTCTGATATTACTAAAACTATTTTATCCAAATTATTGGATGTACGTGCTTAACCAGACATGTAGGTCTCGCATGTTGTGTGACCGGAGACTGCGATCCTGACAATCTGCTGCCGCTGGCGCCCCAGAAGGGACGGGATTTCTCGGGGTGCGACATGCATGATAGAACTCATGGTTGTAGTAGAAGATGAATTGGAAGAGGCTGCCATAGAGAGCAGGAAGAGGAAGACGGAAGGGGGGAATGAAGAGGAAAGGGTGGGTTCAATGGCTTGATACCATGTAAATAAAATAATTTCCCAATGAATTGCATTAAGGTGAGTACACAAGTTTATACAAAAAGAATAGAAACTGACTAAGGAATTGAATAGACAAATACATAAATGAGATATTAATATATTCTAACACAAACACATTGACTTGTAAACCAAGTAGGATTCTTCTTATCTTGTAAACTTCCAACTAGATTCTTAGTATAAACAAACATTGGAAATTGATACTACAAATCCCATCATCTCAACCTATAAACCATCAAACCACATCAATAAATCCCATCAACCCTTTCATTTTTTCCTTCCTCTTGGTACTCCCGATCGATCTACTACCCCTGTCCCTCACCATCGATGGCTCCCAAGGAAACAAGGAAAGAATTACAAGGAAACTACAACGCCTAGGAAAACTATGGCTCCTAATATACTAAATATAAATCACTTCCAAGTAATAAGATCCCTAGTCAAATCCTCATATGGTACACCTGGCCATTCGACCAACTCATTTTCTCCCCTCTTGGCAGCCGAAAATATGCCCTTGTTTCCCTTCCATTCAGTAGTTACTAAGCTCAAAAAAGAGGCACCATCACAAGGAACCCAAGTGCCAACAAATGTTACCAAGCTCGAAAATGATAACCTACCCATCACTTGTGTAAAACATGGAATTAAATAAAAGGAAAAGTAACTTGCTCGAATTCAAGTAGCCGAAAATCTTTACCATACCAATCCAACAAGAGGAAGTTATCTCTACCACCCACAATTCAAATAAAGATTTGAAAAACAAAACCCAAGAACTCTTAGTTACAAACCAAAAACTTCTTGGGAAGAAATAAAGATACCATGAGCCTAGGATGTCCATCAAAATAGTGGGTACTACCCATCTTCCCACCACCTTTGGATAAACGCATCTCCTCCTACACATTGACCAACTTATCACTTCTATCTTGTCTACCATATCCTCCTTCAAAGACCATATTGCCCCTTAAGGATGCTGTAAAATGGGATCAAGGGAAATGGAAATAAACACCTTAACACTCCCAACTCAATTCCTATTAAACATACTAAAGAAACCCGACTCAAGGCCATGTACCTCAAGCTCTTGGCCGCTACTATGGCCGACCACCGTAACCATCAACTCGTGTGGGAAGGATAGCATCGATCGAGCAGCTTCATCTTGAGCGTGGCTAAGTCCTAGATCGAGTTCATTTAAGGAAGCAAAGCTCCAAACCTTCCTTGCTTGTGTTATGTAAGTTTTCCCTCTAAATCAAGTTTGGAACATCACTTCTTGCACTCACACACAAGTATTCACTTATATGAACACATGCATGAGGGGAACTCACCACTTAAAAGGAAACCGTAAATGGGAACAATATACAAGAATAATAACTCAACCGAACTCATCAAGGGATAAGCAGTGTCAACTTGGATTATGATAACCGACTCACATAAATTCATATACATAAAAAAGTCGTTCGTATGTGTATAGACACATATCCTCAAACATACGGTTAAATAAATACATGCGTGAGAACCATGTTATCATGTGAGGTTTAACCTATGTACATATAAGGGATATAATGGGTTGATGTTAACAAATGTTATATTGTGATAAAAAGAATAATACATAAGGGAAGGAAGAGGGGGGCAATAGTAGATGGATAATATAAAGAAACTACTTGATGAAAACCAAGGGAGAAGAGAAACAACATAAGAATAAAGGTTATAAACACAAACTATAAAATGGGTACATAAGAAAGATGAGGATATATACCTAAAGGTAAAATTCAAGGGTTGTAAGCCTTTAAGAAAACCTAGGAAATTATTTAACAAGGATGACATGAAGAGGTTCTTATTAAAATCTTAATATAAGATCAAGTCTAGGCAAAGAAATTGTGACACCCGGCAATTTCAGGTAAATTGCAACTCTTATATTCTTTACATTTCACATTCATACTTGTTGCATTTCATTTAATTATGTTTAATTAGATGAGTTGAACACAAACAACTACGAAACGATAGTTCGTGGAACTATCGAATCATACATTGCACATTGGTTTTGGAAACCAAGTGTGACAAACACAACACTAACACAAAACAATGATTCGGGGAATTATTGAACTGTGCATCACACGTTGATTAGGATTAATCAAGCGTGCAAACACTTTGTTAGACACAAGCACAAACTATCTTAGATAATTCGAGGAATTATCGAAACACACACACACGAGTCTCACGAACGTTGGTGATCAAACTTATATGTTATTACATGATTATGTGCTAAACATATGTTAGGTGCTTAGGATAAACGTTAGAGATCAAGTACGAGCGAAATCGTAGTAACGAAATCGAAAAACAAAGAAGTGTACTCATCGCGGTACGCGATGGCCCCTCTGCAAAAGGCTCCGCGATACGCGAAGGAAAGCGGGAGTCGAGACTCCCGAATCCTATCGCGGTACGCGGTAGAAAATTTTGATCGGCCTCCGCGGTACGCGAAGGCCATGCAGATCAGATTTTCTTTATAATCAACCCCATATCATTTCAGTCGGATTCCTTCACCACCTACACCGATTTCTCTGATATTCCAGCGACTGAACCCTCCTAAATCAGCCCTTGAACCTTTGATAAACACTCCCTAAGCCACATCCTTCTATCCTTGGAGTGATTTGGAGGCATTGGAGCATCAAAGGAGTCCTTGAAGGCTATCAACAAGTTGAGGAATCATCTCCAACCATTTCCAGAGTGTATTACTCCTGCTACAACTCGAATCTACACATCTAAGGTAGTTTTAAATGATTGTCTAGCATTAGATCATACATGCAATGGGTTATAACCCACATGCAACTCCATTTAGTTACAGTGCTTGAAATTTTTGGTGATTTGATGAGTATTGTCATAGATTTACTGATATTATAGTCTAGAAATGATTGGATTCGAGTTTGGTTAAGTTAGAATCGATTTGATGATGTTTTGGTGCACTTGCCATAAAAGGAAACTTTTATGTTGCAAGTCTTGGACTGGTGATGATCTAGACATGTTAGACATGTCTAGATATCGTTAAATGTGTATTGAAGTGTTTAGAAACACGTTGGGATATTTGATTTTGTCAAAAACTTGGTTTTATAGAAACTTACTAAAAATGGAAACTTTTAGAAATCAAAAGAGGGCTTTTGATGTTTTAAAGTGTTTTGATAAACTTGGGATATTGAAATATGTTTAGAAATGATTTCTAAGCATATTGGAAACCTTGATTTGCGAAAACGAGTTTTAAACGGATACTTTCCAAATAAGGAAACTTTATTTGGGCAAAACGGCATAAATAGTGATTTATGCACAAACGACGTGTTTTAAGAGTTTAAACGTGTTTTATAAACATTTTGGAAGTCATTAGTTTTATGAAATGGAATTTCATAACCACACTTTCCTAAATGGGAAACTTGCTAAAAATGGTAACTTATGTGACTAGAGTCATAGGATGCATATTAGTGTTTTATGTGCGTCAAGGCACATAAACACAACACTCGTGTCACCAACGATTCGTCGAGTCAACACAAGTCAACACACACATACTCGGTTGAGCACACCGACACTTGGAGTTGTATGGATTACAACACACCACAAATCACATACTTACACCTATACGATCATAGGTGCTTACTAGCAGGACAGCTAGCTTTCGCAGACGCGAACACCCTGTAAACCAGAACTGCTCTATCAGGTGAGTTCACGGCCCCTTTTTACATTTTCTACCTTTGGGGGAGAAAACATTGCATACAACTATTTTTGAACAACTTACACACTTTTGGTTATTTTTGTACATGCTAATATCGTATATGCATATGTGTGGCATTCATCCACAAAACTGATAAGTCCTCATTACACACACCTCGAACCGTTAATAGCGCGTTGCGCTCAGCGTGGTAATTCTGAATAGTACTATTTGGGCCTGACAAGCCCCACTGTTGCGAGCCGTATGGCCACCCCGACTGGAGGTCGGAACAGTGCATAATTGACCAAACAACATTTGCCATATCTTGGATGGATATGGTGGGAGGCAGCATGTTAGCTTCGGTTGCGAACCCGCATATGATATAAAACATATTGACTAGCTATCAATTGATATTGCATTGTATTGAAAAATAGACCTACTAAACATTTACTTTAAACACTTATTGTTTACTGCTGATTACAAACCTGTGCTCTCACCAACCTTTGTGTTGACCTTTTACTCGCATGTTTTCTCAGGTAACTAAGGCACGCGCACCAGGAATAGGATGCTAGGCCGGAGTCGCATGCATCTGTTTAAGTGTCTTAGTTTAACAAACATTTATTACCATTTGGTTGTTATGTAATGTTAATCAGCTTAAATCGCTTCCGCAACTATTGTCACGTATCGTTTGAAAACCATTTTGATTTAACGCTTCCGCAACTATGAATGATTAAACTGTTTTGTTAATTTATACTTCATTTCCGCAACTCTGATATTACTAAACTGTTTTATCCAAATTATTGGATGTACGTACGAAATCAGACATATAGGTCTCGCATGTTGTGTGACCGGAGACTGCGATCCTGACAATCTGCCACCGCTCGCGCCCCGGAAGGGACGGGATTTCTCGGGGTGCGACAGATTGGTATCAGAGCCAGGTTATTGCGAATTAGGTTTGCATTTAGTGAACTTAGTCTATAACCACTAGTCTCCACACAACACATAGTGCTTAGTATTGTAGTACTTGCACACACGTTACATCTTTTATGCATTACGTGACTACCCATGACGGGGAAGAGCCGATAGCTCTAACACATTCTTTACAGTACCTACCGCACACACTACATTAGTCATTAGACAAACACTAACACGTATTCTCACTATGAAGATCATGGCTGGGAGACGTGGAGGACGCAGGAACGCGGGTGGACGCGGAAACATCAACCTGACCCAAGCTGAACTGAATGCACTCATCAACGAGCGAGTTGAGGAGGTACTTACTGCACGGGAAGCTGCCCGTAACCAAAACTCACTGAACCAAGGTGATGAATCTATTCATACTCACCTTGCATCACAATCACTTGTTTCCAATTCAACACGTTTAACCGATACTTAACCCAACTCTACTCTTTGCTTATCTCAGGAGCAAATCCTAACCCACCTCTCTGCACGTTCAAGATGTTTCTGGACTGCAAACCCCACTCCTTCAGCGGTACGGAGGGTGCCGTTGGACTATTGCGCTGGATCGAAAAGGCAGAATCGGCCTTTGCTATGAGTAACTGCAGGAACGAGGATCGAGTCAAGTTCGCTGCTGGAACATTCGAGGGAGCTGCCCTCACTTGGTGGAACGCCAATGTTCACAACCTAGGGCTTGATGCAGCCAACACACTGCCTTGGGATAATTTTATACAAATGTTGAACCGCGAATATTGCCCTCGTGGTGAGGTGCAGAAACTTGAGACGGAGTTCTGGAACCACAAAATGATAGGTTCTGAGGTTGAGGCCTACACTGCCAGGTCTTATGAGCTGGCAAATCTGTGCCCGGAAATTGCAACCCCACCCTTCAAACACATCGAAAAGTACATTGATGGACTGCCACCTCAAATTCAGGGCATGGTACTCTTTGCTGATCCCATCACCATGCAACAAGCCGTGCGACTTACCCACAAACTCACTGACTCGGCGGTTGCACAAGGACTCTTACCACCACGTGGTGCTGTGACCACAACCAACGACAAAGGCAAACGGAAATGGGATGACACCCTGAACAAACCAACCACTCTCCAACCACCACCACAGCAACGTAAGTTTGGATCAACCCAAGCTTATGCCCCACCCATTCCAACCACCCAGAGCCAAGGAGGTTATGCGGGAAAACACCCCAAATGCCACAAGTGCAACTTTCATCATGCACCGGGTCAATGTGGCCGTTTCCAATGCCAGCGCTGCGGAAAAGGGGGACATGCAGCCAAAGACTGCAGGGGTGAACTAATGACAAAAACCCCGCAACAGCCACAACAACAGCAACAACTTGAAGCGCCGAAGGGTTGCTTCGAATGCGGGAAACCAGGGCACTTCAAGAAAGATTGCCCGCACCTGAAAAACAACCACCAACAGAACAACAACAATGGGAACAATGGCACGAGGGGACGAGCCTTCGTGATTGGGGCCAAGGAGGCCAGAAGGGACCCTAACCTTGCAACCGGTACGTATCTCTTGAACGATAATTATGCTTCTGTACTGTTTGATACGGGAGCTGAGAGAAGCTTTATATCTAAGGATTTTAGTGAGACACTGGCCATTACCCCAACACCCTTAGATATTGAATACACAGTAGAGCTAGCTGATGGTAAATTGATTGTAACTAAGCACATTCTGAGAGAATGCACACTAGAGCTAGCTAACCACAAATTTAAGATTGATCTCATGCCAGTTACACTAGGCAGTTTTGATGTCGTAGTGGGCATGGATTGGTTGTCTGAAAACCAGGCTGAAATCATTTGCCACGACAAGGTCGTGCGCATACCCCTCCCTAGCGGAGAAACTCTAGACATCAAGGGCGAAAGGAGTGACACTCCTCTGAACATCATCTCGTGCATGAAAGCTCACAAATGCTTACGAAAGGGATACACATCCATCTTGGCACTCATCACTGACAAGACTGAAGAGGAAAAGAGAATCGAAGACATCCCGGTCGTATGCGACTATCCCGACGTATTCCCGGAGGATCTACCAGGACTTCCACCACCTCGACAAGTGGAGTTCCGCATAGACCTTGTGCCGGGAGCAGCACCTATTGCACGAGCACCATATCGACTTGCACCTTCGGAGATGCAGGAACTGTCCAACCAACTGCAAGAGCTGTTGGACAAGGGATTCATTAGACCAAGCTTCTCACCTTGGGGAGCTCCGGTCTTGTTTGTAAAGAAGAAAGATGGCACTTTTCGCATGTGCATTGACTATCGAGAGTTGAACAAAGTGACAATCAAGAACCGTTATCCCTTACCTCGTATCGACGATCTATTCGATCAACTGCAAGGATCGAGTTACTACTCTAAGATCGATCTGCGATCTGGGTACCATCAGTTGAGGATTCAGGAGGAGGATATACCCAAGACTGCTTTTCGCACTCGGTATGGCCATTACGAGTTCTTGGTTATGCCGTTTGGGCTGACAAACGCACCTGCAGTATTCATGGACCTCATGAATAGAGTGTGCAAACCATACCTTGACAAGTTTATCATTGTTTTCATTGATGATATACTTATTTACTCCAAAACTCAGGAAGAACACAAAGAGCATCTGCAATTGGCTCTTGAACTGCTACGGAAAGAGAAGCTGTACGCTAAACTCTCAAAATGCGACTTCTGGATTCGAGAAGTCCAATTCTTGGGCCATGTTGTTAATGCACAAGGGATTCATGTGGATAAATCTAAGATAGAGGCAATCAAGAACTGGGAAGCACCAAAGACCCCAACTGAGGTGCGACAATTCCTAGGATTAGCCGGCTATTACCGACGATTTATTGAAGGATTTTCGAAGATAGCCCAACCCCTTACAGCCTTAACCCATAAGGACAAGAAGTATCTCTGGACTGACAAACAAGAAGCTGCATTCCAACTTCTCAAGCAGAAGCTCTGTAGTGCACCTATCTTATCACTTCCTGATGGAACGGATGACTTCGTAGTATATTGCGATGCCTCAATACAAGGACTCGGCTGCGTGCTGATGCAGCGCGACAAGGTGATCGCATATGCTTCTAGACAATTGAAAGTCCACGAGAAGAACTACACCACCCACGACTTAGAACTTGGAGCCGTGGTATTCGCACTCAAGATCTGGAGACACTACCTGTACGGTACAAAGTGTACGATATACACTGATCACAAGAGTCTCCAACACATATTCGAGCAGAAGGAACTGAACATGCGACAACGTCGCTGGCTCGAGCTCTTAAACGACTATGAGTGCGCTATCAAGTATCACCCGGGGAAGGCCAATGTAGTGGCCGATGCCCTAAGCCGGAAAAACACATCGAAACCCAAGAGGGTACGAGCTTTACAGCTTACCATCCTTCCCAACCTTCCTGAGCAGATACGCGTTGCTCAAGTGGAGGCACTTAAGGCAGAAAATCTAGCGGTTGAATCACTGAGGGGAATGGAGCAACAACTTAGGGAAAAAGCCGATGGCTTACAATATTTCATGGAGCGCGTCTGGGTTCCACGATACGGGAACTTACGAGACCTTGTGATGGACGAGGCTCACAAATCACGGTATTCCATTCACCCTGGATCTGATAAGATGTATCACGATCTGAAGGTACTTTACTGGTGGCCGCACATGAAAGCCGACATTGCCACCTACGTGGGCAAATGCTTGACTTGTGCGAAAGTCAAGGTCGAGTACCAGAAACCATCTGGATTACTCACACAACCTGAGATCCCCATGTGGAAATGGGAACAAATATCCATGGATTTCATCACCAAATTACTCCGTACTCCTAGTGGATGTGACACTATCTGGGTAATTGTTGATCGACTGACTAAGTCAGCACATTTCCTTGCGATCAAGGAAAATGACAAAATAGGAAAAACTAGCCAGAATCTATGTCAAGGAAGTAGTCTCGCGACATGGAGTGCCAATCTCCATTATTTCGGATCGAGACGCCAGATTCACTTCTAACTTCTGGAAATCACTACAAAAGTCGCTTGGTACGCGGTTGGATATGAGTACCGCATACCACCCACAAACTGATGGCCAGAGTGAACGCACGATACAAACTCTTGAAGATATGCTACGAGCGTGCGTAGTGGACTTTGGAAACAGCTGGGAAACTCACCTACCGTTGGTGGAGTTTTCTTACAACAACAGCTATCATACAAGCATAAAGGCAGCGCCTTTTGAGGCACTCTATGGTAGGAAATGCCGATCACCCATCTGTTGGGCGGAAGTGGGCGACAGTCAGCTCACAGGCCCAGAACTTGTGCATGAAACAAACGAGAAAATCGTGCAAATCAGAAATCGCATGGCAGCAGCTCGCGATCGTCAAAAGAGCTATGCCGACAAACGCCGAAACCTCTGGAATTTCAGGTAGGAGACAAAGTCCTTCTGAAAGTTTCGCCATGGAAAGGCGTCATTCGTTTTGGTAAACGAGGCAAACTGAACCCACGGTATATTGGACCTTTCGAGATCCTGAAGAGGATTGGTCCAGTGGCATACCAACTCAACTTACCAGTCGAACTCGATGGAGTTCACAACGTATTTCATGTCTCAAACCTAAAGAAGTGTTTATCGGATGAAACACTTATTGTTCCACTGGATGAGATCCAGGTGGATGAACAACTACGGTTCGTGGAAGAACCGGTAGAGATCATGGACCGTGAGGTCAAACAACTCAAGCAGAGTAAGATTCCTATTGTCAAAGTCCGATGGAACTCGAAACGCGGACCTGAATTCACGTGGGAACGTGAAGATCAGATGATGCGTAAATATCCCCATCTCTTCAAGCAGACAACGTCGAACGTCGACAACAACGAATAAATTTCGGGACGAAATTCCTTTCAACAAGGGGATGATGTGACAACCGGAAAATTTTTGTTTCTCAAACACTCTTACTTCTCAAACACTACCAACAACAACCAAATTTCGGGACGAAATTTCTTTCAACAAGGGGATGATGTGACACCCGGCAATTTCAGGTAAATTGCAACTCTTATATTCTTTACATTTCACATTCATACTTGTTGCATTTCATTTAATTATGTTTAATTAGATGAGTTGAACACAAACAACTACGAAACGATAGTTCGTGGAACTATCGAATCATACATTGCACATTGGTTTTGGAAACCAAGTGTGACAAACACAACACTAACACAAAACAATGATTCGGGGAATTATTGAACTGTGCATCACACGTTGATTAGGATTAATCAAGCGTGCAAACACTTTGTTAGACACAACACAAACTATCTTAGATAATTCGAGGAATTATCGAAACACACACACACGAGTCTCACGAACGTTGGTGATCAAACTTATATGTTATTACATGATTATGTGCTAAACATATGTTAGGTGCTTAGGATAAACGTTAGAGATCAAGTACGAGCGAAATCGTATCAACGAAATCGAAAAACAAAGAAGTGTACTCATCGCGGTACGCGATGGCCCCTCTGCAAAGGCTCCGCGATACGCGAAGGAAAGCGGGAGTCGAGACTCCCGAATCCTATCGCGGTACGCGGTAGAAAATTTTGATCGGCCTCCGCGGTACGCGAAGGCCATGCAGATCAGATTTTCTTTATAATCAACCCCATATCATTTCAGTCGGATTCCTTCACCATCTACACCGATTTCTCTGATATTCCAGCGACTGAACCCTCCTAAATCAGCCCTTGAACCTTTGATAAACACTCCCTAAGCCACATCCTTGTATCCTTGGAGTGATTTGGAGGCATTGGAGCATCAAAGGAGTCCTTGAAGGCTATCAACAAGTTGAGGAATCATCTCCAACCATTTCCAGAGTGTATTACTCCTGCTACAACTCGAATCTACACATCTAAGGTAGTTTTAAATGATTGTCTAGCATTAGATCATACATGCAATGGGTTATAACCCACATGCAACTCCATTTAGTTACAGTGCTTGAAATTTTTGGTGATTTGATGAGTATTGTCATAGATTTACTGATATTATAGTCTAGAAATGATTGGATTCGAGTTTGGTTAAGTTAGAATCGATTTGATGATGTTTTGGTGCACTTGCCATAAAAGGAAACTTTTATGTTGCAAGTCTTGGACTGGTGATGATCTAGACATGTTAGACATGTCTAGATATCGTTAAATGTGTATTGAAGTGTTTAGAAACACGTTGGGATATTTGATTTTGTCAAAAACTTGGTTTTATAGAAACTTACTAAAAATGGAAACTTTTAGAAATCAAAAGAGGGCTTTTGATGTTTTAAAGTGTTTTGATAAACTTGGGATATTGAAATATGTTTAGAAATGATTTCTAAGCATATTGGAAACCTTGATTTGCGAAAACGAGTTTTAAACGGATACTTTCCAAATAAGGAAACTTTATTTGGGCAAAACGGCATAAATAGTGATTTATGCACAAACGACGTGTTTTAAGAGTTTAAACGTGTTTTATAAACATTTTGGAAGTCATTAGTTTTATGAAATGGAATTTCATAACCACACTTTCCTAAATGGGAAACTTGCTAAAAATGGTAACTTATGTGACTAGAGTCATAGGATGCATATTAGTGTTTATGTGCGTCAAGGCACATAAACACAACACTCGTGTCACCAACGATTCGTCGAGTCAACACAAGTCAACACACACATACTCGGTTGAGCACACCGACACTTGGAGTTGTATGGATTACAACACACCACAAATCACATACTTACACCTATACGATCATAGGTGCTTACTAGCAGGACAGCTAGCTTTCGCAGACGCGAACACCCTGTAAACCAGAACTGCTCTATCAGGTGAGTTCACGGCCCCTTTTTACATTTTCTACCTTTGGGGGAGAAAACATTGCATACAACTATTTTTGAACAACTTACACACTTTTGGTTATTTTTGTACATGCTAATATCGTATATGCATATGTGTGGCATTCATCCACAAAACTGATAAGTCCTCATTACACACACCTCGAACCGTTAATAGCGCGTTGTGCTCAGCGTGGTAATTCTGAATAGTACTATTTGGGCCTGACAAGCCCCACTGTTGCGAGCCGTATGGCCACCCCGATTGGAGGTCGGAACAGTGCATAATTGACCAAACAACATTTGCCATATCTTGGATGGATATGGTGGGAGGCAGCATGTTAGCTTCGGTTGCGAACCCGCATATGATATAAAACATATTGACTAGCTATCAATTGATATTGCATTGTATTGAAAAATAGACCTACTAAACATTTACTTTAAACACTTATTGTTTACTGCTGATTACAAACCTGTGCTCTCACCAACCTTTGTGTTGACCTTTTACTCGCATGTTTTCTTAGGTAACTAAGGCACGCGCACCAGGAATAGGATGCTAGGCCGGAGTCGCATGCATCTGTTTAAGTGTCTTAGTTTAACAAACATTTATTACCATTTGGTTGTTATGTAATGTTAATCAGCTTAAATCGCTTCCGCAACTATTGTCACGTATCGTTTGAAAACCATTTTGATTTAACGCTTCCGCAACTATGAATGATTAAACTGTTTTGTTAATTTATACTTCATTTCCGCAACTCTGATATTACTAAACTGTTTTATCCAAATTATTGGATGTACGTACGAAATCAGACATATAGGTCTCGCATGTTATGTGACCGGAGACTGCGATCCTGACAATCTGCCACCGCTCGCGCCCCGGAAGGGACGGGATTTCTCGGGGTGCGACAGAAATGCTTTAACATCGCTAGCCCCAATCCATGGGCGTTTAGTTATTTAAGCTTGAGAGTAATTACCTCACATCAAGAAGAGAGTAAAGGACCAACTCATGAACTTTAACAAAAGAAAACATTATATAAATTACCGAAAACTGTAATGAGTAAAGGACATTGTAGAAACAACCATGAGACTCTAATAAATGACCAAAGCAACCTATAAAAGAATTAATATCACTAAAGGTAAATCTGTGTGAATGATTGAGTACAAAGACCGGAATGCTTATACAAAACTCTTGGATATTGTAGGAAATGTGTAAGTCAATTTCTGCAATAATCTCAGATTTTTAATCAAACGAATCTCAACTCAACACTAAGTTCACAACCTCTTTTTATAATACTTTGTGTTACAAACTTGGAGTGAAAAGTATGATACACAAACTTTTTTCTTTACTATGTTATATGTGTTAATACTGTAACATAAGTTAGCCAGAATATTGTAGATTGCATGAGACTGTTGACACTTTTACGTATGAACAACATGTTTACACAACCATTAATGCATAGTTTTGAGCTAATGGATAGATATCGAAAGTACTATTTGGGTTGACTCCCCCATTCATCCTTAGGGTGGACCTGCTAGCTACAACTTCCTTGATTAGTGAATATTTCCATCTGTTTACTTTCTAAACTCCAAGGGAGTCTACTTGTTGTTCAATTTTATTAAAGTGATAATAATGAAACAAACATTTAAGACTTGCTCATTCACACAATTATCAATAGAAATATGCAAAGCAACACACAATTGCCGATGAGTAAACGATGCAAGAAAACGAATCACTAAGGGCAATGCATAGAAACTAAAACATAAATGTATTGTTTAAATCAACCAAACCGAAATCAAATAAAGTTTACAATCCAAAACTTAAGTTCAACATCAAGCACAAAGTTTCACTTGCAACTTAATTGCGTGGGAGCAATTACAAAAGAACTAGCCACGCATCATGATGATTTGATCTTTAATTCTTTAATTGGAATGGAATTTCATGAATTTGGATGGATTTGGGAGACTTGAAATGCTCAGAATCGTCACTTTTCACCCAGAAATCATCTAGAAACGTCTTCATTTAGAAACCTTAAAGATTGGGTTTAAGTATGATCAAGATAGGCCAAAAATTCTATTTTCCCGGCCGTCAGCGTATCATACGCCGGGCATGGGCGTATGATACGCCCAAGACTTTTTGCCAATGCCCAAAACTAGGCGTTTCATAAGTTGGCCGTAACATATGTCGACCTGAGAGTATGACACACCCGGCAAGGCCTCACACACAACTTTTTCTTGTCGAGAAACGCAATTTTAATATATCATGGGCCCCGTAACTCATCTTCTAACCCAAGATATGTATCCGCTAAGTTTTGGCCTTCTAAACCTTATGTATCTGACTTTTGATCCCTTGACTTCTCTTCTAATCACCCAATAAGCTTTCAAAACATGTCCTTAGCCTCTTAACACCTGAAAATCATAAATGCATTCAAAGTAAACATGTTTCGGCCCGAAAACCTATAAAATCAGGCAATTTAAGTTTAAATATCAGGAACAAACATTACGTGATTACACGCTAGTGTTCGTAATCGTAATAGGAAACAAACATCAAACATATTCTGTGTGACGGTGTTGAAAGTGGTGTCAGTGGAACAGAACCTTCAAACATGGTTGAGAACAAGTTTCTAGCCAAATATGTTTTTCACCATAAAAATCATCTGTCGACCATTCTTGACAATGCTTTAGGTTTATTAATATTTTATCCTATGTCGTTTCGTCTTAATAATCAATGAGTGATAATAATATCAAAGAAAACAATTCCCAATAGAAATAAAAATATCGAACACTTGGTAATTAAAGTCACCTACAATTGTTGATCAATTCCATTCAAGTAATAATATGAAATCATCCATCAATGCTTGATTTGGAGCAAAAAAAACCCAAATTACATCGAGAAGCTGGGAGAAGCTTTTGCAAGTTGCAACCTCAACCTTTCACACAAGAGAACAACATTGATAAATTTAATATCACGATAATAACTACAATGTTTCTATGCACGTAATAGATTATCAAATCCATGGCCCGGCTTTCATATTATGAAAAAGAGTCTAAAAGGTTATATATATATATATAGGGATTGAATCATTTGAAAACCCAACCTTAGAGAGAAAACTCTTAAACCCTATGTGAGCCACTCATTTGGAATCTTGAAAATAAATATGTGGTCCACATTAAACCTGAATAAAAAATTGGGTTTTGAATAAACAAATCATTTTTAATATGGGTTAATGTGGACCACATATTTATTTTCAAAATTCCAAATGAGTGGCTCACATAAGGTTTAAGGGTTTTCTCTCTAAGGTTGGGTTTTCATTGGATTCAATTCCTATATATATATATATAGTAAGATTATTGTACAAAATAATAATTTTGAAAAAACAGTGAGAAACAAATGGAACCTTTGATGTGTTATCATCAATGGTTATTAAAGAGCTAGTGGCATGATTGTAATTAATACGTTTTTTAAATGGAAATAAGCGCACAAAAGGAATTTACATATTTGCAGATATCATGTTTGTCACACCCTGATCGTTGCGGAAGCGTACGGTGTGACTTTCAATGTTTCACATCTATACTTCACTATGTTTCACTCTGTTGAGCCTGGTACTCATAGATTCTACTATGTGTCTCCAAAGATTGAGCTTTCAGCTCCACCCCCTGTATCTTTAGGCATCTGAGAAAACATGGTTTAAAAACAATCAGCATATTGCTGGTGAGTTCGCAAGTTTATCTGTTAAAGTAAACTTTCAAAATGTAAACAATGTATCCAAATCGGTCAAATGTTTGCATAAAAAGAGTTCAAAAATATTAATGTCCCAAACTGGGAGTAAAACATTGGTATCCAGTGCGAACATTGTTCCTTCCAACAATGTCGTGTATCCTGTCTCAGACCAAAAGTCCAGTTATAACTCCAGGGCTCCCATAACCGAGCTGACGTGTTCATGCCCCTTTTCCAATGTCCTTGTCGCAAGACATTGTGTGTTCTAGACTTATTGAGCGCCCGCTCGACATCCAGTCGTGGTCTTAGCTACGAACCACGGGCGAGGATTGTCAATCACAAATAGATCTATTCTCAATAATCACGCCCCCCCCCCACGGTTAACGGTTACAGAATAGGGGACTTAGCGACAAATGTGTAACCCGAGAAATAACGACATATTTGGTCATGTGTTCCCCCACTGTCACGTGTTTCAACCAAATGCTTTACAAACGCTTTCGTTTTCATGTCTCGTAAAATGGTTCAAACATATTTCAGTGTATCACCTGATACAAACAGGTTTTTCGTGTTTCACAAAATATAGCGAAAGCGTTTCAGAGTGGTATCATGTATCACACAATGCATCAAACGTGTTCAGTGTTCCACCTTATCAAATCAGGTATCATGTTCCACAAAATGTATCAACACGTTTCAAAGTTTCACCTGATCAAATTAGGTACCATGTTTCACAAAATGTATCAAAAATGTTTCAGAGTTCCACCTGATCAAATCTGGTATCATGTTTCACAAATGTATCAAAATTGTTTTCAAAACTCCACCTGATCAAATCAGGTGTCATGTTTCACAAATGTATCAAGACTGTTTTCAAAACTCCACCTGATCAAATCAGGTGTCATGTTTCACAAAATGTTTCAGAAGACTCAAACTTCATAATATTCAGTATGTTTCAAACACGTTTTTATGTTTTCTCATTCCCCGAGTTCAAAGCCAAAATACAGAAAAGGGGTTCGTGAACTCACCTGAGTTGATTCAAATCAATAACTATGCACAACGCTCGTATCACTAGTGCTTGAACTCTAAACCTGTATGTCATTAGAGTTCTATGAGTTACTTAAATCTAAACTGATTCTCAGAACTTTCCTTGGTTCAACATCTCACAACATGTTTTAACTGAGAACCTATAATGATTTAGGTTCTTATTAAGAAACTTATAACCTGTTGGTTTAATCAGGACATTCCCAGATCAACCAAGTTAGTATTGTTGTTGATTACATCCCCAAAACGGTTTCTCAATGGATTCCAGGTTTAGAAATAGTTAACCCTTGTCATTGGTCATTCCAAAGAATGATCAGGACAACCACAACCATTGTTATAATCAAATGGTTAAAACCATTGTGATCCATAATGGGGTTTCATGATGATCGGACATTATAACGGCTCAAAGCAAGGCTTTGACCATTAACAGTTCGAGTTCTTCGTTTATAAATCATTCCTAGCCATCATCTAGGCAATAATCAACAACCCTAACTATATCATTACGTTCAAAACCAGTATTTAATCAATCATTATCAACCTAGAAGGTTAAAATGAACCGTTACCTGTTCTGAATGAGTTCTATATGCAAAACGATGATCCGGACTTGTAAAAACGTTCCTGGACGCGATCCACGCGAGCATAAAGCTCAAGAATGAAGATTTGGTGTGTTAAAGTGAGTATTTTGCGTTTGGGGTGATAGAACCGTCGAGTAGAAGATAAATATGTGAGTTTCTAGATGAAAAACGACTTTTGAAGCCCAATCTGCGTAATCCTGACCCCAGGCGCATCGCCCCAATCCAAACGAGGGTCTGGGGCGTACCGCGCGGATGGAAATTCCAGATTTTTGATCTTATCTTCTTTTTGCGATTCCGGGAGCATACGAACTCCGTTTTGCGCACGGTTTTCGCCTACGTTCACGATTTTTCGAGATCTTTCCAATGGTTATAATCTCAAGACCTAAAGAGTTCAAAACATTTGACCTCTTATCTATTGCTATATTTGATTAAGTGTATCTTGAAATAGGAGCCTCGTTTCGCGATTTCGTTTACACTCATTCTCTTCATTTTCGAGTTATGATTCTAACCTGAGAATTTTGAGTTGTCACAGTCTCCCCCAGTTATAAAAATTTCGTCCCGAAATTTAGTGAAGACTTACTTGATGACAATTGATCATGAAAATAGGTGTGGGTATGTTGCTTTCATCCGATCTTCTCTTTTTCTCACGTATACTCAGGTCCACATTGTAAATTCCTTCGAATTTTAACAATAGGTATGCGACTGCGTTTTAGTACTTTCACCTCTCAATCCATCACTTCATCTGGTTCTTCACTGAATTGAAGTTTCTCATCAATTTGGATTTCTTTGAAAGGTACGATCAATGATTCATCAGCTAGACATTTCTTCAGATTTGATACGTGAAAGACATCATGAATGTTACCGAGTTCAGGAGGTAACTCAAGTCTGTAGACTACTGATCTAATTCGTTCAAGGATTTTGAATGGCCCTACAAATCTTGGTGAAAGCTTACCTCCCTTTCCAAATCTGAAAATGCCCTTCCAAGGTGAAACCTTCAACATTACTCGGTCACCTATTAGGAATTCTAAAGATCTACCACAATTATCAGCATAACTCTTTTGACGATCTTGAGCAGTCTTAATTCGGTCTTGAATGAGTGCGATCTTATCGGTTGTTTCTTGAATGAACTCTGGGCCAATGATCTGATTTTCACCTACCTCTGACCAACAGATAGGTGATCTACATTTGTGTCTATAAAGTACTTCAAATGGAGCGCATTTAATACTGGTAGGATAGCTGTTATTATATGAGAGTTCAACGAGTGAAAGATAAATATCTCCAAATCTTGAGTGCGCACACCACTGCACAAGGTTCTAGATCATGAGTGGTATAGTTCACCTCATGTACTTCCTATTGCCGAGAAGTATAAGCAATCACTTTATCATTCTGCATTAAACCACACCCAAGTCCTTGACGAGAAACATCACAGTACCCTGTGAAATTATCAGTACCTTCCGGTAATGCCAAGATAGGTGCGTTGCATAGTTTGTGTTTCAACAGTTGGAATGCCTCCTCCTGTTGAGAACCCCATATAAGCAGTTGATTTTTCTGCTTCCATGTGGTCAGTGACAAGGCTGTCTTTGAAAAATTCTTGATAAGTCATCGTTAATAACCTGCCATCCCTAAGAATTGACGTATTTCAGTTGACGTATTTCAATACACATCTTGAATGAACCATCCCTCTCTTTCTCAAAAAGAACTGGTGCCCTCCCAGGATGAGAAACTAAATCTCCTAAAACCCATCTAAGAGTTCTTGCAGTTGTCCTAAGAGCTCTTGCATCTCTGAGAGTGCTAAACGATAAGGAGCTTTAGTTACCGATGCTGCACCTGGAATCAAGTCAGTACGAAATCCAACTTGTCTCACTGGGGTATTCCTGATATATTATCAGGAAAAACTTCAGGAAAAATCCTTGACTACTGATCACATGCGCTAGAAAGGCTTGACAACCTTTTCGTAAACAACTCTGAGTTTGGATACAAGAGATGATACTAAGTTTTCTTCCAGCTCGTTCTCCTTGAACTATCAGTGTATTACCGTCAGGTAATGGAATACGGATAACCTTATTTTGGCATATTACTTACGCTTGGTTATCAGAAAGCCAGTCCATACCGACAACGACATCAAACTCTCAAGCTCGATCGGAAGTAATTTGATGTTGAAAAGATGATCATTCAGATTCAAGGAACATCCTTGAGTAACACTGTTAGTTTCAATTAACTTGCTATTAGCAAGTTCAATGACATAGGAAGTTTCTAGATCTACCACAGGCAATGAAAGTAAGGATGCAAATTCAGGAGAGATAAACTCTTATTTGCCCCCGTATCTGCATAAAGATTATTGAGACGAAACGTACCCTAGACAATATTCGCATCATGCTTCACTTCAGTTGCACCAATCTGAAAAGCTCTTCCCTTAGCTTTATTTCACCGATTGGGTATTGTTTGGACATTTTCTCATCAAGTGGTCAGGACTTCCACACTTAAAACATAACCGTTTTGTTTGATTGGTTTGTCAAGGTGCTTGGTTTGATGGTTGAGCAGGCAAGTTACAATACCTGGTGTAGTGTCCAACTCTATTACAGTTGGCACAAACAGGACGCGACCCAATATGATGAAATGAACACCGAATACATTTAGGCGCCTGTCCATTGTAAACTTTCCTTTCAGAAACAGTTGCACCTTAGTTCTTCACTAATGAGTTGCTTTGACTAGTCTCAGCCGGAGCCTTTGTTTTATTCTTGCCAAACCACTTTCGTTTAGTGCCTCTCACAGCACTAGAAGTATCATCATCACTACGGCCCGTAGCCGTCTGAGTTTTTGTGGCCAATGTACCACTCCTTACCGCCTCATCGGTAAGCTTAGTGGTCAACAGAATTGTACGTTTAAAAGTAGTGGGTTCAGCTGCAGTTACCATTCCCCTAATCTAGGGAACCAGTCCTTTGATATACTTCTCAATCAAAGCTGCTTCCGTAGGAAACATATTGGGAAATAAGTAAGTGAGTACGTGAAAACGATCGGTGTAAGCTAAACAATCAACACCGATCATAGAGTGATTCCAGAATTTCTCCTGGAGCTTTTGGATCTCAGTGATGGGCAATACTCTGACATAATCAGAGTTTTAAAATCATTCCAGCCCATTGAATCAACTGTGGCTGAACCCAAAGTTTTAACCTGGGTATTCCACCAGGTTAGAGCTGACTCATTCAAAGAACAAGCAGCATAAGACAATAATGCTCCGCCAAACACTGGCTGATCATGAGTTTTGTCTCTATTTCCTCCATCCACCTTAACAGTCCAGCCGCTCCTTCTTTACCCGTGAAAGTAGGAGGATTGCAAGAAACAAAGTACTTGTAAGTACATCCTTGCTGAGGTGGATCAGGTACAATTGTTTTTGTTGTTGTTGTCTCAGTGATATTATGAGTTTCCCCGTTGCCACCAGTGACATTATACTCAGTGTGATTGTGGTCCCCACCAGAACCTGCAGTGACATAAGGTTGGTGTTGTACCAAAACACCACAAGCAGATAGCTGTTCTCACACAATCCGTGCTATCATTGCTTTGTTTAGTTCAGATCCACTTGCACCAGCAGGTGGAACAGTGTTCACTTCAGGGTTCCTAGGTGGAACTGTATTTGTTTCCAGATTAACCTGTGGATCTAGATTTGATTCAACATTACTGGTGGGACTTGGTTCGGCTCAGAGTTAGTAACGTTCCTGGTAGCTTTCTTAGCTGATCTACCTCGTTTAGGAGCCATTGTTCTGCTCTCATGCAGACAAACTCAGATCAGTTCAAAAACATTAAATATATAACTCGTTCAATCACATAAGTTCAGTCATATTCGGTTATACTGAAAGTTTCCAATGTTGAAATTGTGATTATATGAAATACAGTATAACTACTTAACACAATCTAGATACGTTCTCTCACAGAGATGTTCTCACGCAGACATGTTCGCACAGTTCTATGATACGTTGCCACGCAGGCAATAGATATGTTCTCACACAGAATTGTTCACACAATTCTATGATACGTTTCCACGTAGACAATAGATATGTTCTCACATATAATTGTTCACACAAGTTTGATATTAATATATAGTTCATACATTCACACACAAACGATGGAGGAGATACCACACAAGGTATGCAGAGATGATACTACACTAGGTATTCAGAAATGATACCGCACAAGGTATTCAGAAATGAGCACTGAGATCACTTTGTAAACCGTAATCTGTCTCATCCTATCCTTTGTAATTCTCGTATAGATCAGTATTATCTGAGGTGATGGGCTTCTAGCCATGTGTCCACCGAGGTATCATTATCAGATATCTGTGGATGTGGTGGTATGTGTAAAATCTGAGGTACTACTGAGGATGCTGCAGAAGAAACTTCTGACAGATCTGAGTCAGAACCTGAGCTGAGACTCGGCGTATCATTCAGAATCACACATGGAATATGTCTATATATGTAGCGTTCACGTGGTTTTTCCATTGATATATAGACAAAATCTACAGATCAATATCATGAAGTGAATATTGAATAATAGTATTCAACATAATCATGATATGCCATCTCTTCCCATTTCAAAGCAACTATTCGTCCTTACTATTATTATTGTTCTGCTTGTATTGAAATTTACTAGAACGTTCAAGTGATGCAAATTCCAGTTGTGCTGGCCAGTCAAAACTGTAATTTGTACTACTTGATTATTCTAACTTACTTCAAAACAAGCTTTGTTCATTTATTACGATCGGTGCTCACTGTTTCACTATTCGAGCCTATGGTTATAGTCTAGTTCTCTAAGTCAACCTAATTCTCTATAACCTGTGGCTCTGATACCAATCTGTCACACCCTGATCGTTGCGGAAGCGTACGGTGTGACTTTCAAGGTTTCACATCTATACTTCACTATGTTTCACTCTGTTGAGCCTGGTACTCATAGACTCCACTATGTGTCTCCAAAGATTGAGCTTTCAGCTCCACCCCCTGTATCTTTAGGCATATGAGAAAACATGGTTTTAAAAACAATCAGCATATTGCTGGTGAGTTCGCAAGTTTATCTGTTAAAGTAAACTTTCAAAATGTAAACAATGTATCCAAATCAGTCAAATGTTTGCATAAAAAGAGTTCAAAAATATTAATGTCCCAAACTGGGAGTAAAACATTGGTATCCAGTGCGAACATTGTTCCTTCCAACAATGTCGTGTATCATGTGTCAGACCAAAAGTCCAGTTATAACTCCAGGGCTCCCATAACCGAGCTGACGTGTTCATGCCCCTTTTCCAATGTCCTTGTCGCAAGACATTGTGTGTTCTAGACTTATTGAGCGCCCGCTCGACATCGAGTCGTGGTCTTAGCTACGAACCACGGGCGAGGATTGTCAATCACAAATAGATCTATTCTCAATAATCACGCCCCCCCCCCACGGTTAACGGTTACATAATAGGGGACTTAGCGACAAATGTGTAACCCGAGAAATAACGACAAATTTGGTCATGTGTTCCCCCACTGTCACGTGTTTCAACCAAATGCTTTACAAACGCTTTCGTTTTCATGTCTCGTAAAATGGTTCAAACATATTTCAGTGTATCACCTGATACAAACAGGTTTTTCGTGTTTCACAAAATATAGCGAAAGCTTTTCAGAGTGGTATCATGTATCACACAATGCATCAAACGTGTTCAGTGTTCCACCTGATCAAATCAGGTATCATGTTCCACAAAATGTATCAACACGTTTCAAAGTTTCACCTGATCAAATTAGGTACCATGTTTCACAAAATGTATCAAAAATGTTTCAGAGTTCCACTTGATCAAATCAGGTATCATGTTTCACAAATGTATCAAAACTGTTTTCAAAACTCCACCTGATCAAATCAGGTGTCATGTTTCACAAATGTATCAAGACTGTTTTCAAAACTCCACCTGATCAAATCAGGTGTCATGTTTCACAAAATGTTTCAGAAACTGACTCAAACTTCATAATATTCAGTATGTTTCAAACACGTTTTTATGTTTTCTCATTCCCCGAGTTCAAAGCCAAAATACAGAAAAGGGGTTCGTGAACTCACCTGAGTTGATTCAAATCAATAACTATGCACAACGCTCGTATCACTAGTGCTTGAACTCTAAACCTGTATGTCATTAGAGTTCTATGAGTTACTTAAATCTAAACTGATTCTCAGAACTTTCCTTGGTTCAACATCTCACAACATGTTTTAACTGAGAACCTATAATGATTTAGGTTCTTATTAAGAAACTTATAACTTGTTGGTTTAATCAGGACATTCCCAGATCAACCAAGTTAGTATTGTTGTTGATTACATCCCCAAAATGGTTTCTCAATGGATTCCAGGTTTAGAAATAGTTAACCCTTGTCATTGGTCATTCCAAAGAATGATCAGGACAACCACAACCATTGTTATAATCAAATGGTTAAAACCATTGTGATCCATAATGGGGTTTCATGATGATCGGACATTATAACGACTCAAAACAAGGCTTTGACCATTAACAGTTCGAGTTCTTCGTTTATAAATCATTCCTAGCCATCATCTAGGCAATAATCAACAACCCTAACTATATCATTACGTTCAAAACCAGTATTTAATCAATCATTATCAACCTAGAAGGTTAAAATGAACCGTTACCTGTTCTGAATGAGTTCTATGTGCAAAACGATGATCCGGACTTGTAAAAACGTTCCTGGACGCGATCCACGCGATCATAAAGCTCAAGAATGAAGATTTGGTGTGTTAAAGTGAGTATTTTGCGTTTGGGGTGATAGAACCGTCGAGTAGAAGATAAATATGTGAGTTTCTAGATGAAAAACGACTTTTGAAGCCCAATCTGCGTAATCCTGACCCCAGGCGCATCGCCCCACTCCAAACGAGGGTCTGGGGCGTACCGCAAGGATGGAAATTCCAGATTTTTGATCTTATCTTCTTTTTGCGATTCCGGGAGCATACGAACTCCGTTTTGCGCACGGTTTTCGCCTACGTTCACGATTTTTCGAGATCTTTCCAATGGTTATAATCTCAAGACCTAAAGAGTTCAAAACATTTGACCTCTTATCTATTGCTATATTTGATTAAGTGTATCTTGAAATCGGAGCCTCGTTTCGCGATTTCGTTTACACTCATTCTCTTCATTTTCGAGTTATGATTCTAACCTGAGAATTTTGAGTTGTCACAATGTTATCCATTAAATCAGAAGCAGTTACTATTTTCAAGGAATAAGTTGGTTTCCTTTTCGCTATGTGCTAATATGTGCTATTCGTACATGAAGCTTATATAAGCACATGAAGCGTATATCAACACATTCACATAATACGTGCTATTAATACATGTAAGCATATATAAGCTCGTATACATAATATGTGATATTAATACATAATATATCAGCACATATCAGCACATATATATCAATATATAATAGCACTACAAAATCTGTGCTTTGGCGTTTAAAATTACAACATGTCAGCACACAAAAACACTAAAAATATGCTAAATAATTATCCTATCATTTTACATAAAATAGCACCTATTATCACATAACAACACATATTAACACCCCACCCATCCAATTTTATAATGCAACTCAAAATCTCAATCCCTGTGATTTTTTTATGCAGATAATTCGTATTTGATTATATTACGTGTGTTATTCGATTCAATGTTAATTTTTGGAATAAATTCAATTAGTAAACAGATTACCAACTTTTCTATTTTAATGCGAAATTTAAAAAACAATTAATATTAAATTTCCTATACTACTCTTTTCTATTAATTAACTAAAATGCCACATGTCAATATTTAATTGGTTTCTACCATTTTTACAAAAAAATCATTTTGTATCTGAACCTACTCCTATATATACAGGGATATGATCAAATCTTACCCTCCCTTATAGCGCTAACCCGTTAACCCTGTCATTTTTTGTTCGAATCTTTGTTTTTTTCATGCTTTTTATTATACATAAATAGAGGGTTTCTTTTTTGTGTTTTTGCTAATTAATCACCGTTTAGAAATTGAATCAATTGTAAGTTTAAGTTACACTATCTGATGTAAGTAAGTGTAAGAAACTTACACTTACTTACACTTTGATTTAATTTTTAAACGGTGATAAATTAGCAAAAACACAAAAAAGAAACCTCCCTATTTATGTATAATAAAAACCATGACAAAAAAAACAAAGATTCGGGCAAAAAACGCTAGGGTTAACGGGTTAAAGCTATAAGGGAGGGTTAACAATGAAACCATCCCATATATATATATATATATATATATATATATATATATATATATATATATATATATATATATATATATATATATATATATAGAGGATATGGTTCAAATAAGAACCCATTATAATTGTGTTAACCCAATAAGTGAAATCCAATAGTTTAAAATTTCCAGAGCGTTCGTAATTACACTAACGTAATGAGCAATAAATACAATAACTTTCTCTCATTTTTTCAAATCTTTCCATTCTTAAAATGTTTTTTCCCTCATCTTAAATATACATTACAAATTATTTTTTATTATAAAAATTAGTTCATTAATATTTGAAAAAAATTAAGAACACTTTGAAAAAATCCAAGTCCTTACAACAGTGTAATTATGAAGACTTTGAAAAAATTCAGCTCATTATATTAGTGTAATTATGAAAGCTTTAAAAAATTCAGCACATTACATCAGTGTAATTTCGAAAACATTAAAAAAATTCAGCTCGCTACATCAGTGTAATTATATTAATGTAAGATTATATATTTAATTATGTACTTAAAAAACATTTCAATAAAAAACTTATGTGGTTTTGTAGAAGTGAATAATTGTTTCAATGAAGTTTTTTTTAAAATAGGAAAAAAATTTGAAAAAATATCTAAAAAAATAATGTATATAATAGTTTAGCTCGTTACGTCAGTGCAAATTCAGCTTGTTTACGTCGTTGCATCAGTGTAGTTACGGATACTTTGAAAAATTAAGCTCGTTACGTCAGTGTAAATTACGAACGCTTTAAAAAAATTGACAAAATTATACTTGAATTAAAGATAAAAAAAGTGACAAATTTAATGGTGAAATTTTTATAAAAAAATAATAATGTATATAAAAGTTTTGAAGTTTTAAAAAATTGAGGGGTTAACATTTTAAAAAAAATAGAATCAAGTATACCCACCAAAAGTCAAATATACCCTTAAATAAATTCCATCCACTTGTTTTTTCAAATTTAATATAGACCACTAATTTTAAAACACTTTATTTAAACAACCAATCAAAATTAGATAATAGGTTACCACACTTGAAGTGGGTTACCAATGAAGTCATCCCCTATATATATATATATATATATGATTTGTTTCAAATAAGAACCCACCATATTTGTGATAACCTATTAACCCATTTAAGTTAATCAGATTCACCAACATCATAGATTCTCTTTTCCTTTAATGAGGGTATTATGAACTTTTTATTTCTAACCATATTACACTCTTAAAAATCAAAGTTTCTCCCTTGATTTTTATACACTTATAACTTTTTTATACTATGTTATTTTTTTATAAAAATTACACCATTAAACTCGTTATATTTTTCTCGTTAATTCCATAATAGTCATGCCAATTTTTTTGAATTTTTTTCCAGCGTTCATAATTACACCAATGTAACGAACAATAAATACAATAATTTTCTCTCGTTTTTTCAAAATCTTTCTATATTTAAAATGTTTTACAAATTATTTCGAGCGTTCGTAATTTTCTCTCATTTTTTCGAGCGTTTACAATTACACCAACGTAAAATCTTTCCATCTTGTTACAAATTATTTTTTATTACAAAAATTAGTTCATTAGTATTTAAAAAAATTAAGAACACTTTGAAAAAATCCAGCTCCTTACATCAGTGTAATTACGAAAACTTTGTAAAAATTCAGCTCGTTACATCATTGTGATTACATCAGTGTAAAAAAATGTATTTCGGTACGTCAGTGCAAAACGTCGTTGCATTAGTGTAAAACGTCGCTGCATCAGTGCAAATTACGAAAATTTTTAAAAAAATTGACAAAATTATACTTGAATTAAAGATAAAAAGTGACAAATTTAATGGTGAAATTTTATAAAAAAATAATAATGTATATAAAAGTGATGAGTGCTTAAAAAAATTGTGGGGTAAACTTTTTTTAGAAAAGGAATAAGTACACTCCACCAAATGTCAAATCAGTGTAAAAATATGCAGTTCGTTACGTCAGTGTTAAACGTCGTTGCATCAGTGTAAAACGTCGCTGCATCAGTGCAAATTAAGAAAATTTTTAAAAAAATTGACAAAATTATACTCGAATTAAAGATAAAAAAGTGACAAATTTAATGGTGAAATTTTTATAAAAAATAAAAATGTATATAAAAGTTATGAGTGTTTAAAAAATTGGGGGGTAAATTTTTTTAAAAAAGGAATCAAGTACACCCCACCAAATGTCAAAAATGCCCTTAAACAAATCTTATCCACATGTTTTTTTGACTTTTTTAGATTGAATATGGACCACTAATTTCAAAAGGCTTTATTTTAACAAACAATGAAAATAAGTTAATAGGATACCACACTTGGAATGGGTTACCATTGAAACCTTTCGCAATATATATATATATATATATATATATATATATATATATATATATATATATATATATATATAATTTCATACTTAAACTCTAATAATCACGTGAGACATACTTTATTATAGTATTTTGTAATAATTAGGTCCTTTTTACTAACGTAAGTTAACTTTTCTGTTAATTTTATTAAAATGACAATTTTGTCATTATGACTAAATGATGAAATATGAAACTATATATAAAGTTATAGAACCATTTTTGTACATACCAATTTTTTTATGTTTTTGTTATCTTCTTATATTTCTTTTCATTTTTGTCCTTGACGATTAGTTTATTTATATTATAATTAAAAACCTATTTTTATGTTTTTATATATAAATATTTTTTAGCGTATTTTTTATTTAATTTTTTTTCTATATATCATTATGCTTCTCACAAATTAATTTATCAATTTATTATAAAAAATTTTATCTATGATTTATTATCTATAAGTAATTACAATATAAAATTCGTTTGTATCATTTTAATTGTTACCTAATTGACTAAATATTAGGGGTGTTCACGTTTCGGTTTTTACGGTTTTTAGGTGAAATCATAAATCAAAACTTTAATAATGTTTTTTGAATAATTAAAATATAAAACAAATCGTTAAAAATAAAACCAAACAGTTAACATATTCTAAGACTGAATATGTTACTCATATATCTTCATACATTACAATTAGTAGCTTACAAATTGAGAAAACTTTCTATAACACTAATAAAATAATTACAAAACTAATATGTTAAATTGATAATCAATGCCTAGGAAAAAAATCAAGTTGAAAGGAGAACGCGTAGATTAAATTTGTCTAGCTATTCCTTTCTTTGTGCAAAAAGAATCAAAAGATTCATTTCTGAATTCTGTTCCATTATCACTTTTGATAGTATTGACTTTGAAGTTCAGTTGATTTTCAATTAAGTAATGTTATCAATAAGAACTTCTGTTGTATCACTCTTCTTTTCAAGAAAGAATACCCAAGAGAATCATGAATAATCATCACAATAACAAGACAATACTGTTTCTTTCCGATGCTTAGAAGATTTGTAGGACCAAAAAGATCCATGTGCATTAGCTGAAGAGGATCAGAGATTGAAGAGATTCTTTTTGATTTATATGTCACTCTATGGTGTTTTCCTTTTAGACATGCATTACAATGATCTTGACAAAAAAATTCTTTATGAGGAATACCAATAACATGATTTTCTTTTACTAACTTGTTCATATTCTTGAAATTTGTGTTACAAACTCTTCTATGCCATAACTTTGGCTCATCCACAGAAGCCTTTGCCTTTGAGAGTAAGCAAGTTTTTTTAGTGTCACTACTGAATAATTCATATCCGTGAGATACACATGATAGTTTTTGGAGTTCTCAACATGATCCATTCTTCTGGAATAATAAAACCAGGTTTTACAATGATGCATTCAATATTGGTAAAATGAGTTGAAAACTTGTTATCACAAATTTCTGATACACTCAACAGATTATACTTCAATACAGGAACATAATTGACATTTTCAAAGTTTAGTTTTTGTTTGTCACAGTTCCAATTCCTGTCACTTTTCCACCTTTATGATCACCTCTAAATGCAATATTTGGAGCATTTACACTTTTGAAATTAGATAATTGAGAACAGTTTCCTGTCATATGTTGGGAGCAACCACTATCAACATGTCATAGCAGCATTTACACTCGGTTAGAATAAGTAACCCAAGACATTATGGTCTTGGGTTGTCTAGAAGCATCAAGAGTAGAGATCTTTTGATATGAAAAGCCAGTTTTGTCAAAATTTTCAGGTGTTGAAGATCCACCAATTTTACTCTGATGAGGCACTTATAGAATGTGATACCTGAGGTAATTTTGATTTACCTTTAGTATTTGCAGCTAGTGGTTCATTAACAAATGTCACTCTTTTTGGAGATACATGGCTTGATTCAGACTATTTCAAGAAGCTATTTTTGGATTTCTTCATCAAATTTTGATTCTTTCTAAAATATAAATCATCATAAAATTAATCATCACTTTGCCTTAAATGTTTGTAATTATTTGAGCTTTCAAAGGATTTGATTGGTTGGTTAAATATATTGGCTGATGAAATTTTGATTTTTTATTATGAAAAGATGGTGGAATCCAAGAGCTTCATTTAAAATATGATCAACCAAACTTGTCAAATCCAGTATCTTGAATATAATCACTATAATAATATTTAAATTTGGGATTATAAAGTTTATTTGAAGGTTCTCTTGACTAACTGGAGCTTCTTGAATGTCTAATGTTAGGACTAACACTTCGTCTAGATCTCACAGTTTGTTTTGAATGTTGAAATTTTGATTTTGTGGATTAAAATAACATTCAATGGTAGAATGATTTGATTTTCCACAAATTGTGCACTAATCTCTTCGAAATTTTTTCAAGAGATCAAAGATACTTAACTTGAAGAATCATAAAGCAAGTCATCCTTATCAATATCAAAATCATCAGTTTTAACAGATTTCTTTTTCTTTCCTCTTTTTTCTCTTTTTCTTTTTCTTTTCCTTTAACCCTCATGATGTGTTGAAGTACTTTCAATATTTGTAATGAAAGGAATTATATTTTTTTTTGACGTCAGAAGGTTCATTTTGATCAGGTTTCTTCTTAAGAATTGACACAAGTTGATTTGATTTAGTAATTTGTGAACTCTCATCTTTTAACATTTCTTTATTCACAAACTTTGGCAAAGGAATAGAGAGATTTCCTTTTAATTCATGAGACACATAATAAGATGAAATTTCTATTGGATGTCCTGAAGCAAGTTTTAATGAATCTGTTTCAACAAAGGTTTCAATCTTTTGAGCTGACATAAGTTAAAGAAGATTCTTTAAATTTCTTTTCTTCTACAATTATTTTATCAAAAACCATATCTTCCAAAGGTTTAGGCATAATAGTGTAGTTATAATTGAAAGGAGGAGAATATATTATACCGGTAGAAACTGTGTTCTGCATTTGGTTGTCTAAAATATTTTGAAGAAGTTTAGATGAAGATTCTAATTTTTGAATATTCATTTAAGTAAAGATCATTCTTAGCTTGAGTGAACTTAGCAAGAAGATCATCTACTTGAGCTTGTAATTTGATATTCTCTATTTTAAGTTTTTCATTGTCTACATTTTGAGACTTGATCTTTTTATCACTTATTTGATATTCTTTGATTAAGTGACAATTTCTAGATTCTACCTCCTTGACCTTATCAATTAAGTCTTTATCATGACCCATGTACCCCTGAATGATTTCTTTGCATTTTACATAACACACATTTTCAAGTACCTCTTGAGGCATGTATCTTAGTTAAATCAGCCATTAAAGCAAAATTTGTGTGCTGCACATCCTCTGGATAAGAGCCCTAATAAAAATATTCATCCTGCTGAGATACTAGAGCTGTAGGTAGAGGAGTTCTAGCTTTTTCTTGATTTTGATTTTCAGCCTGATTTTGATTATGTTGTCTTCTATCACTTGAGTTGTCATTTCTTTGAAAACTTTGTATTGTTGGTTTTGAACCTTGTTTGTTTGAAGATGAGAATATTTGATTATTTTCATATTGTCTTGATGAACCAGGAACATTGCATTCTTTTGAAAAATGACCATACAAATTACAGTTATAACACCTTACTTTTGATTTATCAAAACCCACTCTTGAATATTTGTTGAAACACATATGACCATGACTTTTGAAAAATCTTTTGTTTCTGATAGCAACCATAACAATTTGCCATTTATATCCATTTCATCAAGATATTCCGGATCAAGTTCATCAAAACTCGGATCTACTTTAGGTAAATTCCACTCATACAGTCTTGACATGTAGAAAGAAATGCAACACAGAAAGCCTTTTGATCAAGAAATTTCACTTTCAGCGTAACATCATCATTATCTGACTCATCGACCCTTTTTTTATTGTATCATTTTGATTTGTCCACACCATTTCCCTTTTTAGCATTTGAAGGAGCCGGAGGAGGAACAATTAATCCAAATTCTTGATTTTCAGTTTCTTCATATTTGTGTTCAATCTTCTCACTCATGAGAGCACTTACAGCAGGAGGCGCTTTTGTGAATTTATAAGGATCAATTTTGAGTTTTGAGTTGTTTCTTGTACTCTCATCAATAGTCATTACTTCAATATGAGCTATCAATTCATCAACCTTCATAGTTTTGATATTTTTTGTGTTTTTCAGCACAATGACATTGTTTTTCCATTTCTCAGGAAGAGTATGCAGTGGTTTCTTGTTTAGATCATGATTGTCATATTTAATTTCTTTTATTTTAAGTTCATTTACCAGTTGAACAAAACAATGCAATTGTTGAGTTATAGTTTCTCCGGTCGTATGACAAAATGTTTCAAATTGATATTTCAACTTGTCTTTTCTCATTTCTTTTAGTTCTGTGCTTCCTTAAAACATCACACCAAGAGCATCCCAAAGAGATTTTGAAGTTTCAAATTCTGGAACACACAACAAGATTTCAACAGGAAGACCCATAGTAAGAGAACTATATGCTTTAATATCCATTCTGATTTTTCTTCAATCTTCTTCATCAATTACAAAATTTAGATCAACAGGTCTGCTATGATAATCATTAATTAATAGTCAAAATTCGATTTTTAGAATCAATTGGAACTCGAAATTTCTTCCAATAATCAACTACAAATGAATTAAACTATCTTAGATTATTCAATTAATGATTACATAAAGTTATAAACATCCAGTACATAAGGATTAATGTGGGAATCAAACAAAAACAAGATTTTGACCTTAAAAAGTCAAAATTCGTGTAAAAAAACGCAAGAAAATTCGGAATTCATCAAAATTCGAATTGTAACTGAACATTAATAATCTCTAATCGTTATACTGATGATTATGATTAATGATTATCTGTTATGGTGCCCAATAACTTCGAATTAAACTCAAGATAATCAAAAGTCGAAAACCGTAGCTATTCATTATCAAAATCATATAATTCAACAATAATTCTCACGATTGATGCTTCCTAAACCTTAGTCGACATTTTTAGAGAGCTCTGCATACAACAATTCGGTTTCAGAAGCGTGGGTTTGGAATTTGAATCAAGGATCGGCCGAAGTTCAAGGTTTAGGACGAACTCCTACAATTCGACATCAAAACAACTAAGAAATCCTTCGTACACTTCCTAAAACAACCGATTGAGCAAATAACCATGTTAATTCGAAGCTGTAATCTCGAATTATACAAGAATGATTTCTAGGGTTCATCTTATAAACCCATTTGGGAGTTTTAGTGTAAACGAATTTAAAAATCAAATTGAATGTTATCAGTAGTTTCAGAAGATCCCGAATAAGCATAGCCCCATGACAATTCGTGTTTTTCATAACAAATTGGGTGAGTTCGGATATTAGGGTTCATCATTTTAGTCGACTTAGGGGTTTCAATCAAAATGATGACGATAACCAAATTAATTTATATAGTGAGTTTCTAAAACATCATCCTAATGAAATCCCTAAGTTGGTTCGATCAAAGAACATCGAATTGTAAGAGTTTTAATTCTAGGGTTCCTAACTCCAAACGGTTTGGGGTTTTTGATGTAAACAAGATTGATAACCGGATCAAATTATACAGAAAGAATCGGTTTGATATCTACATGAAAAACCATAGGTTAATTTCACAAAAATATATCAAATTATATGATTTCAAGTTCTAGGGTTTATGATGGAAAATCGTTGGAGGGTTTCGAAGCTATTGAACTTGCTGTTTGAATTAGGATCCACAGAAAGCTTCGAAATATTGTATTAAACGAAAAGCCTATGAAATCAAAGTATAATATTACTAAATTTCATGAAATGGGATAGTTGAACAAATGGGGTAAGTTCGAACCTAGGTGGGTTCATAAAAACGAAGGGTTGGATCGAAATAATCAAATTAAACTTGTGGGTTGATTCGATTAGATTCCAGGAACAAAACCCTGTGGTTTTGGGTTTGATCGGGTTCGAATCGGGGACCAAATGAGGGGGTGTGGGTTCGGTCAAGACTAACAAAAGGAATAGTGGGCCGTTTGGGCTTAAAACAGTTAAAAACCAAAATCTGTTAATAAAATCAGACACAGAGTAGTTGGTTTGGGCGTGCTTGTGGTGTCCGGGAGGTCCCGGTTTCGAACCCGTAATTTACTCGTTCCAACTCCGATTTAGTCCGTTTGAATTTCGTTGGAACCAGAATTTCATTCCGAATGAAATTAAATAATAAAATTTATATTTTAACCCGAAAACGTAATCGCGTATAATTACGCTTATTTATATAAAATCATAAACGACTATATGATTTTATTAAATGATTTTAAAGTCACGCGTACTTACTTATACACGTTTCTAACAAGTCTAACAAGTCCAACATTATTGTTAAAACACAGGTCTTTCGTAGAAGCTTATCTACGTGATTTCGCGTATACGTGTGTTTGATCATCCTACCCACATTCAAAGGTGCGTACACGGCCCCTTTTCTTATTTTAACTGTTTTGGGGGAGAAAACATGTGCAACAAACATTTTAGATACATATCACTTGCATGAGTTAGCTGTTTACATTAAGTACGAACATAGCATTACAAGTCCTTACATATCGAACCGCTTAGTTTGCCGTAGTGCAAAGCGTGGTAGTTGGAAATAGATGTATTAGGTTTGACAAACCTCACTTGGTAGATTGTAGGTCTAAGCAAGTGTTTAAATAGCCAATTCATATTACTATTGTTTGTGCTAGACAATAGTGGAAAGGCAATCAACATTCTTATGTCAGCTTCGGTGTCGACCGCTTATGTAAATAGTACAAATGACTAGCTATCATGACTATGCATGTGTGATTATGTTATCTGCCAACATTTTGTTCAAACAGTTGTTTCAAACATTTTTGAATACTTAAACCTGTGTATGCACCAACCTTTGTGTTGACTTGATTTACATGTTTTCTCAAGACGCTAAAGTACAAGAACACATGAGCATGGACAGGAGATCGAGTCTCATGCATATTTTACATTACAGTTCATTTGAATTTGAACATTTGAGACTTTATCGTTGTAATTTACATTTTGCAAACTTTGAATTGTTTTACTTTTTACAAACGCTTCAGCAATGTTTTAAAACTCTGAATTTTCAATTAAGACCAGAATTATGTTTGAAAAGCATATAGAGGTCTTCGTTATGTCTAATGATCTGAGATCCTAGTTTGTCACGTCCCAAACGGTATGGTTCTGTTAGTTGAAAACTGGGGTGTGACAGATTGGTATCGGAGCCATTGGTTATAGCGAACTAGGTTTGCATTAGTAGACTTAGACTATAACTGTTAGACATTAGACACTTGTTTACACAACTGCTTTTGCCTGGAATTTACATATGGTCTTATGTAACAGATATGGCAGCACCATCACCACCGCACGTGATCGTACTTGATGAAGAGGAGCCGATAGCTCCAGCATTTCAGGATCATGTGGAGGATCCGGAGGAGGATCCCGTGGAGGACTCGGACGAGGATCCGGAGGAGGATCCTGAAGAGGACGACCCAGAGGAGGATCCGGAGGAGGATCCACAGGAGGACCCACAGGAGGATCCTGCTGAGGAGTCTTCCGGCCGTATGCCACCTAGATTTCGTGCCTGTAAGAGGCCACGATTTGAGTCTGATGATATCGCCCGACTGACCTGGGAGTCAAAGTGGGCTAATGATAGGATCGAGCACATGGCGTAGGAGCTCAGAAATGTGAACGATAGATACGCGGAGCTTCGTAGTGTAGTTCAGGGGATGGAGTCTCACATCGTACATCTGACTACATGAGTGCAGGAGGAGGAGCACCGAGCTGACATTGCTGAGGGGAGGTTGATTGCGTTGGAAGAGCAGTTTGTATCCGACGCAGAGGAGGAAGAGGAAGAGGAGGAGATACCAGCACAAGATGTTGATACTAATATGGACTCTACTATTGAGGATGCCTGATTTTTCCTTATTTTGCTTAAACCTAGAAGGGGCGGGTTGTGTCCCTATATTAGATGTTTGAAAATTTATGTTTTGATTTTGAAAGTATTGTAATCAATTCAAATTATTATTTGTTGGTAAATTTTCACTTACTGCCAACAGTTGTGTTAAATCATACAGTTACATGTTTGTTTGTTGTATTGTTGTAGGATCAGATGTTCTCAATTGATTCAATATTAAAGTATAGCAGCGGAATTCAAAATTGAATTAGCACAATGATAGCAAGAACAAAGTTCATTCAATCAAACAGTAAACGCACAATTTTGTTATAGAGAGAGTTTCTGCAAAAGGAATTTCTCATTCAATTCACTAACTTCGTTACATTACATAAATGTCAACTGCCCTTATATATAGAGACAGTGACGTCTGATGATGTCACATGATGTTGACACCTAACAGACAAAACAAAACAACTGAAATAACTAAACTACTGAGAATGTCTACAACATCTGAAGACATTCTCTTACAACTACTGAAGTAATAAAACTACTGAAGTAATAAACTAAAACATCTGATGAGTAAACTACTCATCAGACTTTTACAAGAACTGAAAGAAAACTACTGAAGACTAAACTACACACTACAACATCTGATGACTTACACTTCAGCTGTTGTATATCACTTCAGATCTTGTATCTTCTGTACATTGAATGTCAGCCGTTGTGTTCTTCTTCAGTTGTTATAAGTGCTGTGAGACTTAGAGATTTTTCTGATCAGGCTCATTGGTTCTTTTAGTCCAACAAACTCCCCCTGAACCAATGCAGCCAAAAACCTCTAATTTATTTATGGTCTCACTTATTTACTCCCAGGCTGAAAGATAAGTCTTTTTCTTTGAGATCAGTATCAAAATGACCAGTTAAAGTGTATGCCTGATAATCAACAGCTTCCAAAAAATCTAACAAGCAAAATATGAGAGGGAACTCCATTGGGGAAATGGACTATGAGCATTAACCCCTCTCATTAAAGCTATTGATCATATACTAACCTGAAGGACTCCCTGACATATGCCTCAAGCAGTATTACCTTCTCTTCTGGAGTCAGCCTCTCAGGTTCACCTTCAAAGAAAGACTCAGGTCCATAATACTCAGACAAGTACCTGGCCATTGTCCCATCATTCAGCTCAACTCTAGTAATCTCTCTGTATACAAACTCATCAGGATGCTTCCCTTCTAAAAACAGAGAAAGCTCATTTTGTTGAACATTTTCAAGTTTCCTATATACCAAGCCTTTCTTGATCATTTTGTTTTCTATAAACTTTGGAGCTTTTGAGCCAGAGTTGTACACACTCTTGAAGTCATTGATTATCTCCCAAGGATCAAGTACTGACCCTAGCATAATGTCAGCACTTAAGACCCTTCTGATTCTTCTGGCATAAGATGCTGGAGCCTCTCTCTTGTGTATCCTGTGAATGATTCTTGGATCAGGCCACATTCTAATCTGTTCCTTCCTATACTGGTAGGTGAACCTCAGAGCATACAACCTTTGAGCTTCTTTCTTCATTGCAATAATGGTTGATGTCTGAGGATAATCCTTGTCAACCATCTTTAAGATTTGCTCATCATGTTGTTTCTGGTTCTCTTCTTCTTCAAGCTTCACTTTTACTGCCAACATTCTAGACTCTGGTGTGATATTTGGATGTTGACCAAAAACCAGTGGCTTCTCAGGCATATATTTGGCAGGAAGAGTTACTTTCTTCTTTTGAATGGTCAGATCTAACCCAGTTGTTGCTGAAACAGGCTTTTGAACATTTGTTTTAATGACTGTAGAGATAGGCATCCTGTCTTCCTCATCTGAATCTTCCTCTTCTTCTTGAATTCTCAGTTGCCTTCTTTTCTTTAGAGGAGCCCTTACCTCAACACTTTCAGAAGATTTCTCAACCTCAACCCTCTGAGTTTGAACTTCTTGTTCTTGCATCTCCTCTTGTTCAGTTTCTTGTACATCGGAGGTTGTAACTTGTTCAGTACTTACTTTCTCAAAACTTACTTCAACTTCTTTATCAGCCTTTTCCACACTTTCTACATTTTCTTGCTGCTCAACCTCCTCCTCAGCTCTGTTGACAACCTCAGCAGTTTTATTCTTCTTCTGTCTCTTGTATGTCACTTGAATGGCAGGAGACCTTTCAGAAGCAGTATCTTCATTGTCAGACATTTGCCTTTTGGAAGCTGAAGTTGTGACTGACTCTGTTCCTAACTCCCCCTTTTTGGCTGCAGGGGAAGGAGTATGAAGAGTTGTAAGTCTGGCAGTCACAGCATCATCTACCATCTGCTGAATTTGAGATTTGGAGGGTAGCCTCTCATCAAGGGCTTGGGCAATGATGGTTTTCAGTAAAGGAGTGATGAGAGGGATGACATTTAGAAGGGCAGCAGCTAATGCCTCTGGGGGGCTAGAACCCAAAGAATTAGTGCCTGAAGCAGTGGCTGGTGGTTTGTCAAATTGTGAAGTAGTGGTGGAAGTGTTTGGGTGACCTTCAGGATGAGAAGGTGCCATCTGTGGGGTAATTGGGGAAGATGGACTTTTGTCCTTGGACATTTTGGTGAGTAGCTCATTGAGTCTACAGACCTCAGCCTCAAGGATTTGATTCTGTTTCAGAACCTCAGCAAGTGTTCTTTGGTCATCAGTAGCCTTAGCTAAATCATCTGACCTCCTGAGAATATCAGGATCTACCTGAGTTGAGTGTGGCTCAACATGATCAGGTGCCCCTTTTTCTTGGTTCTAGGGACTTCCAACCTCAGGGTTAATCCCTTCATCAGTTGTTGCCTCTGACAAGGTCTTAGCAATGGTACCACTATCAATCACTCCAAATGATGGAGGTGAAGAAGTAGCAGCCTTGTCAGATATCAGAATCTCTCTTTCCACACTAGGAGATCTGATGTGGTAGTCATAATCCTGTGGGTTATCAGAGACACTTTGATCCTCCCCCTCAATGTTGGAGTTAATCCCAGTAGTGATAGGTGTCTGGGAGGGGATAGGAGTGTTCAACTGATCCAGGATGTTTTCAATAACAAAAGTGGGGCTATTTGGGGTGGTTTCCATAGGAATTGGCTTTGAAAGAGAGTGCACCCGGGGAGATTGGTGCTGTTCAATAGAAACCTTTTCAAATGAAAGAGGTTCTAGAGATGTGTCTGCCCCTACAATGGTTGCTCCAGGATCCTGTTGAGAGGAAACCTGGGCGGTTTGAGCTGGTAGAGTCTGATGGACCACTGGTTGACTACTCCCAGTGACCATATCATGCCTTGGTGAGGCATGGGCAGACTCAGGGGACTCATTTCCCTGAGCAGCCTTTTTGGGCTTTGTGGATTTGGGTTTGGTGGGGACCTTAGATTTTGATTTGGAAGAGGAGGCTGTGGGTTCCCTATGCTTGGGTTTTAGCTTTCGGGCAGCCTCTTTTAGAGTAAGGTTAGAGTTGTGTCGGGAATATACTTCCAACAAAACTGCTGGAGCAGAGATCCCCTGACCAACAAGGCCATTTTGCTGAAGCTGTTTCTCTATGATGGCCATGATAAAACGTGGATAGAGTAGCCATCTAGAAGAAACAGGCTTAGCAGCATGTTCAGTTAATTCAGAAAACAGGATTTGAGAAAAATTTAATTTTTGAGATTCAAGGATTGAATACAATACCTGTTGCCACCTGGAAGACATTTGGTCCCATGAAGAAGACTTCGGAGCCAAGCATATGTTGATCATATGAAATATCAGGCGCTCTGGGTCATTGAAGTGCTTCTTGAAAAGTGTTGAGTCACTCAAGTCACCCTGGTATTCATGACGTGTAAAACAGAGGTCAGTTGCGCTCTTAGGAAATTGGGTGACCAGATTAGCATCATCGAGCTGAAGAACCTCCCTCAGTTCAGCTGGGCTTATGTGCACGTTATGACCATTGACAGTGGACCGAAGAGAGATTACTCCTGTGCCAACATTGATCAGTTCCACATTCATCCAGAATTGATGAATAGAGTCGACATATAGGGTTGGATTGATGAGAAAAGCAGTTTTGAATTGAGAAGCATTCATCAAATCCACAGCTTCATCAAACTTTGACCAGAAAGAGGATTTGGTCAGATAGGCAATGGAGTTATGACGCGGTTTCAAGGTTATGGACGCCATGGATGCAAAGACTGGAGAGGGAAAATAGGTTTTTGAAAAAGATGGAAAGTTCTGAGAAAGTGATAATGAAACAACTGAAGAAGGTTGAGTTAAATAGAGAAAACAACAGAAGTTAAAACAACTGGAGAGTAAAATTACTCATCAGGTGTTGTCGATAATTTTGTTCAGCAGTTGTTTTCATCAGTTGTTCATCAGACTTTGTGGAAATTTTGTTCATCAGAACTTGTGAACAATGTGTTCATCAGAACTTGTAAACAATTTGTTCATCAGAACTTGTAAACAATTTGTTCATCAGAACTTGTAAACAATGTTTGACCTTCAGTACTTAGTGAATCAATACTCATCAGTACTTGTAACTTAGAGTATTAGAAAAGGTCATATCTTTCCTTGAATCAGTACTTTTGATATGTATCAGTATTTACTGAAAATATCAAAAAGTTTCAAGGTAAAAAAAATTTTATTTGAAAAGAAAAATTGAAAATATTTTTGGGTTTTTGAAAAGAAATTAAAATTTATTTTATGAAAAACCAACCTATTCTCACCATTGGTTACCATACCTTTCCCTATAATATAACCCTTAGCATCATTTCCAAAGGATACAAATCCCTTCCTTCCAGTAAAATAGTTATTAAGAAGAGATCTGCTCCCAGTCATATGCATGGATCCTCCACTGTCAACATACCAGATGCTATTTTGGCATGCTGAAGGACCCTGCATACACCAACACACTTAGTTAGACTTTGGGACCCAAACCATTTTGGTTTTGGGTCTGTTAACACATGATGAAACAGAAGTAACATTGTCAGTTGAAGCAACACTTGAAGCATTCTTATCAGAGGATTTAACCTTGACTTTGGATTTTGGTTTCTTCTTCTGAAATGAGACAACATATGCCTCTGCTAAATTAACTCTTCCTAGAAGTTGTTGCATCATTATCATCAGTTGATTATGATTTTGTGTCAAGATTTTGATTTCATTAGACACATTCTGACCTGACTTTGGATTTTTGGGTTTTAACACCTTAGTTTCTTTAACTGATGAAGATTTTCTCAAGTGTTGTTTCTTTGAATCTGGAACAACCCCTTTACCTTTCTTGGAAATATTTGATTCATTTCCATGTGAGGTTTTTCCAGATTTTGAACTTACTGATGATTCTGGTACAAACTTGGAACTGAATTCATTTTTCATTTTGAGTATGTTCTTGTTTTTGTTCTTAATTTTATTGAATTTAGAACCTTTCCTGTACCAGCATTCATCAGAGGAATGATTAAACAGCCTACATATTTCACAAGGCACCCTTTTTTGCTTTCCCTTGTGATTATCTACAAGTACTGATGACTTAGATACTGAGTTTTTGTTCTTCAGTACATTTGAAACATCAGTATTTGTAGACAAATTGACAACAGCTGATGTGTTGACAACCTCTGAAGAGTTATTCTTCAGTACTTGTCTATCAACACTTTTCCACTTATCAGTAGTTGTACTATCAGCTTTTTTTACAACTACTGATGAGTGATTCTGACTTATCAGAAGCCGTGCATCTTTCTCTCCAGGGCCATTCCCATCTGACTTAACCAGTTTTAAATTTAATTCATTGAAAGCTTTTTCATCAGGATTAATCTCAACTAAGACACTATCCTGACATGAGTCATTCTGAATGACATTTGTACACCCAATTGAATAAGAATATGTCTCAATATCCACAGTGTCAGACTCAGGTTTGCATGCACTTAACTCACTTTCAAATGATTCTTCAGCATCAGACTTTTCTGAAGATTTGGTGGATTGGTATACACTGTCCCCTTCAGACTCACAATCAAGATTTTTTGGTGTATAATCAGCTGGGGGGGGCAGTGTGATTGTATCCAATACCAAACTTCACATTGGATGCTGTTTGCTTGTTTAACAGCAACTCAAACCCCTTGCAAGATTCAACCCATTTTGCACATTCTACTTGGGTTGCTGCAAGTGTTTGTTTCAAATCATTGTGTTTTACAAGCATGACTTCCACCCTAGCCTTTTCATCAGACAATTGACACTTGAGTTTATAAATTTCAGACTCTTTTTCATTCAAAACTTTCTCAAATTCAGTTTTATTCTTTGTCATGACCCTTTCTAAAGCCAACTTCTCATTTATTAACTCAACATTGATTTCTCTAATGGAAGCAAATGCTGAAACACAAGACTCTGAACACAACTTAGCTTTGGATTCAGAGGATACCTGGGATTTTGAAGAAGTTGAACTTGAGGTGTCAGTTGAATCAATAGCCATCAAAGCAAGATTCCCAAATGGATTGTCTCCACCATGTGGACCAGCTTCAGAGTACATCTGCATATTGAAATCAGATAAGTCATCAGGTAAACTACTCCAATCAGCTACTCCAGGGGTGAAGAAGCTCTGATGTTGTTGTTGTTGAGGCTGTTGATTGGTTTGTGATTTGCTAGAATCAGGAAGAGCAGGGGATTGTGAAGGAATTAATGCTGGAGTGTGAGTAGATTGAGGCATGTAAAAGCATGGATATGGATAAGGCATGGGACTTTGTGGTACAAAATGAGCTGGATAAAATTGTTGTTGACTAGTACCAGAAGATTGTGGTCCTTTGCTTGATGTGTTGTTGCTTGGAAAAGTCACAAAAGGTGCAGCATAGTTAGAACCAGTAGATTTGCACTCCCTAGCAAAGTGACCAAGTCTGTGACACTTATGGCACCTCAGCTTCCCTTTGTCAAATCCAACTTTGGTTTTGCCAGATAATCCAGGGAACTTTCTTCCTGTTCGTTTATAGAACTTTTGTGATCTGATGTTGATTAATGCCATTTGACTCAAAATGTCCATCTCCTCTAGATCATCATCCGGGATTCCTTTCAAATCATCCATCACAAAACACAAGTTATCACCATAATTTCCTGCATTACCATCAACTCCCACAAAAGCATGTTCAGAATTGTTAGTAGAAAAATCAATATGTTCATCATAAGAACATTCAGACCCATTAAACTCTGACTCCTGACCTATCAAAGCAGTGTTACCAGGAACAAAATCATAAGCAAGTTTTCCAGATGAAGACAGTTTTCTCTTCTGTTCTACCTCTCTCTCAAAAGTTAAGAGTTCCCATGTAATTGGGTGAGAGATAGATTTTCCAGATTAGCATTAGAGCGTAGGACAATTGTGTATGTATCCCATCTCTCAGGCAGTGATCTGAGAAATCTGTTATTCATCTGACTATTAGTATATTCTTGCTTAACCATTTTCAACTCAGAAATTAAACATGAGAACCGCTCAAATTGTTGAGTCAATGATTCACCCTTTCTGTGAGAAAATGTCTCATACTGCTGAGCAAGGATTTCTCTAGTATTTGCTAAAACCTCATCGGTTCCACCAAATTGTTCTTTCAGTGCAACCCAGAGATCATGAGCAGTATCATGATGCATCAAGCCTGAATAAATCTCATTAGGCAGAGCCATGGCCAGAATACCATGAGCTTTCGCATCAATTTCAAACAGTTTGATATCCTCATCCGAATACATATCAGACGGTTTCGGAATCATGATCTTAGTTTCAGGATCAGTGATCGTGGGTTTATATGGACCATGCACTACAGATTTCCAACATCCTGCGCTGTTAATCGACAGGTGATGTAGCATTCTACGTTGCCAAATGTTGTACTCACTCCGCACAAGCATCGGAGGCTTGGTTGCGGAGCCTGTATTGTGCGGATCATTGTTTGGAGTTGTCATGATCACAGATTCAAGCAATTAGACACAAGCTAATGCAAATTTCGATCAATTGATTCAAAACAAATTAATATTGAAGGACAAATCAACAGAAGTTAACAGAAAACTTCAATCTATAACAAATTCTTACTAATCAGCTAATTCGATCAACTAGAGAACAAATTTGAGCAGTTTCAGAGATCAATTGTTTAATCGATCAATGATTAACCTGCTCTGATACCAATTGTAGGATCAGATGTTCTCAATTGATTCAATATTAAAGTATAGCAGCGGAATTCAAAATTGAATTAGCACAATGATAGCAAGAACAAAGTTCATTCAATCAAACAGTAAACGCACAATTTTGTTATAGAGAGAGAGTTTCTGCAAAAGGAATTTCTCATTCAATTCACTAACTTCGTTACATTACATAAATGTCAACTGCCCTTATATATAGAGACAGTGACGTCTGATGATGTCACATGATGTTGACACCTAACAGACAAAACAAAACAACTGAAATAACTAAACTACTGAGAATGTCTACAACATCTGAAGACATTCTCTTACAACTACTGAAGTAATAAAACTACTGAAGTAATAAACTAAAACATCTGATGAGTAAACTACTCATCAGACTTTTACAAGAACTGAAAGAAAACTACTGAAGACTAAACTACACAATACAACATCTGATGACTTACACTTCAGCTGTTGTATATCACTTCAGATCTTGTATCTTCTGTACATTGAATGTCAGCCGTTGTATTCTTCTTCAGTTGTTATAAGTGCTGTGAGACTTAGAGATTTTTCTGATCAGGCTCATTGGTTCTTTTAGTCCAACAATTGTTTACACATTTCACATTAGATTTTGATAACTCACTAACACTCATTCTAACTATGAAGATCATGGCTAGCGAGAACATACATATGACAGTTGCTGAGCTCAATGAGCTGATCAACAACAGGGTCGTGGTGGCTATCGCGAACTACACTCAGACACACACGACAGGACCACATGGTCCAGTAGGGGGACCGGTGAACCCACAGATGTGCACGTTCAAGATGTTCTTGGACTGCAAGCCACATAACTTCAAAGGATCGGAAGGGGCCATTAGACTCCTATGATGGATTGAAAAGGAGGAATCAGTGTTTGAGATGTGCAATTGTCCTGATGAGAATAAAGTTAAGTATGCTACGGGAACTTTGGAAGGTCCAGCATTGACTTGGTGGAACTCCAATGTTCAAACTCTGGGATTGGGTGAGGCCAATGCCTTAACTTGGAATGGGTTCAAGACCTTACTGCAAGAGGAGTACTGCCCTCGCAGTGAAATACAAAAGCTGGAAGATGAGTACTGGCATCTTAAGATGGAGGGGTCAAATATTGAGGAGTACACTACTCGGTCACACGAATTAGCCAGACTCCTACCACACATGGCTAATCCACCGAGCAAATGGATTGAGAGGTACATCGGGGGATTAGTGCCTCAGATTCAAGGGTTGGTCACTTCTGCAAATCCCACAACCATTCAACAAGCTGTTTGGTTGGCACACCAACTGACTAATCAGGTAGTGCTCCAAGGAACTCTGCCTAAACGAACAACAGCTACTAAAGTGGGAGACCACAAAAGGAAGTGGGAGAGCAGCAATTTCAAGAACTCTTCTCAACAATCATTTCAGCAGAACCACAAGCAGGATTCAAACAAGACTTATCACAATTCGAACAGTGGCCAACAGTCATCTGGAGGGTATATTGGTAAATACCCAAAGTGCAACAAGTGTGGATTCCATCATGTTGGGAATCAGTGTGATAAGTATCGGTGCCAACGGAGTGGCAAAGGAGGGCATGCCGCCAAAGACTGCCGCGGAGAACTGCAAAACAATTCCAACAATCAGAACAACAATCAGAACAACGCTCAAAAGGGGTGTTATGAGTGTGGCAAACCAGGGCACTTCAAAAAGGATTGCCCACAACTCAAAAAGGGCGGGACTAATGATGCAAATGGCAATGGCAACGGCAACGGCAATGGCACCGGTAACAACAATAATAACAACAACAATGGTGCTAGGAGCAGGACGTTTATGATTGGAGGATGTCAGGCACAGGAGGATCCCAACATTGTTACGGGTACGTTCCTCTTGAATAATCACTATGCCTCTATGCTATTTGATACTGGTGCAGACCGGAGTTTTGTATCTAGTTCATTTTCTAAGTTGCTAAATGTTAGTCCTACTGCCTTAGAAAACCCATACACTGTAGAACTAGCTGATGGCAAGTTAATTGTAGTTGAACAAATCCTTAAAGGATGTATCCTTGATTTGATGGGTCAAACACTGGAAATTGATCCGATGCCTATCACTTTAGGCACTTTTGATGTAGTTATTGGCATGGACTGGTTGTTGAAACACCAGGCTGAAATAGTATGCCATCAAAAGATCGTTCGTATACCGCTTTCACATGGAGAGACACTGTATGTACAAGGTGAGAAGATCAGTACGCCACTGCGTCTCATATCTTGTATGAAAGCACACAAATGTCTGCGTAAAGGTCATACAACAGTTATAGCACTTATAACTGAGAAGCCGGTGGCTGAGAAGAAGATCGAAGACATCCCAGTAGTTTGTGAATTTCCTGAAGTATTTTCAGAAGACTTACCGGGATTACCGCCTATCAGACAAGTGGAATTTCATATCGAACTTACACCAGACGCAACACCGATAGCTAGGGCGCCTTATCGACTTGCACCATCTGAGATGCAAGAGTTATCTACACAACTGCAAGAGTTGTTGGATAAGGGCTTTATACGACCTAGTTTTTCACCTTGGGGAGCTCCAGTCTTATTTGTTAAGAAAAAGGACGGGACTTTCCGTATGTGTATCGATTACCGGGAACTGAACAAGGTTACCATCAAAAACCGGTACCCGTTACCTAGAATTGACGATCTGTTCGATCAATTGCAAGGTTCGAGTTACTACTCGAAGATTGATCTTAGGTCTGGTTATCATCAACTCAGAGTTCAAGAAGAAGATATTCCGAAGACAGCATTCAGGACGCGCTATGGCCATTATGAGTTCTTGGTCATGCCATTTGGGTTGACGAACGCTCCAGCAGCATTCATGAATCTCATGAATCGAGTCTGCAAACCTTATCTCGATAAGTTTGTCATTGTTTTTATTGATGACATTCTCATCTATTCTCAGACTGAGGAGGAGCATGTTGAACATCTTCGATTGCTGTTGGAATTACTGAAACAAGAACAATTGTACGCTAAGTTCTCAAAATGTGACTTTTGGATGCTAGAAGTTCAATTCCTGTGTCATATAGTCAATGAAAAGGGCATACATATTGATCCAGCAAAAATTGAAGCGATTAAGAATTGGGAAGCACCAAAGACCCCTACCGAGGTACGACAATTCCTTGGTTTGGCGGGTTATTACCGACGATTCATTGTGGGTTTCTCAAAGATCGCTCAACCACTTACAGCTCTTACTCACAAAGGGACGAAGTATAACTAGACGGATAAACAAGAAGTTGCATTCCAGCTACTGAAACAGAAACTCTGCAGTGCACCGATTCTGTCTTTACCGGAAGGGACGGAAGACTTTGTGGTTATTGTGATGCATCTGCCCAGGGTTTGGGATGTGTGTTGATGCAACGTGATAAAGTGATTGCTTACGCTTCAAGGCAACTACGACCACACGAAAAGAATTACACTACTCATGACTTGGAGTTAGGAGCAGTGGTATTTGCTTTGAAGATTTGGAGGCATTATTTATATGGAACCAAGTGTAACATTTACACTGATCATAAGAGTTTACAACATATCTTTTATCAGAAGGAACTCAATATGAGACAACGACGGTGGGTCGAGTTGTTGAATGATTACGAATGCGCAATCAAGTATCATCCGGGAAAAGCTAATGTGGTAACTGATGCTTTAAGCAGAAAAGACACATAAACAAGACGTGTTCGTGCACTTATGATGACGATACATACTGATTTACCCGACAAGGTACGCAGTGTTCAGCTTGAAGCCTTAGAAAAGGATAACTTGGAACAGGAATCCTTATGAGGAATGGATAAACAATTAGATGTCATGCTTGATAGAACTCGTTGTTTCATTAATCGGCTTTGGATACCTTTGCATGGTGGTTTAAGGGAACTCGTGATGGATGAAGCGCACAAGTCTAGATATTCAGTCCATCCGGGTTCAGACAAAATGTGTCATGACTTGAAGGCACTGTATTGGTGGCCTCACATGAAAGCCGACATTGCTAGGTACGTTAGCAAATGTTTGACTTGTTCTAAAGTCAAAGTTGAATATCAGAAACCATCTGGTTTACTACAACAACCAGAAATACCTATGTGTAAATGGGAACAGATTTCGATGGATTTCATTACTAAGTTACCTCGTACACCAAGTGGTTGTGACACGATATGGGTAATTGTCGACCGATTAACGCAATCTGCACATTTTTTAGCAATTAAGGAAACCGATAAAATGAAGAAATTGACTCGCATTTACATCAAGGAAGTGGTAGCGCGGCATGGTGTGCCAATCTCTATCATATCAGATTGGGATGCCCGATTCACTTCAAACTTTTGGAAATCACTCCATAAGTCTTTGGGAACTCGTTTAGACATGAGTACTGCCTATCATCTGCAAACCGATGGTCAGAGTTAACGTACAATTCAAACACTCGAAGATATGTTACAAGCTTGTGTAATTGACTTTGGTGATAGCTCGGAAAACCACTTACCGTTAGTGGAATTCTCTTACAACAACAGTTATCATACAAGTATTCAGGCAGCTCCGTTTGAAGCATTGTATGGTCGAAAATGTCGTTCACCGGTTTGTTGGGATGCAATTGGTGACAGTCAGATTACAGGTCCTGAACTCGTACACGAAACGACAGAGAAGATAGTTCAAATCCGGAACCGTATGGCAGCGGCCGGGATCGACAAAAGAGTTATGCTGACAAACGTCGCAAGCCATTGGAATTTCAAGTAGGAGACCGAGTTCTTCTTAAAGTATCACCTTGGAAGGGTGTGATACGATTCGGCAAGCGCGGGAAGCTTAGCCCACGTTACGTAGGACCTTTTGAGATCCTGAAAAGGATTGGTCCGGTTGCGTATCAACTACAATTACTGGATGAACTCAACGGAGTTCATGATGTCTTTCATGTTTCAAATTTAAAGAAATGTCTTTCTGATTAAACATTGATTATACCTCTGGAAGAAATACAAGTGGACGAACAGTTACGGTTTATTGAAGAACCGGCTGAAATCATGGACCGAGAGGTCAAACAACTCAAACACAACAAAATTCCAATAGTCAAGGTCCGGTGGAATTCAAGATGTGGACCTGAATTCACATAGGAAAGGGAAGATCAAATGATGAAGAAGTATCCTCATCTGTTCAAAACAACAACAAACACTGAGAACGCACGTTAAATTTCGGGACGAAATTTCCTTCAACAAGGGATGACATGATGCTTCACGCATCAACATTTCAGATTTCAAATTGAAAGCAGAAACACTTTATGCAATTGGTTTTGCTACAAACATTTGTGCTACATTACATTTTATGTGCTACATGTTATGTGTTGCATTGCATGGTAGTGCAAACATGATTAGTTGCAAACATTCATTATGTGCAAGCCTACATAATATGGTATGATCAAACACAAACATTCAAAGTTATGTACATTAACTGGTGTGCACGCAAACATTGAGCTTAAAACGATCACACTTAGCTGTGATGTTGCAAACATTGGGTTTTGTGTGTGAGTACACACAAGTACACTGAATGATCAAATATCACACTAACACGTACAATTTGAAACCGCAGGTAGTTTCCTAACTACTTCTAACATCTAACAATTTTCGGGACGAAAATTCCTTCAACAAGGGGATGATGTGACAATCCGATATTTTCGGGTTAACCTAGTTAATCGAACATTAACAGAATCATACGAAATTACATTATATCAAAGTAGAAGGGTTAGAACTAAACAAAATCAGTTCCAAAACTATTAAATACAAGGATTAAGTTGTAATTAGTTTAAAGAACACAATTTTGACTTAATAGTCAAAATTCGATTTTTAGAATCAATTGGAACTCGAAATTTCTTTCAATAATCAACTACAAATGAATTAAACTATCTTAGATTATTCTATTAATGATTACATAAAGTTATAAACATCCAATACATAAGGATTAATGTGGGAATCAAACCAAAAACAAGATTTTGACCTTAAAAAGTCAAAATTCGTGTAAAAAAACGCAAGAAAATTCGGAATTCATCAAAATTCGAATTGTAACTGAACATTAATCATCTCTAATCGTTATACTGATGATTATGATTAATGATTATCAGTTATGGTGCCCAATAACTTCGAATTAAACTCAAGATAATCAAAAGTCGAAAACCGTAGCTATTCATTATCAAAATCATATAATTCAACAATAATTCTCACGATTGATGCTTCCTAAACCTTAGTCGACATTTTTAGAGAGCTCTGCATACAACAATTCGGTTTCAGAAGCGTGGGTTTGGAATTTGGATCAAGGATCGGCCGAAGTTCAAGGATTAGGACGAACTCCTACAATTCGACATCAAAACAAGTAAGAAATCCTTCCTACACTTCCTAAAACAACCGATTAAGCAAATACCCATGTTAATTCGAAGCTGTAATCTCGAATTATAGAAGAATGATTTCTAGGGTTCATCTTATAAACCCATTTGGGAGTTTTAGTGTAAACGAATTTAAAAATCAAATTGAATGTTATCAGTAGTTTCAGAAGATCCCGAATAAGCATAGCCCCATGACAATTCGTGTTTTTAATAACAAATTGGGTGAGTTCGGATATTAGGGTTTATCGTTTTAGTCGACTTGGAGGTTTCAATCAAAACGATGACGATAACCAAATTAATTTATATAGTGAGTTTCTAAAACATCATCCTAATGAAATCCCTAAGTTGGTTCGATCAAAGAACATCGAATTGTAAGAGTTTAAATTCTAGGGTTCCTAACTCCAAACGGTTTGGGGTTTTTGATGTAAACAAGATTGATAACCGGATCAAATTATACAGAAAGAATCGGTTTGATATCTACATGAAAAACCATAGGTTAATTTCTTAAAAATATATCAAATTATATGATTTCAAGTTCTAGGGTTTATGATGGAAAATCGTTGGAGGGTTTCGAAGCTATTGAACTTGCTGTTTGAATTAGGATCCACAGAAAGCTTCGAAATATTGTATTAAACGAAAAGCCTATGAAATCAAAGTATAATATTACTAAATTTCATGAAATGGGATAGTTGAACAAATGGGGTAAGTTCGAACCTAGGTGGGTTCATAAAAACGAAGGGTTGGACCGAAATAATCAAATTAAACTTGTGGGTTGATTCGATTAGATTCCAGGAACAAAACCCTGTGGTTTTGGGTTTGATCGGGTTCGAATCGGGGACCAAATGAGGGGGTGTGGGTTCGGTCAAGACTAACAAAAGGAATAGTGGGCCGTTTGGGCTTAAAACAGTTAAAAACCAAAATCTGTTAATAAAATCAGACACAGAGGAGTTGGTTTGGGCGTGCTTGTGGTGTCCGGGAGGTCCAGGGTTCGAACCCTGCCTCAGCCGGGTTTTTGAATTTAAAAACCATTTTGGTTTTTAACCCGTAATTTACTCGTTCCAACTCCGATTTAGTCCGTTCGAATTTCGTTGGAACCAGAATTTCATTCCGAACGAAATTAAATAATAAATTATATATTTTAACTCGAAAACGTAATCGCGTATAATTACGCTTATTTAAATAAAATCATAAACGACTATATGATTTTATTAAACGATTTTAAAGTCACGCGTACTTACGTATACACGTTTCTAACAAGTCTAACATACGTGTGTTGACACGTATGTGATTACACACATTAAACGACATCCCGAATAACAAAACGTTATTGTTAAAACACAGGTCTTTCGTAGAAGCTTATCTACGTGATTTCGCGTATACGTGTGTTTGATCATCCTATCCACATTCAAAGGTGCGTACACGGCCCCTTTTCTTATTTTAACTGTTTTGGGGGAGAAAACATGTGCAGCAAACATTTTAGATACATATCACTTGCATGAGTTAGCTGTTTACATTAAGTGCGAACATAGCATTATAAGTCCTTACATATCGAACAGCTTAGTTTGCCATAGTGCAAAGTGTGGTAGTTAGAAATAGATCTATTAGGTTTGACAAACCTCACTTGGTTGATTGTAGGTCTACGCAAGTGTCTGACTAGCCAATTCACATTACTATTATTTGTGCTAGACAATAGTGGAAAGGCAATCAACATTCTAACAGTCAGCTTCGGTGTCGACCGCTTATGTAAATAGTACAAATGACTAGCTATCATGACTATGCATGTGTGATTATGTTATTTGCCAACATTTTGTTCAAACGGTTGTTTCAAACATTTGTGAATACTTAAACCTGTGTATGCACCAACCTTTGTGTTGACTTGATTTACAAGTTTTCTCAGGACGCTAAAGTACAAGAACAGATGAGCATGGACTAGGAGATCGAGTCTCATGCATATTTTACATTACAGCTGATTTGAATTTGAACATTTGAGACTTTATCGTTGTAATTTACATTTTGAAAACTTTGAATTGTTTTACTTTTTACAAACGCTTCCGCAATGTTTTAAAACTCTGAATTTTCCATTAAGACCAGAATTATGTTTGAAAAGCATATAGAGGTCTTTGTTATGTCTAATGATCTGAGATCCTGGTTTGTCACGTCCCAAACGGTATGATTCCGTTAGTTGAAATTTGGGGTGTGACAGTTTTACTAAACACTAAGTGGCGAAAACAAACAGGTTCGGCAATTTAAGCAAAATTTGAAAGATAGATCAAATGAACACACAAATACTCATCAAATTCATCTTTCATTAATCATTAATCAATTAATAATTAATCATTAATTACAAAGGAGCTAGGATTAGGAAACAGATTTCCGATAACATATCATCACTATGTTAACAATTTCTCTCACGAGAACTTTCTCTCTCTAGGTGGCTATATTAGAAAACTCTATCGTGTGTGTCGCCCTAATTCTATTACATAAAATTATGGGGCCTTTGAAACATCATTAATCAGGGCCCAGAATACAATGTAATGAACAAAGGGCTATGCTGTCAAAAATAATCTTGTTAGCATCTTAGGTGTCATTCTCTGTTAGTAGTAGCAGCAACCTTGTCAGTATCCTCAGATAGTAGTCAGGAAAACTCTAAGTCTTGAGGACATTAAGAACATTTGCGAACAACACTGTGAACATTTGCGAACAACATATTACTTATTCGTAAAGTTCAATGGTTCAGTTGACTATGGGTTCATTCGTAGAAGCTTCTTCTTCAGAGAACATCTTTATTCATGGAGAGTAGCTATTTCCTCAGAGAGCTTGTCTACACATCTGCTAAAACTAAACAATTTAGAGTTAGAAAGTTCAAGTGTTCTGATTGTGCACAAGTTGAACATTCGTAAATGTTCTAACTGTGCAACACTTATTCATTCTCAAATTATCTGAGAGTGCACAAGTTGAACATTTGCATATGTTCTGACTGTGCAGCACTTGTTCATTCGTAAATGATCTGAGTGTGCACTAGTTGAACATTTGTAAATGTTCTAACTGTGTAATACTTTTTCATTCGCAAATGATCTTAGTGTGCACAAGTTGAACATTTGTAAATGTTCTAACTATGCAACACTTGTTCATTTGCAAATGATCTGAGTGGGCACAAATTGAACATTCGTAAATGTTCTAACTGTGCAACACTTGTTCATTCGTAAATTATCTGAGTGTGCACAAGTTGAACATTCGCAAATGAATAAACTGTGCAATGCTTTTTCATTTGCAAATGATTTGAGTGTGCACAAGTTGAACATTCTCAAATGTTTTAACTGTGCAACACTTATTCATTCGCAAATGATCTTAGTGTGCACAAGTTGACTATTTGTAAATGTTCTAACTGTGCAACGCTTGTTCATTAACAAATTATCTGAGTGCGCACAAGTTGAACCTTCGTAAATGTTCTAAGTATGCAACACTTGTTCATTCGCAAATGATTTGAGGTGCACAAGCTGAGTATTCGTAAATGTTCTAATTGTACAACACTTGTTCATTTGCAAATGATCTGAGTGGGCACAAGTTGAACATTGGTAAATTTTCTAACTGTGCAACACTTGTTCATTCGCTAATGATCTGAGTGTGCACAAGTTGAACATTCGTAAATGTTCTAAGTGAGCAACACTTGTTCATTTGTAAATGATGTGAGCGTGCGCAAGTTGAACATTCGCAAATGTTCTAAGTGTGCAACTTTTGTTCATTCGCAAATGATCTGAGTGTGCACAAGTTAAACATTCGAACATGTTCTAACCGTGCAACACTTATTTATTCGCAAATGATCAGAGTGTGAGTAAGTTGAACATTTGTAAATGTTCTAATTGTGCAACACTTGTTCATTTCCTACTGTTGCATTATGTTGAAGTGTTACTTGTAATGTACACTATCATATGTAATGACTGTTATCTAATTAATAGATAATAATGCTCACCTATTCTATATTTAAACATATAAATTTGTCATTGTCACAGTTAGCACAAGTTAACAAACATAATTTAGTTGTGCTACTATATAAGATTATTTTGGATTTAACATCTATCCTTTATATATCCAACATATCCCAATGAACATATCATTTGAATTACAATACTAGCTTCAATTACATGTAAATTTAAAGAGTTATAAACATAAACCTATATAAATTCCAATTTAGGGTGGAGAATTAACAAAGAGTTGTTAATCACTATATTAAAATTTGATTCTCAAGATGATAGAGATGATTATTAAAAATCCCTAAAATGGAATGAATATAATTTTCATCAATTACTTCCTAAAAGCAAGGAATTGTATTGTTGAAAATTAGATAGTGTAAATTATAAGAGTTCAATTCTACAATGAAATGATATATGTATATCATTCATCACAATGTGTTTAAATGGATCACTAAATGAGTTTGAGAACCGGTTGTTACACACTATATCTGCAGAAGTTCAAGTGATCACTGTGAACCAAAGAATTTTACAACTATAACTGTTGATTGATGAATCTAACAAATGGTTGGGAGCCATAAACACTATGATGCAATAGAACCAGGTAAGAGACCTGTTAAACAACATTTAGATGTTAAGTAGTTGAAATTAGAGAATTTCATTGACAAAATCAATGTGGATGAATACTTGTAAACTAACAAAGCAAAACAAGCAAGGTTATGTAAAGATATTGATCTTAACAGACATTGGTTAAATTTGATTTGAATGTATGGGATACTCCAAATTATGTAAAAAAGAGTTACTTAACATACAAGTAGTTAAAGATCGAAACTAAATTACCATAAGAATACCTTGACTGGGTATTCTTACAAATAATTAAAAGTTTGAAATCCTAATATTACACACAAGTTACTTTGAATCCATGAATGCTAAAAGCATCTTAAGTGGGAAATCTATGTCTTAGTAAGAAACTAAAATGTTAGTTTTATTAAAAGACAAAGATGTTCAGCATATATATATACGCACACTAAATATAATCCGAAGGTGTTTGTTTCAAATGCAAAAAAAATCCGAACACTCAATGACAACAACCGAATCCTCAAACCAGGTTCCCGTCTTTCTCACAATCGGGTTTTCAACTGGGTTTTTCATCTTTCACGCAACCGGTTTTTCAACAAAGTGCGCCTCAACTCCGAGATGAACCGGGTTTCATGTCTAACGATGTTGTGTTCGAGACTCAAGAATCACAAAAAAGGAAGAAAAAAGGGAAGTGAGCGAAAGACACGAAAACAGGCAAAAATAACAGTCCAATGGCGCCAAAACCATGGACCCATGATGAAGAAACCGTGCTCGGAACATGTTACATCAATCATTCTGAGAACAAGACCAAAGATAATTTGCAAAAACATGAAAACTTTTGGAAAAAATTAACCGAAAGTTGGCACGAGATGATTTTGACAATTACGTCTGAGAATTTCGTCATTATCGATGAAAGCACATATCATCGTTCTTGAAATCCACATTGATTTAGTGATTGTGATTATTACAGGTTGAAAGTATGCATGAAATCGTGAACGTGGAAAAAAACCGTGCGCGAAACGGACTTTAGGGTTCTCCGAAATCAAAAAACGAAGAAAAATCTCGCTAGGCGGCATGCGCGGAACTGTAATATCTGAGACTTCTGGATTCCCTCGCGGTATGCGACCACCAAAGCGCCCCTATAAGCAGTACGCGAGGGATAAGGCGGTTTGGTGGATGAGTTTAAGGAATCAGAATTCATGCAGAAGATTATTTTCTTCTTTTTCTTGAACTTACTTCATCTCTCAGACGAAAAACAACAACTTTCATCCTCCAAATTCAATTTTGAAGCCCTCTATAAATCCAAATCTTGCTAGTAAACGATTCTACATCATCGGATCATCGTATTACAACCAGAAATCCGCCCGAACGGGTAATGATTCGTTTTAACCTTCTAGTTTGGTAATGGTTTGATTAGATCTTGTTTTTGATCGTAATGCAATAGTTAGGGTTGTTGATTATTTCCTAGATGATGGTTAGGAATTATTATAAACGAAGAACTCGATATGTTAACGGGTAAATCCTTGTTTTGATCCATTGTAATTCCCGGTTATCATGTAACTATACCCATGATTATAATGGTTTAAACCATTTGATTGTAACAATGTATGTGATTACTTTGATCCTTGAGATGCAAGGTTAAATCCAAGTGTTTCAGAGTGGGGCCCTGATTCCCGGGTGCCTCCCAGAGGTTGGTTTTCATCATAACACATAGCTTTTAAACTAAAAACTTTCATAAATAGCTGCGGAAATCACAACATAGTTTTTCAAACACGAGTTAATGTCTGAATTAAAGCATAAACGATTGCCAACACCATCGAATTCTCTATCTTGATGCCCGAGCTCCATGCTTCCTCTTACTTTAGCTTTATGTGACAACTAGTACCTGACCGGCCAGCAAGTCCGTACGGTATGTGTACTTTCAATAGTTACTATGTGTAAATACATGTTTGTGAACAGTACTCGTATTGACAGAATTCAAAATACAAGAAACAGTTGTACGTATTTATGTGTAAACTTAAATGCCGTAAGTACAACACTCATTATAAACAATAGTTGTTAGTGTTTAGGTGAAAACCTAAGTACAGTTAACACAACTAATCAAGAGAAACAATAGTTATGACAATCCGGCAATTTACGGTTAACCTTGTTAATAAAAGTTATCAAAAATATCGCGAGATTATGTAAAATCAAACTAGAAGGGTTATGATTAAACAAGACAAGCTTTGAAATGTTAAAATGTCAAAATTAAACTTTCAATTGACTAACAAAGTTCAATTTTGACTTGGAGAGTCAAAATTCGGTCTTAGGGCAAATTGAATTCGGAATTCTCATTAAATCACTGTTAATCATTGAATTAAATGTTCATATAACTCATTGTAATGATAGTTAGCCGTTAATAATCTGTTACAACTCTTGAAAGGGTCGAATTGAACTCTAAATCACACTCAAAAGTCGTAACCGTAAAGGGTAGATGTAAAACTCTCACAATTCGAATGATAGACCCACAATTAAACTAGCAGAGCTCATAATCGGCCCCATTAGAATCCATTGCACACAACAATTCGAAGTAATTAGCATCTGGAAGAAGATTTCGATCGTGGTGCGGCCGAAGATCAAGCTTCTAGTCGTTCTACACCAATTCGAAGGCAATCCAGGTAATTACCAATGCCTACACGGTCGTTCTAACATGTCTAACCAAACCCACAACAAAATGGAACCAAAGAATTCAGAATTTCAAATGATCGAATTCTAGGGTTCATTCTTGAAACTGTTTTGGGGGTTTTTAACAAAACGAGTTCGAAAATCCAATTTAAGTATATGAATAGTTTCATAATATACCGATTAACAAAACCCATACATCAATTTCATAAAATGATAATGAATTGATCAAATTCGATCAATTAGGGTTTATATAAAAACAATTTGGGGGTTTCGATTAAAATAGGTTTAAAAATATAATCAAATGGTACTGCTAGTTTCAGAAACCTCCGACTAATAAAACCCATATATCAATTTAATGAAATTATAGTGAATTGTAGATGATCAAGTTCTAGGGTTCTTGTAGTAAAGCGAGTTGGGGGATTCGATCTAAATGCTATTTATAATCGGAGAAACTTATACAGAAAGTTTCGAAATGCATCAGTAAAAGAAAACATCACACTGATTTTTCATAGAAATCACGAATTTGATAAGTTTGATTTTAGGGTTCTTGATTTTAAACGAGTTGAGGGTTTTTGAACTAAACGAACCCGTTAATCAAATTAATCACTAAAGATGGTTTCGAAATTTGTTATTAAATGAAAACCATATGAATGTGTGAACTCACATTAGTGAATTGAACGATGTTGAGTTGGGGTTTCGGAACTTGAGTTCGAACCTGTTGAGATCCGATTAACTGGGTTATAATGTTTAATTGTTTGAATTAAAACCACACACAGAATCGGTTGGACTCCAGGAACAAAATCCCTAAGGTTTCGGGATCGATCGAGTTCGAATCGGATCTCAATTGGAGCTATAAGGTTCGGGTTTATAAACAAAGGGGAACCGGGTTGTTAATGTTTAAAAAAATTGAATTCTGATACATGTTGCGAATCCCTAGCGGGCGAGACTGGTAGAGTATGTGTGTGTCGAGTGGGTAGTCGTGGGTTCGAGCAATGCCTTAGCCGGTTTTTGTGAAAAATACCATTTTGCTGGTATTTTTGCAATATCATGCGTATACGAACTCCGTTTTAACTCATTCCAGTTGCGTTGGAACCAGAATTCGATTCCGAACAACCTGAAATAATAAAATTTATATTTTAACTCGAAAACATAATCGCGTATGATTACGCTTATTTAAATAAAATCATAAACGACTGTATGATTTTATTAAACGATTTCAAGGTCACGCGTACATACTTATGTGTGTTTATAACAAGTCTAACATACGTGTGTTGACATGTGTGTAACTTCGAGCACAAAACGACATCCCGAATAACACAACGTTATTGTTTAAACACAGATTTTTCGTAGAGGATTACCTACGCGAGTTCACGTGTGTTTGATCATTCTGCTACATTCAAAGGTGCGTACACGGCCCCTTTTCTTATTTTAACTGTTTTGGGGGAGTAAACATGTGCAACAAACACTTTAGATACATATCACTTGCATGAGTTAGCTGTTTACATTAAGTACGAACATAGCATACAAGTCCTTACATATCGAACCGTTTAGTTTGCCGTAGTGCAAAGCATGGTAGTCGGAAATAGATCTATTAGGTTTGACAAACCTCACTTGGTAGATTGTAGGTCTACGCAAGTGTTTGACTAGCCAATTCAAAAATTACTATTGTTTGTGCTAGACAATAGTGGAAAGGCAACCAACATTCTAACAGTCAGCTTCTGTGTCGTCCGCTTATATAAATAGTACAAATGACTAGCTATCATGACTATGCATGTGTGATTATGTTATCTGTAAACATTTTGTTCAAACAGTTGTTTCATACATTTGTGAATACTTAAACCTGTGTATGCACCAACCTTTGTGTTGACTTGATTTACATGTTTTCTCAGGACGTTAAGGTACAAGATCAAGCAAGCATGGACTAGGAGATCGAGTCGCATGCATATTTTACATTTCTGTTGTTTGGATTTGAACATTTGAGACTTTACTTTGTAATTTACAGTTTTCGAACCGTTAAGTTGTTTTTGTTTTAAAAACGCTTCCGCAACGTTAGAACTTTGATATTACAGTTTTAGACCAAAGTATGTTTGAAATTCATATAGAGGTCTTCGTTATTTCTAATGATCTGAGATCCTGGTTTGCCACGTCCCACACGGTATGATTCCGTTAGTTGAAAATTGGGGGTGTGACAATAGTGTTCAAGTGAATAACAAGAACAAATCGGTTGCGATCTGATATCCATAGATGACAGGAATCAGATGGCCGACAAATCAGTGTGAAAACAATGTGATAACAGGATGTTTAGTTGAGTCCGACAGGGAGGAAATACAGTTTAAAACAATATTACAGTGTTGTTTCAGAATAGCGAACTGACAGTGTGTTTGCGTGGGTGACGATTCACAAAAATATATCTGTGAGTTTAACGTTCTGAAAGGATGATTGGAAAGTAGAAAACAAAAGTCGGAAAGCAAAACCATCGTCGTGTTCGTTCGGGTGACGATTCGAACGAATACGCGCGATGGTGACGTGTTCTGACGAAACGAAAACGAAATACGACACGAACGAAAAATAAACTAATAAAATAAAATAAATTATGTTTTACAATTTTGAAACTCATCAAAATAATAAAAATAACCATTCTTTAATTTAAAACATATAGAATACGTGTTACATTCCGAAAACTCAACGAAAACGCGAACCAAGCAACCGAAACGAACCCGAATACCCTCGGGGTATTTAAAGCCTTAAATGAGGCATTTCACTCCATTTTTCACATTTCCCTCTCTCTCAAAAATACCCAACTCGTTCATCTCTCTCTAGAAGAACAAGCCTTCAAATCCTCATATCTTCTTTGTTTCTAGGTGAAATCAAGCAATCTTGGTGGCCACGCTCCTTCTCTACCTGAAAGTACAACGGATCTGAAGCTTGGTCCACTGAAACTCGAGGTATAGATGTTTGAAAAATCTGAAAAATAGGGTTTCATGTTCCTTTGTTCGATCCAGCCCACTCCATCGGTCTACAACTCATGTAACCCGACCCTATACCGTCAAAAAACTGTCCTTAGTAAGTCAACAACGCAGAAGCAGCCTGCAACAATTGGAAGTTTGTGGTGGATAAGAATGAACAGGGTTCGTGAATGTGCAAGTAACCGGACTTCAAGTAGACGAACCTTGTTCAGTAGCCACGAACCTGCAACTCTCCACCATAGTAGCCGCGAACCCAGCCACCTTGAGTCAGAAGCCACGAACCTCCTCTACCATGCGAACCTAGGGGCGAACCTGTGGCTTTCTCTTGGACGAACCCTTAGCACGGAACCCATGCCGAACCAAAATATTTCGGCCGAACCTTTATGATGCAAACCTGCTTACCACGAAGCTATCTGAACGAACCTATGTTGTGACTGCCGAACCCTACACCCGAACGCACTCAATAGCTGCGAACCTTTCATGGCAAAGTTCAACCGAACCTAGGGTTTGTCATGTACAACCACCGAACCTCCTATGATTACCATTTGCCGAACCCATGCTCAACACTTCTAAACCTGCCGAACCTCAAGGAATGAGCCTTGACCATGTTGAGGCCGGAAGTGTTACCGAACCTATCAGTAACAACTCTAAAGGTTTGTTGGATTAGGGGAGAGGGCAACAAAACCGGGCTTGAACCAATCTATTTCAAATTTGCAGCCCACACCTTCGGCCCATCTCTTTTCCCGCTGCGGCTCACCTTGATTGTTTCGGCCCACCATGGCTCCATTGGCCCAATGCCATTGTTCGGCCCACAAACCAGGATTTAACCCATTGGGATTAATAGGCCCAAACTCCCTTGTGTAGCCCATTGCACCATTCGGCCCATGGGACTAACGTGGCCCATGACACATACACTAGGCCATATTATGGGATTCGGCCCATGTAAAACTATTGGACTAAGACCCATTCGCATTTGGCCTAATTGAGTTCGGCTCATGTCGTAACCATGTAACTAACATATTAAGACTAGGAAAATGGGGTAGCTACACAATGAAAATGTGAACAAGAAAACAAGGTAAATCTTAAACTATAAACCTAAGTCATATTTATGACTTGGATTTTGTTACAAAACTATTGTCAATGCAAGTTTGAAGTTTCAAGAACAAGTTTTGTATTTCCATGAGTAAGTTAACAACAAACAATGGTAATGAGGTTCAAGTCATAACTTACAATTTCAATCACACAATAAATTTAATCTAATGAAATCAAATGTTAGGGAATCTATGAACAACAAACAAGGGCCGAATCATTACCGAGACCCACAAGTGTTAGCCAACTTTAGTGCTAACACATACACATGCACAAAACCTTACAACTTATACTTATAAGTTACAACAACATGAAATCAATACAGGATCGTGAAAACAACCTCAAGAACAATCAAGAGAGCGTGCATTTCTTGTTTTAAGCTAAGTCAACCACTACAACAACAAGGTGAGTTCATATGTCCCTTTTCTCTAATATTAATTGATTTTGAAAGCTCGGGGCTGAGAAACATGCTTAAATTTTAATTATTTAAAAGTTTTATGTTTAACATATTATTTATACTATGATTAGATAATATTGCTTGCTTTATTATCAGTTATCATTGTATGCATGCTTGCATGATTATGCCATGACAGGAACAACTAGAATGAATATGATAATATAAATTCATAATTCATCAACACACTAGAATAACATAGTTGCAAGAGTATATCTTACAACACCTAGTTATTCTTATAAGAACAAACATTGGGATAATCACAGGGAAACATGATGACAACAACAAAACACATGAATGATTTGAAGATAATACATCTTCTTAATATCATTCAATACTAGAGATAACTAAGTGTAATAAGACAAGTATTTATGAATAGTTTACAACTCAATACATATTAGAAGATAACATGGAACAATTATCACCCACCACCTGTGTGGACTAAGGGTGGTAAGACTAGTTCTTACCACGGCTTAGTGACAACATGGTGAATATATGGGACAACTCTCATCCACCACCTGAGTCGATTAAGGGTGGTAAGACTAGTTCTTACCACGGCTTAATGGCAACATGGTGACTACATGGACAACAGGCATCCACCACCTAAGAACACACGGTGTGGTAGAGGTAAATCGGCTGCATTGTAATCTGATTACGTGAGGATCACAATGGATTCCTTTTAGGCTCTATTCGTTGCAATTTGAGAACATATCACAAGTGGTTAATTAACACTTTTAATATTTAAAATTGATCAACAGTTAACCCCACAAGTAATGGAATAATACAAGGAGCAGATTAAGTAAATCTAATATCCTTAATACATATAAGGGTTATCTATACTTCGGTTTGATAAATGGAACCCTATTATTATATTATTCTATACATGATATAACAGGTGATCAACAAACAAGGTGAACAAGTGAAATGAGAATGGATATTGATAGTTGGATTGCAAGTAGTGTAGAGTTCTATAAGTTATGTGATGGGATGTTGGCTAGGGCTTGGTTCCCTTACATATGCCCTATATATAAGCATAACTACTAGGATGATATATTACTTGTGAATATAACTATCGAGAAGCCATTGGGTGAACGGGTGAATCAAACAACATACAAGTAACAGGAATTACATTGTGATTGTGCATGTGAATAAATCAAGGTTTTTCAATTACTATATTATGAACTCACCAACCTAGTGTTGACTTTGTTTAAATGCATGTTTTCTCAGGTGACGAACAGGTGTAGTCACTCATATGCAAAGGCTAAGCTAGTGGACTTTTAGAAGACCTAGCTTCATTTTGTGTTGCATACTTTTGATATGACAAAACATTGAATCATATTTTGTATATCTTGTACAGTTAAAAGATAGAAGCCACAGTGATTCTTTTGGTAGAATTACTTAGTTAAATTAGGAACATTATTATGTAAGTTAACTTTGTAATACTGTATTGATGTCATTTTAGCATTTCTCATTTTATATCTCATGTGCTATGTAAACAATCTGATCATTTCGATTATCACCAACGATATTGCGCCCCATGAACCTTCCGCCCGACTGTAAAGTTGATCCATTCCCGCCGGCTCGGGGTGTGACAGATTGGTATCAAAGTCATGGTTATAGAGAAATATAGGTCATATTACTTAAACGGTTTGGCCTAGACTATAACCTAGGGACCCTCATGTAGAGATATTATGACATAGGATTCAATGTGCATATGTCTTCTGCTCTGATCACTGCACTAACCGATTTTCTTTCAGTTCTGATCAGAATGCCGTCAAGAAGAAAACCACCCGCTATACTGCTAACACCACCACAAGACTTAGCACCGCACTCATCTACACCTTCACCTGCTGACTCTCCTACACCACCGCCTCCGCCTCCACCTCCTCCTCCGCCGCCACCTGTTCATCAGTTGGATCCTGCTACAATTAGACTGGCCACTCTGTTGACCGTTCAACTGAGGGATGTGATTCCCGAGATGATGAACATGATCAATAGAAACAACAGTAACAACGCCAACTCATCTGGAGAAGGCAGCGGAAACACCCGCCATCATCAGGATTACTCCTACAAAAACTTTGTAGGATGCAAGCCACCAAGTTTCAGTGGCAGTGAGGGTGCCGTCGGATTGATCCAATGGATCGAGAAGACGGAAAATACTCTGGATATTAGTGGCTGTCCTGAGCAGCACAAAGTTAGATGCGCTGCGGGTTCATTAAACAAAAGGGCGTTCACATAATCCATAACCTTATCACATAATCCTACATCCACTGTCATCAACATGAACAATGGGCTTATACCGGCACAAAGCTCCATACCCTGTTATAGTCAGGTTGACTCTCATACCCTATTATAGTCGGCTTGACTCTCATATCCTGTTATAGTCAGGTTGACTCTGATACCCTGTTATAGTCAGGTTGACTCTCATAACCTGTTATAGTCGGCTTGACTCTCATACCCTGTTATTGTCAGGTTGACTCTCATACCCTGTTATAGTCAGGTTGACTTTCATAGCTACCATGCACAAGTACTGGGGAATCACTCATACATATCCCATAACAAGTATGGGAACATCGTCCATTCATCATACATGATATACTAGCATTATCTCATCATTCATCATAATCATCATAACATTTCATGCTAGCATCATAACATCATTCATCGTAGCCATCATGGCATCATAAACGTGTCATACTAGCATCATTTCATCATATCATTATAACCTTCTAGCATCATACACATGTTATGCTAGCATCATTATCATATCATAACATCATGGCATCATGTATACGTATCATGCTAGCATCATAGTCAAAACATCATACTTCCATCCTAGTAACCTAGGACCTTATCATAACATTCTATAACTATCGTCATAGTCATTATCACAATGCATGTTATCATACAGTCATCATCATATTATATCATTATATTATTCATTATCATAATTCATTTATCATGCATTCATCATACTTAGCATATTCTCATGCATATTTCATCATACATCAAACATTCATCATCATAGCATAGGCATATAACATCATAACACATCATAAACATATTAACAACATGTATGTCAACCCAAAACATACGTACATGTAAAGTGTTGAAATAGGGCATCTAGAACTCACGTAATAGTAGCTCCTTGTCTTCTTAGCCGAACCCCTTAGCTAAGACTTAAGAACCTACATCAGTACATTGTCTCATTAAATTTCATTCTTAGACATAGAACTTATTCTAAGCCTTCATAGCCTACTAGTTCCCCATTATTAACTACTAGTTCTCGAAACTTAGCTAAGTATTCGAAACACTTGAAGTTTATTAAGTAATACATGAAATCCCATAAAGTTCCCAAAGGACTTGAGTACTCGAAACCCATGGACTACACGAAATCCATGTACTCGAAATAACATACTCAAAATATTATACCCAAAATCTTGTACTCGAATTTTCATACTCGAAATCACATAATCGAAGGAATTTCGGTTACTCATATCAGGTAAATCTTCGGGTACTCGTGCAATCATCATAAAACATCTCAAAAATCCATCGAAGGCTTTGGGGGGCTAGTTCTAGGTTCCTTATGGCATTACCAACACACTGAAACCTCAAAGTCTCGAACTTTATGCATGAGTTCACTTTTGTATAAAAAACCTAACTTTTACCCATAAATCACTTACTTGTCGTTAGATGATCCCACTGGTAGCTTCTCGTATGCTCCTTCTCCTCTTTGGGAGATTTACAGCTGATTCTTGAGGTTCACGAACTCGAATTCGAGTACTTGAGAGAAAGCGTGCTTCCAGCCATAGTTGTGCACGTTTCCCAAGGCACTCATATATATAGGCAAGGTTCACGAACTGGGTACTCGAAATTGGGTCTAAATTTCGAGAACTTAGGTACTCTAAATCTAATTCGAGTAAACCCAATTTCGTGAACTTTACTTGGTATATTTTCTGTTTATTTTCCGACAGGTTAATTATCCGTTACCTAGTCGTAAGTTCAAACAACTTGTCTTAGAAAATTTTTGGATGTTACAAGTCTCCCTTCCTTACAATAGGTTTAGTCCCAAAACCTGCCTTGTTACACAATAAACAAATTAGGATACGACCTCCTCATTTCCTCTTCCGTTTCCCATTTAGTGTCCGAGCCCTTTCGATGCTTCCACTGAACTCTACCTTGACGAACCATTTTGTTCCGTAGCTGCTTTTCCTTCGTATCCACAATTGCGACTCGTTCTTCAATATAGTTTAGTCTGTCATCTACCTCCATGTCATCCAAGGGAACATGTGCTTGCTCTTTTGCCATACATTTCCTCAGGTGTGACACGTGGAAGGTAGGATGAATCCCCTTCAGCTCATCCAGTAGGTTTAGTCGGTACGCGACCTTCCCTACCCTTGCCTCTATCCGAAACAGCCCGATGTACCTCAGACTCAACTTTCCTCGCTTTCTGAATCAAATGATTCACTTCCATGTTGATACTTTTAGCAACACTCGATCGCCAACATTAAACTCGATCGGCCTTAGGCGCTTGTCGGCGTAGGATTTATGGCGATCTTGTGCTGCCTTCATTCTTGCTTTTATCTCCCGTAGCTTTTCTGCCATATCGATCACGGCAGCCTTGTTTCCCATCTCTTTCTGTCCAACATCACCCCATCATACTAGGGTTCTACATCGTCTTCCATACAACGCCTCGTATGGGGGCATTCCGATGATAAAGTGGTAGCTGTAATTGTACGAAAACTCCACCAATGGCAAGTGGTCATCCCAGCTTCCTCCGAAATAGATAATGCACGCCCTAAACATATCCTCCAGAGTTTGGATGGTCATTTCAAACTGTCCATCCTTTGAGGGTGATAGGCGGTACTGATGTTTAGCCTCGTTCCCATAGCATCATGAAACTGCTTCCAGAATTTTGGAAGTTAACCTCGTATCCTGATCTGTCACAATGGAGACAGGAACTCCATGTCGTGTCAAAATCTCTTTTACGAACAAATCAGACAACCATTCGGACGTATACGTTTCCCTGATCGGGAGGAAGTGTCCACTTTTCGTCAGTCGGTCCACAATCACCCATATGTCGTTAAGCTATTCTCGGTAGCTTGGTGATGTGTTCCCATTTCCATTCCGGTACTTCAAGAAGTTGCACATATCCGTAGGGCTTCTGATCTTCAGCCTTCACTTGCGCTAAGTAAGGCACTTGTTCACGTAATGCATCACATTAAACTTCATACCCGGCCACCAATAATCCTTTCGAAGATCTTGATACATCTTCGTCTAACCAGGATGCACCGAATAACATGATTTACGGGCTTCATCTAAAATCCTCGACCGAATATCCCCATTTTTGGGTACCCACATCTGACCGAATCGTACCATTATCACGTTGCCATTGTCTTCCAAGTTCTTGACTTGCCCAAAGACACGATCAAAAAACCACTTTCTTTTCTTTCAATCCATCTTGTTGCACCTGCTTGAGCTCGTTTAGAAAGTCTGGCGTGATCACCAACTTATACGATTTTACTTGTATAACAGCATGCTCGATTTTACTCAAAGCATCTGCCACCACGTTGGCATTTCTCGGGTAATATAAATATCACAATCATAATCCTTTAACAGCTCAAGCCATCGTCTCTGCCTCATGTTCAAATCTTTTTGCTCGAAGAAATACTTCAAGCTCTTGTGGTCGGTATAGATGGTAATCTTTACTCCATACAGATAGTGTCTCCATATTTTCAATGCAAACACCACTGTAGCAAGTTCAAGATCGTGGGTCGGGTAGTTATCCTCACGAATCTTTAGCTGGCACGAAGCATAAGCTATCACCCTTCCCCTTTTGCATCAGCACACATCCCAAACCTTGTCTTGACGCATCGGCATACATAACAAGATCACCTTTCCCATCCGGTAGTGCTACAACAGGAGCTTGGGTAAGTTTCTCCTTTAGCATTGAAAACGCTTTTTCTTGGTTCGGGCCCCATTCATACCTTACATCTTTCTTCAGGAGCTTCGTCATTAGCGTCGCTATCTTAGAGAAGTCTTGAATAAATCTCCGATAATAACCGGCCAAATCAAGAAAACTGCGTACTTCCATCGGTGACTTCGGAGGGCTTAATTTATAACAGTTTCAACTTTAGCTGGATCTACCATAATGCCTTCTGGGTACACCACATGACCCAGAAACTATACTTCTTGTAACCAGAAGGCGCATTTGGAGAACTTAACATAAAGTTTTTCGTTCCTCAGGATCTCCAATACCTCACATATGTGGCAAGCGTGGTCTCCCTCGTTCTTTGAGAAAAAAAATATCATCAATAAACACTATCACCAATCGGTCCAACATTAGTCAACATACTCTATTCATCAAATCCATAAATGCTACAGGAGAATTCGTCAATCCAAATGACATAACGAGAAACTCGTAGTGTCCATAACATGTTCGGAACGCAATCTTTTGAATATCCTGCTCCTGATATTTCAACTGATGGTAACCAGATCGGAGATCAATCTTAAAGAACCAGCTTGCACCTTGCAACTGATCGAACAAGTCATCAATTCTAGGCAGAGGATACATGTTCTTTACGGTCAACTTATTCAGTTCCCTGTAGTCGATACACATACGCATACTTCCATCTTTCTTCTTAACAAACAGCACCAGTGCTCTCCATGGAGAGACACTCAGTCGTATAAAACCTTTATCAAGGAGTTCTTGTAATTGGGTCATTATTTCCTTCATTTCAGTGGGAGCCAAACGGTATGGCGTTTTGTTAACGGGTTGGGCCCCCGGCACTAAGTCGACTTGGAACTCAATTTCCCGTTCAGGCGGTATCCATGGAATTCCTTAGGGAATACATCAGGGAAGTTACACACCATGGGCACATCATCAATCGTCCTCGTATCCATACGTTCCACAATCACATAGGCCATGTAGGCTCCGCACCCTCGCCTCATCATATCATCAGCCTTGATCATCAAAATGATCTTCGACGCATACATCGCTTTATCACCATATACCGTTACGGAGCTCCCATCCATAGCACGTAAGCATATCATCTTTCGTCGGCATATAATGTTAGCCTCGTATATGGCTAACCAGTCCATACCCAAAACTATATCGAATCCTCCCAAGGTTTTAAGAAACAATCATACTGGGAACTTATGACCTTCTATCTCAACATAACAATCAACTATAGCCTCAGTCACCCTGGTTATCTTACCAATAGCCGTCTCTACATCAAATACCCGATCTATCTTCTTAACCTTCCCATATAACCCATCACAAAAAGTAGAAGATACAAAACTGATATTATTCTGATTATTATGAGGTTATTCTGATTAATAAAACGTGTCATCAACCTTTTATTAGGAACCTTAATCAGTATAGGTTCCTACATTGTCATACATTGTATGATATGACATTAAATTAACTATATAAACATTTGATACCAGTTTTTTGACTTTCACTGCAATGTTTTTGACATTGGATGTTAAGAAAGATCTAATTAGTAAGTTCAAACATAAATAATTCATTAAACATAAACTAATGCTGAATCACCCTATTGTTACCAGCTTGTGCGATTTTCTGCTACCAGTGAGACTTCAGGTGACTTTTGTACAACTCCCTTTTCTTTTTAATATTTTATAAACATCGGGGTCCTACTTTGGAACTTTTCTCGATCATATGACATGTATCATAGTTATCTTTGTGATTTCATGTGAACTTTTTGTGATCTTGTGGATTTCATGAGATTTTTCCTGTAGCAACAAAACACTATCACAATATCTAAAAGTCCTCATTCCTTGAGTTGTATCTAGTGAACCCATGTGGACAAGGTGGTATCAGAGCCAAAAGTTATAGAATTCATGTGGACTTAAAGACCTAGACTATAACCATAGGCTCGTAAAGTGACACTAAGAGCATCAAACGTAACTAATGAACAAAACTTGTCTTGAATTAAGCCAGAATAATCAGGTGGTACGAATTCCAGTTATGAGTGGACAGCATAACTGAAATTCACATTACGTGTGCATTCTAGTGAATTTCAATGCAAGCAGAACAATAATAACTATAAGGACGAGTAGTTGTTTTAAGATAGGATGAGATATCATGTCATGGTTGTGTTGAATATTATTATTCAATATTCATTTCATGCTACTGATCTGGGAATTTTATTTGTACAGTGTTGGCCAATCCACCCGAGCGCTACATCTATCAGAGGTTTCCCTATGTGATACTTCATGACACGCCGAGTTCGAGTTCCGATTCCGATCCTTCAGAAGCGTCATCAGCTACATCACAGGCTACATCACTGGTACCACAAACACCACCTCCTGTACCAGCTACACCATCACCACCACCAGTACCATCTGTGACACCTAGACATTCTCAACCACCTGTTGAGAATGCCTCTGCAGATAGGCGACAGAGCTCTTCGCCTCAACGAGTTCTCATGTGGGACGGACTGAGACGCATGCAACAACAAGCCCGCAAGACTACATGACTACCTCTATGAAAACAGATGGCACAGATGGATGTGCCTATTACTATTCATGAGTTGGGAGAATCCTCCCACCAAGCTGAGCTACAGGACATGTTGAAGTAGGTCACCCAGGACTTATGGGAGACACGTCAGGACCTGCAGCAATATCATGCTACATTAGAGGATTCTCGTATGAGTATACAGCAGATCCTTACATCGCAATTGACTCTTCTGGAGTAGATGAATGCTTTGGACTCACACACCCGAGCATGGAGAGTTGTTGTGGAGGACTACTGAGGAGGACGTGGGGACAGGTAGTGATTGCTACCTTTTGGCAGCAAGTGGCGGTGTTGAGGGAGAGGTGGGTGTATTTGAGAGAGATGGTTATGGGGATAGTTAACACGATGAGTTTAGAGGTGAGATTGATGGTGATGGCTATAGTGATGGCTGTTATAGCCATAGTGGTAGCCTGCTTACCGTTCTTTATACGGTAAGTATGATCTTGGTATGCTGATTGGGACCTTTATTGTAAATACCATCGAGAATATACAGATAGGTTGAGCATGTAATTTTGTTTTTGACTTGTAGAATGGATCCCATGTAATTAGATGGTTATTAATGTGGTGGAGCATAAGGTGTCTTATGCTGCTTGTTCTCTAAAAGATTCAACTTTAATCTGGTGGAATACCCAGGAAAAAACTTTGGGCTCAGTTACAGTCGACTCGATGGGCTGGAACGATTTCAAAACTCTGATTATGTCAGAGTATTGCCCAATCACTGAAATTTAAAAGCTCAAGGAGGAATTCTGGAATCACTTGATTATCAGTGTTGATTGTTTGGCTTATGGCGATCGTTTTCATTAACTCACTTGTTTACTTCCCAATATGTTTCCTACGGAAGCAGCTTTGATTGAGAAGTACATCAAAGGTCTGGTTCCGCAGATTCGAGGAAATATGTAACACCCCGACCAACGGCGGAATCATCGGGGCATACACGAAGTGTAGATTGTTCAAAAGCACAAGGTTCAAGATAAAATTTAAAGGAGATTCAAACTTAATGAACTCTCAAACGTACAATTTTTTTTAACACTAAGCTTACTGATGAGGCGGTAAGGAGTGGTAGTTTGTCCACAAAAACTCAGACGAAAGTGGGCCGTAGTGAGCCGGTACCTAGAATGTTTCAAAGGGTACCAAACGAAAGTGGTTTGGCAAAACTAAAACAAAAGTTCTGGTTGAGACCAGTCAGAACAAACCAACGGTGAAGAACTATGGTGTAGATGTTCTTGAGAGGAAAGCTTATGTGACGACCCATTTCATGATTTATTTTATTTTAGTCGATCAAGATGTTATTTTGAAGTTATATGTTATTTAACTCTTTTATTAGTAAATGGGTTAACTTGGTTAAGGTAAATTGTGGTGTTATGTGTTGAATTAGTATATTAAATAATTATTCATAGTAATGGGGGATCCTCAAGTTAATACACACGTTCCCACTTTTGGTTTCTCTTTGAAGACCTAACGGGGGATCCTCAGGTTAATACACAGGCTCCCACTTTTGATTCTTCTATGAAGATCTAACAGGGGATCCTCAAGTTAATACACAGATTCCCACTTTTGGTTCTTCTTTGAAGACCTAGCGGGGGATCCTCAGGTTAATACACATGTTCCCACTTTTGGTTCTTCTATGAAGACCTAACGGGGGATCCTCAGGTTAAACACAGGTTCCCACTTTTGGTTCTTCTATGAAGACCTAACGAGGGATCCTCAGGTTAATACACATGTTTCCACTTTTGGTTTTTCTATGAAGACCTAACGAGGGATCCTCAGGTTAATACACATGTTCCCACTTTTGGTTCCTGTATAACACCTTATGTTGAATTAGAAACATGGGGTAATTAGAAACATGGGGGGTTAAAACTGCCAATAGTTGAAATATAACTTAAAAGGGGGTTTATATGTGGGTCAATGGGGGTCAAAATGAGCATTTGACTTGGAGAATAGAAGGGGCGACAACCAAGGGAGAAGAAACAAGGGTTTTGAGATTTTTTGGTGAAATTCTTCATCAAATCTCGTTCCAAACGTTAATGCAAGCTAGGATTTGGATTTCTCTTGTAATTTCACAACTATAGGAATGTAAATTTCATATGGATTGTTGAATATTCGTGGGTCTTCATATGGGGATGGTTAGAGGATGATGAAACTCAAATTTTGGGTTGTTTGTGTAATCCAAATCATGAGATGATGCTAGAAATGTTAGAAAAGAACTAAATAACCATCTTTTATGTTATGATAGATTGAAAAGCATAGAGTTGGGGTTTTGGGAATTTCATGGGTTATGGATTCTTTGACATGACAAAGTCAATAAAGAATGATTATGAATAAGTATTATGTGATAGTAGAGGTGCAGTGATTTTTGATGAAAAATCATAAATTAGACTTTCATGCTTTAAATGATTTGAATGGGAATGTTGACATTGTTGAATGTTGATGTTATGGGTGTCATAAAACTATGCACATAAGGTGTTTGAGGAAATGCCTCAAACAACCTTATTACTTAAATGATTTGAGGTTTCGGCAAACATGGGGGAAATGCTTCATAAACTCAACTAAAAGATTGAATAGTGGTGTATAACTTAATTTCAAATGTTGAATGCAATTAGAATGTGAATTGGTGAAATAGGAGAGTTTGACTATCATAAAGTCAAATATGTTGATAATAGGTAAAGGGGTTGTATGCTTGCTTCTTGTGTGTTTTCCTAGATTGAATGTGTACGTATGATTATATGATCTAGGAAGTGGAAATACAAACCAACGACTCGGTAAGGAGAAGTTTGAACCAATTGGAATAAAGGATCAAGGTGAGTAACCTACACACTAATTATGCAACCATAAGTCATATTAGTGATTGAATGTGTGTGTGTTGAATAGTTGACTACTTGATAGTTATCTTGTAGTATTGAAGATTAAGTATGTGGAATGTAGTTATGAAACATATAGTTATGATTGTTTCATATATGTTGTATGTAGTTTAAGGGAATGAAGAAAATTCCTATATTGTTTGCATTGTTTGAAGAAATGCTATTATGTGAAAATAATGGTCAATGATGATTATGGAGAGTACATGTATATGTATATCCATATGGTAGTTATGTTAGTTGTTAGACTAGTAGAAAGTAAAAAGGTAACCATGCAAATGAAAGTAGAACTACCAATATGGTGAATTTAACAATGGTTATGAAATAAATGAATGTTTGACTAATGAAAGTCAAAGTAAGAGTTTATGTGTAGTGAGATGATTATGAGAGTAATTGACTGTTTTATTATGTGGTTTATGCATAACATATATTTGTGTCCATGTATGATAGAGAATAGTTGACACATAAGATGATCCACATTCGTGTGGAATTGGATGTATGACCACAAATTGGTGGCATTTGGGTGATGATCCACATTCGTGTGGAAGTAGGTGTAAGTCCATACTCTTATGGAAAAGAAGATGATCCACATACATGTTGAAGTTGATGTAAGGCCACTATGGAGTGGCATTCGTGCGGAAAGATATTGTTAAAGGAAGGAAATTAATAGATAAGAATGAGTTTGGGTAAATGACCCGTTAAGTGATTTTATATTAATCACAAATTGTAAAGTCACCAAGATATGTTTGGGACTTGTTTATATTGTCCATAAATTATTATGAGATATGTATTGGGGTATATTGATGATTGGAAATGAATTTGGGAGATTAAAACCGATTATTATGCGTTTTGGGTAGTTTTTGGACAAATATGTTAGTGGAGTCTAAGACGCCACTTGGCTCCCCACAGACGCCACTCAGGACGCCACTTCTTGTTGGAATGGTTATGAAGGAGGAGGTTAAGGGGTTAACTCAGTTAGTCATTTTGGACTAACACTTGATTGTTTGTGGTTGTTTGAGGTTAAAAGTAGGCTCGGCTATGAAGGTCATGATCAGGATGCGAAGGATCGAACAATGTTGATAGTAACACAAAAATTTTCGATTAAAATGATTTTTTTGGATATCATTGTAATGGGGTTAGTGTATTTAATATTAACACCCAATTTGGTTTGGGAGTTGTGAAGGTTTATGGGCTAGTTAGGTTATGTAACCAACGAAATGATAAAAATCTGGGACCTCTTTTGTAAATTTCGCAAATTTGTTAAACATTTTGTTATGAGAACTGGGGTGTCACAAGTTGGTTTCAGAGCCATAGGTTTGAGCGAATCAAGTGTATGATGACTCACTTGAACTCAATCTTTTGTGCCCATGGTATGGGGAAGAAAGGTTCGATCCAAGACCCGGTCACGTAGCCGAAGACCTGAGGTTAGTATCTATAATTACATTTGATGGGTAAATGTAATGGAAGTGATTGAGTATAATTACATTTGATAGGTAAATGTAATGAAAGTGATTAAGAATAATTACATTTGATAGGTAAATGTAATTGAAGTGATTTAGTATAATTACATTTGATAGGTAAATGTAATTCAAGTGATTGAGTGTATTTACATTTGATAAGTAAATGTAAATGAATTTATTAGGCGCAATTACATTTGAAAAGTAAATGTAATTGAAGTGATTGAGTATAATTACATTTGATAGGTAAATGTAATGGAAGTGATTAAGTATAATTACATTTGATAGGTAAATGTAATTGAAGTGATTTAGTATAATCACATTTGATAGGTGAATGTAATTGAAGTGATTGAGTGTATTTACATTTGATAAGTTAATGTAAATGAATTGATTAGGTGTAATTACATTTGAATAGTAAATGTAATTGAAGTGATTTAATTGAAGTGATTGAGTGTATTTACATTTAGTAAGTAAATGTAATTGAATTGATTAGGCGTAATTACATTTGAAAAGTAAATGTAATTGAATTGATTGAGTATAATTACATTTGATAAGTAAATGTAATTGAAGTGATTAAGTGCATTTACATTTGATAATTAAATGTAATTGAACTGATTAGGTGTAATTGCATTTGGTAAGTAAATTTAATTGAAGTGATTAGATGTAATTACAATCGAGTAAATGTAGTTGAAGTGAATATGTGAAATTATGTTTGATATGTAAATGTAATAAGTGTGAAATTGTGATGAGTAATTGATGAATAATATGTTGTGTTTCAACTAAATTCGTTAAGCAAGGTTGAAATGATGAAGTTAAGAAAATGAGCATGTGATAGGGGTATCATTATATCTGGCCATTATAATAATATTCATTTGACATGAGCATTATCTTGATGGAATCAATTAAAACCATGGTATGAAAATTATCTATGTTGAGATGTATGGTAGGTTTTATGAAATTCACATGCGTGTAAAGACAAAATAATACTTAATTGAGATGATATACAAGTATTGTAGACACGTATTTCACATATTGATTTGAAGAGAATCCACATTTTTGTGGAAGTTTATGTAAGACCACAGATGAGTGGCATTGGGGTGAATCCGCATTTGTGTGGAAGTTCATGTAAGACCACATGCGAGTGGCATTGAGGTGAATCCACATCCGTGTGGAAAATTCATGTAAGACGACATGTAAGTGGCTTTGGGGTGAATACACATAAGTGTGGAAAATCTTGTAAGACCACATGTAAGTGGCATTGGGTGAATCCGCATCCGTGTGGAAATTCATGTAAGACCACATGTTGTGTGTCATTGGGAGAATCCACATATGTGTGGAGGTTGGTTAGAAAAAAAGGAATGGTAGCCCATTAATAAGAACTATATGATGTTGTAAAGGAATCATATAAATTTTATGAAAAATATGCATTATATGTGTAGTTGATAAACTAAATAGTTGGCAGTGATATGTAAGTTCAATTTCACGTGGCCTTGATATTGGTATATAGGTCCAAATATGTGTGACCTTGAGAAGAATTAATATTTGTGTGAAGTTAGGGTATGATTCTCACTCGTGAGAATATTGTAATGACAAATAACTCTCACTTGTGAGAGTAAATATGTGATATCCTTGGTAGTAAGAAGGATGATAAAATTTATATTGGTGTGACATTTATGATAAAATCCACGTACGTGTGGAGCAAATACTAAAAAAAGGTGTAAAATAAGTGTGTTGATAAAAGTAGTTAATTGATATTAGGAGAAATGTTCACACGACATGTTTGTATTGGATATTGCGTCATAATTGCTTAAATGATTGTTGAAAATGTGCAAAATATATGTGATGGACTTTGAGTCCTAAAGAAATGAAATTCAAATAACATTTGTGTTATGATGGATGCCTTAGGATACTTGATTATCCTTGAATGAAAGTTGTGAAGTAAGTATATTCTAATATACGTAATAAATCATTTGAGCATTGACATAAGGAAATGGATATGGGAACTAAATCGTTTTGAACCCAAGACACTAACACATGCATGATCTTGTTGTTTCGAGAAGGTGGTGGGTTGGTGGTTGGGCGTATGCCTTACGTATACCCTATATATAAACTTTCTTTAATGCAACGAGAAAGGCTCGGTGTATAGACTTGGGCAAAGGATGAGGTTGGGTGAGAAAGCAGATTTTAAACATTTTGGCATGAATGCCTTAAGGAAAATAAAAATTGGCAGTGAAAAATTGTCATTGATTTAAATTGAATGATTTATGCATGATATTAAGAGTTTTGACTTGCAATGTTAAAAGTTTTGTCAAAACTATTATAAATGGGGAGTTGTGACTATAAATATGTCACTATATTAATTGGTGAGCCTTTCTTGAAAAGGTTGTAAATATTTCATGTTTGTCATTGTTATGATTACTTGACATGGTTGATAGGTAGATTCGAAGATAAACTATTAAATTGAAATTTCATGATAGAATTATTAGTTCATGGATGATTCACAAGTGGTGACAACATTTATGATTACATATAAGGGTATATGTCTCACAATGCTTGAATGTATTGTGGTAGAGTGGGGAAATGACTTTAAACATTTTGGCTTGAGTTTCTTAAGTCAAATAATATATTGTGGCGGTAAGTTGTTATTGATTAAAAGTTAAATGTTTTAGGCAAGAGATGCCTTAAGTAAAATTGAATGTTTTGACACATGATGACATTAGACAACTATAAATGTTTTGACACGAGTGTCATCTAGAAAAAGGACTGATTATAATAAGCATATGATTGTGTAAGTTGCTTGCCATTACTGGAAAGTAATTGAAAGCAATACGTGTTTATAGATGGTGTGATTATTTTTGTCTATGATAAGAATATTTGCCAAATTCTTGATTTTGAAAGTCTTAAAGAACTTTTATGTTCTTACTTCATGTGTCAATATATGAGTTGAACTGACACATCCTTGAGTAAAAAGGATGATGATCTAAATGATTTGTGTATTCCATATGTTATACTATAATCATGAGTTAGAAAGGTGTATTTACATCATGTGATGTAGGTTTAATACCTTAATAATCTCCAGAGGAATACATATAGAATTGTCGATGGTCGTTTGATTGTTATATTGATGTTAACAAATATTTATTTTACTATCAAATAAATAGTGTCTGTTAACATCATCCATATAACACTAAATTCCAAGGAATAGATAAATCATGTGCAGATAATGAGACTCTAAAGAAAATGGTATGGAAATAGCAAAAGAAATTAAAGTTTTAACGCGATTATGTGTTAGACACTTTGGTATAAAGATTTGAAAATATGACCTTGAGGAGTTGAATTAGTGTTTGATGTGTCTATATAAGACACGTAGTAGTAGAACAAAGAATAATCCTTGTGGAAAATGGGATAAAAAATTTGAAATGGGTACGATAGGTTTTTGAATTATAAAGCGGTTTCGAGGACGAAACCTTTTCTAAGGAGGGGAGAATTTGTAACGACCCATTTCACGATTTATTTTATTTTAGTTGATCGAGATGTTATTTTGAAGTTATATGTTTTTTAACTCTTTTATTAGTAAATGGGTTAACTTGGTTAAGGTAAATTGTGGTGTTATGTGTTGAATTAGTAGATTAAATAATTATTCATAGTAATGGGGGATCCTTAAGTCAATACACACGTTCCGGCTTTTGGTTCTTCTTTGAAGACCTAACGGGGGATCCTCATGTTAATACACAGGTTCCCACTTTTGGTTCTTCTATGAAGATCTAACAGGGGATCCACAAGTTAATACACAGTTTCCCACTTTTGGTTCTTCTTTGAAGACCTAATAGAGGATCCTTAGGTTAATACACATGTTCCTACTTTTGGTTCTTATATGAAGACCTAACGGGGGTTCCTCAAGTTAATACACAGGTTTCCACTTTTGGTTCTTCTATGAAGACTTACCGGGGGATCCGCAGGTTAATACACAGGTTCCTGCTTTTGGTTTTTCTAGGAAGACCTAATGGGGGATCCTCAGGTTAATACACAGGTTCCCAGTTTTGGTTCCCGTACAACACCTTATGTTGAATTAGAAACATGGGGTAATTAGAAACATGGGGGGTTAAAACTGCCAATAGTTGAAAGATAACATAAAAGGGGGTTTATATGTGGGTCAATGCTGGTCAAAATTAGCATTTGACTTGGAGAATAGAAGGGGCGACGACCAAGGGAGAAGAAACAAGGGTTTTGAGATTTTTTTGATCAAATTCTTCATCAAATCTCGTTCCAAACGTTAATGCAAGCTAGGATTTAGATTCCTCTTGTAATTTCACAACTATAGGTATGTAAATTTCATATGGATTGTTGAATTTTCGTGGGTCTTCATATGGGGATGGTTAGAGGATGATGAAACTCAAATTTTGGGTTGTTTGTGTAATCCAAATCATGAGATGATGTTAGAAATGATAGAAAACAACTAAATAACCATCTTTTATGTTATGATAGATTGAAAAGCATAGAGTTGGGGTTTTGGAGATTTCATGGGTTATGGATTCTTTGACATTACAAAGTCAATAAAGAATGATTATGAATAAGTGTTATGTGATAGTAGAGGTGCAGTGATTTTTGATGAAAAATCATAAATAAGAGTTTCATGGTTTAAATGATTTGAATGGGAATGTTGACATTGTTGAATGTAGATGTAATGGGTGTCATAAAACTCTGCACATATGTTGTTTGAGGAAATGCCTCAAACAACCTTATTACTTAAATGATTTTGAGGTTTTGGCGAACTTGGGGGAATTGCTTCATAAACTCAACTAAAAGATTGAATAATGTTGTATAACTTAATTTCAAATGTTGAATGCAATTAGAATGTGAATTGGTGAAATAGGAGAATTTGACTATCATAATGTCAAGTATGTTGATAATAGGTCAAGGGGTTTTATGCTTGCTTCTTGTGTGTTTTCCTAGATTGAATGTGTACGTATGATTATATGATCTAGGAAGTGGAAATACAAACCAATGACTCGGTAAGGAGAAGGTTGAACCAAGTGGAACAAAGGATCTAGGTGAGTAACCTACAAACTAATTATGCAACCATAAGTCATATTAGTGATTGAATGTGTGTATGTTGAATACTTGACTACTTGATAGTTATCTTGTACTATTGAAGATTAACTATGTGGAATGCAGTTATGATTGTTTCATATGTGTTGTATGTAGTTTAAGGGAGTGAAGAAAATTCCTATATTGTTTGCGTTGTTTGAAGAAATGCTATTATATGAAAATAATGGTCAATGTTGATTATGGAGAGTACATGTATATGTATATCCATGTGGTTGTTATGTTAGCTGTTTGACTAGTAGAAAGTAAAAAGGTAACCATGCAAATGAAAGTAGAACTACCAATATGGTGGATTTAACAATGGTTATGAAATAAATGAATGTTTGACTAATGAAAGTCAAAGTAAGAGTTTGTGTGTGGTGAGATGATTATGAGAGTAATTGATTGTTTTATTATGTGGTTTATGCATAACATATATTAGTGTCGATGTATGATAGAGAATATTTGACACATAAGATGATCCACATTCGTGTGGAATTGGATGTAAGACCACAAATTGGTGGCATTTGGGTGATGATCCACATTCGTGAGGAAGTAGGTGTAAGTCCATAATCTTATGGCAAAGGAGATGATCCGCATACGTGTGGAAGTTGATGTAAGGCCACTATGGAGTGGCATTGGTGATGATCCACATTCGTGTGGAAAGATATTGTTAAATGAAGGAAATTAATAGATAAGAATGAGTTTGCGTGAATGACCCGTTAAGTGATTTTATATTAATCACAAATTGTAAAGTCACCAAGATATGTTTGGGACTTTTTTATATTGTCCATAAATTATTATGGGATATGTATTGTGGTATAATGATGATTGGAAATGAATTTGGGAGATTAAAACCGATTATTATGTGTTTAGGGTAGTTTTTGGACAAATCTGTCAGTGGAGTCTGGGACGCCACTTGGCTCCCAAAAGACGCCACTCAGGACGCCACTTCCTGTTGGAATGGTTATGAATGGGGAGGTTATGGGGTTAACTCACTTAGTCCTTTTATACTAACACTTGATTTTTTGTGGTTGTTTCAGGTTAAAAGTAGGCTCGGCTATGAAGGTCATGATCGGGATACAAAGGATCGAACCATGTTGATAGTAGCAAAAAAATGTTTGATTAAAATGATTTTTTTGGATATCATTGTAAAGGGGTTAAGAGTATTTAATATTAACACCCAATTTGGTTTGGGAGTTTTGAAGGTTTATGGGTTAGTTAGGTTATGTAACCAACGAAATGATTAAAATCTGGGACCTCTTTTGTAAATTCCGATAATTTGTTAAACGTTTTGTTATGAGAATTTGGGTGTCGCAGCTTACACTGGGCAGGCGCCCAAATACAACTAGTGTCCATATCATCACTCCGGATCGTGTCCTATTTGTGCAAACTGTAATCGAGCAGGACACTACGCTAGATATTGTTACCTTCCTGCTTGTCAAAGAAATCAAGCACCACGACAAACCACTCAAACAAACGGGACGTGCTTCAAGTGTGGAAGTCCCTACCATTTCATGAGAAACTGCCCTAAGAACAACAATAACACGAATCAAGGGAATGAAGCTAGGGGAGAGCTTTTTAGATTGGTGCAACCGAGGCAAAGAATGATGAAAACATTGTCACTCGTACGTTTATTCTCAAAAATTTATATGCATAAGTTCTGTTTGATACAGGCGCAGATAAGAGTTTTATATCTCCTGAATTTGCATCATTATTTTCATTGCCTATGGTAGATCTAGAAACTCCTTATGTCATTGAACTTGCTAATGGCAAGTTAATCAAAACCAACAGTGTTATTCAAGGATGTTCCTTGAATCTGAATGATCACCTTTTCAATATCAATCTACTTTCCATTCAAATTGGAAGTTTTGGTGTCGTTTTCGGAATGGATTGGTTTTTTGATAATCAAGCGGAATTTGTGTGTCAAAACAAGTTGATCCGTATCCCATTACCTGACGGTAATACACTGATAGTTCAAGGAGAACGATCCGGTAGAAAACTTGGTATCATATCCTGTATGCAAACTCAGAAATGCTTACGGAAAGGTTGTCAGGCCTTTCTAGCACGTGTGATGGAGAACTGCTATTCACAAAAACGTATTGAAGATATTCCGGTAGTCAAAACTTTTCCTGAAGTTTTTCGTGAAGATATACTGGGACTACCCCAGTGAGACAAGTTGAATTTCGTATTGAATTGATTCAGGTACAACACCTGTAGCTAAAGCTCCTTATCGTTTAACACCCTCAAAGATGCAAGAGCTTTCAGGTCAACTACAGGAATTATTAGACAAAGGATTTATCAGACCTAGTTTATCACTCTGGGGAGCATCAATTCTTTTCGTGAAAAAGAAGGATGGTTCATTTAGGATGTGTATCGACTACAAGGAACTCAATAAATTGAAAATCAAAAACCGTTATCCATTACCACGCATAGAGGATCTATTTGATCAATTACAAGGTGCTACTTATTTCTTGAAAATTGATTAAAGATCCGGATATCATTAGTTACGAATTCATGATGACGATGTTCCTAAAACTACTTTTAGAACTCGATATGGACATTACGAGTTTTTAGTAATGCCATTTGGGTTAACAAATGCACTTACAGTTTTCATGTATCTAATGAATCGAGTGTGTAGACCATATCTGGATAGGTTTGTGATTGTATTTAATGATGATATTCTCGTTTACTATCGAAATAAAAAAGAACAAGCTCAACACTTGAAACTGATATTAGAACTTTTGACATGTGAGAAACTATATGACACAATCTCCAAGTGTGAGTTTTGGTTACAAGAAGGTCAATTTCTTGGGCATGTAGTGAATGAGAACGGTATTCAAGTGGATCACAGCAAGATTGAAGCCATGAAACAATGTGAGACACCACGAACCCCAACTTAAATAAGTCAATATTTTGGACTGGCAGGTTATTATCGCCGATTTATCAAGAACTTTTAAAAAATAGCCCTTCCACTAACCACGTTAACACAGAAAACTCATGCCGTTTATATGGAGTTCCCAACAGGAGGTGGCATTCCAACTGTTGAAACACAAACTCTGCAACGCACCTATACTTGCATTACTGGAAGGTATTGGTAACTTCACAGTGTACTGTGATGCTTCTCATCAAGGTCTTGGGTGTGTGTTAATGCAGAATGACAAAGTAATTGCTTATGTTTCTCGACAGTTAAAAATACACGAGAAGAATTATACCACTCATGATCTAGAACTTGGTGCAGTGGTGTTTGCACTAAAACTTTGGAGACACAATCTATATGGAACTAAGTGTATTGTATACACTGATCACAAAAGTATTCAACACATTCTAGATAAGAAAATGTTAAACATGCGACAAAGGCGGTGGGTAGAACTCTTGAACGGCTATGACTGTGAAATTCGTTATCATCCAGGGAAAGAAAGTGTCGTAGCTGATGCCTTGAGTCGCAAGGAACGAGTCAAACCTTTACGTTTGAAACCGTTAGGGATGACTATTCTAACCAATCTAATTCCTCATATTAGAGAAGCTCAACAACAAGCCTTACAAACAACAAATTACCCAGCTGAGGAACTAAGAGGATTAGACAAACAACTTGAAACCAAGACTGACGGAGTGTTGTATTTCAAAGCCGAATTTGGGTTCATTTATTCGGTAATTCTAGAACAATCATCTTGGATGAGGCGCATAAATCGAGGTATTCTATTCATTCAGGTGCAGATAAAATGTATAAAGATCTTAGAGAATTTTACTAGTGGCATGGGATGAAGAAACATATAGCTGAATACGTGGATTGATGCTTAACATGTCTCAAAGTTAAGGATGAACATCAACGATCTTCTGGGTTATTGCAACAACTAGAGATTCCCATGTGCAAATGGGATTAGATCTCTATGGACTTCATCACTAAACTACCCAAAACATCACATAATCATGACGCTATATAGGTTATCGATGATCGCCTTACTAAATCTGCGCATTTTTTACCCATCCGAGAAGATTATTCCATGGATCGACTGGCCAAAATCTATGTTAATGAGATTGTATCTTAACATGGAGTACCAATCTCCGTCATTTCCGCAAGAGATAGTCGATTTTTGTCATGATTTTGGCAAACTCTTCAGAATGCTCTGGGCACACAAATGAATATGAGCACAACTTATCATCCACAAATGGATGGGCAAACCAAACGAAAAAATCAAACTCTTGAATACATGCTCAGAAGCTGTGTGATTGATTTTGCAGGTAGATGGGATATTCATCTTCCTTTTTTTGAATTTTCATACAATAACATCTACCTTACCCGTACTGAATGCGCTCCATTTGAAGCACTTTATGGACATAAGTGTAGATCACCTATCTGTTGGTCAGAGGTAGGTGAGAGTCAGACCATAGGCCTATAATTCATTCAAGAAATTACAGATAAGATCACACTTATTCAAGAACGGATTAAAGCTGCTCGCGATCGTCAAAACAGTTGTGTTGATAATCGACGTAGACCTCTAGAATTCCAAATAGGTGACAGAGTAAAGTTGAAAGTTTCATCTTGGAAGGGCATTTTCAGATTTGGGAAGCGAGGTAAACTCTCACCAAGATTTGTAGGACCATTTAAAATTCTAGAAAGAATTAGATCGGTAGCCTACAGGCTTGTATTACCTCTAGAACTCAGTAACATTCATGATGTTTTTCACGTATCAAACCTGAAGAAATGCCTAATGGATGAATCGTTGACAGTACCTCTTGAAGAAATTAAGATTGATGAAAAACTTTAGTTTACTGAAGAACCAGTAGAGATAATGGATCGAGAGGTCAAAATGTTGAAGCGTAGTCGGATTCCAATCGTCAAAGTTCGATGGAACTCACAACATGGACTTGATTATACATGGGAATGGGAAGATCGAATAAAAGAAAAATATCCACATCTGTTCTTATAATCGATTGTCATTAGATAAGTCTTCACTAAATATCGGGACGAAATTTCTCCAACAGTAGGAGACTGTGACAATTACGTATGAGAATTTCGTCATTGTCGATGAAAGCACATATCATCGTTCTTGAAATCCACGTTGATTTGTTGATTGTGATTATTACAGGTTGAAAGTATGCATGAAATCGTGAACGTGGAAGAAAACCATGCGTAAAACGGAGTTCCGGATTCTCCGAAATCGAAAGACGAAGAAAAATACAAAAATATCAAAATCTGGCCTTCCACGTTGTACGCTCTGAGATTCCCGGTAAGCCAAGCGCCAAAGCGCCCCGCTAGGCAGTACGTGAGGGATAAGGCAGTTTGGTGGATGAGTTTAAGGAATCAGAATTAATGCAGAAGATTATTTTCTTATTTTTCTCGAACTTACTTCATCTCTCAGACGAAAAACAACAACTTTCATCCTCCAAATTCAAGTTTGAAGCCCTCTAAACTTCCAGATCTTGCTAGTAAATGATTCTACATAATCAGATCATCGTACTAAAACCAGAAATCCGTCCGAACGGGTAATGATTTGTTTAACCTTCTAGTTTGATAATGGTTTGATTAGATCTTGTTTCCGAACGTAATGCAATAGTTAGGGTTGCTGATTATTCCCTAGATGATGGCTAGGAATGATTATAAACGAAGAACTCGATATGTTAACGGGTAAATCCTTGTTTTGATCCTTTGTAATGCCCGGTTATCATGAAACTATACCCATGATTATAATGGTTTAAACCATTTGATTGTGACAATGTATGTGATTAGTTTCATTAATCCTTGAGATGCAAGGTTGAATCCAAGTGTTTTAAACTAGTCACGATCATTAACATATTCATTGGAATGATTATCTGATGTTTATGATAACAATCAGATTAGTACATTGAACATGGTTGTTAAACCTATTCCAATGTCACATTATGATGTTTCATGATATGTGGATGATGAACAACAAGAATTGATCATTCCTAAGCCATAAATCCATGTAGAAACTGTTTCAGTACTATAATCAACAACAGTACCTATTTGGTTAATCTGAGATTATTCTGATTAATCAAACGTGTCATAAACCTTGTATTAGGAACCTAAATCAGTATAGGTTCCTATGTTTCCATACATTGTATGATATGACATTAAATTAACTAATTAAGCATATGATACCGGTTTGATGACTTTCACTGCACTGTCTTTGACATTGGATGTTCAGAAATACCTAATCAGTAAGTTGAAACATAAATAACTCATTAAACATAAACTAATGCAGAATCACCCTATTGTTACCAGTTTGTGCAATTTTTTGCTATCAGTGAGACTTCATGTGAGTTTTGTACAGCTCCCTTTTCTTTTTAATGTTTTATAAAAATCGGGGTCCTACTGTGGAACTTTTCTCGATCATATGACATGTATCACAGTTTTCTGTATGATTTCATATGAACTTTTTGTGATCTTGTGGATTTCATGGGATTTTTCCTGTAGAACAAAACACTATCACAATATCTAAAAGTCCTCATTCCTTCAGCTGTATCTAGTGAACCCATGTGGGGCCGAACGGGAAACAATGAGAGTACTATCGGCTGATAACCCATTTGCCGGGAGCTTGCAACTCCCCTTGGTGTAAATGTTTGTTACCTATTTCCAGAACTTCTTAATGTTGTGATAGAGATTAAGATAATGAGGCATAAAGATGTTACCGACGGGTAGTATCTTCGTAGAACAGAACAGAGTAGTCTGATAGAAACTAGATACGGGTCCCATTCTTATCTTGAACTGTATATATCGAACAGTTACATATCAAATCATATTGTTGTACTTAAACATTACGAACTCACCAGCTTTGTGCTAACCTTTCCAAACATAAAACTTTTGCAGGTACACAGTGACCATCAGTGAGGCTACACTTTTGAAAACTTGTAATTAAATAAGTTAGTTTGTGTAATAAACTCATTTTGTAAATTGTAAGCTTGGTTGTGATTACGAAACCCGTGTAATATGTTATCTTTAAGTTAATATGTGTGTTGTGATACCTGATCAAGTAAGTCATACCTCATCTCTAAGACATCACCACTATGCTTCCGCAACCTTCCCAGTGACATCACAAACAGGTAACAAGAGGTGGTATGTCATAATGATGTGTTATACCGATCAAGAATACCTCATATATCATCAACTATGTTCAAAACGGAAGGAGATGAGCGCGAAATTGATGCGGTTTAGTCGCATCTACAGCAACTGTGCCAACAACCACAAAAGCGGTATGAACGACCAAGGTGTGTTAAAATGGGCGGAATATGAATATCAAATAAATTCGAAGGAACATACATTTAACCACTATCATGTTTGGGTCGCAATAAATGAAGCTCCAAAATTTCGCGATCTTTGTTAAGAAGCTAACAAGAGCCAAAGTTATTCAAAAAGAATTAAAAATTCCGAGACGAACGAATATTCATAGTAGGGTTTGGATGCACATACGGTTAACCTCGAACTAGACGAGGAATTCAAAATCCAGGAACGGTTAGACCTGTTGGACGGGATACGGCAAAACGGACTTCGTCTTCGAGTCGTCAAACATACTCCTCTATCCCGAAAACAAATGAACTCGCTCATCAACTTGAAGAGTTCACGATATTTTAAAAAACAAAACACGAGGACCGGCTTCTCCAAGGCGACCTAAAAGTCATGGGTACTATGCCTCCCGAAGAACTCCGCGACGAAGAACGAGAGATTATGAGAAAATTAAGAGCGAAAAATATTAGATAGATGTCGTTAATTTTTTTTAAAGTTAGAAATGTAATGTTTTTATTTTTACTTTAATGTTAACGTTTTTATTTTGTTACTTATTTTACTTATTAATTTATAACTTAAAAAAATAACAAATAAAATTATAAATTGGTGATGATGTGGCACAATGGGGAAGGTTTTTCAGTGGGTTGATCATTAAAGGGTTATAAGATTTTCAGTGGGATTATGACGTGGCAGAAAATTTCCATAGGGTGGAACTCAGTGGAGTGAGTATTACAGATGGTCTAAGCATGAATTTCTCCTCTCAAAGCAAAAGTTTAATTATGTGTTTCCCAACTTTTTCATCCTCATCCTCCTATTCCAAAATCTTCTGCAAAATTAGGGTTTTCTAATTCTTCTATCGGATCAATCGTCTCCAAATTTTAGAAATTAAAGCTCTGCAAATGTCATCACCAAATCTCAGAGTAAAGCCATTAGACATCACAGACCAATGTTGCCTCTCCGATTCAGGAGTCTATCTAATCTTATGGGCACAGCTTCGATGATGATGGTAGTGGTATGATTTCTGATTACGGTAGTGGTAAATGTGTGTTGTGTGTGAGATATCGGTGGTGAAAGGGGTGACAGTGGTTATATGATACAGGTAATATACGATAAAATCCTGTGAAATTAACTGTTGTGAACACTAAGGAGCATCAACTCATTATTAAACAAACCGGTAAAGAATGAGAGAGAGTAAGGAGTTAGTTATGAAATTTGTTATGATGTGGATTCTCTTCTCATCTTCTTTGTAATTCTCTGTAATCTCTTCACATCATTCCAGTAATAAAATTCAAGCTTCTGCTGAAATTGTGTTTGTGTCTTGATTTTACATATCAAATCACTTCATTGGTGCTTTCATTGTCCCCTTAGCATCATGGCTCATGGTACAAGACTCAAGGTGTTCGATGATCATATTAAAGCATTACACGAATCTCATAAGGAGCTTCAAGTGCAACTTGCTCAAACAGCTCAACAATCTGATGTGCTATTACTGTCTTCGTCGTTGGAGGATACGAAGAAGATGTTGAACGAACTGTGTATCTAGGTAGGGTTACTATCCAAACAGATACCACGAGCATGGGTGATGATGCAAGTAGCTCGGGTGGTTTGATTTTGGATCGCCATAAACCCACTCCTATCAACCTTCCTCGATTTTCAGGGTCTCATCCTAAACGATGGGTTGCACATGCCAACCGTTACTTTGATTTCTACAATATCCTGGAATCTGAATGCTTAATGATTTCTTCTTTTTACCTAGATGAGGCGGCCGCTGATTGGTTTGATTGGCTCCATTGTCATACACCAATTTTGAATTGGCCTTCCTTCGCACCGGCGTTGGTTCAATGATTTCGAATGAAGGAACTGGGAGAACCAGAAGGGCTTCTCGCCAAATTTCAACAAACTACTACTGTGGAGGATTACTGACACCGATTTGAGGAAATCTCAAATCGATCGATGCTACTACCGCCGGAATTTCTACTTCGTTATTTCATCTCGGGTCTTTGTCTGGACATCAAGCAATCAGTGTTAATACATAAACCAAAGACATTGGAGACAGCCATTGAGATGGCCCAACTTCATGGGAATCTGATACTTATAGAGAAAAGGGTTAGTCGGTTTTCGTTGGGCTCGAGAAAGCCCATTTTACTTGCACCAACACAACCTACTACTACCCACAATTTCTCCACAACCGCTTCTAAGACAGGAACAACGGCCATTACCGCTGGGAATTTAAGGTTCAGGCGTCTCATGTGAACTGAAATTGCGCATAAAGGTGCCAATGGTCTCGGTTTTCGTTGTGATGGAAAGTATTCAAAAGATCATAAATGCACGGCGCTCCACAACTCCTGTTTTTTGATGACGATGCGAAGACACTCGATTTGAATGGGGACCACGATCCAACTAAGGATTCCAAAGCTAAGCTGGCCACGATGCTACAGTTGGAAGAATTACAGGTTGCCTCCGCTATCTCGTATAATGCTCTTACTGGTAGGTGTTCTGCAAGTACCTTACGTTTTACTAGGGCTATAAGGGCAAGTCAGTTCAAGTACTACTTGACGGTGGTAGCACCTATTGCTTTGTTCAATCTCGTATCGCCAAATATCTGAATTTAACTATTGAGTCCATTTCTCCATTTTCGGTATTGGTTGCCTGCGGAGAACGCTTACCTTGTACTGGGTTGGCTCGCCAAGTACAGCTATGTGTTCAACACCATTTGGTTTTTGTGGATTTATATATACTGCTACTTCAAGGGTTGGGCTTAGTGTTGGGAGTTTCTTGGTTATCCACCTTTGGCCCGGTCATTACTGATTATGCCGCCTCCACGTTCACTTTCACATGGCAGGGCAAACACATCCAATGGCAAGGGGATACTCAGAAACTAGCACAACCAATTCAATTCAATGGGCTCCGAAAATTAGTTTCCTCAGACTCTATCATGGAGATGTTTCACTTGAGAATTGTGGGGAATGTAGAATCCATTCCACCCACTTACCCTCCAGATATCAAAGACTTGGAAAATATGCCTCAGTCTTTCAACTACCCTCAGGACTTCCTCCTTCCCGTTTGCAATACCATGCCATTGAACTTTTGCCAAACCAACCTGTGGTGTCGGTTCGACCATACCGTTACCCTCTGTCACACCCTCAAATTCCCACCCGTGGTGTCAGTCCACATGGGTGTGACGTGGCCAGGATCACAGCTCATGGTCATATAGAACGACTCTATATGAGTTACACAGTTACACAGATTTGTAAAATAATGCAAGTTTCAATAATTTGCAGCGGAAAATGTTGAGTAATTATAGCAGCGGAAAATACTTAAATGTTTAACAATAGAAAGGTAAATTGTAGCAATGGACAAGTAAATTGTTAACAGACACTACATAGTTTGAAATGTTGACAAGAAATCAATGCACACAAAGCCTAGGACAAGAGTCTAATGCATGCGACTCTTCTTGTAGCTCTTCTGAGTGTCCTCGCGTGTGCTCCATCAGTTACCTGAGAATACATGCGAAAAGTGTCAACTAAAAAGTTGGTGAGTTCACAGGTTTAGACAGACAGAAATAGTAAACAGACATATACTGGGTATGTTAAGTTTAGTTGTGGATCTACGATCCGTGGAGTGTGTCGGTTCATCTTACCGAAACTCGACTGTTTCCGTTTGCCTCCGCGGGTCATCACTGAACCCGACATCAACATCGAAATTACACTCGTTATGACCTCCAGTCAACATTGGTGCCGAGTGGGGTTAGTCAAACCCAGTAGTACTAGGTAATTACGACTCGTTTGTTACACAACTAACGGTAAGGGTAGTGAGGTCTTTATGCGATAAAAGTTACACTCGAAAATAGTTTACAACATACCAGTCATATATCTAAAACATTTGCAATGTAATTCTCACCTCAATAGTGTAGTAAAACAGTTGTAAAGAAAAGTGGGGCTGTAAACTCACCTGAGTTTGAGTAGATCGTTCGTTAGTGAACGGAGTAGCTCACCGGCTAGTAGTTACCTATATCACATAGGTGTTGTAAGTTTGTGTTACATACACGTGGGTCTCACAGGACCGTGTTAGTGTTTAACAACTCTAAGTTGTCATATGGGTCGTGTTGACCGTGTTTGACCGTGTTGACCGTGTTTGACCTAACGACCTGTTGGTGACGGTTTTTGATCAAGTGATCGTGTAACGTAGGTTTTTGTGCCGTGTGATGTGTACGGATACCAAAGTCACTTTCATGAGGAAACTTACTATTTATAGTAAGTTTTATTTCAGAAAAGTTTCCAAATTTGACAAGTCAAGCAATAAATCAAAATCCGATTATTTTAATATGTATATTTATCCTAAGTGAGCATGTTATCACATACCACATAGTTACACTTAGCCGGTTTAACACGTTTCGCGCGTAAAAGTTACTATATTGAGAAGGTTGTACAAATAAGCGTGTTTCACCAAGTTTAATAGCCAACATCTTCTAAATATCATTATCTTAGTCCCTAATAAACATTTAATCGCATCCGTTGCAACAAACATGTTATCAATTATAGGCTTTGCAAAATAAAGTTGCTATTTATAGTAACTCATGACAAAACACATATTTCAACCATTTTAGGACATAAAATCACTTATTATCATCATAACTAGTTTAACTAAGCATGTTAATCATTTAACATTTATCAATATCATCATTCATAGTATCTTCATAACAAAAAGTTTCCATTTATAGCAATATCATGAATATCCTATTTCTAGCAATTTTTAACCATTCAAATGTAATAACATCATAAAACATACTTCTAAGCATAAATCATAGATTTAAAAACATGCATGTGGTCATTAAATCATCCTTTCATATTTTGTAACATTAAAGTTACTAAAATTAGTAATAAACACCAAATATCATTTCTTGATAGCAATAACACTTCTAAACCTTGTAGATCATACCCAATAACATAAATAACAATCTATTGATATCAATAATCATGTAAATAGGCTTAGATCGTAGATGCATGTTACTACAAATACCCATTTGTGACCAAATCAACAACATATATATTGACATAATCATGGATCGTCATTAGGACTCATTCTATCATCATAGATCATCAATAAACACAAAAACATCAACAAACCCAGATCCAAAGTGCTACAAATTTATGCATGTGGTGTGTGAGTGATTGCATGTGAGTGATTCACAATGCATGTGTGTTTAGAGGTGTTTTTAGACCAAAATGGGTCATAGATCTACCTTCCTTGCCCCAAGAATCCTGAAATGAAGCTCGAACAGCAGCTACACAGCCTCAAGCGCCTCTGCTAATGGTCTCTTGATGGTTGATAATGATGTTGGGAATGATGACAAAACCCAAACCTTCCTCTTCAAGCTTCTAGCCTTCAACAATGGCTTCCACAATGGCTTCCACAATGGTTTGTTTGAGTGATTAGGGTGTTGGGAGGGTGATGGCAGAGGTTTTGGGAAGTATAAATCGAGTATGTGGCGTCTGAGATTAACTAAATAGGTGTAGAGTGGTTAAAGAAATGATTAGTCTTGGTTTAATCAAAGATCTTACGTGTTGGACTCGTCGCGTACCGCGACAAGGGTCTCCGAAAGACTAGGGATTTCAAATTGCCCGCCCATCCATCGCGTATCGCGATTCTCCTTCTTGTGTGCCTTCGCGTACCGCGATGGGTCCCGGAGGAGCCCAATAAGCCAAATTTTGTTGTTTCGAACCGATTTTCGCGTATTTCTCGATTACAATCATCGTTTCTCGACATGTAAGCATTGTTCCCACTATTTTAGGTTCCCTAGAACCTAAGTGCAGTGAAAGGGTACGGTGGTTTGTGTAAATCACCAACGTTCGTTATTCAACACACGTGCAAGTTTTGTGCGATAATTCTTCGAATTATCTGTGCGTTTGAACTGTTGTGCCACGTGTCACACTAAACATTCATAATTCTAGTGCCACGTATGCAATAATAATACATATTATTATTTAAAATAAAGAAATATTGACCTGGAATTTGCGAGGTGTCACACCCTCACTTTCAAAAACAGAAAATTGAAAAACAAGTTGCTGAGATGCTCTAGCAGGGCATCATAAGACCTAGCACTAGCCCCTTTTCATCACCTGTCATCGGTCGTTACATTTGGCACATCTTTAAAAGGTCTTAAGTGTTCTGATGGATCACATATTCGTAACCAAATTTGTGACATCCCGTAAATTCCAGGTCAGCATTATATTTATTTAAATGAATATTTAAATGACATTTGTGCACGTGGCACTAGAATTAGTTTAATTTAGTGTGGCACGTGGCATGACAGTACGAACACTGACACAACACGATAATTTGGTGAATTCTCGCAACACGCACACACGTGTCTAAGAAAACACGAACGTTCGTGAACGTTTAGCACATCGTGTAACAAAACAGTTGAAACCTCATGAAACACTCAAACATTGAACTTGGAAGCTCAAAGGAGGCCTAACGATAATCTGTAAGCGTGAAAACGGCAAAGAACGGATCAAACCAATGAAATTGGGCCTATTGGGCTCTTCTAGGACCCGCATGGTACGCGATGGACCCCAAGGAACCCCATGGTGGTACGCGATGGACGGGCGGGGAGTTTGAACTCCTGAAATCCATCGCGGTACGCTGAGAGCATCTTGAGCCCTCTCGGCGGTACGCGACGACATCCAGACGCCAAATCTTTATAAAACCAAGACCATTATGCCTATTCTATCCATTTTAATCATTTCTCTCGACCCAACACAATATCCTTCGGTTATCCTCCGCCATTTTCACCTGCAATACCCACTAGGAAGCCATTGAAGCTCATTTTCAAGCTTGGAAGTCACTTTGAAGGTTTGGGAGGTTGAAGGAGACTCTCTAGAACACCATCTATCATCACCATCTTCTTGTTGCTAAGGAACATTGATGTCCAGAAGTTCCAGGAGCTGTTGAACTTGTCATCATAGCCATTTGGAGCATTCAAAGGGAGTTTCTATCGATAAAACACGCTTTTCACACCATTACACACGCATGCAAGGTCTAAAACCCACATGCAAGCACTCATCCACCACATGCACGAATTTTCTTTGTTTGAATATGGGTTTATTGCTATTTCTACTATATTTGATGATCTAGGATGTTTAGGTGATGATTTATGATGATCCATAATGTTGTGAGTATAGGTAATGCATGATTTGGTCATTGATGATTGATATAACAACATGCATGTATGATATGTATCTATTTGAATGATTTTATAAATTCAAATGTGTTTATGGATGATATTAGTAAGGTATTTCATGATTAGATCTTGTTGAAATGGTTAAAATATGGTTATTTTAGATTCTTGCTAAATATAGTAAGTTTTTAGTTACAAAATAGTGATAATTATAAGATCATGAGCATGCACGTGTGTGGATTTGCTACTAGAATGATATTTGGATGATTATGATGCTTAGAATGTGAATTGTGTCTTGATTATGGTCATATTTGGCAAAGTTTCTATTTTTAGTAACTTTGTTAAACCTACTCTTGCTAGATGATGATGTGATATAGATTAACATGTTTAAATGGTGCTAAATGGTATTACATGATGTTGTGTGATATAAAAATGGCTTAGATATGTTTAGGATAATCATTTGAGTGGTAAACTCCATAGTTACTATTTATAGTAGCTTTATTTAATGAATAATCGATTCGGGAACGCGTTGTATGTTTTGAGCTTGCTAAATGACTTATCATGATTGGATATGATTAATACATGCTACGTTAGGTGGTTTCCGATGATGAGCATGTTAGATATGGAAACTTTCCATTTTAGGAAACTTTTATGTGCAAAGATGACTTGTATGCTTATTTGACTACTTAGGACAACGTGCTATGTGTTAACATGATCACATAGGACTTAACGAGCATGCTAGAACTTTAAAAATGATACGTGTTGTGAAACTTGCCATAAATGGAAACTTACAATATATAGTAAGTTGCCTATGAACGCAATTTGTGCGTTTTGCACAGAACGAGCACTAACACGAATGTTACACGATTCGCAACCGACACACAGTTCACCAATAGATCGTTGACTTAACACGGTAAAACACGGTCAAATATGGTCAATGTGGACCAACATGAGCAAACACGGTCAATGTGGACCGACACGGACAAACATGAACAACCGAGGGTTGTTGAGCACAAACACGAGCATGAACACGAGCACGATCACTTACACAAACTCATGTATGGTATACGATATAGGTAGCTGGTGTCTGTCACGCTTTCAGCAAACAGGAGCTTACGCTTGCGTATTCATTTCACCAAGGTGAGTTTATGGCCCCTCTTTAACTTTTTACAAGCTTTTCAAATAGGGGAGAATACTAGTTGCATCGAGTCAAACACTATTATTGTACAAACATTTTTATGTGTATGCTGGTTTATTAAACAAACATTAAGTGTCGTAATCATAACAAGCCCTCACAAAGTCTTACCGTTAATGTACGAACAACGTGGTGAGTTTAAATGGATCCGTTTGGGTGTGACTAACCCCACGTGGCACAATACTGACTGGAAGTCGGGACACGTAAAACTTTGACCTAACTAGCTATGTTATTACGAGACATAGCGGATGCAAGGACAAACAAGTCTAGTTCGATAGTGACGCACTGACACTTGGAGCCTAGGGCTCGGTACTAACATTATGATAAACAACATGACACAGGATTTCTTATTACTATGTATATATATATATATCAAAACCTGTGAACTCACCAACCATTGTGTTGACACTTTTTCCTAAACTTGTATTCTCAGGTAACTAGCTGACTCGCATAAAGACAGAAATCCACTTAGAGAACGAGCACAGGAATTGCATTCTCATTATGTCATTTGAAACAAACAATCTTTAATTTGTCATGTTTTGTTAAACAATGTAGTGTCAGACAGTTTATTTCCCCTGTATTTTGAACTATTTACTTTCCGCTGAATTTGACACTTGTATTTCCACTGCAAACTATTTTAGTTAATTTTTTTTGGCAAACATTGTATTTGAAACGCATATAGAGTTGTTCTATATGACCATGAGTTGTGATTCTGGCCACGTCACACCCACATTAACTGACACCACAAGTGGGAATTTGGGGGTGTGATAGACTCGTATCAGAGCCTTGGTATAGAGAACTAGGTTTGCATGTAGTGAACTTAGACTATAGTTATTGCTCAACGTTAGACACTACACTTAGAATTCCACACTGATGTACTCTTATTAATGCTATTATCTGTTGCTTACTGATTTGAGACCTACAGGATGGCTGAAAACAATGAGGATTCTAGGACAGATCCGAGGAAACGCCCCGCGGAGCATGGATATGAGCTGACGTAGGAGGACCGTCAGGGAGTACGGGACATTGTGGCCCTAGTTGATGCTGAGATGGATGAGCGGGCGCGCATAGCAAAGCGCGCCAGGTTATGGACCTGATACCCTCACACTGTGTGGGACTGGATTATTGAGGAGAGCGTACCTCTCGAGCTATTTCGGACGGATGATAACCGAGCGCACCGATTACCGGCACTCGAAGTGTCATTTGAGCGAGCCTTCGCGGCCCATGTAGCACGGCCAGCTCGGGAGGCCCGTGGGGCACACGAGCGGGATGAGGAGATCAGGGCTCTCCGAGAGGAGAATCTGCATCTCCGAGGATAGCTAGACCATCTGCGAGAGCAGGTGGTAGATGAGATCGCGGCGCTCCGGAACTGGACAGCGTAGTTGGAGGAATGGCAGGGGGAAGTCATTGCAGTGGTCGGGGACCATGGCGAGCGACTGGCTGCGGTGGAGGTCGCCAACGAGGAGAACCAAACAATACTCCAAAATGCTTGGGCTGAGCAGCTAATTGTGGAGCCCGAGCAGGAGCAGGACCAGGGACCCAGTTCAAGGTCGAGGACCTCGAGGAGGGTAATTTTGATAAGGATCTTGATGAAGATCCCGAGGAGGACCAGGACAACGGCCCAGCAGACAGTGGGGACTCGCACTCCACTATTGCTTCGGATTAGTTAGCCTATTTTATTTTAGTCTATTTTATTTCAGTATTTTACTTTTTGTACGCCTAGATAAGCGGGATGTGCTCATATGAACTTGATAGTAGTATTACAACTTGGAAAATCATTTTACTTCAAAATCTTCATTAATGAAATGATGTTTGTTTTTATTTACTTTGTATCCTGATAATGATTATGGTTCTTGCTAACATGACATCTAACATAACTTCTGACTAACACTCTAACACATGATTACTAACACACTATTCCTTCGTATAGAGCTAACAAGATGGTTGGAAGAGGAACCCACACAAGTTCCCCAAAGAGGCAGATTGGTGCAGCAACCATCAAGATGATGGTTGATCGCATGGTGAACAAGGCGATTGCCGAGTATGAGGCAAGTCGTCAACATAGCAAAACCAGTGGAACCAACAATGGAACTAACACCCGCTTAACATGACTAACATAGTGTAGCTAGCACAAATACTAACACGCGACAACGGTTACTGACAAACAGGATCACATGGGAGCAACAACAAGGGGTGCTCGTTCAAGACTTTTCTGAACTGCCACCCTCACACTTTCAAAGGAACAGAAGGAGCTGTAGGAATGCTTCGTTGGACAGAAAAGGCTGAATCTTTCTTCGCCATGTGTGAGTGTGCTGATGAAAACCGGGTGAAATATGCAACCGGGACTCTTGAGGTACCGGCCCTCACATGGTGGAATACCCATGTCCAAACGTTGGGTTTGGACAGTGCTAACTCTATGACCTGGGTTGATTTTACCAGAATGCTACAGGATGAGTGGGTTCACAAGATGGTGGGCTCGGAGATCGAGCAATACTGTACACGGTTCAATGAATGGTGTAAACTGTGTCTGGGGATGGTGACCCCCGAATACAAGAAGGTAGAATAATTCATCAGTGGACTGCCCGAGCAGATCCTGAGTATGGTCACAACTTCTGACCCAACCCAGATCCAACCCACAATCTGATTGGCACACAAACTGACTAATCAAGCGGTAGCACAAGGCAAGCTACCCAAGAGAGGTGAACATCTGAAACCTCAGGAAAGCCACATGTGTAAGTGGGAACCAAGCCAGCATCAGTCTCACCCACCTCAGCAACAACAAAGATCTGCACCAGCCAAAGCCTTTACGGCCACCCAACCTGATGACAAGGGAAATGGTGTATATCAAGAAAAATATCCCTTATGCAACCGGTGTTCATATCATCACTTCAGGCAATGCGAGAGGAACCATTGCCTGAAGTGCGGACGACATGGCCACATGGCCAAAGACTGTAGGTCTAAGCTTCCAAACAACAACAACACCAACCTCAACCAGAATAACAACAATCAGAACACCCTCCGAGGGTGTTACGAATGTGGTAAATTGGGACACATGCGGAGGGATTTCCAGCAACTGAAGAAAACTAGAGGTGGAGCAGCTAAGGGTCGTGCTTTCGTGATTGGCTCAGGGGAAGCCAAGGAGGACCCAAATATCGTAACCGGTACATTTCTTTTAAATAATTCTATGCTAGCATAGTATTTGATACCGATGCTGGTAGGAGCTTTATATCTAGTGAATTTAGCAAATTGCTTGATATTACCCCAACACCACTAGATTATAAGTATACCGTAGAGTTAGCGAATGGCAAACTGATCGAAACACAACACGTCTTTCGAGGTTGCGTCATGGTTTTGGTGGATCACGAACTCGAAATCGACTTAATGCCGGTGACCCTCGAAAGCTTCGATGTGGTCATTGGAATGCACTAGCTATCCGCAAACCAAGCAGAGATCGTATGCAACGAGAAGATCGTACAAGTAACATTGTGGTGCGGAGAACAGATCTCGATTCAGGGAGAACTACGAGGAATACCCCTGAACATCATATCTTGCATGAAGGAGAACAAATACATACAGAAAGGGTACACTGCTATACTGACCATTATCACAGATCAACCAAAGAAAGAAAGGAAGATTGAGGACATCGCCGTAGTCTAAGATTTTTAAGAAGTATTTCCCGAGGACTTACCTGGACTACCGCCGAAACAACAAATTGTGTTCTAGATAGACCTCACTCCTGGAGCAGAACCTATTGCTAAAGCACCATACCGATTAGCACCGACGGAAATGAAAGAACTGTCTAACCTGTTGCAGGAACTGTTAGACAAGGGATTCATCAGACCGAGCTTCTCACCCTGAGGAGCACCGGTCTATTTCGTAAAAAAGAAAGACGGATCATTACGTATGTGTATTGACTACAGGGAGCTGAACACGATGACGATCAAGAATCGATACCCGTTACCACGAATAGACGACCTGTTTGACCAATTTCAAGGGTCAAGCGACTATTCGAAGATCGATTTAAGATCTGGTTACCACCAGCTAAGGTTATAGGAGAACGATATTCCTAAGACTACCTTTAGAACTCGATACGGACACTATGAATTTCTGGTTATGCCCTTTGGACTGACCAACGCACCAGCTGTATTCATGGATCTCATGAATAGAGTGCACAAACCTTATCTTGACAAATTTGTAATAGTGTTCATTGAAGATATTCTGATCTACTCTAAGAATCAAGAGGAACATGCCAAACATCTAAGGCTAGTCTTGGAATTACTGAAGAAAGAGCAGTTGTACGAGAAGTTTTCCAAATGCGATTTCTGGATTCGCGAAGTCCAATTTCTTGGACATGTGATTAATGAGAAGGGAATACATGTAGACCCAGCCAAGATTGAAGCCATTAAGAACTGGGAAGCACCGAAAACTCCAACTGAGGTGCGACAATTCCTAGGACTGGCAGGGTACTACCGACGACTCATTAAGGGATTTTCAAAGATCGCTCAATCATTGACATCCCTAACTCACAAAGATAAGAAGTTCGATTGGGGAGAGCAACAAGAGACCGCTTTCAACTTGTTGAAGCAGAAACTATGCACTGCACCAATCCTATCCCTATCGGAAGGATGTGATGACTTCGTGGTGTATTGCGACGCCTCGAAACAAGGACTCGGTTGCGTGCTGATGCAACGCGAGAAGGTTATAGCCTACGCATCATGACAACTAAAGGTGCATGAGAAGAATTATACGACTCATGATCTTGAGTTGGGAGCCGTGGTGTTTGCCCTGAAGATATAGCGACACTACTTATACGGCACAAAGTGTACAATCTTTACAGATCATAAAAGCCTACAACACATCTTCGACCAGAAGGAACTAAACATGAGAAAACAAAGATCGTTGAACTTATCGGCGATTATCATTGCGCCATCAAGTACCACGTGGGTAAGGAAAACGTAGTGGCCGACGCGTTAAGCCGGAAAGAGACAACCAAACGCGTACGTGCACTACAACTTACAATCCATTCTGAGTTGCCACAACAGATTCGGAATGCTCAACAGGAAGCTCTGAAGGTCGAGAACCTCACTCAGGAATCCTTGTGATGCATGGACAAGCATATGGAAGTGAAGATCGATGGAGCATACTACTTCATGGATCGGATACGGATTCCACGCCACGGAGGATTAAGGAATGTGGTGATGGATGAAGCACATAAGAGCCGATATTCTGTACATCTAGGCTCAGACAAAATGTACCACAATCTGAAGACGACCTATTGGTGGCCGAACATGAAAGCTGAAATAGCAACTTACGTAGGTAAGTGCTTGACATGCTCAAAAGTCAAAGTTGAGTACCAAAAGCCATCAGGTCTACTTCAACAACCCGAGATACCAATGTGGAAATGGGAGAACATCTCCATGGACTTCATCACCAAGCTGTCCAAGACGGCAAGTGGTTGCGATACCATCTGGGTTATCGTAGACCGACTAACAAAATCTGCACACTTCCTACCCATCAAGGAGACCGACAAACTAGATAAATTGACTCGGATTTATCTGAAGGAAGTGGTCACTCAACATGGAGTACCAATCTCAATCATCTCTGACTGCGACGGTCGATTCACGTCGCAGTTATGGAAGTCCTTGCATAAGGCATTGGGCACGAGATTGGACATGAGTACCGCTTATCACCCGCAAACTGATGGGCAGAGAGAGAGAACCATACAAACATTATAAGACATGCTTCGCGCATGTGTTGTCGATTTTGGCAGTAGCTAGGAGACTCACCTACCATTAGTTGAGTTCTCGTACAACAACAGCTACCACACTAGCATTCGGTGCACCATTCTAGGCACTTTACGGACGTAAGTGTCGATCACCCATCTGAAGGAAGTGGTAACTCGACATGGAGTACCAATCTCAATCATCTCTGACCACGACGGTCGATTCACGTCGCATTTCTGGAAGTCCTTGCATAAGGCATTGGGCACGATATTGGACATGAGTACCGCTTATCACCCGCAAACTAATGGGCAGAGCGAGAGAACCATACAAACATTAGAAGACATGCTTCGCGCATGTGTTCTCGATTTTGGCAGTAGCTAGGAGACTCACCTACCATAGTTGAGTTCTCATACAACAACAACTACCACACTAGCATTCAAGTTGCACCATTCTAGGCACTTTACGGACGTAAGTGTCGATCACCCATCTGCAAGGTGAAAGTTGGAGAAAGCCAACTGACTGGCCCTGAGCTTGTGCACGAGACTACTGAGCAAATCGTGGAAATACGCAAAAGAATGGCAGCAGCTCGAGACAGACAGAAAAGCTACGCTAACAAACGCCGCAAACCGTTGGAATTCCAGGTGGGAGAAAGTGTTTCTCAAGGTCTCGCCCTGGAAGGAAATTATTCGATTTGGAAAACAAGGAAAGTTGCATCCTCGCTACATCGGACCATTTGAGATTACCAAAAGAATAGGCCCCGTGGCCTACGAGTTGAACCTGCCAAACGATCTGAGCAGTGTACACAACGTATTTCACATCTCGAACCTCAAGAAGTGTTTATCCGATGAAACAATCGTCATACTCGTCGAGGAGATACCAATAGACGAACAATTAAACTTCGTTGAGGAACCGGTGAAGATCATGGACCGGGAAATCAAGAAACTCAAGCTCAGCAAGATAACGATTGTAAAGGTGCGATGGAATTTGTGATGCGGACCAGAATTCACGTGGGAGCGTGAAGACCAAATGAAACAAAAATACCCACACATGTTCGTGGAACAGACAAACACTAGCAACACGAGCTGAATTTCAGGAAGAAATTCTTTCTAACCAGGGGATGATGTGACACTCCGTAAATTCAAGGTCAGCATTCTATTTATTTAAATGATTATTTAAATGACATTTGTACACGTGGCACTAGAATTAGTTTAATTTAGTATGACACGTGGCATGACAGTACGAACACCGACACAACACGACAATTAGGTGAATTATCGCAACACGCACACATGTGTCTAAGAAAACACGAACGTTCGTGAACGTTTAGCACATCATGTAACAAAACACTCGAAACCTCATGAAACACTCAAACATTGAACTTTGAAGCTCAAATGAGGCCGAACGATAGTCCGTAAGCGTGAAAATGGCAAAGAACGGATCAAACCAATGAAATTGGGCCTATTGGGCTATTCTGGTACCCGTCGCAATACGCGATGGACTCCAAGGAACCACATGGTGGTACGCGATGGATGGGCGGGGAGTTTGAACTCCCGAAATCCATCGGTACACTGAGAGCATCTTGAGCCCTCTCGGCGGTACGCGACGACATCTAGAAGCCAAAACTTTATAAAACCAAGACCATTATGCCTATTCTATCCATTTTAATCATTTCTCTCAACCCAACACGTCATCCTTCGGTTATCCTCCGCCATTTTCACATGCAATACCCACTTGGAAGCCATTGAAGCTCATTTTGAAGCTTGGAAATCACTTTGAAGGTTTGGGAGGTTAAAGGAGACTCTCTAGAACACCATCTATTATCATCATCTTCTTGTTGCTAAGGAACTTTTCTATCCAGAAGCTCGAGGAGCTGTTGAACTTGTCATCTCAGCCATTTGGAGCATTCAAAGGTAGTTTCCATCGCTAAAACACACTTTTCACACCATTACACACGCATGCAAGGTCTAAAACCCACATGCAAGCACTCATCCACCACATGCACGAATTTTCTTTGTTTGAATATGGGTTTATTGCTATTTCTACTATATTTGATGATCTAGGATGTTTAGGTGATGATTTATGATGATCCATAATGTTGTGGGTATAGGTAATGCATGATTTGGTCATTGATGATTGATATAACAACATGCATGTATGATATGTATCTATTTGAATGATTTTATAAATTCAAATGTGTTTATGGATGATATTAGTAAGGTATTTCATGATTAGATCTTGTTGAAATGGTTAAAATATGGTTATTTTAGATTCTTGCTAAATATAGTAAGTTTTTAGTTACAAAATAGTGATAATGATAAGATCATGAGCATGCACGTGTGTGGATTTGCTACTAGAATGATATTTGGATGATTATGATGCTTAGAATGTGAATTGTGTCTTGATTATGGTCATATTTGGCCAAGTTACTATTTTTTAGTAACTTTGGTAAACTGACTCTTGCTAGATGATGATTTGATCTAGATTAACATGTTTAAATGGTGCTAAATGGTATTCATGATGTTTTGTGATATAAAAATGGCTTAGATATGTTTACGATAATCATTTGAGCGGTAAACTCCATAGTTACTATTTATAGTAACTTTATTTAATGAATAATCGATTCGGGAATGCGTTGTATGTTTTGAGCATGCTAAATGACTTATTATGATTGGATATGATTAATACATGCTACGTTAGGACTTAACGAGCATGCTAGAACTTTATAAACGATACGTGTTGTGAAACTTGCCATAAATGGAAACCTACTATATATAGTAAGTTTCCTATGAACGCTATTTGCGCGTTTTGCACACAACGAGCACTAACACGAATGTTACATGATTCACAACCGACACACAATTAACCAACGGGTCGTTGACTTAATATGGTCAAACACGGTCAATGTGGACCAACATGAGCAAACACGGTCAATGTGGACCGACACGGACAAACATGAACAACCGAGGGTTGTTAAGCGCAAACACGAGCACTAACACAAACACGAGCACGATCACTTACACAAACTCACGTATGGTATACGATATACGTAGCCGGTGACTGTCACGCTTTTAGCCAAAAGGAGCTTACGCTTGCGTATTCATTTCACCAAGGTGAGTTTATGGCCCCTCTTTAACTTTTTACAAGCTTTTCAAATTGGGCGAGAATACTAGTTGCATCGAGTCAAACACTATTACTGTAGAAACATTTTTATGTGTACGCTGGTTTATTAGACAAACATTAAGTGTTGTAATCGTAACAAGCCCTCACAAAGTCTTACCGTTAATGTACGAACAATGTGGTGAGTTTAAATGGATCCGTTTGGGTGTGACTAACCCCACGTGGCACAATACTGACCGGAGGTCGGGACACGTAAAACTTTGACCTAACTTGCTATGTTATTACGAGACATAGTGGAGTCAAGGACAAACAAGTCTAGTTCGAAAGTGACGCACTGACACTTGGAGCCTAGGGCTCGGTATTAACATTATGATAAACAGCATGACACACGATTTCTTATTACTATGTGTGTATATATATATATATATATATATCAAAACATGTGAACTCACTAACCGTTGTGTTGACACTTTTTCCTAAACTTGTATTCTCAGGTAACTAGCTGACTGGCATAAGGACAGGAATACACTTAGAGAACGAGCACATGATTTGCATTCTCATTATGTCATTTGAAACAAAAAATCTTTAATTTTTCGTGTTTTGTTAAACAATGTAGTGTCAGACAGTTTATTTCTGCTGTATTTTGAACGTTTTACTTTCCACTGCATTTGACACTTGTATTTCCGCTGCAAACTATTTTAGTTAAACTTTTTTGTCAAATATTGTATTTGAAACGCATATAGAGTTGTTTTATATGACCATGAGCTGTGATTCTGGCCACATCACACCCACGTGGACTGAAACCACAAGTGGGAATTTAGGGGTGTGACAAAATTATCCAAATGCCAATTTGGTCAAACCAGTTTTGGCTATTTGGGTCATGTCATATCCAAAGAGTGTTAAGCAGTAGATTCGGATAAGATTTTTGGGCCTATCCGGCTATTACTGCAGGTTTATTAAGGGATATGCCACTCTTGCTGGACCATTTACTGATCTACACCGAAAAGAACTTTTCGTCTGGACCTCCAAATGTGTCATTGCCTTTAACCAACTCAAACAACTTCTTAGTTCGACACCTATTTTACGCCTTCCTCACTTTTTCAAGTCTTTTACATTGGAAACAGATGCTTCTAGGATTGGTATTGGGGCTATTTTATCCCAGGATAAGCAACCCATTGCTTTTTTTAGCCAAAAGGTGGGTCCCCGAATGCAACACGCTTCCACGTATCAAAGAGAAATATTCGCTATCACACAAGCGGTCTCAAAGTGGCATCAATATTTATTGGGCCATAAGTTTCTTATTATTACTCATCAAGAGTCTTTAAAAAAATTAAAGGAGCAAGTTATTCAAACATCAGACCAACATAAATGGCTGGGTAAGCTCCTGGGTTTTGATTTTGATATCATCTATCGCCTAGGAAAATTCAACGCAGCTGCTGATGCCTTGTCTCGAGTTCATTCTGCCCAAACTATGGCATATTCTTCTACTTCACTGCAGTTTCTTGACTCCTTATGCTATGCTACCGCCCATAATCCTGAACTCCAATCTATCATCACTCAACTACAAGAAGCTCCATCCACTCTTCTGAGTTATACTTTCAAAATTGGCCTGTTGTTCTTTCATAATCGTTTAGTCTTACCCAGTGGTTTCAATCTTTGTCAACAAATATTGGTAGAATTTCACTCCTCTGTTGGAATACCATGTAGAATTTCATTTGTTTTTTAGAGAGTCTCTTCCAATTTCTTTTGGAAACATATGTACCAGGACGTTAAGACCTTTATTGCGAACTATCAGGTATGTCAACAAACCAAATCATCTTTTCAGACCCCAGGGGGCCTTTTACAACCCTTACCCATTCCAAATTTGGTCTTTGAGAATACAACCATGGATTTTATTACCAGTCTTCCCACTTCTCAAGGAAAAACAGCAATTATGGTCGTTATTGATCGCTTGTCCAAGTATGGTCATTTCATTTCTCTTCCGAATCACTTTAATACAACCACGGTTGCCACGGTTTTTATTGCTGAGATAGTCTGATTACATGGTATTCCAATAGATATTGTGTCTGATCGGGATGTCTGCTTCATTTAAGATTTTTGGAAAGAGTTGCATCGATTACATGGAACAACCCTCTCCTTTAGCACGGCTTACCATCGGCAGTCAGATGGTCAAACCGAAGCCCTAAATAAATGCCTGGAAATGCACCTTCGTTGCTATGTGGCCGATAGACCATCGGATTGGCTCCGTTTTCTGCCATGGGTAGAATTTTGGTATAACACGTCGTATCAAACCGCTGCTAAGATCACACCATTTCCATGTATGTTAGAGACTCTACTGGCAACACACTTATTGAGGAACAACTGTTAACTCGTGATGAGATTCTTACTATCCTTAAGACAAATTTGGCACAAGCTCAAAATCGTATGAAGACTATAGCGGATCGTCATCGCCAGGAAATAGTTTTTGCAGAGGCGGATTGGGTCTATGTAAAGTTACAACCTTTTCGCCAAGCTTCCATCAGGTTATTATGCCACCACAAGCTTGGTCGTCGCTATTTTGGTCCCTATCAAGTGATTTCAAGCATTGGCCCAATGGCTTACAAATTGAATCTTCTGGTGACAGCCAAAATCCATCCAGTGTTCCATGTTTCCATGCTTTGTAAATGTACTGGTATTCCCGATCAACAAATTACTCCTCTTCATCTTGTTGACTCCACTTCCGCCCTTATTTTGCAACCATAAAAAGTTATGGCCACTCGTATGATCAACCGCAATGATAATGTGATTTACCAAAGTTTAATTCAATGGGAAGGTCTGCAAATTCAAGATGATACTTGGGAAGATAATGCTCAGCTTCGGAAGTCTTACCCTTCCTTCCACCTTGAGGACAGGTGGTTGTTGACGAAGGGAGTAATGTTGTGAACACTAAAGAGCATTAGCCCATTATTAAACAAACTGGTAAAGAAGATAATCAACAAATGGAAAGGAGAAGTACAAGGCCCAAGAAAGTACCAACCCACTACAAGGATTACGTAGCAATGTGCATGGGCTAATTGGTGAGCTGGTAGAGGAGGAGACTAGCAGAAGTCATATAAGGATAGGATGAGAGTGAGTAAGGAGTTAGTTATGAAATTTGTTATGATATGGATTCTCTTCTCTCTCTGTAATTCTCTATAATCTCTTCTCATTATTCCAGTACTAAAATTCAAGCTTCTGCTAAAAATTGTGTTTGTGTGTCTTGATTCACATATCAAATCACTTCAGTAACTTGTTCATGTATTTTTTTCAAAATCTCATAATAATCATTTTTAATCATGTAATAGCTTAATAAGTCTTCATTTTAGTGCATAAACCGCCATAGTTTATTTTGCAGGAAACCTGTTTATGTATTGTTCTGTATTTTCATAAAACTAATGGCAAGTAGAAAAAAATAGGCAAAAAACTGGTTCTTTAGCTTAATTCAATTTCTCTACAAACATGAGATTGCTTCTCTATGTTATGATAATAATATATTTACTAGAAAGTCTTGGAAGCTGCAACTTTCCTATCAAATATATACAATTATTTGCATCACACAAATTAAACAATCAAGTTCCGTTGGTTTATTACAAAAACAAACTGGTTGCTCAAATTAAACAATAAAGTTCATGCAACTGCCCAACGGAGTTCAACTTCGTTTCAAGCCTCGGAATAACTCTGACGTTACACAAAGTCCGAGTAATGCCCAAAGTAATAACAAGATCCAAATCTCCCATGCCAGTCACATCAAGAACTTTGCCATTTCCAAGCCTAACTTTACCAAAATCATCTTCTTTGACATTCTGCATGCCATCATTGCTATGGGTAGCATGAAATGATGCACCGAAATCCATGACCCAGGACTCCACACTGCTCTCACTACAAAGTATCAAAGCATCATCATCAAAATAACTTGCTTTAGCAGCGTTCAATCCACCAGAATTCTTTGAACCTCCACCAGAATTCTTATTCGGACATTTACCCCGATAATGTTCCTTTTCGTTGCAGTCCCAACATAAAACATCTCAGAAGAAGATCCTGCTTTAGCACCCCTTCGACGAACATCTTCGCCTAGCACCAAATCCCTGATTTTCTCCAATGTCAACCCATCAGTTCCCACCGAGTTGGTAACAACAGTCTCCGTCCTGGACCAACTATCAGGTAGTGAAGATAGCAATTGTAAAACCTTAGTCTCATCATCGAATTTCATTCCCATAGATGATAATATGGACTTAATGGAAGTCAAATTATTAATGTGCTCGGTAACTGAACTTCCTTCTCTCATCTTCATCGTAAAGCTGCAGACGGCTTGTCATACATATTTGACAACACTGCCATCATACCACGAGCAATGGTCTCAGACATGATGTTAAACGCAACGTTTCTCGTCAACAACAATGTAATAATGCCCTTAGCTTTCTTGTCCTTTGCATCCCACAAGCTTCGGCAGCTTTCTCCATTTTCTCTAGTTTTTTATCTAGTACCATATCCAAGTTTTTTTGACAAAGTAATGCATCCATATGCATTTTCCACCAACTAAACTCCGAACTGTCAAACTTTACAATCGAGAACTTTCCGTCTTCAGCCATAACAACAAACAGAATCTGATCAAAGTAAACCGGTTCCAAAGTTGACAATAGGTCAGTCAAACGAAGCAGACTTTAACCCGGTACCCAAACAAAACCTTTCACACACGAAATCAAACCCTGATAACACCCAAACTGAATCCGATCGAACAGCCCGAACGCACCTGGCCCGAATAACAGCGGAAGCGGTCGAAAAAACCCCGAACAGCAGCAAACTGCTGCAATCAGAATAATTCAGGTCGGAATCGGACTTTTCTGGTCAAATCGGGTTCGCTGGAACCCTGATCCGGCAGTGGCGGCGGCAACGACGAAACCCTAATTCGGGGAGAATCGGCGGTGGCGGCGGCAGCGCCGAAACCCTAATTCGGCGAGAATCGGCGGTGGCGGCGGCGGAGATGCACTGATCGGAGATCTCTGGTTTCGCCAGTACCCCAAAGTACTCAATGCGTGACTATAGGGTTTGTCTGAACCCTAAACAACTTCAATAAGCGACGGCGGCAGCAACCAGACGCGACCCAGAAACCCTACGGTGGCGATGGAACCCGCGACGGCAGGATGCAAGTGGCGGCTGACTAGTTCAAAACCCTAATCGTGACCTTGATCCCATTCGTGATTTGCATTCAACAATCAAACCCTAGCATTCAAGCGACGGCTGAACAGTTCCAGCGGCGACGATTCCAACGATAGCGGTAGCGGCGATTCTGACGGCAACAGTGGTGGTTAGTGGTGAAACTGAGAACCAAAGCTCTAGTAGTAGTTGATGGGGCTATCTCACACACACTAACACACACAAGAGAAAGCAAATTAAACAACACGAGAGGTTTAACGAGGTTCGGTCAGAGTGACCTACATCCACGGGCTGCAACTAGGTATTTTATTATTAAGCTCAGTACAAAGATTACAATTACATGATACGGGTATTGAAATTACAATTAGGTCAAACAACGAAACGGACCGGGCTTAGGGCCGGCTGCCCTAAGGCCTACGTAAACCTAACAAAATGTTCATAATAGAGGTAGTTTATACCTTGATTGATGTGTAGTTGGTGATATTTACAACTACGAACCAAACACATTTGATATTGCTGACCCTATTGGGGCCGAATAAGTTATTATTTATTTACTTTGGGATGCAAATATACAAGGATTATCATTGTTTGAATGTTGGGTATTTCCTTGTTGTAGATGTTTGTTCATAGTGTTGTGTACTAAGGATGAAAAGAATCTAAAAATCCATGTTGTTGAAATATATGTTCTGGCAATCAAGGATGTTGGACTTTATAATGATATATGGCAAGCATTTGCTAGATTTACATGTAAAGACAATTGATGTTTAAGGAGATCAAAGGACTCATTCCAATGCAGTTGCGCTCAGAGCCATTACAAATATTCAAGACTCAAGATGCATGGCTGCAAACATGATTACAATCTAGAAGCATGGCTTTGAATTTACACCTTGTTTTTATCCTTTGATAATATCACACATAACATGATTAGAATCCAAATAGAAATTTTGGATAAAAAGTGGGTGAAGGGAGCATTTAATTACCTTAAATTATTTTAATTAGAAGTAAATTAAGGAAAGCCTCGTGTTTTGTTAATTAACATGTTCATTTTTTCTATACAATGTTGCTGAGTCAGGTGCCACTAGAGAACTTAATTTACAATCCCAAATACTCGCAATGGTAACAGTTCAAATATAGCACAATCTACTTTTCATGAGTGTTGTAGGTTTGCTTTAACTAAAAAGTAAAAAAAAAAAAATTGTTTTTTTGGTAAATTTTATGTCTAAACTATTATGTGATTGAGTTTGCAGCCAAGGAGAAATCGGATTACTTGAATCTTAACATTTATCATCATATTAAACTTTTGATTCCTATGGATAAGATCACAGTCATGAAACTGATGTTTTTATCAGATGCCTATGAGCATTGGTTGAAGCCCAAACTTTTTACACTAAAAAGACCATGGCGAGTATACCTCCTTTTAAGTTTGCTACACATTTCTAGAAAACTAAATACACCAGAAGGGCAGCAGCCCATCTTTTGTAATACCATTTGTAATATTATGTCAATCTTTGTTATTATTATTACGTTGTTTCTTAACGATAACACATGTGTATGAACACTTTAAGAAAAAGCACAAGATAATGTAAGTTTCTTATATATATATATATATATATATATAGGGGATGGTTCCATTGTTAACCCTCCCTTATTGCGAGAACCCGTGTTAACCCGACATTTTTTGCCCGAATATTTGTTTTTTCTTTTTCATGGTTTTTGTTATACATAAATAGAGGGGTTTCTTTTTTGTGTTTTTGCTAAATTATCACCGTTTAGAAATTATTTACAACCGTAAGTAAGTGTAAGTTACTTACATTTCGGGTGAAATGTAAGTAACTTACACTTACTTACGGTTGTAAATAATTTCTAAACGGTGATGAATTAGCAAAAACACAAAAAAGAAACCGCCTCTATTTATGTATAACAAAAACCATGAAAAAGAAAAAACAAAGACTCGGGCAAAAAATGCCGGGTTAACACGGGTTCTCGCAATAAGGGAGGGTTATTATTTGATCCTTCCCCTATATATATATATATATATATATATATATATGGATTGAATCCTTTGAAAACCCAACCTTAGAGAGAAAACCCTTAAACCCTATGTGAGCCACTCATTTGGAATCTTGAAAATAAATATGTGATCCACATTAAACCTGAATAAAAAATTGGGTTTTGAATAAACAAATCATTTTTAATATGGGTTAATGTGGACCACATATTTATTTTCATGATTCCAAATGAGTGGCTCACATAGGGTTTAAGGGTTTTCTCTCTAAGGTTGGGTTTTCATTGGATTCAAGTCCTATATATATAGGGGAGGGTTCAAATGAAAACTCTCTATTTTAAAGAAAACTAAGAAAACATCTCTCAACCAATCAAAAATTTTCTTTAATATTTATTATTTTTAATTAAAAGGGTGTTTTCATAAATAATCATCTTTTTTATTTATGGAATATGTTCTATTTTTGATAATTATTGTTTTTTTTATTAAATTTCAATTTCTTATACATTTAACCCTATTTTAGTCATTCACAGCTGTATTATTCAAGGTATCATCTTCAACATTGTGTGCTCCCGAGTCATCACTTCTTCCCAACTAGCTTGCATCGTCTTCATCATCACTATTTATTTAATCCTTTCATCGTTTTTTAAAATGTTATCAATCATATGTACCTATACTTGCATTTCGAACAAGATTTCAACTCCTATAACAATCATTACCATTTTCTTCCACCGGAAATCGAGACCAACTATACAAAATCCCATCGACAAACTCATATATAAAACGATGTTGATGTAGAAAGAAGCCTATAGTCTCTTCATCGATCTTCGATTCGCCAGACCTGATTTTTGTTCAAAGTTCCTAGTGGCAGTCGTCAAAATGTTGCTTCAACATCAACGAGAAAAACACATATCAACATCAGTGATTTGTAACTCAAATTAACGGTGGGTTATCTAAGGTGTGTTAATGACGGCTGGGTGAGATTTTTTTAACTTAAACAGTTGTTTTATTTTGAGTTAGATTTTGATTTGAAACCCTAAAATACGAACATTTGGGTTTTTTTTTATTAATAACGTGATTCAGTTTTTCTTTAATTGATGTTTATGTTTTTTCTTATACATTTTTTGATTACACAAATGTAGTCATTTTTGAATTTATTTAAATTTAGAGATTTGTGAATTTGGCATATATATATCTTTGCACTTGATTTGTATTTGTGTGGACAAGTCCTCTGTACATGAAATGCACTTTTTTATGATTGATTACATATACGTAATCATGTAGAAAAATGTATCCAGGTATATGATTACACATATGTAATCAGGTATGTACGAAACCAGATTTATGATTACATATAAGTAATCAGGTGATTACATATATGTAACTAGGTATATATGAAACAAGATATATGATTACATATATGTAATCATAAAATCATGTATAACTAAATTCTTTGAATAAAAAATACACATTATCTGATTAAAAAATCCAAATTTTTTGAATTAATTTTCTTTACATAAAATAAGAGAGAGGAGATAAAAGAGTTATTGTCTTTACACAATTATGATTACATATACGTAATCATGTTACATATATGCTTACATTTGTTCTGTTTGAGTGATTACACATATGTAATAAGATGTTTCGGTTGAAAAAATTCGAGATTTTTTAATAAAAAAATCTTGATTGTTTCAATTTAATTAATAAAATTTTGAATTATTTTTTTATAAAATTGAAAGAGATAAGCGAGAGGCAAGAGGAGAGAGAAGAGAGAATAGTAAATTTAGGAATTTTATTAAATTTTGGAAAGATGAAATTTTTGTTTGTACTAATATACCCTTAAAAATTTATAATTAAATCCATTAATTACCATTTAATTACAATTTTGCCACTATTAATTTATATTGATCTTAACCATTGATTATATTAATCAATGGTGGATTAAAGGTTTTATTAGTTTTCTTTAAAATAAGAGTTTTCAATGGAACCTCATATATATATATATATATATATATATATATATATATATATATATATATATATATATATATGATTGGGATCAAATGCTAACCATTTCTTACGGCGATAACCCATTAACTTTGCCAAAACGAAGTCGAATCTTGATTTTTTTTTGAAAATCATTGTAACACAATTAGAACACTATGTTCTTTTATGAGTTTGGGCTAATTCATCACCGTTTAAAAAATATCATCGTTGTAAGTTTTGTGCTACAGTACTGTAAGTTTTAAATATTTAAACATCTACAGTACTGTAAGAGCCCAAACGGTGATGAATTAGCCTAAACTCATAAAAGAACATGGTGTTCAAATTGTGTTACAATGATGTTAAAAAAAATTCAAGATTCGGCTTCGTTTTGACAAAGTTAATGGGTTATCGCCGTAAAAGAGGGTTAGCATTAGAACACTTCCCTATATATATATATATATAGGATTTGGTTCAAATAAGAACCCACCATAATTGTGTTAACCAAATAACTCAAATCCAATGGTTTTAAATTTCCAGATTTAATAAGATTTTGCCAAGTGTCACTACCATTTTTATATTAAAAAAGGCATCCGAGTCATTTCACTTAACATAAAAAAATCAGATTTAATAAGAGAGTGACAAGTGTCACACTCTTAAATCTATCCATTTTTTTTAAATCAAAGTCCCCCTTGATTTTTATACACTTATAACTTTTTTATACTATGTTATTTTTTTTATAAAAATTACACCGTTAAACTCGTTATATTTTTCTTGTTAATTCCATAATAGTAATGCCATTTTTTTTTGAATTTTTTTTCAAGTGTTCGTGATTACACCAACGTAACGAACAATAAATACAATAGTTTTCTCTCATTTTTTCAAAATCTCTCCATCTTTAAAATGTTTACAAATAATTTTGAGCGTTCGTAATTTTCTCTCATGTTTTCGAGCGTTTGCAATTACAGCAACATAAAATCTTTCCATCTTGTGAGTAAATTACACAATTCGTCCTTTATGTTTTGAGCATTTTTCACTACTTGTCCTTTTCGTTCAAAATTGACTTAAATCATCCTTTATGTTTGAGTAAATTACATAAATCGTCCTTTATGTTTTAAGCTTTTTTCACTACTTGTCCTTTTCGTTCAAACCCCGTTAATTTTTTCCCAATAAGCTCCCAAGAATGAGGTTTTCATGGTCAAACCCAGATCAATTAACCCGCAAATCGACTAATCGGAACGAAAAATCTTCTGGTTCAATCCCAATGGTGAATCAATTAACCCAAGAATGAGATTTTCATGGTCAAACCCAAATCAATTAACTCATTTGTCTCTCCCTACCCACCATTCTCGCGGCAATCAATCATGCAAATAGTCTTTCTAACTTATAGAAAAACAAAAAAAATACCTTAATGTGCATTGCATGTCTATTTAAATGTAATTTTTAACGGGGCTAACGCAAAAGGACGAAACGAGCAACATTTAGAAACATAAAGGATGATTTAAGTCAATTTTAAACGAAAAGGACAAGTAGTGAAAAACGATCAAAACATAAAGGACAATCTGTGTAATTTTTTCCCATCTTGTTACAAGTTATTTTTTATTACAAAAATTAGTTCATTAATATTTTAAAAAATTAAGAGCACTTTGAAAAAATCCAGCTCCTTACATCAGTGTAATTACGAAAACTTTGTAAAAATTCGGCTCGTTACATCATTGTGATTACATCAGTGTAAAAAAATGCATTTCGTTACGTCAGTGCAAAACGTCGTTGCATCAGTGTAAAACGTTGCATCAATGTAAAACGTCGCTTCATCAGTGCAAATTACGAAAATTTTAAAAAAAATTGACAAAATTATACTTGAATTAAAGATAAAAAAGTGACAAATTTAATGGTGAAATTTTTATAAAAAAATAATAATGTATATAAAAGTTATGAGTGTTTAAAAAATTGGGGGGTAAATTTTTTTAAAAAAGGAATCAAGTACACCCCACCAAATGTCAAAAATACCCTTAAACAAATCTCATCTACTTGTTTTTTCCATATTTAATATGGAGCAGTCATTTTAAATCACATTATTTAAAGAACCAATCAAATTTAGTTAAATGGTTATCACACTTGGAGTGAGTTACCAATATAAACTTTCCCTATATATATATATATATATATATATATATATATATGGGATGTAATTTTTGATAACCCTTATCTTTTGCTACAACTACATAACCATCGTCCAATTGTTACTTTAAAAAGGTAAGTGTATAAGATCATGACACGTGTCAGATTCCTTTTTTTTTTCTTTTTTTTAATATAAAGGGCATTTAAGACACGTTATTTAAGTAAAGTTTACCCCTTTTTTTAAACATTCATAACTTTTTTATACTATATTATTTTTTTTAAAGAAATTGCATCATTATACTCGTCTCATTTTTCTCTTTAATTTCGTTATAGTCTCAACTAATTTTTTTTTATTTTTTTGATGTTATGTATTTACATCATTGTAACGAGCTTAAAGATAGCAAATTAATTAGAAATTTTTTCTAACAATGGTAAATTACATTAATATAACAAAAAATGAAGTAATGTAACACAAAATGAAGTAATTTACAATGACATAATTAACGGTGACGTAACACATTATTTTATTTTTTTCTCTAACAATGATAATTACAATGATAAATTACAGTAACGTAATAGAACACATTATTTTGATTTTTTTCTCTCACAATAATAATTATAGTGATGTAATTTATCATTGTTCCAAAAAAATTTAAACTAATTTGTTGTCAATGTAAATTACATCACTGTAGTTTAAACCAAATTCACCGAAAAAAACAGAAACCGAATTTTACGTCAATGTAAATTACATCACGATAAATTACGTCAATGTAAATTACATCACTGTAATTTATCATTTTTAAAGAAATTTCAAATAAATTTGTTATATTTAAGGTCGTTACAATGATGTAAATATAGGGCATTTAAAAAAAGTAAAAAAAATTAGTCGAGACTATAACGAAATTAAAGAGAAAAATGAGACGAATATAATGGTGCAATTTTTTAAAAAAAATAATATATTATAAAAAAGTTATTAATGTTTAAAAAGATGGGGGGAAAACTTATAAGGGGTAAAATGACTATGATGCCCTTTTTAATATTTTAATGAAATACTTATGTGTAAGTTTATGATTGGTTGAAATGGGTTATGTAGTTGTAGCAAAAGATGAAGGTTATTTTTTATACCTTGCCCAATATATATATATAGGGGATGAAATTTTTTATAACCCTCATCTTTTGCTACAACTCATTAACCATCATCCAATGGTTACTTGAAAAAGGTAAGTGTGTAGGATCGTGCTACGTGTCAAATCCTTTGTCTTTAGCATGAAGGGCATTTAGGACATTTGTCATTTATGTAAAGTTTACCCCATTTTTTTTAAACATTCATAACTTTTTTATACTATATTATTTTTTTAAAAAAATTGCACAATTATATTCATCTCATTTTTCTCTTTACTTTCGTTATAGTCTCGACTAGTTTTTTTATGTCATGTATTTACATCATTGTAACGAGCTTAACGAAAACAAATTAATTAGAAATTTTTTCTAACAATGGTAAATTACAGTAATGTAACTCAAAATGAAGTAATGTAACACAAAATGAAGTAATTTACAATGACATAATTAACGGTGACGTAACACATTATTTACAGTGATGTAATTTTCTCTTTAATTCTTGTTATAATGTTGACTAGTCTTTTAATTTTTTTTCTCATTGTCCATTCTTAACATCGATATAAAGAGCATAAATATAACACATTATTTTGAATTTTTTTTCAAACAATGATAAATTACAGTGATGTAATATAACACATTATTTTATTTTTTTCTTTAACATTGATAATTACAATGATAAATTACAGTGATGTAATATAACCCATTATTTTAATTTTTTTTCTCTAACAATGATGATTATAGTGATGTAATTTATTATTGTTCGAAAACAGTTCAAACTAATTTGTTGTATTTAGGCTCGTTACAAATTATGTCACACCCCCACCCCTCGTCCTCCTCGCGTCTGGTCTGACGTCACCGAACCGGTTGCGGAAGCATAGTGATGATGTCTCCGAGGTGAGGGGTGACTTACTTGAACCGATATCATAAGCACACAGATTAACTTAAAGTAAACTTATTGCAAGGGTGTCGCAATCACAATTACATTACAGCTATATTTATTTAATAACAATATTAATTATACAAGTGCAAATATTCCGAAAGTGCATCCTCACTGGCTATTACTGCTTACCTGCAAAAAGGTTTGAATTTGAAACGTCAGCACAAAGCTGGTGAGATCGAAAGTTCATTTTAAAACAATATGATATGATAAGCATGTTCTCAAAAGTTCAGTTCCGGATAACCATGGGACCTGTATCTAGTTCCTTTCGGACGTCTAGTTCAGTTCTCAAGATATTACCCGTCGGTACATATCTTAGTGCCTCATTATCTTAATGTCTATCATACCATTAAGAAGTTCAGGAAACAGATAACAAACATTCACACAAGGGGAGATGCAATCCTCCCAGCGAATGGGGTGTCAACCAATAGTACTATCAATGTTTTCTGTTCGGCCACACATGGGTTCACTAGATACAGTTCAAGAATGAGGACTTTTAGTTCCATGATAGAGTTCAGTTCTACAGGCAAAATCCCATGAAATCCCACAAAAGTCAAATGAAATCACAAAGATATCATTGATGCATATCATATAGTTCTCAAAAGTTTAGCAGTTCTACCCCGATGTTTATAAAAGAGTAAAAAGAAAAGGGGTTGCACGAAACTCACCTGATATTTCAGTAGTATCAGAATATCACACAAATTGATGATAATATGATGATTCTGCATTTAGTTTATTTTTAATGAGTTATTAATGTTCCAACTCGCTGATTAAATCTCTCTGAACGTACAATGTCAAGGACATTGCTTTGAAAGTCATCAAATTGATGCTTAGTATTTAATTACATATTTTAATGTAATATCATACAATGTATGGTAATGTAGGAACCTATACTGACTTAGGTTCCTAGTACTAAGTTGATGACTCCCTCGATTAATCAGTATAATCTCAGGCTAACCAAATAGCTAACGTTGTTGATTGTAATTGCTAAGATAGTCTCTAGACAGTTTAATGGCTTAGAAATGATTAATCCTTGTTATTGACTACCCAAATATCATGGAATATCACAATGTAGTATTAGAATAGGTTTAATAACCATGTTTAACATACTAATCTGACCGTTATCAGAAACACTAGATAATCGTTCTAATGAGTATGTTAATGATTGTGATTAGTTTAAAACACCCAACTTCCACGTTGCATGTTAAAGATTAATCAAACTAATCACATACATAGTCACAACCAAATGGTTTAAACCATTATAACCATTGTTATGATTCCATGCAAACCGGGCATTACAACGGCTCAAAACAAGGATTTACCCGTTAACAGTTCGAGTTTATCATTCAAAATCAATCCTAGCCATCATCTAAGCAATAATCAACAACCCTAACTATATCATTACGTTCAAAACTAAGATTTAATCATTCATAATCAAACTAGAAGGTTTAAAATGAACCATTACCTAATCTGGAGGAGTTTTGCGGATAGAAAGATGATCTGAACTTGTTTTAACACTCCTTTATGCGTCCCACGTGATCAAAAGCTTGAAAACTGATGATTGGAAGGTTGGATGACTGAAATCTTCGAAGGTGGTGGCTGTGTCGTCGAGAGGAAGGATGAAAATGGGATAAGAACAAGAAAATTGATATTTTATGCAAGTTGCCGTCGATCTGGACCCCAGGCGTATCGCCTGGCGACATGCACCCAAGACAGGCGTAGCGCGCGGATGAAACTGACCTTCCAGAAGCTTTTGGACCCGCGCGTATCGCCTGGACTTGTCCCTCGACCTGAGGCGTACCGCCTCAGGGCTATTTCTTCTGTTTTACGACGGAAACTTCGTTTCGAGATTCCGGACAATCCGTAACTCCGTTTCGCGCACCGTTTTCGCCCATGTTCATCGTTTTTCGCATACTATCATCCCATATTAGTTTCGGCTGCCAATTCAGTGTGGATTTTAAACACAACCAAATGTGCTCAATTCGCTGCTGATGTAATTCTTCGTACGCGATTATCACAGTCTCCTCCTGTTAGAGAAATTTCGTCCCGAAATTTAGGGAAGACTTGTTTATTAACAATTGATCATGAGAATAGGTGTGGGTATTTCTGTTTCATCTGATCTTCACGTTCCCACGTATATTCGGGTCCACGCTGTGAATTCCACCGAATTTTGACAATAGGTATGCGACTACGTTTCAGTACCTTCACCTCTCGATCCATTACTTCAACTGGTTCTTCCCTGAATTGAAGTTTCTCATCAATTTGGATTTCTTTCAGAGTTACGATCAAGGATTCATCGACTAGGCATTTCTTCAAATTTGATACATGGAAGACATCATGAACGTTACCGAGTTCAGGAGGTAATTCAAGTCTGTAGGCTACTGATCCAATTCGTTCAAGAATTTTAAATGGTCCTACAAATCTTGGTGAAAGTTTACCTCTCTTCCCAAATCTGAATATACCCTTCCACGGTGAAACTTTCAACATTACTAGATCACCGATTTGAAATTCCAACGGTCTACGACGATTATCAGCATAACTCTTTTGTCGATCGCGAGCAGCTTTAATTCGTTCTTGAATCAATGCGATCTTATCAGTTGTTTCTTGAATAAGTTATGGGCCTATGACCTGACTTTCACCTACCTCGGACCAACAGATAGGTGATCTACATTTGCGCCCGTAAAGAGCTTCAAATGGAGCACATTTAATACTGGTATGGTAGCTGTTATTATATGAAAATTCAACAAGGGGAAGATGAACATCCCAGCTACCACCAAAATCCATCACACAGCTTCTGAGCATATCCTCAAGAGTTTGATTTGTTCGTTCCGTTTGCCCGTCAGTTTGTGGATGATATGCTGTGCTCATATTGATTTGCGTGCCCAAAGCATTCTGAAGAGTTTGCCAAAATCGTGATGTGAATCGACTATCTCTGTCAGAAATAATAGAGATCGGTACTCCATGACGAGATACAATCTCGTTAATGTAAAGTTTAGCAAGTCGATCCATCGAGTAATCTTCTCGGATGGGAATAAAATGCGCAGATTTAGTAAGGCGATCAACGATAACCCATATAGAGTCATGACTATGCGATGTTCTGGGTAGTTTAGTGATAAAATCCATAGAGATCTGATCCCATTTCCACATGGGAATCTCTGGTTGTTGTAATAACCCAGAAGGACGTTGATGTTCTGCCTTAACCTTTAGACACGTTAAGCATCGACCCACGTATTCTGCGATGTGTTTCTTCATTCCAGGCCACCAATAAAAATTCTTTAGATCCTTATACATTTTGTCAGCACCTGGATGAATAGAATACCTGGATTTGTGCGCCTCATCCAAGATGATCGATCTTGTGTTACCGAATAAAGGAACCCAAATTCGGTCTTTGAAATACAACAGTCCATCGTCTTTGGTATCGAGTTTCTTATCTAATCCTCTCAGTCCCTCAGCAGAATAGTTTATTGCTTGTAAAGCTTGTTGCTGAGCTTCTTTAATTTGAGGAATTAGACTAGTTTGAATAGTCATACCTAACGCTTTCACTCGTAAAGGTTTGACTCGTTCCTTGAGACTTAAGGCATCGGCTACAACATTTGCCTTGCCTGGGTGATAACGAATTTCACAATCATAGTCGTTCAACCGTTCCACCCATCGCCTTTGCCGCATGTTCAACATTTTCTGATCCAAAATGTGTTGAAGACTTTTATGATCAGTATATATAATACACTTAGTTCCATACAAATAGTGTCTCCAAATCTTAAGTGCAAACACCACTGCACCAAGTTCTAGATCATGAGTTGTATAATTCTTCTCGTGTACTTTCAGCTGTCGAGAAGCGTAAGCAATCACTTTATCGTTCTGCATTAAAACACACCCCAGACCTTGGCGGGAGGCATCACAGTATACTGTGAAATTATCAGTACCTTCCGGTAATGCCAAGATAGGTGCGTTGCAGAGTTTGTGTTTCAACAGTTGGAACGCCTCCTCCTGTTGAGAACCCCATATAAACGGTTGATTTTTCTGTGTCAATGTAGTTAGTGGCAGAGCTATCTTTGAGAAGTTCTTGATAAACCGACGATAATAACCTGCCAGCCCTAAGAATTGACGGATTTCAGTTGGGGTTCGTGGTGTTTCCCATTGTTCTACAGCTTTAATCTTACTGGGATCCACCTGAATGCCATTTTGATTCACCACATGCCCAAGGAATTGCACTTCTCGTAACCAAAACTCACACTTGGGGAACTTGGCGTATAATTTTTCACGTGCCAAAAGTTCTAAGATCAGTTTCAAGTGTTGAGCATGTTCTTGTTGGCTTCGAGAATAGATAAGAATATCATCAATAAATACAATCACAAACTTATCCAAGTAAGGCCTACATACCCGATTCATTAGATCCATGAAAACTGCAGGTGCATTCGTTAATCCAAACGGCATTACTAAAAATTCATAATGCCCATATCGAGTTCGGAATGCAGTTTTAGGAACATCATCTTCATATACTCGTAATTGATGATATCCGGATCTCAAATCAATTTTTGAAAAGTAAGTAGCGCCTTGAAGTTGATCAAACAGATCATCTATACGTGGTAGTGGATAACGATTTTTGATTGTTAATTTATTGAGCTCTCGATAGTCAATACACATCCTAAATGATCCATCCTTCTTTTTCACAAAAAGGACTGGTGCTCCCCAGGGTGAGAAACTAGGTCTAATAAAACCTTTATCTAACAGCTCTTGCAATTGACCTGAAAGTTCTTGCATTTCGAATGGTGCAAGCCGATACGGGGCTTTAGCAACAGGTGCTGCACCTGGAATCAAGTCAATCCGAAATTCAACTTGTCTCACTGGGGGTAATCCTGATATGTCCTCAGGAAAAACTTCAGGAAAATCCTTGACTACTGGAATATCTGTGATTTGTTTGGGTGAAGAATTATGCTCAGTCACATGTGCCAGGAAAGCATAACAGCCTTTTCTTAAAAATTTCTGAGCTCGCATACAAGATATGATACCAAGTTTTCTACCAGCTCGTTCTCCTTGAACTATCAGTGTACTACCGTTAGGTAATGGAATACGGATCACCTTGTTTTGACAGACAACTTCCACTTGGTTATCAGAAAGCCAGTCCATGCCCACAACGACATCAAAGCTTCCAAGCTCAATAGGAAGTAAATCAATATTGAAAAGATGATCATTCAGATTCAAGGAACATCCTTGAATAACACTGTTAGTTTTGATCAACTTGCCGTTAGCAAGTTCAATAACATAAGGAGTTTCTAGATCTACCGCAGGCAATGCAAGTAAAGATGCAAATTCAGGAGAGATAAAACTCTTATCTGCCCCCGTATCAAAGAGAACTGATGCATATAAACTATTGAGTAGGAACGTACCAGTCACAATGTTTGCATCATGTCTCGCCTCGGTCGCACCAATCTGAAAAGCTCTCCCCCTAGCTTCAGTTCCCGGATTGGTGTTATTGTTTGGACAGTTCTGCATGAAATGATCAGGACTTCCACATTTATAGCATGACCGATTAGTTTGAGTGGTTTGTCGTGGTGCTTGATTTCGTGGTTGAGCAGGAAAGTTGCAATATTTAGCATAATGTCCAACTCTGTTACAGTTCAGACAAACAGGACATGGTCCCGTGTGATGAAGTGGACACTTATTGCATTTGGGCGCCTGCCCAGTATAAGCTTTCCTCTCAGGAACATTTACACCATAGTTCTTCACCGTTGGTTTATTCTGACTGATTTCAGCCGGAGCCCTTGTTTTGCTCTTACCGAACCACTTTCGTTTGGTACCTTTTGACACATTCGAGGTACCGACATCCCCACTACTATGGACCGTCTGAGGCTTCAAAGACAAAGTACCACTCCTTACCCCCTCATTGGTCAGCTTAGTGGTCAAAAGAATCGTGTGTTTCAGTGTTGTAGGTTCAGCAGCAGTCACCATTCCTCGTATCTGAGGAATCAGACCCTTAATGTACTTCTCGATTAAAGCTGCTTCCGTTGGAAACATATCGGGAAGTAAACAAGTAAGTTCATGGAAACGATCGGTGTAAGCCAGACAATCAGCACCGATCATAGAATGATTCCAGAATTCCTCCTGGAGTTTTTGAATTTCAGTGATGGGACAGTACTCTGATCTAATCAGAGTTTTGAAATCATTCCAGCCCATCGAATCAACTGTGGCTGAACCCAAAGTCTTGGCCTGGGTATTCCACCAGGTCAAAGCTGAGTCTTTCAAAGAACAGGCAGCATAAGACACCTTATGCTCCTCCAAGCACTGACTAATTTTGAGTTTGGTTTCCATCTCCTCGATCCACCTTAATAGACCAGCCGCTCCTTCTTTGCCAGTAAAAGTAGGAGGGTTACAGGAAGCAAAATACTTATATGTACATCCCTGTCGTGGTGGATCAGGAGCAATTGTAGCCGTACCAGTGGTATGATGCGTTTCTGCGTTGCCACCAGTAACAGTATGCTCGTTAGTATTGGGACCCCCACCCGAACCCGTAGTAACATGAGGCTGGTGTTGTACCAAAACACCACAAGCGGTTAACTGTTCGCGCACAATTCGTGCTATCATTGCCTCATTCGATTCAGATCCACTGGCACCAGCGAGTGGAATAGGGTTTGCTCCCGGGTTCACTGGTGGAGCAGTACCTGTGTCCCGATTTATCTGTGGATCTGGATTCGATTCCGTATTTACTGGTGGAACTTGATTTGACTCCGGGTGAGTAATGTTCTTCATAGATCTCTTAGTCGGTCGACCTCGTTTGGGAGCCATTATTCTGCTCACAAACAGATAAACTCAGGTCAGTCAAGCACATTAATTATATAACCCATTCGATCCCACAATTTCAATCATATTCAGATATACTGAAAATTTATATTGAATTGTGACTATCAAAATATAGTATAACTACATGAATTTAGTCCAGACATGTTCACATTACACACAGATCACACCAATGTTCGTAGTTATACTTAGTCCTGTTATCTCAAACATGTTAGAGTCTTACCCAGCTCCTTGCATTGCAACACATGTTTTTAGATATATGATCATACAGGACTAGAATATGTTCTCACACAAGTTCTCAGATATGCTCACAGTTCATGCACTAAGTTCTCATACAAACAATAGACATGTCCTCGTACAGTATGGCTCTCGTACTGTACTTTAGTTACAGACCCATCCACAGTTAGACACGTTCTCAGTTCAGCCATGTTCTCGTACAGTATGGCTCTCGTACTGTACTTTAGTTACAAATATATTTGCATACAGTATTGCTCCCGTACTGCATTTCAGCAAAATATATTTATTTATTTATTTATTTATTTTTTCAGTTCGATATATTCGCATACAGTATTGCTCCCGTACTGTATTTCAGCGAAATATATATATTTTTTTTCAGTTCGATATATTCGCATACAGTATTGCTCCCGTACTGTATTTCAGCGAAATATATATTTTAGTTCAACATGTTCTCATATAGATACATTCGTACACAATTATGTTCTCACACAGGAAAATTTAGTTATAATTCACACACAAAGTTCATTATACAAACATACATACGAAAGCACCCATATTATTACAATGCCATAGTTTCATACATACAGAGTTTTAATACAACCAAAAGTCATGATACTCTAAACCAACAACATCATACACTATCTCTCACAAACTCGGGATCTGTCCATATCAAAATGTCCCGTTCTCACAACTACTGATCACACTATATCACATCCTCAACCTATCCGCATAGTGCTAATGAGATTTACAATGACAATCCCAAAATAACCATCTGAACATACTTATCGTATGAAATACGATAAACAAGAAAATATAATGGCTACAGCAGCCATAGTCACAGCCAGAACTATCATCCTGGTCTCGAAACTAACCGTCTCCACCCAAACCAAAAACTCTCGAACTCGCACTAATCCTGCCCTCATCACCTCCACCTGCTGCCAAAACGCAGCAACTATCCTCTGCCCCAAAGTCCTACTAAAACGCTCCTCAACGGTAATCCTCCAAGCCTGGGTGTCAATACCCATGAGATTCACCTGCTCCATCAGAGTCAGATGTGAAGTGAGGATCTCCAATACAATGTTACGAGTATCCTCAAGGAGCGTATGGTGCTGATGTACCTCCTGCCTCAGACCCTGCAAGTCCTGGGCGACTTGCTGCACCTGGGCCCTCAGCTCTGCTTGGCGAGAGGATTCTCCCACCTCATGAACAGCCTGTGGCTCATCCCGTGGAGCCATCTGATGTCGAGGAGGCAATCCTGTGGTCTTGCGGGCCTGTCCCCGCATCCTCCTAAGTCCATCCCATGCTGGGACTCTCGGTGGAGATGGCATAGGTGCTGGTGCATGTGCTGGTGCTGGTGGTGGTGGCGGCACCGGTACTGGCTCAGGTAGTGGTGGTATAGGAGGCACTGCAGATGCATGTGATGCTACTGACACAGCCTCCGAAGGATCCGAGTCAGATCCAAAACTGGCACTCGGAGTATCATCCAACACAACATAGGGGAATCTCTGATATATATATCTCTCTTCTTGGTCCGCCATCGCTGTATAAACAGAATTCTCAGATTAGTACCATGAAATAAATATTGAATAAAATATTCAACATAAACATGATATGAGACGTCATCCCTACTTAACACAACTATTCGTCTTTACTGTTATAAATGTTCTGCTTGTATCAAATCAAACTAGAATGCACACGTGTTGCGAATTTCAGTTATGCTGGCCACTCATAACTGAGATCCGTACCACCTGATTATCCTGGCTTAATTCAACACAAGTTTTGTTCGTTAAACAGGTTCGGTGCTCTCTGTGTCACTATACGAGCCTATGGTTATAGTCTAGGTCTCTAAGTCCACCTAAATTCTATAACCTGTGGCTCTGATACCACCCTGTCACACCCCCACCCCTCGTCCTCCTCGCGTCTGGTCTGACGTCACCGAACCGGTTGCGGAAGCATAGTGATGATGTCTCCGAGGTGAGGGGTGACTTACTTGAACCGATATCATAAGCACACAGATTAACTTAAAGTAAACTTATTGCAAGGGTGTCGCAATCACAATTACATTACAGCTATATTTATTTAATAACAATATTAATTATACAAGTGCAAATATTCCGAAAGTGCATCCTCACCGGCTATTACTGCTTACCTGCAAAAAGGTTTGAATTTGAAACGTCAGCACAAAGCTGGTGAGATCGAAAGTTCATTTTAAAACAATATGATATGATAAGCATGTTCTCAAAAGTTCAGTTCCGGATAACCATGGGACCTGTATCTAGTTCCTTTCGGACGTCTAGTTCAGTTCTCAAGATATTACCCGTCGGTACATATCTTAGTGCCTCATTATCTTAATGTCTATCATACCATTAAGAAGTTCAGGAAACAGATAACAAACATTCACACAAGGGGAGATGCAATCCTCCCAGCGAATGGGGTGTCAACCAATAGTACTATCAATGTTTTCTGTTCGGCCACACATGGGTTCACTAGATACAGTTCAAGAATGAGGACTTTTAGTTCCATGATAGAGTTCAGTTCTACAGGCAAAATCCCATGAAATCCCACAAAAGTCAAATGAAATCACAAAGATATCATTGATGCATATCATATAGTTCTCAAAAGTTTAGCAGTTCTACCCCGATGTTTATAAAAGAGTAAAAAGAAAAGGGGTTGCACGAAACTCACCTGATATTTCAGCAGTATCAGAATATCACACAAATTGATGATAATATGATGATTCTGCATTTAGTTTATGTTTAATGAGTTATTAATGTTCCAACTCGCTGATTAAATCTCTCTGAACGTACAATGTCAAGGACATTGCTTTGAAAGTCATCAAATTGATGCTTAGTATTTAATTACATATTTTAATGTAATATCATACAATGTATGGTAATGTAGGAACCTATACTGACTTAGGTTCCTAGTACTAAGTTGATGACTCCCTCGATTAATCAGTATAATCTCAGGCTAACCAAATAGCTAACGTTGTTGATTGTAATTGCTAAGATAGTCTCTAGACAGTTTAATGGCTTAGAAATGATTAATCCTTGTTATTGACTACCCAAATATCATGGAATATCACAATGTAGTATTAGAATAGGTTTAATAACCGTGTTTAACATACTAATCTGACCGTTATCAGAAACACTAGATAATCGTTCTAATGAGTATGTTAATGATTGTGATTAGTTTAAAACACCCAACTTCCACGTTGCATGTTAAAGATTAATCAAACTAATCACATACATAGTCACAACCAAATGGTTTAAACCATTATAACCATTGTTATGATTCCATGCAAACCGGGCATTACAACGGCTCAAAACAAGGATTTACCCGTTAACAGTTCGAGTTTATCATTCAAAATCAATCCTAGCCATCATCTAAGCAATAATCAACAACCCTAACTATATCATTACGTTCAAAACTAAGATTTAATCATTCATAATCAAACTAGAAGGTTTAAAATGAACCATTACCTAATCTGGAGGAGTTTTGCGGATAGAAAGATGATCTGAACTTGTTTTAACACTCCTTTATGCGTCCCACGTGATCAAAAGCTTGAAAACTGATGATTGGAAGGTTGGATGACTGAAATCTTCGAAGGTGGTGGCTGTGTCGTCGAGAGGAAGGATGAAAATGGGATAAGAACAAGAAAATTGATATTTTATGCAAGTTGCCGTCGATCTGGACCCCAGGCGTATCGCCTGGCGACATGCACCCAAGACAGGCGTAGCGCGCGGATGAAACTGACCTTCCAGAAGCTTTTGGACCCGCGCGTATCGCCTGGACTTGTCCCTCGACATGAGGCGTACCGCCTCAGGGCTATTTCTTCCGTTTTACGACGGAAACTTCGTTTCGAGATTCCGGACAATCCGTAACTCCGTTTCGCGCACCGTTTTCGCCCATGTTCATCGTTTTTCGCATACTATCATCCCATATTAGTTTCGGCTGCCAATTCAGTGTGGATTTTAAACACAACCAAATGTGCTCAATTCGCTGCTGATGTAATTCTTCGTACGCGATTATCACAAATTAGGGATGAGCAAAAAGCAAAAAAAAACCGAACCGAAACCGAATTAACCGAAAAAACCGAACCGGAACCAAATTAACCGGAAAAAACCGAAACCGAATTTTACGTCAATGTTAATTACATCACGATAAATTACGTAAATGTAAATTACATCACTGTAATTTATCAATTTAAAAAAAAATCAAATAAATTTTTTATATTTAAGCTTGTTACAATGATGTAAATATAGGGCATCTAAAACAAGTAAAAAAAATTAGTCGATACTATAACAGAATTAAAGAGAAAAATGAGACGAATATAATGGTGCAATTTTTTTAAAAAAAATAATATATTATAAAAAAGTTATTAATGCTTAAAAAAGAGGGGGAAAGCTTATAAAGTTAAAATGACTATCATGCCCTTTTTAATATTTTAATGAAATGCTTATGTGTAAGTTATGTGAAGATTCCATTGTTAACCCTCCTTATAGCGTTAACCGCTTAACCCTAGCGTTTTTTGCCCGAATTTTAGTTTTTTTTAATGGTTTTAAGAGTGAATTATTATTTAATCTCAATCTTATATATACATATATAAATACAGGGTAAGGATCAATTGTAACCCATAGTAATTGAGATAACTTATTAACTCAATTTGATTGGTTATCTAATTTAATAAATTTGATATGTGTTGTCCATATTAAATCTGAGAAAAATGAGTGGTTGAGATTTTTTAAGGGTATTCTGGAGATTTGTTAGATGTACTTGATTTGATTTTTAAAATAAAAGTTTACCCCCTCCCCAAATTTTTTAAACCTTCATAACTTTTATACAAATTATTGTTTTTAAAAAAATTTACACCATTAAATTTGTCGCATTTTTATCTTTAATTCTAAGTATAGTTTTGTCAAAATTTTTTAAAGTTTTCGAAATAACACTGATGTAACGAACTAAATTTTTTCAAAGTGTTCGTAATTACAATAATATAACGAGCTGAATTTTTTCAAAGTGTTACTAATTACACTGATATAACGAGCTGAATTTTTTCAAAGTGTTCATAATTAAACTGATGTAACGAGTCTTTGCACTGATATAACGAGCTATAACTTATTATTTTTCTACGTTACAATGATTTAACTTTTATCTTATTTGATATAAATTTATTTAATTAACTAAATTTTATAAAAAAATAAGTTTGTAATATATATTTAAGATGAGAGAGAAAAAATTGATGGAAATTTTTGAAAATAGAGTGAAATTATTGTACTTATGTATTTTACGTTAGTATAATTACGAACACCTGAAAAAAATTTGGCATGACTATAATTAAATTAACAAGAAAAATATGACGAGTTTAATGGTGTAATTTTTATAAAAAAATAACATAGTATAAAAAAGTTATAAGTGTATAAAAACGAAGGGTTAACTTTAATTTAAAAATAAAAAAATATATGGTTTTTTAAGAGTGACACTTGTCACTCTTATATTAAATCTGATTTTTGTTATTAATACAAAAGACTATAATGTCCTTTTGTATTAAAAATTAATTAGTGACACATGTCACCATTAGATTAAATCTAGAAAATTTAAACCATTGAATTTGAGTTATAGAGTTTTCTCAATTAAAGTGAGTTATTATATGATGTCTTCCCAAGATAAATTCAATTAAAAGCAATAACTCAGATAACTTTGCCAGGATGAAGCTAAACCTTAGATTTTTTTGAACATCATTGTAACACATTTATAACACTATATTCTTTTATGATTTTGTAAAAATTCATCACCGTTTAAGAGATATCATCGTTGTAAGTTTTTGATATACAACATTGTAACTGTTTTAGGCCCAAAACTTACAACGATGTAAACTCTAAAACGGTGATGAATTTTCGCAAACTCATAAAAGAACACAGTGTTCTAAATGTGTTACAATGATGTTCAAAAAAAGATCCAAGATTTGACTTTATCTTGGCAAAGTTATCTGGGTTATTGCTTTAAGAGTTATTATTTGATCACAATCATATGTGTGTGTGTGTGTGTGTATATATACACTTTTTTAGTCTTCACTTTCACTTAATTTCATTCATTTTAATTGTATTAATCTTATATCATTTTTTTGATGGAGGATAAATTCAATTAAAAGAGCAGGTTCGACATCGATGCTACTGGAAGGGAACGGGGTTTAATAAAATGTTCTGGTGAACAAGTTTGTGATGCTGTTGGAAGGGAATGTGGTTTAATAAAAGGTTTGTGTACTGAATTTCTTTCCATTTGCTTTAACACAATCATAATGTTTAGATCTGATGCAGTTAGGCCCAATTAGTCAGCAATATTCAACGTTCCCTACATTCTTTAAATTCAATTTGCTTTCAAATTTAGTCATTGAATACAATATGGTCAAAATGGCTGGATAGCCTTGTTTGACACTTTATTCAGCAAGATGTAGATTTTTTTATTTTTGTTTCAGCTCTGGTGTTTCAGCTCTGGTGGAAGGATTTTCTGCAATAGTTCGTTTTTTTTTTCTGTTTTTTGCTTCAAAAATTTGGAGTTTTCTTTCTTTGTTTTTTTTCTACGGGTTGATCTCTTGATCCTTAGTCTTGCAGTGGAGATTGAAGAACAATATTTGTTCCTGCAGCTCGGAAGGTCATATTCATATGTAACATTCATGTGGAGCACATTCCTAATAGGAGAGAGATTAAGCTTGGACAGGTTAACACAAATCTGTTAGTTATATAAATGTTCTTTATATTATGTCCCATTTTATTTAATTACACACGCAATCTAATAGCAGCTAACAAAATAAGTCGTTTGTTGTTTTATCAGGTTACGGGTTGGGTCATGTTGAACACTGTCAATAAGATTCCTAGTAAATGGGAATGGATTGAGATAGAGGTGGGCAAAAAAACCGGACCCAAAACCGGAATTGACAACCCGAACCGTCATATGTCGAACCGGTAGTTACAAACGGGTGGGTCCAGTTTTTCAGACAAATTAGAACCGGATCAAACTGGAACTGGTTCCACCTATACCTGGCCAAAACCCAACCGAAACATGTCAAAAACCGGTTGGAATTGGTCAAAACCCGGAACCGGGTATTGACTTTGTTGACCGGAACTGGTTTCAGAATAGCACGATTTGCGCACCTCTAGATTGAGATATTATATGACAACAATGTTAACATAGCCATGGCTGTGAAATTGTGATCGTATTATAGTAGAAGCAATATGAAAAGAGAACTGGAATATAGACATAATAATAAATAAAATTTACAAATCAAAATCTATTAATTCATTCACTAAATCTATTTATAAAGATGAATATGAGGATAAGGCTAATAAATAGATATTTGCTACGCTAAATAAACGATCTTATTTAACTTTAGTATATGGTGCTTTACAACTGAAATTATGAAACATTGGCTATTCATTTTAATTTAATGTTCGAAGTCAAATTGAATAATGTTTCTATATTTGAAAATTTTGTACATTTTAGTATCCATGAATGTAATATTCTAAAATGTCCGTAGTCGATCGGATTCATGGAAATCAATCTGAATGAAGACTACTTAATGCTTGGTTGGTTTATAGAGATAAAAGCTCAAATGTTGAGAACTAAGATTCATAAACGTTCATTTGAGAATGATGTCGGATGTAACGCACTTGAAAACATTCTTCATGGATCATTGTCATAAGAAGTTTTGATACTAAATATATTCGATATACATAAATATCCTTAGACCTAAAGAGCATATAGAACTAACATTAATACAGGTCACTCCTTGATCTTACCTAACGCTGTTTGGAAAAATAGGCAGTAATAAGGATAACGATTGGAAATTGTTCTAAGGTTAAATGGGAGTTATAAGATGCCGAAGAGATTCTATACTCTTATATAGATAAGAAAAAACATTTCGGCTCCCTTGTTAATTTAAACTAATGTAAATACGTCACCACACTCAAAGTAAGAGTAGTTTGTTAGATCATTTTAGTTTGAGAACGAGAACGAGAATGCTTGAACAATATATGAGATTGAGAAGAGATCCATGTGTCATGTTCAAAGAATATCTAAAAGAAAGGACACATAGATAAAGGTTATCTAAGACTGTAATTGTTAGTTAAAGTAAATAGTTACTTAAAATAAGGAGTTTTAGTCGACTTAAGAAGTCATACCTTGATAAGGGCAGCGTGATCAACCAAGCGTCCAACACTGTCTACTTCGAAACACTTAGTCGATGAATCGTCCAAGTGTAGTATTTTGGATATTGTATGTCTGATTATCGATAAATTCAACGTGATTATTGAGGTATGATCCAAAAAGTTACACTTGAAACGCAACAACTTTATGTTTAATTATCAAACGAATATACGATCACGAATCATCGGTTTTAAGAAATTGGCTATTATTATTAATGAAATAATAATTGGGTGAAAATTAATTATAGAGATAATTAATACATTGAAACAAATAAAGTTTCGAACTTTATTATTAAGGATTATTAATTAAATCTTAATTAATAAAAGGATGATTAATTAATAGATAAATCATGTTTAATTAGTTAAACATTAGTTATTTAAAAGTATTAACTAGTTAATAGTTAATAGTTAAAATGGTTTAATAATTCATTAAGTTAATTACTAATTCCTTCTCTCTGTTTTTTTTTGTATCGGGGTCGTCGACCACAACCCCTTGAGGGGTTCCTCATTGCTGCCGCAAACCATCACTAGCAAGCCATCCTTGAGCCGCGGTCGAGCCGCCACAAGCAGCATCCGGGCCACGCTAAGCCGCATCCGGGTCACATGGAGCCGAACCATGCCGCGCTGAGCAGCACCATGCCGCATCCGGGTCGTGTGGAGCAGCACTATGCTGCATCCAGGCCACGCTGAGCCATACCGGGCCCACATTGGGCCGCACCCAGGCCGGCAATCAGGGTTGCCCCAACCGAGCCGAGCCGTGGCTGTTACGAGCACCGAGCCGAGTTGTGTTTTGATCCGAGAGCTGAGCCGATTCAGATTCGGATTCCTTTTCTGATTTGTCGGATGAGATCAGGAACCCGAGTGATCGTACTTAATTATCTAGCGAGACCGTTGCCCGATCCATTGTGTGTGTTTGGATTCATTTCACGAAGGTCGATTTCTATTACCTTATGGTTGTGTTTTAATGTGTTTGTTATTTAAACTGTTTGTAAATGAATCATGATTTAGGAATGCTTTTGATTAAGAATCAAAAGAGTTTTATAACCTAATGCTTCAGTTGTGTGTCTGATATGATGTGACTTTTAATCAGATTTAAGAAAATTAATTATATTAATTAATACCAATAATTAACTCCTATTTTGATTGAAAGGCTAACTAAAATTCTCAACCGAATAACTCATAATCCAACCAGATGAACACCCTAGTCTTGAAGCAATTGCTTTAGATAAGATGGCCCTCCGTTGTTTGTCGCCCCCCTCCCCTGCCCGCCGTAGAAAAGACTTTTTGGGCTTTCTTCGTAGAGAAGAGCGTGAGTTAATGATGATAATTTAGGCCGGGAGTTTTAAAGAATGAAGTATGTTGAATTTAGGCAACGAGGTCATAGAGGTGAACAAAAAAACCGGTTTCAGATCTCAAACTGGTTTTCAAACCGGTCCAAACTGGATCTCAAACCGGTTTCCAATCCGGTCCGAACCGTAGGTTTGGAATAGGTTTGACATCCTCATCTCCCAAACCGGTCCAAACCGGTTTTATAGGTTTGACATCCTCAAGCTCCCAAACCGGTTTCCAAACCGAACCGGTTTCACCCAAACCGGTTTTGACCACGCGTTGACCAAACCAGTCCGGTTTGAAAACCGAACCGGTTTGAGAAAAAAAACCGGTTTGAGAAAAAAAAACCGGTTTGAGCACCCTCTACGAGGTCATGATGATAATTTAGGCCCAATTTTGAAAACACATTTTGGGCTTTCTTTCAAGAAAAGATCACTAGTGTTTTTAATTTTTTAACGACACCAGTAGATTGGTTGGCACGTTCTTGAAATGTCACAGCTCCAAATTATCACTTGCGGTGTCAGACTGTTAGGTGTGACGTGTAAGGATGAGAAGTTCTAGTCATATAGAACGACTATATATGCTTTTGAACATACGTTAATGTATTACCAATAATCAAAATAGTTTTAGTGTTAAACAGCGGAATTAATAAGTTAAGTAGAGGAAAATAAAGTTTATACCCTAAATTGTTTGACAAGACATAATAACATAAAACATTGTTTTTCAAATGTGAAACTAATGCATGCATGACTCTATATTTGATTCCTTACATGCAGTCCTATCCTTACATGTAGTCCTTCATCGGTTCGGTTAACGGTTTGTTCGGTTTGCTTTGTTCGTTTTTTTAAAAAAAATCCTATCCGTTAACCGAACCGAATTCCAACCGAATTCAATACAGTTCGGTTTTCGGTTATAACCGAACAAACCGAATTCAACCGTTCTAACCAAATTCAGTCAAATTCAACCAAATTCTTTATTTTTCCCCAAATTTGTCTCCTGCTTGTTTTCCAGCTTGCTTTCCAAATTCCAAGCCTCCAAGGAGCAACCTTTTATAATTTTCAAACAAATCATAAACAAACTAGATAAACCAAACACCACAATTCTCTATTTTCTTTCTTGTGAAGCAAGTCAACAAGGCTGTCAAGTACCAAACACCACAATAACACAATCCATTCTTGTTCTAATAAAATTTTAAAATTTCAATCCAAACAAAAACCACAATCACGGTGAAATATAAAACAGTGAAATAATTATCAACAATGACACAAATCACAGTGAAATATAAAACCTTATCAACATTAGTTTTTTTGAGAGAGAGGTTGAGAGGGAGCTGAGACGTGGATTCAACGCGAGAAATTGAGCAAAGAGGCAAGCCGACGATGGCGCAGATAGGCTGATGGCGATGGGCCGATGGCGACAGCGATGGGCTGATGGCGACGGCGACGGGCTGATGTCACAGGTTGGGATTCGACGGGTAGACCGGTAGTGGAGGTCGAGGTCGATCTTGAATCTTGAGAGTTGAGATGATGAGACTTGAGAGTTGAGAGAATGAGATGGATCTTGAATCTTGAGGGGATTAAGGGATTTGGCGGTAGTGACGTGAACAACTGAACTAGGGTTTTAATTTATATATAATATATATAAAAGTTAATATATTTAATTAAATATTCGGTTTAAACGGATAACCGAACAAACCGAATTAAAAAAAGGTGTAACCGAAAACCGAATTAATATTTCGGTTCGGTTTTTTCGGTTACGGATACGGTTCGGATAATGGTTTTAAACGGTTTTCGGTTATTCTGAACACCCCTAGTCAACATAAAGTTGGTGAGTTCACATGTTTTAAATAAGCACTATGAAATCAAAAATATAGTTTTTCGTGTGTCATGCTGTTTATAATTGTTTGCCGAGCCCGAGGCTCCAAGTGTCAGCTGCGTCATTACCGAACTAGACTTCTTGTCATGCCTCCGCCATGTATATTGTAAAAAAAATGGCGATGGGTCGAGATTACACGCGTCCTGACCTCCGGTCAGTATTGACGCCGCATGGGGTTCGTCACTCCCAATAGTGCTCTCTAAACTCACCTCGTTGTATACACATTAACGGTATGACTATGCGAGGACTTTATACGATATACAAAATTTAATGTTTGTTCCCAATAAACCAGCATGCATACAAAAATGTTCGTGCAAATAGTTTGTACAACAAGTATTCTCTCCCAAATTAAAGTTCGAAAACGGTTAAAAAAAGGGTTGTAAACTCACTTGGGTTATGCGCGTGTGAATACTTAAGCTCGTCTACATGTTTGTTACCGGTTACCTATATCACATAGGATATATAAGTTCGTGTTTGGGTTTGTGTTTGTGCTCATGCTCATGTTTGTGCCCAACAACTCCAAGTTGTTGTGTTTATTCATGTTTGACTAGGTTTGACCATGTTTGTCCGAGTTTGATCAAGTTTGACCGTATCAACTCGACGACCCGTTGTGAACCTTTAGTTTATTATCGTTCGTTCAAGGTTCGTTATTCATCACGTATTGCATGTAAACACAAGTTACGTTCGACGAATAACTTACTATTTATAGTATGTAAACACACAAGATCGTATTTTAACAATTCTAGCATGTTCGCTTATCCTAAATGATCATATTATCACATAGCACATTTGTCACATTCACTACATAAGCATACATTTCCTTTTAAAGTTACTAATTATAGCATGTTCCTATACTTAACACATTTTGAAAAATCAATCATGCAAACTCCTTCATTTCATCTAAACATACCATTTACAAGCATATTTCACCTTTTAATCATGTCAATAGACCCTCTTTTATAAAATTCCCAATTAAAGTTTTTATTAATAGTACGTTACTACGTTTTTCATATTTTAATCAACAAAAACCATTCAACAATCATTATATCATTTAAACAAGGTATTTTAAATCATTTATTATGATAAAACACACTTAATAGTTCCAATTCGTAGAAATTCCCAAATTACAGTTACTGATAATAGAAAGTTGCAATTTAAGACATTTCAATCATCGACAATCACTCAAAGGTGCTCATAAGACAATTAACATCATCAAATCAACTTAAACTTAACCAAAACCAACATGCATGCCAAGTTCTTGAATAAAAGTTTTCTTATATAGAAACCTATGACCAAATCACTCATTTCATCAAATTTAACATATAGATCTTTCACACATCACTAACATTAATCACAAATCATCTTTACCTCCTTTATTGTACCTAGAACACCATCTATCCTCATGAGAATTGAAATATTTTTATACAACAAGTCATGTGAAATAACAAGAAGTCATGACAAATGATATAAACATATCGGTTGTGATCTAATTCCCACAAATAACATGAATCAGATAGCCGACAGTTTCATGAGAAAACAATGTGAAATCAGTCATAACAATGTGAAAATAGTTAGGTTTAGTTGGGTCCGTTTGAGAGAAGGTCAATTTCAAAACATTAATTCAATATCGTTTTTGAATCTTAAATTGACAGAGTTTTTGCGTGGGTGACAATTCACAAAAAAATGTATGTGGGTTTAACGTTCTGAATGATATCTTAAAAGTAGAAAACAAAATCAGAAAGTAAAGCCATTGTCGTGTTCGATTGGGTGAGGATTCGAACAAATATGAACGAAGGTGATAGGATCTGACGAAACGGTAAAAAATTAATGATTTCAAAGTATTAAAATAAGAAAAAGAAATTTAAAAGATTTATTAAAAATTACAACCTTAAAAGGGTTTAAAGAAAATCACTTAAATTAAAACCATGTAAACGTCCGTTACGTTTCGTAAATGTAACGTAAACGTAAAACTGAACGAACCTAACGAACCCAAAAAGAGTTCGGGTATAAAAACCGAAAACCTATTTAATTTCTCATTTATTTCACTCACCAACCCACTTTCTCTCTTTACATCCCGGTTCTCTCTCTCTCTCTCTAAATTCTCATACAAGAATTAAAGCTAAAATCCTCAATTCTTGACCAAATCAAGCGTATTTGGTATCAAATCGAATCCCTCAACGTATACCACACGAAAGTACGAAGGATAGGGATTAGAATCCACTGAATCAAAGATAAATTGAGGTATAAGTTACGGTTTTTCAAGGTTTTTGACTAATCTGGCTAACCAAACTTAGAAACCAATTTTCAGCCATTAAATCATGTTGGATTTGCATGAAACTGAGTTTCCCATGCTTGGATAACATCAAAATAATGATCTATGGGACTGGACTGATAGTATAGACAGAAGCATCATTAGAATAGATGGATGAACAAGGCAGATAAATTAGTATCGATGGATGGTGCTGGTTACTTTTCATTGATAGTGAGAGAATCGATGGGGGCTAAAATCGAAGGTGCTTTGGTCGATACTACTAGCATCGACTAGTCCAAGTAATCAGGAACTAACACCCATCGATATTACCATCGATACTGTCCTAGACATCGAACCTAAACTCTTGTCGATACTGTTAGTATCGACAGGAGCTGATCCAATTTGTTCATTGATATTAAGAAGTTCGATGGTGTTGCAGGCCTGAAACTATGTCGATACTAGAACATTAGCTTCATCCAAGCAACATAAACCAAGAATCAAGCAAAATGGATCACAAATGAAGTCACAAGGTCGATGTGAAGCCATGAGGGTCGATGGAAAACCCATTAGGGTTTCGAGTGAGACCGGTTTGATAATTTCATCGATACTACCACTTGGACCCATCGACACTATCTAAAATCCATTGAAAACATATATAACTTATAAAGACAAGTGTTTTAATAACAAAAATATGAACTAAACGATACTTAGGGATGTTAATAAAACTACATTTTACTCAAACATTAGTAGGGTTTCTTTAAAATAGTGTTAATCGATTTTTGAGAAAAGTCGATGAAACATTTTCTAATTAGTTTGGTATAACATTTTCTAAACCCTTTTGTAATATATCAAGTGGTAATGTTTTATAACAAATGGATTGTATTAGGACACTTAGATGTTAATAACAAGTGCAGCAAAAAAAAAAGAAATAATAACCATATATCTGACTTAGAACCTAAACTTTACTTAGAAAACATTATGGTTCAAACACATAAAACATGACAAAGTCTAATGTCAAGTTTTAAAACATATAAACAAGGAATATTATAATGTACTAAGCATAACCTAAATTGTTTAAGTGTTAGTATGTTATAATACAAAGTGAAGTGAAGTTAGTCAAATAACAAGGAATCACACGAGTTATCCAACTTTAGGGGTAACACCTGGAACAATAACTTGTACTTATAAGTTGTGAACAATGTTGAATCATGATGTGTCGGTTTATATATATAGAAAATGATGGTTCAACACTATCAAGTAATAAATCGAATTAACCTAAACCGAACTACACACTACAGGCAAGTGTACCTGACGTATGAAGTATAGCTAAGGAAAGTCCGGATATCGAACCTAAGGACTCGAAATCGTCTAATAAACCCTAACTGTAAACCTAACGAAATAAGAAACTTACTAAATTGAGAAAACGAAATTTGTTTTAAGAAAATGATTTTAAACAACAAAAGAAATAAAGAACACAAAATAAGTTAACTCAACACCGCAAGAACTAGAAAACTAAATACGAAGGAGATTCTACCTAGACTAGGAATCTTAAAGGAATCTAACAGTTGTCGGGAATGCTTGCTTGAATGACACCGGATCTAATGATACAACCAATTCAGGAACTTAAGGAATGCTAGATCTCCTGTTCAGACAATCCAACACTTAAAAAGATCCTACTAGTCGTGTAAAGCTTACCGAGGTATAATGATGGATCACCAAGTCGGTCTCTCCAAACTAGCAATGCTTAAGATTTCTATGGTTGAATAATTAGGTCAATCTCAACAACCACAATCAATCTAATCTAGATTAAGTATGAATTTGAAATACATGGCATAAACAATCAACAAATAATCCAATGATCATGCAAATTACCCGAAAACCCGTTTAAACCACGATATCTCAACACCCCGTTACTTGATTAGTCTTTAAGGTGGTTATCCCACTGATTACAATATGATTATATGAAATTCTTATGATTTACTAAGATTAGTCAAATCACAATTAGGTTAAAGACAAGTTTTTAGCCCAAAATCATTTAAAAATCGAGTTTTTATCGAAACCGAATCAAACCTTTTCCACAAAATAGTTTAAACATATAATCAGATCATTCACAATAGTTTAATAACATTCACAATCATTCAAAATCAGAATTAAATCAAAAGCAACAATTCATTCAATCAAACAAACCCGAAAAACCGAAAAAACATCCGATAATCATCCGTAATCTAGGTAGAATTAAAGATCTAGCCTAGAATCATCATCCAAACATTCATAAACATGAAATCAGATCTAATCATGGTAGAAAATTCGAAAACAAACTGAAACGAAAAACTACGATGCATAAACAAACCCGAAAACGCGATCCGAGCACTTGTATACGCGATCTGAGCCTCCCCCGAGCGTCCGAATCAATCCCAAAGCTCCAAAATCTTCAAAAATAAGTTTCTCTTTCGTTTCCAGCCGTCCTTGGGTGATTAAAACGTGAATTAGGGTTTTAAATCGTTTAAATAGGTGAATTTAATCATTTATCACGACCTGGGCTAACAAAAACGGTTTAATGGGCTTAAAAGGAGTCCAATTGGCTGGTCAAAGGCCCAAAAAGGGCTGGTCAACGCGGGTCAACGGCCTCTAAGGCCGGTCAACGAATGGAGATGGGGCGCGGGTCGCTGGGTCACCCGGATGGATCACACGCGGGTCATGTGTGTGTATCTGGTGCGGGCGCGCGGGTCAAGGCTCCGACCCATCTCCTTCACGCGGGTCAGAGGAGGATTCTAGGGCTGATGTGGTGCTCCCAGCTTCTGCCACGTGTCCCAGCGCCTCCCATTTTCCAGAAATTGCATATTACCCCCCTAAACTTCAGAATTTCAGTTTTTAAGCCTCGAAACTTCATGGAATGCAACTTTTTAACCCAGAAACATCTGAAAATTATATTTTAGCTTCCCAACTTCAAAAAAATTATTCCGGGCTCCAGTTTCTTCGCAACTACGAACGTTTATTTCGCGAAACCTATAAAATGACATTAAAAATAAGAAATAAGTAAAAATTCATTAAAATCTAATAAAACTAAATAAAAATCTAATAAAATAAAATAAAATCCTATAAATTAAATACGAAAATGATGTGTAAATTACGACACATCAAAAATCCCCACACTTGAACCTTGCTTGTCCCTAAGCAAACCTTAAACAACACAAAACGAAATCTAATTCACAAACGTTTCACATCAAGCAAAACCGAACATGGGTTTACGAATTAATTACACAATTAATCACAAGACTTACAACGGTCAATAGATTTACAACCCAATCGGACACGAATGAAGCAATTTTTCGAAAAATGGGATTTCCTAATCAAGATTCACCTATTTGTTTAGTATTCAACCATTTACGTTCACACCCTCACAATTGTCACTCGACACTCGGTTAAATATATAGATTTTTTCTAGTGAACTCTCATAACCTAACACTACAACAATGCTAACATAAGCTTGTGCTATAATCAAATCTCCACATAATATCAAGATTAACACAAATCAAAAGGACTTTAAAGGTAAGCTTAGGCTAAGGGTAGGTAATGTATGGTTTTAAAGTGGTTAAAAAAAACAAAAGAAAGTCCGGTAGTTGACCTTATTCACAAACAATAACTTAAACGAAATAAGCTACCAACACTTGGTCTTTTTGACCTTTTATTCTCACATTTCACTCTCCCTTTTTTTTTCACTAGAATTAATCAACATAAACATGTAGCTGTCTAACTAACCGGATGTCTTGAAATTAAACTGGGTGATCAAATGAAAAGGGTTTAGGCTCAACAGGGTGTCTAATTGGTGTATTTAAGGGTTTCAAACAAAAGAAATAGGAAAGGCTAAGAAATGGGTGAACCTAATGCCTTAATCATCTCTGTGTCAGATCTCAATCAAAGTCTCAATTTGTATACAAGCACAAGTTCTAAAGCAAAGCAACAGGTAGGTCAAATCACACACAAACGAATCAGTGAATAAATATAGATTGTTAAGGCTCAAAATCTTACAGGAAACGTGTGTAATAGGGTTAACGATATGAACATAAACAGTTTTCAACTATCAAACAAGTTTCACTATCTTAAGAATCCCAACCCATAAGTTTTGAAAACAAGTCCAATTGGGAAAACTTTATCACGCAACTTAAAGATTAACCGTATAACAAACTCAATAACCCATGCAGACCTGCCTTTTGTTAACGAATTGCAATGAACTAGACTTAAAAGAAAGAAGAAAAAGAAAGGAATTTCCCCATCCCCACACTTGAAACACACATTGTCCCTAATGTGTCTAAAAACAGGGAAAAACTAAAAAAAATAGAAACAAAATAATAAACGATAGTAACAAGAAAGAAAAACGAGATACTTCCCTGACAAGCAATCCATGCAAACGCGTAAGCTCCAAAGTGACCTGCTGAGATCCAAGTAAAATGAAATAACCATGAAAGTACCTGGGATCCTGTAACAAATGCTCATGCGTGACTGCATGGCTCGACAATCAGGTTAGCACACAAACAAAACACAAAACAAACTAAAAATGCGAAATAATAAATAAAAACAAGAACGAAACTATACAAAAATGTGGGTTGCCTCCCAAAAGCGCTTGGTTTATTAACGAGTCTTCAGCCAGACTCGGACCCACAATCACTCAGTCGGTGGGTCAAGGTAGACGTCCTCGACCACTTTCTTCTCAAACGGACCACTCATGTAATGCTTCAACCGATGCCCGTTTACCTTAAACGCTGCCCCATCGTTATCTTCAATCTCGACTGTGCCATACGGAAACACTTCCTTCACCTTATACGGTCCAGACCATCGGGATTTCAACTTACCCGGGAACAATCTCAGTCGCGAGTTGTATAACAACACCGCATCCCCACACTTAAAGTCTTTATCACCCCTCAACTTCCTATCATGCAACGCCTTCGTGCGTGCCTTGTAGTCGTGAGAATGCTCATATGCATGATCGCGCAACTCTTCCAACTCGTGCAACTGATGAAACCTCAAATCCTTCGCAGTAGCCATGTGTAGGTTCATCGTCTTCAGTGCCCAGTATGCTCGATGCTCCATCTCAACTGGTAGATGACAGGCTTTGCCATATATCATCCGAAACGGTGTAGAACCGGTTGGTGTCTTATAAGCAGTGCGAAAAGCCCACAGTGCGTCATCTAACTTATCTGCCCAGTCTAGTCTATTCCAACTCACAGTCTTCTCCAAAATACGCTTTATACCCCGATTACTAACTTCAACCTGCCCACTCGTCTGCGGGTGATAAGCCGTAGCTAAACGATGGGTCACCCCGTATCGCTGCAAGGCTTTCTCCATCTGCTTATTGCAGAAGTGGGTGCCTCTATCACTAATCAAGGCTTTGGGAGTACCAAAGCGTGCAAATAACTTCTTCAGAAATCTCACTACAACCCGGGCATCATTCGTGGGGCAAGGTTGGGCCTCTACCCACTTGGATACATAGTCAACAGCAACCAGGATGTAACGGTTCCCTCGAGACATCGGGAACGGTCCCATGAAATCAATACCCCATAAATCAAAAATCTCACAAACCTAAATGGATGTCTGGGGCATCTCATTGCGGGATGAGATGTTGCCAACTCTTTGGCAACTGTCACAACGCTTCACAAACACATGTGCATCCTTATATATCGTCGGCCGGAATAAACCAGAGTCAAAAACCTTCTTCGCCGTCAGTGTCGCTCCATGGTGTCCTCCGGTCGGTCCCTCGTGGCAATGCCTCAGTATATCGGCTGCCTCAGCTCCATGCACACAACGTTGAATCACCTGATCCGCTCCAACTCTAAACAAGTATGGGTCATCCCACAAGTAGTGCTTCACGTCAGCAAAGAACTTCTTCTTTTGCTGGTGAGTCATCCCCTTCAGTAACACACCATCAGCCAGATAGTTCGCAAAGTCAGCAAACCATGGCAACCCCTGCTGCTCGGCCTTTACTACCATCAAAAATTCATGAGGAAAGGTATCCCCAATGGCCGTATCTCGCAACTCCTCTCGCTCGGGATTCTCAAGTCTCGACAAATGATCAGCGGCCACATTTTCTGCACCCTTCTTGTCCCGTATCTCAATATCAAACTCCTGAAGCAACAAAATCCATCGAATCAAGCGCGGTTTCGCATCTTTCTTGTTGAACAAGTACCTCAATGCCGCATGATCAGTGTACACGATTGTCTTGGAAAGCACGAGGTAAGATCTGAATTTGTCGAATGCGAAGACCACTGCAAGGAGCTCTTTCTCCATGGTCGTGTAATGCTCCTGTGCGTCGTTCAAGGTCTTACTCGCATAGTAGATGGGGTGGAAGTGCTTGTCTCTTCTCTGCCCTAAAACCGCCCCAACCGCGAAATCGCTCGCGTCACACATAAGCTCGAAGGGAGAGCTCCAATCGGGGGCAATCAAAATCGGGGCATTCACTAACTTCTCCTTCAGTAGCTCAAATGCCCTCAAACACTCCTCAGAAAACACAAATGGGGCATCCTTCTCCAGAAGCTGAGTCATAGGCCTAGAAATTTTGGAAAAATATTTAATGAACCGCCGGTAGAAGCCAGCGTGGCCTAAAAAGCTTCTAATGGATTTCACGTTGGTGGGTGGTGGAAGTTTGCTGATGGTCTCTATCTTAGCCTTATCAACCTCTATCCCAGCACGTGAAATCTTATGCCCTAGCACTATCCCCTCTTTCACCATAAAATGACATTTCTCCCAATTCAGCATCAAATTCGTCTCAACACAACGTGCCAACATCCTATCCAAGTTCCTTAAGCAGTGATCAAAGGAACTCCCAAACACAGAAAAATCGTCCATGAACACCTCCATGGAGTCCTCAATCATATCATGGAATATCGCCACCATACATCGCTGAAAAGTGGCTGGAGCGTTACACAAACCAAATGGCATGCGGCGATACGCAAAAGTGCCATAAGGGCATGTAAACGTGGTCTTTTCTTGATCCTCTGCAGAAATGGGGATCTGAAAATAACCAGAAAATCCATCAAGGAAACAGTAGAACTGTTGCCCTGACAGACGCTCCAACATCTGATCGATAAAGGGTAGGGGAAAGTGATCTTTCCTCGTGGCATCATTCAACTTCCTGTAGTCAATACAGACTCTCCAACCTGTGACTGTCCGTGTCGGAATCAACTCATTCTTCTCATTAGTCACCACTGTCATCCCCCCTTTCTTGGGGACAACCTGAACCGGACTGACCCATGCAGAGTCTGAGATCGGGTAAATCAGACCAGCATCCAACAACTTAAGCACCTCTTTCTTAACTACCTCCTGCATGTTCGGGTTCAGTCTCCTCTGGCTCTGCACAACAGGCTTAAATTCATCCTCCATAAGAATCCTATGCGTGCAAAAGGAAGGGTTAATACCCTTAATGTCCATCAGCTTCCACGCAATTGCCTGTTTATGTGCCTTCAACACCTCAATCAACCTCTACTTCTCCTCCTCTGTCAATTCAGCAACAATAATGACAGGTAATCGGGAATCCTCGTCCAGAAATGCATACTCAAGGTGAGATGGTAGTTCTTTAAGCTCCAAGGACGGGGGTGCCTCGACAGACGGCTTATCCGCTGGCTCTGCTCTATCTAAAGCCTCACACACCTCTTGAGAGACTGGGATCTCATCAATCAAACCATCTGGATGTTGCTCACTAGAATAAACAGACATCCCTACCTCCCTATCCTCAACAATCTCAGGGTCACCTATCCTAATCTCACTCAAGCAACGATCCATGTGTGACATGACCGTGTCAATGAAGTACAAGGTATCGTCCTGGCTCTCTGTATGCTGCAAAGATCTACGGATCTCAAAAGTCACTGTCTCGTCTGCAACTTGAAGAGTAAGCTTACCATCACAGACATCAATCAATGCCTTGGCGGTAGCTAAGAATGGACGGCCTAAGATCAGTGGAACTTTCTCATCCTCCTCCATATCTAGAACCACAAAATCCACAGGGAACACAAACTTATCTATCTTAACTAGCAAATTCTCCACAATGCCCCTGGGATACTTGACTGATCTGTCAGCCAGCTGGATGCTCATGCGGGTGGGCTCAGGCTCGCCTAAGTCTAATTTAGCAAAAATCGAATAAGGCATCAAATTTATGCTCGCCCCAAGGTCCGCTAAAGCATAGCTAACAGATGAGCTGCCTAATGTGCACGGGATAGTGAAACTACCCGGATCAGTCTTCTTCTGTGGCAGCTTGTTCTGAACAACTGCAGAAAATTTCTCACTCAGTGTAACAGTTGACAACTCCTCCATCTTCCTCTTGTTTGTCAACAAATCCTTCAGAAACTTCGCATACTTAGGCATATGCTGAAGTGCCTCAACAAATGAGATATTCACCTTAAGCTACTTGAACAACTCAAGAAATCTCCCATACTCCTTCTCATATTTCTGTTGAAGGACTCTCGCAGGGTATGGTATCTTGGAAAGGTCAATCTCCGGATCCTTCTTCTTCTCGGGAGTCTTCTCAGGTTGTGCTGTACTTGCTGGGGCTAGCCTAGTGGGTTGCACCTCCCCTGGAGCCTCCATCTCTATCTCCTCGTCCATCACTTCCTCATCCTCAGCCGGTTCAACAACCGGTTTCTCAGTTCTAGTACTCATTCCACTTCTTGTAGTGATTGCCTTAGCATACCCTCTCGGGTTCTCTTCTGTCTTACTAGGTAGAGAACCTGACTGTCTCTCACCCAGCTGACTAGCAATCTGACTAACTTGCCTCTCGAGATTCTGCAACGCTGCTCCTTGACTTTTAATCATAGTATCATGCTCCTTGTGTTGAGCCTTACTCTCAGTAATGAATTGAGTCAACAGTTGGTCCTGTTGTTGCATCATCTCCTCCAAAGTGGACTTCTTCTCCCCATAACCACCACTACTCTGACCTGGTTCTCTAAACAGATTCTGCATCGGAGGTCTAGAGTTAAACCCAGGTGGGTTACCACTCTTCTAGGTGAAACCTGGTTGGTTCCTCCCTCCCGAGTTATAGGAATTGCCAAAGGCATTTCCAGGTCCTCGGTTAGGATTTCCCACATAGTCAACCTGCTCTTGAGATTCATCAGTCATCTGAGGACACTGAATGGTCTCATGTCCTCCTCTACACACTTCACACCTTGCATTGTTCTTCACTTGCATGTCCTTGACTAGTTTGGTCAATGCTTCAACTTGGGCTGTTAAAGCAGTGTTCGAATCAACATGCAAGACTCCAGTTTTCTGAGTGGCAGTGGATTTTCCCTTGGTGGGATATTGATAGCTACTCATAGCCATGTTCTCAAACAACTTCAGGCATTCATCGGGGGTCATATTGGTAAGCAAGTTACCCCTAGCAGTGGAATCAAGTGTATGCCTTGTAGCAAAAGTAACTCCATTATAAAACTTCTCAACCAATGCCCAATCCTCAAGCCCATGATGTGGACACCTATTCAACATCTCCTTAAACCTCTCCCAAGTAGCAAAGAAACTCTCTCCCTCATCCTGCTGAAATGAATGAATTAAACTCCTAAGTCGTGCAGTTTTGGCAGGTGGGAAATACTTGGTCAGAAACAGTTCCTGCATCTCATCCCAAGTAGTGATCGATCCAGATGGAAGGGACTCAAGCCAAGTGATGGCTTTGTCCTCAAGAGAAAATGGAAAGAGACGCAGAAAGACTGCATCATCAGAAACACCTTTGATCTTAAAGGTGTCACACATACGAAGAAACTGACCCAGATGAGCATTGGGGTCCTCCTCGGGCAGTCCATGAAATTTAAATGAGTGAATGATCAGATTGATGCTTTGAGTCGGGATGTACCAGTTGTCCTCGGTGACAACTGGTCGAGTGATGGAAGAACGATTGCCAGCAGCAGTCGGCTTGGCAAAATCAGCAACGGTCCTCCTAGCAGGTGCAGCCATCTCTCCTATAGCAGTGTTGTGTGTGCAGTGAAAAAGAAGGTGAGATCGTAACCTCGAGTGAAACTCTCTCTCTGGCTCAGCAAAAGCAGTGTACTCAGGTGACTCCGGCCGTCCACTGCGGTGCATGCACTGTAACAATATAAGAAAAGAAAAAGAAAAGAAATATGATTACTTACTAAAGTTAACCTAATTAATACTAACTATCTAATAAATTACTAACCCAAAGAAGAAACAATCACCAAGCAGAAATAAAACTCAAAAGAGAAACCTACTAACTAAAAGGAAATCTAAAAGGAATCCTATAAACAAAAACTTACTAAGGATGAGAAGTTCAAGTCATATAGAACGACTATATATGCTTTTGAACACACGTTAATGTATTACCAATAATCAAAATAGTTTTAGTGTTAAACAGCGGAATTAATAAGTTAAGTAGCGGAAAATAAAGTTTATACCCTAAATTGTTTGACAAGACATAATAACATAAAACATTGTTTTTCAAATGTGAAACTAATGCATGCATGACTCTATATTTGATTCCTTACATGCAGTCCTATCCTTACATGTAGTCCTTCATCGGTTCGGTTAACGGTTTGTTCGGTTCGCTTTGTTCGTTTTTTTTAAAAAAATCCTATCCGTTAACCGAACCGAATTCCAACCGAATTCAATACAGTTCAGTTTTCGGTTTTCGGTTATAACCGAACAAACCGAATTCAACCGTTCTAACCAAATTCAGTCAAATTCAACCAAATTCTTTATTTTTCCCCAAATTTGTCTCCTGCTTGTTTTCCAGCTTGCTTTCCAAATTCCAAGCCTCCAAGGAGCAACCTTTTATAATTTTCAAACAAATCATAAACAAACTAGATAAACCAAACACCACAATTCTCTATTTTCTTTCTTGTGAAGCAAGTCAACAAGGTTGTCAAGTACCAAACACCACAATAACACAATCCATTCTTGTTCTAATAAAATTTTAAAATTTCAATCCAAACAAAAACCACAATCACGGTGAAATATAAAACAGTGAAATAATTATCAACAATGACACAAATCACAGTGAAATATAAAACCTTATCAACATTAGTTTTTTTGAGAGAGAGGTTGAGAGGGAGCTGAGACGTGGATTCAACGCGAGAAATCTGAGAGGGCTTGGTCGGCGACGGAGCAGAGTGTAACATTTGTGCATATAGTCATGTAGTTGTAAACAGTGTTAGAACAATGTCTATTCATGGTTCAGTTCATCAATGTGATTCGTATATTCAAACTGTGTGCTTGTGTGTTACAGGATCTTAGTAATCAGAAAACAAGTATGTATTATTTATTTACAGTCGATTTCACTAAGCAAGAACAGTAACTTGTTATATCGAAACAGTGGTGGGCAGCGAGAGTGAGCCCTATATATATACTGCGTTCGGTGTAACAAGTTAGTGTTAGTGCGTAGTGTTGAGACGAATATTATGACAATTAATTCAACAAAAATCGTAATCTGTAAGCGAGACTGAGTATAGTTATGGGTGACGATCCATAATGATACGAATGTTGAACTTATAATTATGATTAAACGACTTTAAATAATTAATACGATCGGAAAACGTACGCGATTGCGGGTATACACGTAATTTCGAATGTTTAACGATCCGACAACACACGAAGAGTAAAAATAATTATATTAATTATTTTATATTTTTACAATTTTGAAACTCATCATTTTAATGAGTTTAACAACTCTTTTTATTTAAAACCGCGTAAAGTACGCGTTACGTTCCGGAAACGCGAACCGGGCGACCGAAACGGACCCGAATACCCTACGGGCTATAAAAGCCTTGAACAAACCTTTTTCTTTCATTTTTGGCAGCCAAACCCTCTCTCTCTCTACAAATTTTCGCAAACCCTCTCTCTCTCTAGAAAACCAAACTTTAATCGTTCGTATCTCACTCGTTTCTTGACGGAATTCGGTGTTCTTGGTGTCCACGCGAAGCTCTCAACGTTCTCTACACGAAAGTACAAGAAAACCACGGATTTGTCCAGCCAAAAACAAGGTACGATCGAAAGTATGAGCTGAAAATAGGGTTTTTCGTGGGTTTTGTTCGAACCTAGATGCAATCGGTTGTAAGTTATTTTTTTGTCGTTTCTAACCATCACGAGGACTGGTACTTGAGCAACAACACCATGGGGAGCTTCAAACCAAAGATTCGAACTGATGAGGAGGATGAACACGCACAGGTTCGTTTGGGCAAGCTGTAGCCGAGCCTAGGGTTCGCGAGGCACACTGGCCGAACCCTATTATGCTTGCCGAACCTTCATCCACCTGATGTCGAACCTGTTGGAGTTCACGAACCCTGCAATGATTCGTTTGAGTACCAGCCGAACCCTAGGGAGTCCCACGAGCCTTCACGAACCAGTTGGTGACCAACGAACCCTCCTAGATCGAACTATCTGCGAACCCTACATGAAGATCCTTTCACGAACCCCATGCAAACGAACCTTGCATGGTTCGTGGGGTTATCAAGCAAACCTTCGAAGCTTTTCAAACCGAACCACTAGGGTCTTGCCGAACCATGTATATCACTCCACTAAAGCCGAACCCTGCCTGGTTCGGGGATCTATCAGCCGAACTCTAGGGATCTCAATGAGTCATCACGAACCCTAGTCGAACCCTTGTGCATGCCACGAACCAACTTGAGCCGAACCCATGCATGTCAACGAACCTAAGCCTTGAGACTAAAGGGTTCGCTGCCCAAGTGGCAGCCCATGACTTTTTTCGGCCCAACCCAATCAAATTCCATTCGGCCCAATTGATTAGTTAGCTTCGGTCCACCTTAGGTTAAGCCCAACAAGACATGAGGCCCAATAATTCACTCATTTGGCCCACGAAATCCATTTTTGGCCCAATACTTAGCAATTGGCCCATTATTGGATTAAGTGGTCATGGACTCGAATTAAGGACCATCGGGGTTACATGGGCTTAAGGCAATGGGAGGCCCTCGACTATGACGAATTGTGAATTGATTATAAATGGTTTAAATTTGTAACTTAAAGATAATCATGAGGATCAATTCACAATCCCAAGACTCAAAACAATTGGAACATCCTTTCATAATTCATGTTAATCAACGACTATCAAATTCATAAACATTTATCATTTTATGTACAAAGGAACATCTCATATTCGTTTCTTGGACCCATGATCAAACTATTGATTCAACGCATAACTTTCAATTGTTAACAACAATCATAATCATGATCAAGTAATCAAGAGTTAATCAAGTCAATCAGCGAATCAAAGTCTATACAATTATAAATCTTATATCTTATGTATGATTACAATGATATAGGAACAAGTTAGAAGTCCTGTTTGCTACTTGCTAACTGTTTAAGTCAGAGTCTACTGCAGACAGGTGAGAACTCTAGCCCCTCTTTTACTGTTTTATAACTGTTTTGGGGTGGAACACGTGATCAAAACCGCTATTTCAATCTTGTTTCATTACACAAGTTATGTGTAATTCATAAACATTACAGGTTCATCTTACGAATCCAAGGGATTCATCAATTGTTTAAAGAAATTGTCAAATGTTTTAATTTACTTGTCAATTACTAAACTCTTTTCATTAAAAAGGTTTTATAAGGGACTTTTGAACTGTTTTGAATTGATTTACTCAAATGTATTTATGAAGGATAAACACTTTTTGATAAAGGATTTTACAAACCCTTTTGTTATAAACCTTGTTACTACACAAGGTCATCACATCATGGTATTCAAAACAAGTGGTTCACAACATGGTATTCAAAACAAGTGGTTCAAAACATGGTATTCAAATCAAGTTGTTCACATCATGGTATTCAAATCAAGTGGTTCATTTCATGATATTCAAAACAAAGGATTTAATTTGTGGAATTAAATCCAGGCTTTTCAATTCATGTTATCAAATAAGGCATTAACACATCCGGTTAAAGTAAGATTCAGAACATGGTGTCAATTGTTGTAAACAAACTTGTAAAAGCATCAAGTATCACATTCATTAGCGTTAGTACTGGGTGATCACAACAAGGGAAAGCGGACACATTGTTTCTTATCCAGGATGGAGTTAGCTTTTAAATTTGTTTTAAAAGCTAACTGTAGGTCTGGTGTCATTGTTTTCTTATCCAGGATGGAGTTGGCTTTTAAATTTGCTTTTAAAAGCCAACTGCAGGTCTGGTGTCATATGGTTATCAAAACTGCTGACGTATTATCTAACTCCAAACGTGGTTTGGGACTTGATATTATTGGCTTTCGTGTGAACAGTGATTGGACTGTTTACACTCATTTTCTTACTTGATGTTAGTTTGGGTTGCAGCTCATCCGTGTGAATCTTATGATGCTTTAACTTACCTATGCCTTATATCATATACTCATGTTTACAAATGCTTAAACCTATTGTTCTCACCAACTACGTCTGTAGTTGACAGTTACTTTTCACGTGTTTCAGGTAATCAGGTTTAAGACATTCTCAGAGGCAACTAAGGAGACCATACTAAGATAGAACAAGATGAAGAAACATGCTAGGATGGATTAGAAACACACCAAATCCTAAATGTTTAATTGTCTTGTTTGGAGTCTTATTTTGTAAACTATATTTTGGGTCTGTAGTTGTCTTACTTTTGGTAGATAGATTGTCTGTAACTAATCAACTGTCTAAACAATATGAAATGTAGTAATCCATTGTGGTTGTTCTTATTCAATACTTGTGCATGATTCAACTGTTCATACGTCACCGCGCCGTGGATTCCGCACGCGGCGCAGGGGTGTGACAGGTTGGTATCAGAGCCAAGGTTGTAGAGAACTAGGAAAAACCCAATGTTTAATGACCTAGACTATAACCTAAGCTACCCAATAGGACTAAGTGCTATAGGCTTGAGGATACTTAAGATCTAAGTAACTTAAGTGAGCATTAAGTCTACAATAAGCTTGAAAGATCTTAGGGACATTTTTCTAAGGTTAGACATCGAGTCAAGGAATTTGAACCGGAATTCTATAATTTTAGAAACCGGATTAAATTCTCACACATATGCATTTAAGGATTTCAGAGGCAAGGATCTGTATTCTTAGTATCCTTGATCTGAAATTCTCACACAGAGATCATTATAGAAATTCAGAGGCAAAGATCTGTATTTTCGGTATCTTTGATATGAATTTCTTGTCATATTCATTATGGGATTTAGAGGCAAAGATCTATTAATTTAGTATCTTTGATCTAAGATCCTTGTCATATTCATTATGGGATTTAGAGGCAAAGATTGGTATCTTTGATCTAAAGTCCTTGTCATATTCATTATAGGAATTCAAATGTCAAGATCTATTAATTTAGAGTCTTGATTTGAAATCCTTGTCATGTTCATTATAGGAATTCAAATGTCAAGATCTATTAATTTAGAGTCTTGATTTGAAATCCTTGTCATATTCATTATAGGAATTCAAATGTCAAGATCTATTAATTTAGAGTCTTGATTTGAAATCCTTGTCATGCTCATTATAGGAATTCAAAGGTCAAGAACTATTAATTTAGAATCTTGAGTTGAAATCCTTGTCATTGTTATCATTGTTATCATTATCAGGTGTTCATTATCATAGGAACTTTATAACTTAGAATCTGTGTAACAGTATTCTTTAGTTGAAGTTCTCACAAGAGATCATTATACTCGATACTGTAGGTATTGAGAACCTAGGTTAAATTAACCTAGGACACACATGCAAAAACCTAAGGTTTTAATTTCTAAGTAAATTAAGAACCATGGTTTACATAATCATTATCATAGTCACAGAACAAGAGGCAATCATGAAACAATCATAATCAATCAACAGTTGGAATCTTAGCCCCAAATATAGACGACGGATTAACGCTGACGTGTTGAGGTAAGTGGTGGGTCGGTGAGAGCTTACCCTATATATAAGCTTATTTCAGTATGTTAGGGGGAATCCGGCGTTTGTATTTGGATTGAGGATTCGGGATCAACTGGACACATGGAACAATAGTCAAAACACATGGGATACAATCATTTGGGAAACAATCATTGGTGAATCAAATCATAATGAAATTCAAACTTGGATGAACCAGACATTATGGTGAATCAACCAAGTTGTGAACATATCATAAATGTAAACCTTAAGTGAAATTCTTAAGTGATTACATCATTAGTACTTACTGGCATAAGTTAACAGGAAAGTGTAGAGCACACGTATGATTTAGTTCTACATGTTAACAACTGTTAGTAGGTGCACGCATAACATAAACATAGTTCAGTCATGGAAATCAATCATAGTTCAAGTTGATCAAAGATCATGGGATTCTTAATCAATGGAACACACTTGGAAATCAGTACAAACGTGTTGCCAAATGCTAGCAAGGGCATGATCGTGGTATACCGAAACGGTGGTGGGCAGCGAGAGTGAGCCCTATATATAAGCTATTTTCGGTATATCGGGAAAGTGTCAGTGTGTAGGTTTGGTGGAGAGATCATGAGACATCGTACATATTCACATGATAAGTATACAAATAAGTTGATAACTTATACGTGTACTGGATCATATTACAATTGAATGATAATACTAGTAGTATGGATATATTACTGACCTTATCATGAAAATTCAATTGTATCCATTCTCATTACTGACCCGCTTGTGGCTTCTATTCGTAGAATGCCTCCTCGACGAGACCCAAATGCTGGGGGTTCGACAAGCGGTAATGATGATGAAATTAACAAGATTGCTCGAGCTATCGCTGTTCACATGAAGGATGTGATCCCGGGTATGGTCACAGATATTACCCAGAATCTTCGGGGAAGTACCGGTGATTCTGCACACAACTCCAATGCCACTAACGCTGGAACTGCTAACTTCACATTTAAGCAGTTCAACGATGCTAAGCCTCCAAAGTACTCTGGTACTGAGGGAGCTACCGGTCTACTACAATGGCTGGAAAGCATCGAAGACATTCTAGACTTCACTGGATGCCCTGAAAATCTAAAGGTCAAGATGGCCTCGAGTGCATTTCACAAGGGCGCACTTACCTGGTGGAACTCTGAAAAGAACACCAGAGGACGTGAAGTCGCTCTAGCCTTACCATGGGATGGATTCAAGAACTTACTAGTGGAAAAGTTTTGTCCACGTCACGAGCTAAAGAAACTGGAAGTGGAGATGTGGAATCTGGTGCAGGATAGTGGCGAAAGTGCCAAGTATACAACTCGTTTCCATGAGTTGTGCATTTTGGTACCACATTTGGTTACTCCTCTATCCCGCAGGATAGAGAAATACATCGAAGGCTTGCCTCTAGTGGTTAGAGGAACTGTTATGGGGAACAACCCCACTACTTTGGAAGCTGCGATACAACTGGGTGCTACTCTTACTGAAGAGTATGTGAAATCTGGGGTGCTCACCCGAAAGGGATTCAAAAGGGCACAGATTGAGGAAGGCAAGAAGCCTGAACAGCACCATCATAAGAAGAAGAAACAGAAAACAATCAAGAACTTTGCAGCGTTGACTGCGGCTGCACCTACTCATGCTACTCCCCTCACTGCTATGCCACAACCCGCTAATGTCAGAAAGCAGTACACTGGCCCGTTTCCACTATGCACCAAATGCCAGTATCATCATCTGCCTAGTACTCCATGCAAGAAGTGTCACAAGTGTGGGCGTATGGGACACTTTGCAGCGACTTGTCGATCTGCTCATCTTATTGCTGCAACAACTGCTGCCACAACTTCTGCTGCTACAGGTGGAAGAGCTTGTTATAATTGTGGGGCAGAGGGGCACTTCAGAAACCAGTGTCCAAAACTCAACAACAATACTGCTGCTGCTCGTGCTTTTGTGATTGGAACTGCTGAAGCACGTGAAGAGCCGGCAGTCATCACGGGTACATTTCTTATCAATGATCACTATGTTCCTATCATATTCGATACTGGTGCTGATAAAAGCTTTATCTCTGCTCATACTGCTTCTTTGCTTAATATGCAACTATCTATACTTACTGCTCCCTATACAGTAGAAGTAGCGAATGGTAAGACCATAGTTGTAGATTCCATAATTCATGCTTGTGAGCTAAGATTAAATGATCATCTCTTTTCCATCGATCTCATTCCTATGACTCTCGAAAGCTTCGAAGTTGTAGTAGGAATGGATTGGTTATCCAAAAACAATGCTGAAATCGTATGCTCGGAGAAACTTATTCGAATTCCCCTACCGTCCGGCGAAACGATGATAGTCTACGGTGAGAAACCCTGCCGCGAATTGAAGATTGTATCGTGCATCAAGGCGAGGAAGTATCTGAAGAAGAAATATTATGCATTCTTAGCTCACGTGGTGGAAAAGAAACCTGACAAGAAAGCAGTTGGAGACGTACCGGTTATCAAAGACTATCCAGACGTATTTCCAGAAGACTTGCCTGGACTACCGCCAGTTCGACAAGTGGAGTTTAGAATTGATCTCGTCCCTGGAGCAAACCCAGTGGCGAAATCACCGTATCGATTAGCACCGTCTGAGATGCAGGAACTGTCTAGTCAGCTTCAAGAACTTTTAGACAAAGGTTTCATAAGACCGAGTTTCTCTCCATGGGGAGCTCCGGTTCTCTTTGTCAAAAAGAAAGACGGTTCATTTCGTATGTGCATCGACTATCGTGAGTTGAACAAGTTGACAATCAAGAATAGATATCCTCTGCCCAGGATCGATGATCTGTTTGATCAATTACAGGGAGCAACTTGCTTCTCTAAGATTGATTTGCGATCCGGGTATCATCAGTTAAGAGTAAATGATGAGGATATACCAAAGACGGCATTTAGGACTCGATATGGACACTATGAGTTTGTGGTTATGCCATTTGGGCTGACCAATGCACCCGCAGTGTTCATGGACTTGATGAATCGAGTCTGTAGGCCTTACTTGGATCAGTTCGTTATCGTCTTTATTGATGATATACTGATTTATTCCAAGTCAGAACGAGAACATGAGGATCATTTGAAGAAAGTCTTGGAACTACTAAGAGAGGAACAACTTTATGCTAAATTCTCAAAGTGTGAATTTTGGCTAAAGGAGGTTCACTTCTTAGGACATGTCATAAACAAAGATGGGATACATGTAGATCCGGCGAAGATTGAGGCGATTAAGAACTGGACTACTCCATCTACTCCAACAGAGATTCGTTCATTTCTGGGTCTGGCAGGTTATTATAGAAGATTCATTGCAAACTTCTCTAAGATAGCCTTGCCACTCACTACATTGACTCAGAAAAGTCAAGCTTTTATATGGGGACAGAAACAAGAAGATGCATTTCAACTTCTTAAACAGAAGTTATGCAATTCCCCTATCCTTAGCCTTCCAGAAGGCAGTGATGATTTCATTGTCTACTGTGATGCTTCAAACCTTGGTCTCGGTTGTGTACTTATGCAACGGGACAAGGTCATTGCTTATGCTTCAAGACAACTTAAGGTTCACGAGAAGAATTACACTACTCATGACCTTGAGTTAGGGGCTGTGGTCTTTGCATTGAAGATTTGGAGACACTACCTGTACGGTACTAAATGTGTCATCTATACAGATCACAAGAGCCTGCAACACATTCTCAATCAGAAAGAACTCAACATGAGACAACGACGTTGGGTTGAGCTTCTAACTGATTACGACTGTGAGATTCGTTACCATCCGGGTAAAGCCAATGTGGTGGCGGATGCTCTTAGTCGCAAGGAACCAGTCAAACCGATTCGTGTAAGAGCCATGGAGATCAACACACAACCAAACTTGAAATACTTGATTCGTATTGCACAACAACAAGTAGTAACAGACAATCAACTCAAAACAGACTTGGATTGTGGTATTGAGAAGAAACTAGAACCTCGATCAGATGGGTTGTTATATCTCAATGGCCGCATGTGGATTCCAAAGTCTGAAGAATTGCGCATGCTCATCTGTGATGAGGCTCATAAGTCGCGATACTCAGTTCATCCTGGAGCCGACAAGATGTATCAGGACTTGAGGACATCTTACTGGTGGCCGGGAATGAAGAAAGACATAGCACTGTACGTGGGAAAATGTCTTACATGTTCAAAGGTCAAAGCAGAACATCAAAAGCCTTCGGGACTTCAGCAGCAACCTGAAATTCCTCAATGGAAATGGGAGCAAATTTCCATGGATTTCATAACGAAGTTGCCGAGAACTCCGAGAGGTTTCGATTCGATTTGGGTGATCGTTGACCGACTCACCAAATCTGCTCATTTTCTCCCAATCCGAGAGAATTACAAGATGGAGAAGTTATCCACATTGTACATCAACGAAATCATTGCACGTCATGGTACTCCAACATCAATCATATCTGATCGTGATAGTCGTTTCACTTCTCGCTTTTGGCAATCATTGCAAAAGGCTTTGGGAACGCGTGTTAATCTTAGCACGGCGTATCATCCTCAAACCGACGGCCAAAGCGAAAGGACTATCCAAACACTTGAAGACATGTTTCGTTCTTGTGTCATTGACTTCGGTGGAAGTTGGGACACTCATCTCCCACTCATTGAGTTTTCATATAACAATAGCTATCATACGAGCATTCAATGTGCACCATTCGAAGCTCTATATGGTAGAAAGTGCCGATCACCGGTCTGTTGGACCGAGATTGGTGACTCACAGGTCGTAGGACCAGAACTCATTCAGGAAACATCAGACAAGATCACAATCATTCAGTCACGGCTTAAGGCCGCACGAGATCGGCAGAAGAGTTATGCTGATCGACGTCGGAAACCGCTTGAGTTTCAAGTCGGTGACCGAGTCTTACTCAAAGTTTCTCCCTGGAAAGGCGTTGTCCGATTCGGGAAGAAAGGGAAACTTGCACCAAGGTACGTTGGACCTTTTGAGATCCTGGAACGGATTGGTCCCGTAGCCTACAAACTCAAACTTCCAGTGGAGCTAAGCAATGTTCATGATACTTTTCATGTATCAAATCTTAAGAAATGCTTAGCGGATCATGATGTTCAGATTCCACTGGAAGACATACAGATTCAGAACAACATGCAATTCATAGAACATCCGGTTGAAATCATGGATCATGGGGTCAAGAAACTTAAACGCAGCCGTATCCCGATCGTGAAAGTGCGATGGGAGGGCAAACGCGGTGCTGAGTTCACCTGGGAACGTGAAGACCAGATGAAGCTTAAGTACCCTCATCTTTTTACAGTACCTTCGGCTAGTTAATTTCGGGACGAAATTCCTTTAACTAGGGGAGACTGTAACATTTGTGCATATAGTCATGTAGTTGTAAACAGTGTTAGAACAATGTCTATTCATGGTTCAGTTCATCAATGTGATTCGTATATTCAAACTGTGTGCTTGTGTGTTACAGGATCTTAGTAATCAGAAAACAAGTATGTATTATTTATTTACAGTCGATTTCACTAAGCAAGAACAGTAACTTGTTATATCGAAACAGTGGTGGGCAGCGAGAGTGAGCCCTATATATATACTGCGTTCGGTGTAACAAGTTAGTGTTAGTGCGTAGTGTTGAGACGAATATTATGACAATTAATTCAACAAAAATCGTAATCTGTAAGCGAGACTGAGTATAGTTATGGGTGACGATCCATAATGATACGAATGTTGAACTTATAATTATGATTAAACGACTTTAAATAATTAATACGATCGGAAAACGTACGCGATTGCGGGTATACACGTAATTTCGAATGTTTAACGATCCGACAACACACGAAGAGTAAAAATAATTATATTAATTATTTTATATTTTTACAATTTTGAAACTCATCATTTTAATGAGTTTAACAACTCTTTTTATTTAAAACCGCGTAAAGTACGCGTTACGTTCCGGAAACGCGAACCGGGCGACCGAAACGGACCCGAATACCCTACGGGCTATAAAAGCCTTGAACAAACCTTTTTCTTTCATTTTTGGCAGCCAAACCCTCTCTCTCTCTACAAATTTTCGCAAACCCTCTCTCTCTAGAAAACCAAACTTTAATCGTTCGTATCTCACTCGTTTCTTGACGGAATTCGGTGTTCTTGGTGTCCACGCGAAGCTCTCAACGTTCTCTACACGAAAGTACAAGAAAACCACGGATTTGTCCAGCCAAAAACAAGGTACGATCGAAAGTATGAGCTGAAAATAGGGTTTTTCGTGGGTTTTGTTCGAACCTAGATGCAATCGGTTGTAAGTTATTTTTTTGTCGTTTCTAACCATCACGAGGACTGGTACTTGAGCAACAACACCATGGGGAGCTTCAAACCAAAGATTCGAACTGATGAGGAGGATGAACACGCACAGGTTCGTTTGGGCAAGCTGTAGCCGAGCCTAGGGTTCGCGAGGCACACTGGCCGAACCCTATTATGCTTGCCGAACCTTCATCCACCTGATGTCGAACCTGTTGGAGTTCACGAACCCTGCAATGATTCGTTTGAGTACCAGCCGAACCCTAGGGAGTCCCACGAGCCTTCACGAACCAGTTGGTGACCAACGAACCCTCCTAGATCGAACTATCTGCGAACCCTACATGAAGATCCTTTCACGAACCCCATGCAAACGAACCTTGCATGGTTCGTGGGGTTATCAAGCAAACCTTCGAAGCTTTTCAAACCGAACCACTAGGGTCTTGCCGAACCATGTATATCACTCCACTAAAGCCGAACCCTGCCTGGTTCGGGGATCTATCAGCCGAACTCTAGGGATCTCAATGAGTCATCACGAACCCTAGTCGAACCCTTGTGCATGCCACGAACCAACTTGAGCCGAACCCATGCATGTCAACGAACCTAAGCCTTGAGACTAAAGGGTTCGCTGCCCAAGTGGCAGCCCATGACTTTTTTCGGCCCAACCCAATCAAATTCCATTCGGCCCAATTGATTAGTTAGCTTCGGTCCACCTTAGGTTAAGCCCAACAAGACATGAGGCCCAATAATTCACTCATTTGGCCCACGAAATCCATTTTTGGCCCAATACTTAGCAATTGGCCCATTATTGGATTAAGTGGTCATGGACTCGAATTAAGGACCATCGGGGTTACATGGGCTTAAGGCAATGGGAGGCCCTCGACTATGACGAATTGTGAATTGATTATAAATGGTTTAAATTTGTAACTTAAAGATAATCATGAGGATCAATTCACAATCCCAAGACTCAAAACAATTGGAACATCCTTTCATAATTCATGTTAATCAACGACTATCAAATTCATAAACATTTATCATTTTATGTACAAAGGAACATCTCATATTCGTTTCTTGGACCCATGATCAAACTATTGATTCAACGCATAACTTTCAATTGTTAACAACAATCATAATCATGATCAAGTAATCAAGAGTTAATCAAGTCAATCAGCGAATCAAAGTCTATACAATTATAAATCTTATATCTTATGTATGATTACAATGATATAGGAACAAGTTAGAAGTCCTGTTTGCTACTTGCTAACTGTTTAAGTCAGAGTCTACTGCAGACAGGTGAGAACTCTAGCCCCTCTTTTACTGTTTTATAACTGTTTTGGGGTGGAACACGTGATCAAAACCGCTATTTCAATCTTGTTTCATTACACAAGTTATGTGTAATTCATAAACATTACAGGTTCATCTTACGAATCCAAGGGATTCATCAATTGTTTAAAGAAATTGTCAAATGTTTTAATTTACTTGTCAATTACTAAACTCTTTTCATTAAAAAGGTTTTATAAGGGACTTTTGAACTGTTTTGAATTGATTTACTCAAATGTATTTATGAAGGATAAACACTTTTTGATAAAGGATTTTACAAACCCTTTTGTTATAAACCTTGTTACTACACAAGGTCATCACATCATGGTATTCAAAACAAGTGGTTCACAACATGGTATTCAAAACAAGTGGTTCAAAACATGGTATTCAAATCAAGTTGTTCACATCATGGTATTCAAATCAAGTGGTTCATTTCATGATATTCAAAACAAAGGATTTAATTTGTGGAATTAAATCCAGGCTTTTCAATTCATGTTATCAAATAAGGCATTAACACATCCGGTTAAAGTAAGATTCAGAACATGGTGTCAATTGTTGTAAACAAACTTGTAAAAGCATCAAGTATCACATTCATTAGCGTTAGTACTGGGTGATCACAACAAGGGAAAGCGGACACATTGTTTCTTATCCAGGATGGAGTTAGCTTTTAAATTTGTTTTAAAAGCTAACTGTAGGTCTGGTGTCATTGTTTTCTTATCCAGGATGGAGTTGGCTTTTAAATTTGCTTTTAAAAGCCAACTGCAGGTCTGGTGTCATATGGTTATCAAAACTGCTGACGTATTATCTAACTCCAAACGTGGTTTGGGACTTGATATTATTGGCTTTCGTGTGAACAGTGATTGGACTGTTTACACTCATTTTCTTACTTGATGTTAGTTTGGGTTGCAGCTCATCCGTGTGAATCTTATGATGCTTTAACTTACCTATGCCTTATATCATATACTCATGTTTACAAATGCTTAAACCTATTGTTCTCACCAACTACGTCTGTAGTTGACAGTTACTTTTCACGTGTTTCAGGTAATCAGGTTTAAGACATTCTCAGAGGCAACTAAGGAGACCATACTAAGATAGAACAAGATGAAGAAACATGCTAGGATGGATTAGAAACACACCAAATCCTAAATGTTTAATTGTCTTGTTTGGAGTCTTATTTTGTAAACTATACTTTGGGTCTGTAGTTGTCTTACTTTTGGTAGATAGATTGTCTGTAACTAATCAACTGTCTAAACAATATGAAATGTAGTAATCCATTGTGGTTGTTCTTATTCAATACTTGTGCATGATTCAACTGTTCATACGTCACCGCGCCGTGGATTCCGCACGCGGCGCAGGGGTGTGACACAGAGAGGCAAGCCGACGATGGCGCAGATAGGCTGATGGCGATGGGCCGATGGCGACAGCGATGGGCTGATGGCGACGGCGACGGCGACGGGCTGATGTCACAGGTTGGGATTCGACGGGTAGACCGGTAGTGGAGGTCGAGGTCGCTATTGAATCTTGAGAGTTGAGATGATGAGACTTGAGAGTTGAGAGAATGAGATGGATCTTGAATCTTGAGGGGATTAAGGGATTTGGCGGTAGTGACGTGAACAACTGAACTAGGGTTTTAATTTATATATAATATATATAAAAGTTAATATATTTAATTAAATATTCGGTTTAAACGGATAACCGAACAAACCGAATTAAAAAAAGGTGTAACCGAAAACCGAATTAATATTTCGGTTCGGTTTTTTCGGTTACGGATACGGTTCGGATAATGGTTTTAAACGGTTTTCGGTTATTCTGAACACCCCTAGTCAACATAAAGTTGGTGAGTTCACATGTTTTAAATAAGCACTATGAAATCAAAAATATAGTTTTTCGTGTGTCATGCTGTTTATAATTGTTTGCCGAGCCCGAGGCTCCAAGTGTCAGCTGCGTCATTACCGAACTAGACTTCTTGTCATGCCTCCGCCATGTATATTGTAAAAAAAATGGCGATGGGTCGAGATTACACGCGTCCTGACCTCCGGTCAGTATTGACGCCGCATGGGGTTCGTCACTCCCAATAGTGCTCTCTAAACTCACCTCGTTGTATACACATTAACGGTATGACTATGCGAGGACTTTATACGATATACAAAATTTAATGTTTGTTCCCAATAAACCAGCATGCATACAAAAATGTTCGTGCAAATAGTTTGTACAACAAGTATTCTCTCCCAAATTAAAGTTCGAAAACGGTTAAAAAAAGGGTTGTAAACTCACTTGGGTTATGCGCGTGTGAATACTTAAGCTCGTCTACATGTTTGTTACCGGTTACCTATATCACATAGGATATATAAGTTCGTGTTTGGGTTTGTGTTTGTGCTCATGCTCATGTTTGTGCCCAACAACTCCAAGTTGTTGTGTTTATTCATGTTTGACTAGGTTTGACCATGTTTGTCCGAGTTTGATCAAGTTTGACCGTATCAACTCGACGACCCGTTGTGAACCTTTAGTTTATTATCGTTCGTTCAAGGTTCGTTATTCATCACGTATTGCATGTAAACACAAGTTACGTTCGACGAATAACTTACTATTTATAGTATGTAAACACACAAGATCGTATTTTAACAATTCTAGCATGTTCGCTTATCCTAAATGATCATATTATCACATAGCACATTTGTCACATTCACTACATAAGCATACATTTCCTTTTAAAGTTACTAATTATAGCATGTTCCTATACTTAACACATTTTGAAAACTCAATCATGCAAACTCCTTCATTTCATCTAAACATACCATTTACAAGCATATTTCACCTTTTAATCATGTCAATAGACCCTCTTTTATAAAATTCCCAATTAAAGTTTTTATTAATAGTAAGTTACTACGTTTTTCATATTTTAATCAACAAAAACCATTCAACAATCATTATATCATTTAAACAAGGTATTTTAAATCATTTATTATGATAAAACACACTTAATAGTTCCAATTCATAGAAATTCCCAAATTACAGTTACTGATAATAGAAAGTTGCAATTTAAGACATTTCAATCATCGACAATCACTCAAAGGTGCTCATAAGACAATTAACATCATCAAATCAACTTAAACTTAACCAAAACCAACATGCATGCCAAGTTCTTGAATAAAAGTTTTCTTATATAGAAACCTATGACCAAATCACTCATTTCATCAAAATTAACATATAGATCTTTCACACATCACTAACATTAATCACAAATCATCTTTACCTCCTTTATTGTACCTAGAACACCATCTATCCTCATGAGAATTGAAATATTTTTATACAACAAGTCATGTGAAATAACAAGAAGTCATGACAAATGATATAAACATATCGGTTGTGATCTAATTCCCACAAATAACATGAATCAGATAGCCGACAGTTTCATGAGAAAACAATGTGAAAGCAGTCAAAACAATGTGAAAATAGTTAGGTTTAGTTGGGTCCGTTTGAGAGAAGGTCAATTTCAAAACATTAATTCAATATCGTTTTTGAATCTTAAATTGACAGAGTTTTTGCGTGGGTGACAATTCACAAAAAAATGTATGTGGGTTTAACGTTCTGAATGATATCTTAAAAGTAGAAAACAAAATCAGAAAGTAAAGCCATTGTCGTGTTCGATTGGGTGAGGATTCGAACAAATATGAACGAAGGTGATAGGATCTGACGAAATGGTAAAAAATTAATGATTTCAAAGTATTAAAATAAGAAAAAGAAATTTAAAAGATTTATTAAAAATTACAACCTTAAAAGGGTTTAAAGAAAATCACTTAAATTAAAACCATGTAAACGTCCGTTACGTTTCGTAAATGTAACGTAAACGTAAAACTGAACGAACCTAACGAACCCAAAAAGAGTTCGGGTATAAAAACCGAAAACCTATTTAATTTCTCATTTATTTCACTCACCAACCCACTTTCTCTCTTTACATCCCGGTTCTCTCTCTCTCTCTCTCTCTAAATTCTCATACAAGAATTGAAGCTAAAATCCTCAATTCGTGACCAAATCAAGCGTATTTGGTATCAAATCGAATCCCTCAACGTATACCACACGAAAGTACAAAGGATAGGGATTAGAATCCACTGAATCAAAGATAAATTGAGGTATAAGTTACGGTTTTTCAAGGTTTTTGACTAGTCTGGCTAACCAAACTTAGAAACCAATTTTCAGCCATTAAATCATGTTGGATTTGCATGAAACTGAGTTTCCCATGCTTGGATAACATCAAAATAATGATCTATGGGACTGGACTGATAGTATAGACAGAAGCATCATTAGAATAGATGGATGAACAAGGCAGATAAATTAGTATCGATGGATGGTGCTGGTTACTTTTCATCGATAGTGAGAGAATCGATGGGGGCTAAAATCGAAGGTGCTTTGGTCGATACTACTAGCATCGACTAGTCCAAGTAATCAGGAACTAACACCCATCGATATTACCATCGATACTGTCCTAGACATCGAACCTAAATTCTTGTCGATACTGTTAGTATCGACAGGAGCTTATCCAATTTGTTCATTGATGTTAAGAAGTTCCATGGTGTTGCAGGCCTGAAACTATGTCGATACTAGAACATTAGCTTCATCCAAGCAACATAAACCAAGAATCAAGAAAAATGGATCACAAATGAAGTCACAAGGTCGATGTGAAGCCATGAGGGTCGATGGAAAACCCATTAGGGTTTGGAGTGCGACCGGTTTGATAATTTCATCGATACTACCACTTGGACCCATCGACACTATCTAAAATCCATTGAAAACATATATAACTTATAAAGACAAGTGTTTTAATAACAAAAATATGAACTAAACCATACTTAGGGATGTTAATAAAACTACATTTTACTCAAACATTAGTAGGGTTTCTTTAAAATAGTGTTAATCGATTTTTGAGAAAAGTCGATGAAACATTTTCTAATTAGTTTGGTATAACATTTTCTAAACCCTTTTGTAATATATCAAGTGGTAATGTTTTATAACAAATGGATTGTATTAGGACACTTAGATGTTAATAACAAGTGCAGCAAAAAAAAAAGAAATAATAACCATATATCTGACTTAGAACCTAAACTTTACTTAGAAAACATTATGGTTCAAACACATAAAACATGACAAAGTCTAATGTCAAGTTTTAAAACATATAAACAAGGAATATTATAATGTACTAAGCTTAACCTAAATTGTTTAAGTGTTAGTATGTTATAATACAAACTGAAGTGAAGTTAGTCAAATAACAAGGAATCACACGAGGTATCCAACTTTAGGGGTAACACCTGGAACAATAACTTGTACTTATAAGTTGTGAACAATGTTGAATCATGATGTGTCGGTTTATATATATAGAAAATGATGGTTCAACACTATCAAGTAATAAATCGAATTAACCTAAACCGAACTACACACTACAGGCAAGTGTACCTGACGTATGAAGTATAGCTAAGGAAAGTCCGGATATCGAACCTAAGGACACGGAATCGTCTAATAAACCCTAACTGTAAACCTAACGAAATAAGAAACTTACTAAATTGAGAAAACGAAATTTGTTTTAAGAAAATGATTTTAAACAACAAAAGAAATAAAGAACACAAAATAAGTTAACTCAACACCGCAAGAACTAGAAAACTAAATACGAAGGAGATTCTACATAGACTAGGAATCTTAAAGGAATCTAACAGTTGTCGGGAATGCTTGCTTGAATGACACCGGATCTAATGATACAACCAATTCAGGAACTTAAGGAATGCTAGATCTCCTGTTCAGACAATCCAACACTTAAAAAGATCCTACTAGTCGTGTAAAGCTTACCGGGGTATAATGATGGATCACCAAATCGGTCTCTCCAAACTAGCAATGCTTAAGATTTCTATGGTTGAATAATTAGGTCAATCTCAACAACCACAATCAATCTAATCTAGATTAAGTATGAATTTGAAATACATGGCATAAACAATCAACAAATAATCCAATGATCATGCAAATTACCCGAAAACCCGTTTAAACCACGATATCTCAACACCCCGTTACTTGATTAGTCTTTAAGGTGGTTATCCCACTGATTACAATCTGATTATATGAAATTCTTATGATTTACTAAGATTAGTCAAATCACAATTAGGTTAAAGACAAGTTTTTAGCCCAAAATCATGTAAAAATCGAGTTTTTATCGAAACCGAATCAAACCTTTTCCACAAAATAGTTTAAACATATAATCAGATCATTCACAATAGTTTAATAACATTCACAATCATTCAAAATCAGAATTAAATCAAAAGCAACAATTCATTCAATCAAACAAACCCGAAAAACCGAAAAAACATCCGATAATCATCCGTAATCTAGGTAGAATTAAAGATCTAGCCTAGAATCATCATCCAAACATTCATAAACATGAAATCAGATCTAATCATGGTAGAAAATTCGAAAACAAACTGAAACGAAAAACTACGATGCATAAACAAACCCGAAAACGCGATCCGAGCACTTGTATACGCGATCTGAGCCTCCCCCGAGCGTCGGAATCAATCCCAAAGCTCCAAAATATTCAAAAATAAGTTTCTCTTTCGTTTCCAGCCGTCCTTGGGTGATTAAAACGTGAATTAGGGTTTTAAATCGTTTAAATAGGTGAATTTAATCATTTATCACGACCTGGGCTAACAAAAACGGTTTAATGGGCTTAAAAGGAGTCCAATTGGCTGGTCAAAGGCCCAAAAAGGGCTGGTCAACGCGGGTCAACGGCCTCTAAGGCCGGTCAACGAATGGAGATGGGGCGCGGGTCGCTGGGTCACCCGGATGGATCACACGCGGGTCATGTGTGTGTTTATCTGGTGCGGGCGCGCGGGTCAAGGCTCCGACCCAGCTCCTTCACGCGGGTCAGAGGAGGATTCTAGGGCTGATGTGGCGCTCCCAGCTTCTGCCACGTGTCCCAGCGCCTCCCATTTTCCAGAAAATGCATATTACCCCCCTAAACTTCAGAATTTCAGTTTTTAAGCCTCGAAACTTCATGGAATGCAACTTTTTAACCCAGAAACATCTGAAAATTATATTTTAGCTTCCCAACTTCATAAAAATTATTCCGGGCTCCAGTTTCTTCGCAACTACGAACGTTTATTTCGCGAAACCTATAAAATGACATTAAAAATAAGAAATAAGTAAAAATTCATTAAAATCTAATAAAACTAAATAAAAATCTAATAAAATAAAATAAAATCCTATAAAGTAAATACGAAAATGATGTGTAAATTACGACACATCAAATCAATCAAAGGGCTTTGAATACAATCAATTCCAACAACAACGAGCGCGTGCATTTTTTGAACCTTAGTCAGCCACGAGAACATCAAGGTGAGTTCATATGCCCTTTTTCTAATCTTTTCGATTTCATTTACGGGGCTGTGAAGCATGCTAACTTTTTTCTTAAAAGATTTAGCATATTATTTCTTTTATCATATTATCAAGATAACAAGGGTTTCATCCTTGTTATCACACTTAGGACTATGTTGTGCTTGTGTGTGAAATGACAATTATGACACATCAAGGATGATATCATGATAACATAACTTTGTCATATCATCAAACCTTTGGGATAACATAGTGTATTAAGACTAGATCTTATAACATCGTGGTCAAAACATTGAGACAACAAATGACAATTACATGACATAGCAAGAATGACATAATGATAACATAACTTCATGATATCATTCGCCACTTATGCCAACATTGTGTAATAAGACAAGTTCTTATAACACCATGTTAAAGACATTGAGCACATAACATTGATAACAGATGACAATGAGATATGACAATGAGACAATGGTAATGAGAACACATAACATCAATTTGATTACTATTAAGCCTGGTTGCTTTATATCACTGTATTCATGTGTCCAATATTCATGTTCAGTCGTAAGTCCCTCACTATATCATTTACCATTCATTTAGTAGAGGTTAAACCGACGATAGCGTAGTGGTACCATAGATTTGTCAAACCTTCGGCGAGTGAGGTTGGTACATTATTCGTATTTCATTATCATTGGCCGATAACATGTGATCGATAACAAGGCTGCATGAGCCATGTTTGGTAAACGCCCACATGGGTGAAATTAATCTTTAGATGTAACGACCCATTTTGGGGAAAATTTTATAAAATTAACATAATTGGTGTATAATTATGTTTATTTTAATTTATTGGTGTTTTATAAGATTTAATTATCTTAAACATTATTTGGTGGGTGTTTTTAATAAATATTTGATTTAAAATATAACATATGGTGGTGTTAACTAATTTATTCAAGTTAGTCATGATTAGTTAGAATTAACTAGTAATAGAGGGACTAGTTATGCAAATAGCTGAAACTTAAATTAAAAGGAGGTTTTATGAAATAAGGGCTGGTCAAAATTGGTCATAAGACCATCCTTGTGGCTAAAAACGTGAAAGAGAGAAAGAGAACCACGGAAAAGTCAAAAATTCTAAGGATTGATCAAATTGGTGGCTGATTATCAATATGATCTTGAATGTAAGTTGAAATTGGAGTTCTCCTTGCATCAAGTACATCTAGGTAAGATTTGTTTGTGTTTTTAATGGTATTTTCATGGGTTTCCCAAAGGGTGTGGGTTTGATGGGTCAAATCCGAAATTAGAAATGTAGATGGTGTTATATGTTGTTAACTATCATGATAATCATCCAAGAAACAAAATTTGGTTCATTCCTTGCATGATGATGTATTTTTATAAAAATGGAGTTTTGGGGTTGTTCTTGGTAAAGATGAACTAAGAGATTTAAATGGGTGATTAGATGATAACTTTATGATATACAACATATGAAATTTGTATTACCTTGGTGATTGTTGAATTTTGTTGATTATAAACAAACATGGGAGATTTGTGGAGTTTTAGAAACAATTGAAATGTATTGGTGAAATCCCTGCACACAAGTTTTTTTGATGAAAAGTCAACAACTTGATTTTTATCTAACAAAGTGCTTAAAGGGATGGGTGTGGTTAATTAGGTGTTATAATCATAAAAGATGAATCTTTATGATTAAATGGGTCAAATGGTGTAAACTAAATAGGAATGGTGATAATGGGGATGTGTGGGTGCATTTGACTAATTGTAGTCAAACTTTATATTAAACCTATTAGTTGTGATAATAGGAATTAATAGTGAAGGTGTGTGTGGCACCAAACGACCCGGGAAGGAATTGGTTATAGAGGATAGCTTGTTGGAACAAGGTAAGTCACCCAAATCTTTTACTTGTTACGTGTAATGGTGTTATGCATGCATGAATGTTATAGTGAAATATTTGACTTTTGGGTGAGTTGGTGATTATGATCTTGTTGTTAGACAATAATGAGCAACAGGTGACATATGTTGCTTGATTATTTTTTGATATGGTGTTCTAATGCTAGTCTATAATTGACTTAGTGTTTATTTGTATGTGTGGTGGTTGTATGCAAATAGTTCACAAGGTGTGTGAACTTATAGTTTAAATTGACTTAATCTTGGTGTTTTGAATCACAAGTGGTGTGATCATGAAATTGGATTATTCACATGGTGTGTGAATATCCTTTGTTGGGTGTAATAAAGTTTGTAAAACACAAGTGGTGTGGTTTACTTAACTTGAGAAATCTTGTGGAATAAGATTTCAATGGAGTTTTGGGTGAAAACGACCCGTTAGTAAATCGTTTGACATTATGACCATGCTGGTTATAAATTGGTGAATTAAGGCATTTAGTATGTTTATATGGTGTTATATAATGTTTATGGGTGTATTGGAATGGTCGGAAATGAGCGGAATGGGTCAAGATAGTTGAAAACATAAAAAATGGCCGTGCAGGGGGTGCCCGTCGTATCATACGCTGGTGGATACGCCGGTGGATACGCCACCTACAGCTCAATGTCACAAATCCTCTGTGATACGCCAACCAATAAGCCGGGTGCTGAATTTGACCAAAATTGACTATTTTGGTCATGTAAGCTAGGGTGGGCGGGCATGGTGATCTTACTTAGTTCTAACGAACTAACGGTGACTTAATTATGGTGTTTTCAGGTGAACGGAAGGGGTGAAATCGGTTGTGATTGGATTGCCTTGCAAGGACACGGTTCAAACGTGTTTGGGGTTTATTCTTTGTTGGTTTAAAACAAAGGTTTTTGTGAATAACTCTAACGTAATTTTTGGTTGTTGAATGTTTAACAAACATCAAATATTTCGTAAAGCCTTTGTAAAGTGGGGTTTTCAAGTGTTTAATACACTTGTTTGTTTGAAAAATATGGGACCTATTCTGATTTGTTGTCTTAAAACACGTGTCACGCGTGTGTGGGTTTTGGGTCTTATAAGTTGGCATCAGAGCCATTGGTTTGAGGGATTCAAGTGCGTCGCGAACACTTGAACTCAAATCGTTGTGCTTTTGATGTGGGGAGTATTGTTTGATAGAGATCCAATCACGAAGCCATGGGTTTAAGGTAACAAGTTTGTGAATTGTTTACCTTAGTTGTATATGTTTATTGGTGTTTGGTGTGAATTTGCTTGTTAAACCGAAATTCTTAGTCATATTGTGTGGAGGTAAAGTTAAGGAATTGGATATATGAAGGTATAATGTTAAGTCTGGCCAACATAAGATTATATTCTTGACATGGATATGACCTTAATGGAATTAACTCATACTATGGTTATGAACAGTAGGTAAGGTGTTAGGAGTTAATGTGGTGATGCCTTAAAGTATACATTTCATGGTGTGCTTAGTTGTATGAACTAGATAGCAAAACTAATGTATCAAATAACTTGTTTCAGCCGTAGAATGGCTGATGGTGGAAGTACTGAAACTAACCTCACCGAAGTGCAAACTATGGTGAGAGAATAGGTGGCAAGCGCGCTTGAAGCTTTGATTCCCAATCCTATGGAGGGTCTGCAAGCCTCCATTAGGGAATTCATTCAACAAGAGTATGCAAGTCTGTTAACTGGGCGAGACGGGGTGAGATCCAAAAAAAGTGACCTATAAGGAGTTTGTGGCTTGCAAGCCAAGTGAATTTAAGAGGGAAGTTGACCCATTACTGGGTCAACGGTGGATAACCGACACAGACGACATGTTTGAGACGAGCAATCGTGATCCGGAAGACGAGGTGATCTTTGCTGGGAATCAATTGCGTGAAAGAGCAAAGGATTGGTGGGAGCTTATACGGAAGGAAAGGGGTAGGGATGGCGTTAAGAGCTTAACTTGGGCGAAGTTTAAGGAGTTGTTCGGTATAAGGTTCTGTCCGTAGGCGGCGATTGACAGAATCACTGAAGAATTCCTTCATATGAGACACAAGGATGAAAGTATTGACACGATTACCGCCATCTTTTATGACAAAGCTAGATTTTGTCCTGATTTGCTACAAACGGAGCGGATGTGGATCAATCAATACCACAGTATGTTGAATGCCAACTACCGCAAATTTCTTACACCATCTAAGTGTGAGACATTGGCGAAACTTATTGATTGTGCTCAGGAGCATGAGTTGGAGTTAAAGCAACATGAAGACCGCGGTGAAAAGCGGAAGGTGGAGAAGGAGACGGGGTCGTCTAAAAGGGGAAGTTCTCTAACTCACCTACAAAGATCCACTCAAGTAGGAGAGTTAAGCATTGTACCAAATGTGGGAAAGACCAAATGGGTGATTGTTCGGTACGACCTTTATCTTGCTACAAGTGTGCGAAGCAAGATCATCTTGCTAATCAAAGCTCGAGCGCTTTAAATTTATGCTATAACTGCCACAAACTGGTGCATGTTCGGAGTGAGTGTCCAGAACTTAAAGGGGCTGGAGTTAGTGGAGGGGAAAACCAATCTTTCAAGGAGGAAGGGAGTGGAAAGAAGGTGGAGGTACCCAAACCAAAGGGTAGGGCCTTTCAAATTACCGTGGAGGAAGCCAAAGTCACACCTGTCGTGGTGACATGTACATTCTTCATCAATACCTTTCCTGGTTACATTTTATTTGATTCGGGGGCTAGTAGATCATTTGTGTCTACGAATTTTATACAACATTCTTCTTTTGTTGTTGAGCAATTGTCATTAGAAATAGAAATAGCAGATTCTAAATGCTTCCTAGTATGTGATGTCTAGAGAAAATGTAAATTAACCGTCGATGGGGGGGATTTCTATATTGATTTGATACCTATGGTATTGGGGGAGTTCAATGCGGTGGTTGGGATGGATTGGCTTTCGCCTCACGGGGCCAACATTGTATGCAAACATAAGATTATTCAATTGACGTCTCATAGTGGACATGAGGTGTGTATTCATGGGGAGAAACATGGTTTCATGATATTATGTTCTTTAATCGAAGCTATGAAGTATTTGAACAATGGGGGACGATCATTTCTTGCTTACGTGGTGGATTCGGAGAAAAGAGTGAAGATGTTCAAAGACATTCCGATTGTGCATGATTTTACGGATGTCTTTCCGGATGAACTACCGGGATTACCTCCCGAAAGGGATGTGGAGTTCCGAATTGATTTGGTGCCCGGGGCTAAACCCATTGCTAAGGCTCCATACCTGTTGGCACCATCTGAATTGCAAGAGATGATGAATCAATTGCAAGAACTTCTTGACCGGGGTTTTATTCGTCCGAGCATCTCCCCTTGGGGTGCACCTGTGTTATTTGTCAAGAAGAAATACGGGAGATTCAGAATGTGTATAAATTATCGGAAGTTGAACAAGGTCACGATGAAGAATAGGTATCCACTACCTAGGATTGACGACCTCTTTGACCAATTACATGGTGCTTCATGGTTTTCTAAGATCGACCTTAGATCAGGATACCATCTGTTGAAGGTTAGAGAGGAAGACATTCCAAAGACGGATTTTCGTATGAGGTACAGACATTACGAGCTTCTTGTGATATCCTTTGGGTTAACAAACTGTAACATCAGTGCCAGAAACGTCACCGGAACAGTGATCGGTACAGTAAAATGAATAGTGAGTCAAGTACATAAACCAGTTGATGTTCATATATCAGTATCATTTCATATTTTCATAGAACAGAATCAAACTTGTTTTAGAAACGAAACTCAGAATCACGGTTCGTCAGTCAGATAACTATCTGGCAATACAGAACCATCATGTGATTAATTGCTACGATTTTATTATGTATAAACGTATGTGAGGCTTACAGAACAAAACAAAACGGATGTCGTTATGTGAATGTTAAATCGACGGATTATTCGTATAAGTGACGTTCTGTACGAATATATCTGAAAGTTTAACGTTCTGAATGATAACCGATAATTAGAAAATCATATTGAAAAGTATAGTTATCGCAGTGTTCGTACGAGTGACGATTCGAACGAATACGCGCGACGACTGTACTATTCGATTTTTAAACAGTAAATTAAATATTTTCGTAAATTTAAGATAAACAGAAGATATTTAGTTAATTTATTAGGAATCACAACCTAAAATAATTTTATTAACCTTATTTTAAAATCGAGACGTTTCGCTACGAGAACGAAACGAAACCGACGTTTTACGCGAAACCGAGCAACCGAAACCGAACTCACCCGGAGTATAAATACCCGGAACGAGTCTTCTTCGTCATTTAACCTCTCCACTCTCTCTCTCTCTAAAACCAAAAACCCGGAACTTTCTCTCTCTAGAATTTCTCACTCTCTCTCTAAGATTTCTTCCTCATTTATTGATGAAATCATGTGTTCTTGGTGCCAAAACAACCACCACAACTTGTAGAACACGAAAGTACAACCGATCTAAGCTTTGAACCAGTTGAATCGAGGTAAAAACGAGTTCTTTGTCACGGTTTTTAGGGTTTTCAAACCCTTGTTCGAAACTCTCAAGAAATCCGGTTTCTACACCCTTACAACCCATAGAAACTTCACCCAAACATGCTTAGGATGTGTAGGAACTAGTGCTACTACTAGATTTAGTCATTTAGCTTGAAAATCCCACGGCTGCCCTTGTTGATCTTGACAGGTCGAATGAAGTCCAACCAGGTGGGCCGAATGGCAGGTTAGTCGAAGAACACACCACATTCGGCCGAATGGCTCCTGTATAGCTAACTGGTCCCATTTGCCCGAACCAAAAACCCATTCGACCACGGCCCATTCGGGTCATATCCTATTCAGTCGGCTTCTCCTTCGCCAGGATTCATTCGATCGGTCTAGGGTAGGTTCAGTCGGCCAAAGCCTCTTTCGGATCAGGCCCTTATTCGCTCGGCCAAGCTTCATGCGGCCAGGTCTCATACAGCCAGGTCTTAATCGGCCAAGACCCATTCGGCTGGGTTCTATTCGCTGGAACCCATTCGGCCAAGGCTGACTTGGGTTGGGTGATGTATGGGTTGCATAAACTCTAACCGAATGAGTGTGTGTGTATATGCATGAGAACCAGACGTGTAGCATGCATGGGATTGATCTTATGGGTGTGTGCATGGGAGTAAATTAGAGTTCTAAGGAAAATCATATGGAATAAAGGACTAAGTTTTCTTTGAAAGACAATGGGGATTAATCTTGTTCATGGTGTGGTCTACGATTCATTAAGAAAATCATAAATTAGGGTTGCTATAATAAAAGCTTTTCATGAAATCATACTATTATCTAAATAAGGATTGTTAACACCATTTTGGGACACTTAGTTGCACATCTTGGGGTACGGGATATCAACGGGTAATAAGTTAGTTTAGATAGAAAGACTTCTAGAAACACATTAGTAATATAGGACACTTAGTTGCACACCGAGATCAAACCCTAGATACGACGACTACCATATGTACTTATCGTATTCGAATTTTCTTAAAACAACTCAGGTACTGAAGATACTTAGGTTACAAAAACGAGAGCGCATTTTGTGGTAATTCTATACAGAGCAACACAGGTGAGTTCATTGCCCCTTTTCTAACATTTTGTTTTAAAACGCGGGGCTGAGAAGCATGCGTAACTGTTTTATTTAAATTGTTTACTTAAATGCTCTTATTTATTATATGTTTTACATATAAATGATTGTTTATACTTCTAGACTCCTGTCTAGGTAATCATTATGCAGAATTAACAAACAAGTTAATTAAGTTGCTCCTACGAGTAATACTTTAATTCTAAGACTCTAAACAAACTCTTAGTCCATCAAGCTCAAATTCAAGAATCTAAATTCACAGTGAAACCAAAAGAACTAAAGCTAAAGATCATGTTCAAAGAAATCTAATTCAGTGTGTGATATGAAAACAAAGGATCCTAATCAAGAATCAATTATCATGGTGAAATCATAGAAATCATAAAGATCAAGATCAAGAGACTCAAGGAATCAGAAATCATAAATGTGTGTGAATCATTGAAATAATGAAATCATTACAATCTAATGAAATCATTAATACTTGAGTTAAGGTGGATGTCAGTTGTATGGAAATCAAGATCACGTGTAACACACATAAAGTCCCGTCATAAATAGTAGACTCTTGTAGTCAAGCTATATGTGCAATAACGTGAACTATCAAATGAAATTAATATCAAAAATCAAGAGAATCAAAGAGATCAAGAATCAAAGGATATCCATAAAGTCCCTACATGTACAGTAGACCATTGGGTCAAGCTGTATGGGCATCATTAAAATCCCGTCACGCTCAGATAGGTTCCTAGTGAGTCCTGCCTGATATGGGTCACGTGTGAGAGGGTACAACTTGGACAACCACCAACAACTAAGTCTAATTGATTGAGTCAAATAAGGCCCAATCAACATGTCAGTTGTATTTAAATGTTTAATTATTAATCATTTCATGTTATGTTCTGCAATCGTTTTTGGGAAATCATGAAGTCATGGTGAACCCAGGAAATCAGAGTATTTCAAAATTGTGGAAGTCAAATCTTTTAACATAGAAGGGAATGGTGGGTAAAATGCTTAATTATCATTAATATCAATGTCCTATGTGGCTTAGTATATGGTGGGATGGCGTCTGGGCGGGCTCGTAGGCTCGACTCAGGGGTATGCCCTATACATAAGCATACCGAGCTGGATGATACAGGTGATGTTAATGAGGTTAAGGTTGTTACCGAAGAGGTTATCAATGTTATTATGTGTGTCTTAAACTGTTAAACAAAGTGTTTTAAATCTTGGATGATCATAGAAGGGAATGGTGGGTAAAATGCTTAATTATCATTAATATCAATATCCTATGAGGCTTAGTATGTGGTGGGATGGCGTCTTGGCGGGTTTGTAGGCTCGACTCAGGGGTATGCCCTATACATAAGCATACCGAGCTGGATGATACGGGTGATGTTAATGAGATTAAGATTTTATCTAGAAGGTTTTCAACGCTATTTTTCAATAACTAAACTATATGAACTCACCAACCATGTGATGACTTGATCTTTTTGCATTACTTCTCAGGTGACGAACATGTCAGTTAAGAAGTCATTACTTTTGGGCTAGGACTTCAGAAAGAAGACTTAGTATTTTGGACCTGCATCTTTTTGGAAACATCATTATACGATATATTTTTTAATATCTTGTGCGGATACAAGATTGAAATTTATGATGTTGATGATAGATTTACATCGTTAAATTATAAAAAATACTGATGTAATTTAACTTTGTAATTGTATTTTATTTAGCATTTCTCAATTATATCTTCTGCAATATAAACAATCTGATCATCACGATTATCACTCACGATATCACGCCCAGGGAACCTTCCGCCCGACAGAGAAACCCGATCCTACCCCGCCGGCTCGGGGTGTGACAGATTGGTATCAGAGCCATGGTTATAGAGAAATATAGGTCACTTATTTAAACGGTTTGGCCTAGACTATAACCTAGGGACCCTGCATGTAGAGAACCTAAGACTTAAGACTTTATTGCATTGTGTCTTCTGCATTCGATCATTGCACTAACCAATATTCTATTGGTTGTGATTAGAATGTCACCAAGAAGAAAACCATCACCGCCTCTTCCTTCACAAGAGACGGAATCAGCAGCTGTTGTGCTCGCAACCCTGATCACCGAACAGTTAGTGGCGGTTCTCCCTGGAATCATCACCCGGATAAGGAACAGTGAGGAGTTTCCTAAGAGCTTCCCACTACTTTCTGCAGAGCAGAAGGAACCGGAAAAAGGAGAAACCAGCAAGAAACCTAAGCGGCGTTCTGCAAAAAGGCGAAAGAGAACTGTGGACTACACTGAAGCCGTACCTATCAGTCAAATACTACCAGATTTGACTACAGGAGTCAGTGCTCATTATAAGGGAAAAACCCCTCTCAGTTCAGCTTGTGACTACCATCATCGAGCTGAACTTGCATGTGTGCAATGCACGCGCTGTGGAAAGACGGGACACTAGAGGCAGCAGTGTAGGTCACCAATGACCTCTAAACCCCGTCAATACGTTGGTACATTTCCTAATTGTGCCAGATGTGGTTTTCACCACGACAAGGAGGAACCCTGTAGACACTGTCTGAATTGTGGGAGAATAGGACACTGGATCCAACAGTGTCGTCTATTTCAACTAGGAAACAGGAGCAAAAAGCGAACACCTGTACTTCCTCTCGTAACAACAACTGCTACACATGCGGAATGCTCAGACATTTCAAAAGGGACTGCCCTAGGCGAAGACCTCCCGCAGACCCAGCAGTCACTGAGGAACTACTTGCTTTACCAGCTCCTGGGGAACATTCGGAGTACGATGACCCCACAGGTATGCATATTTCATACTGTTACGTTAAATTACTTATTGGAGTGCTAATTCGAAAAGTATACTCCGTTATGGCTTTAGAAACGATAAATCCAAGGAAACTATAATTAGGTTAGGTGCAAATAAGATAATAAGAATAGTAACCTAAGGAAGTCTTAGGTCAAATAAACGTTAAGTAAATAAATAAAGATACGGTGATTCTTAGTTACAGTCTAGTTACTATAGTTAGGAAAATAACCTTATCTAGTTAGAACATTAGAAGTCAGTAGATTTTCAGATGCTAAAGCTAGTATGTAAACTATTATTTCCCCCCTAGATCCATAGAACTCGAATCACTTGATTTAGAGAACCTCGGTTCTAGGATGTTAGGAAAGGATGAATGTTAGAACCGTACTGGAAACATAGCTAAACTAGATAAGTAGATCAGGGGAATTCAATTGTGAATACAAGACGAAGATATGCCAGAGACAAATATTCCGAATGAAAGATGGGCATTCCAAGTTACGGTAATGCCTTTCGGATAGAGGAATGCACCCATGGTCTTCATGGACTTCATGAACCGAGTGTGCAAACCGTATCTGGATCATTTTGTCATTGTCGTTAGGGATGATATACTGATTCATTCTAAAAGTAAGGCAGAACGCAAACGACATCTCAGGGATATTCTAAAGCAGTTAAAGGAAGAACAATTCTATGTTAAATTCTTCAATTGTGAAATTAGGATGAAAATAAGTAACAGTTGGAAACAACATTTACAATGGGCTTCCGTAAGTCACATGACTTTGGATAGAAGTTAGGTAAATATACATCCTCCCGTAGATGGGTATAGGTTTGCTTAAAAGGTAAATCATTGCCTTTATCCTAATAGTGCTACCATATCTTAGGTAGACCTCCCCGACATAAAAAATACATTTTCAAAGTTGAGGAAAAATTAAACAGATGGTGAAGTATGTATAAGGTTATATCAAATAACCTAAGAATTCACCATGTGTTACTTAGGAATCTTAATTGGACGATCCAGACCTAGAGTCGTGAGAATCACACATGAAGCTTTATGGAGTGTGTTAGATTATAAAGCAGAATGATAGCTTGAGCTGAAATCAGATGAAATACCTACCACCAAAATAGTGGGTGGATTCCGGCGGTAGACAAATCAAGAAGACTTATTCTTGAGAAGGCACACGAGACAGATAATCAGTGTATACGGGTGCCCATAGAATATGCAGGTGACTACAGAGATTTTATTGGTGGCCAGAAATGAGAAAAGATATATTCGAGCACGTCGGTCAATATCTTACATGTGCGAAGGCAAAGGCGAAACACCAGTGACCGTCACGGTTATTGGGACAATCCGAAATCTCGCTCTGAAAGTGGGAACAAATAGCTATGGACTTCATTACCAAGCTACCCCGCACTTCCAGTGGTCATGATACGATCTAGGTTATCATGGATCGTTTGACGAAACCTGCTCCTTTCATGCCGATACATGAGACCCTCACGATGGATAAACTGGCAAGATTATATATCAATGAGAGGGTGGTACGCCCCGGTGTGCCATTGTCTATTATTTCTGATAGAGATAGCAGATTCACATCCAGCTTTTGGAAATTATTACAGAAATCTCTAGGGACACAGTTAAATCTGAGTACAACTTACCATCCACAAACGGACGGTCAAAGAGAACGTACAATTCAGACCCTAGAGGACATGTTAAGAACCTGTGTGTTAGATTTCGGTGGGAATTGGGATTCTCATTTGCCACTGATTGAATTCTCCTACAACAACAGTTATAATAGTAGCTTTGAATGCACGTCATTCGAGGCTCATTAAGACCGGAAATGTTGGTCACCGAACTGTTGGACCGAGATAGGAGATAATTTAACAACTAAACCAGAACATAATCGAGAGACTATTGACAAGATTGCTCAGATTCAATGAGGATATGGACAGCAAGGAGTAGACAGAAGAGTTGAACAAATAAATGGCGTAAGCCGTTGAAATTTCAAGTGGGAGACCATGATATGTTCAAGGTATTCCCATGGAAAGATGTAAGCTGTTTTGAAAAGAAATACCTTACTGGCGAATCGCTCATCACACCAGTTGAAGAAATTCAATTGGACGAACATATATACTTTATCCAAGAATCTTCGGAGATTATGACTCGCAAGGTTAAACGACCAAGGCAATGTCGTACTCCGATTGCTAAGTGTAGTTGGAATTCAAAGCGCAAACCCAAGTTTACTTGGAAAATGCGAAGACAACATGAAGTTAAAGTAATCCCCAACTGTTTACAGAGAAAGCCGTACCCGATAACTATTCTTAAATTTCGGGACGAAATTTCTCTAACAAGGGGAGACTGTAACATCAGTGCCGGAAACGTCACCGGAACAGTGATCGGTACAGTAAAATGAACAGTGAGTCAAGTACATAAACCAGTTGATGTTCATATATCAGTATCATTTCATATTATCATAGAACATACTCAAACTTGTTTCAGAAACGAAACTCAGAATCACGGTTTGTCAGTCAGATAACTATCTGGCAATACAGAACCATCATGTAATTAATTGCTAGGATTTTATTATGTATAAACGTATGTGAGGCTTACAAAACAAAACAAAACGGATGTTGTTATGTGAATGCTAAATCGACGGATTATTCGTATAGGTGACGATCTGTACGAATGTATCTGAAAGTTTAACGTTCTGAATGATAACCGATAATTAGAAAATCATGTTGAAAAGTATAGTTATCGCAGTGTTCGTACGGGTGACGATTCGAACGAATACGCGCGACGACTGTACTATTCGATTTTTAAACAATAAATTAAATATTTTTGTAAATTTAAGATAAACAGAAGATATTTAGTTAATTTATTAGGAATCACAACCTAAAATAATTTTATTAACCTTATTTTAAAACCGAGACGTTTCGCTACGAGAACGAAACGAAACCGACGTTTTACGCAAAACCGAGCAACCGAAACGAACCCCAACTCACCCGGAGTATAAATACCCGGAACGAGTCTTCTTCCTCATTTAACCTCTCCACTCTCTCTCTAAAACCAAAAACCCGGAACTTTCTCTCTCTAGAATTTCTCACTCTCTCTCTAAGATTTCTTCCTCATTTAATGATGAAATCATGTGTTCTTGGTGCCAAAACAACCACCACAACTTGTAGAACACGAAAGTACAACCGATCTAAGCTTTGAACCCGTTGAATCGAGGTAAAAACGAGTTCTTTGTCATGGTTTTTAGGGTTTTCAAACCCTTGTTCGAAACTCTCAAGAAATCTGGTTTCTACACCCTTACAACCCATAGAAACTTCACCCAAACATGCTTAGGATGTGTAGGAACGAGTGCTACTACTAGATCTAGTCATTATCTTGAAAATCCCACGGCTGCCTTTGTTGATCTTGACAGGTCGAATGAAGTCCACCCAGGTGGGCCGAATGGCAGGTTAGCCGAAGAACACACCACATTTGGCCGAATGGCCCCTGTCTAGCTAACCGGTCCCATTCGCCCGAACCAAAAACCCATTCGACCACGGCCCATTCAGGTCATATCCTATTCAGTCGGCTCCTCCTTCGCCTGGATTCATTCGATCGGTCTAGGGTAGGTTCAGTCGGCCAAAGCCTCTTTCGGATCAGGCCCTTATTCGCTCGGCCAACCTTCATGCGGCCAGGTCTCATACGTCCAGGTCTTAATCGGCCAAGACCCATTCGGCTGGGTTCTATTAGCTGGAACCCATTCGGCCAAGGCTGACTTGGGTTGAGTGATGTATGGGTTGCATAAACTTTAACCGAATGAGTGTGTGTGTGTGTATGCATGAGAACCGGACGTGTAGCATGCATGGGATTGATCTTATGGGTGTGTGCATGGGAGTAAATTAGAGTTCTAAGGAAAATCATATGGAATAAAGGACTAAGTTTTCTTTGAAAGACAATGGGGATTAATCTTGTTCATGGTGTGGTCTACGATTCATTAAGAAAATCATAAATTAGGGTTGCTATAATAAAAGCTTTTCATGAAATCGTACTATTATCTAAACAAGGATTGTTAACACCATTTTGGGATCAAAACATTGGAGAAATCATAAGGATCAAAAAAACAATCTAGGGTTTCGAGTGTGGATTTAATTATTAACATCTAAACCTTAGGAGGTCTTATAAGGACATGTAACTAGTCTAGGTGATTCACTCGAATTTCCTAGGACAAGTTATTCAAAGACATTAAGCCTAAAGTTATGGGGTTGACTTACGTGTTAACACCAAAACTATCGGAAATCAATAAAGACCGATGGCTAACCTAGATGGTTTATTTAAACCATCAAAGATTAGTAATTAATGAGTTAACAAGAAATCGTTTGAAACTAAAAGTCAAGTAATGGGTCCGGAGTGGCCTAATGGGCTAAATCAAAGCCCATCACGTGTAAGTTCCATACTCTTAAAAGATTTATTATACTTTAATAAAAGTAATTGATTTATAAACTTTATGTGACTAAATTAAATGATTTTGTAGACTGCTTAAACTTAATATGAATTAATTTAATAATAATTTAATTCAAGAATTGTGATGAACAATTCTTGGGGTACGGGATATCAACGGGTAATAAGTTAGTTTAGATAGAAAGACTTCTAGAAACACATTAGTAATATAGGACACTTAGTTGCACACCGAGATCAAAACCTAGATACGACGACTACCATATGTACTTATCGTATTCGAATTTTCTTAAAACAACTCAGGTACTGAAGATACTTAGGTTACAGCAACGAGAGCTCATTTTGTGGTAATTCTATACAGAGCAACACACGTGAAATAATGAAATCATTACAATCTAATGAAATCATTAATACTTGAGTTAAGGTGGATGTCAGTTGTATGGAAATCAACATCACGTGTAACACACATAAAGTCCCGTCATAAATAGTAGACTCTTGTAGTCAAGCTATATGGGCAATAACGTGAACTATCAAATGAAATCAATATCAAAAATCAAGAGAATCAAAGAGATCAAGAATCAAAGGATATCCATAAAGTCCCTGCATGTACAGTAGACCATTGGGTCAAGCTGTATGGGCATCATTAAAATGCCATCACGCTCAGGTAGGCTCCTAGTGAGTCCTGCCTGATATGGGTCACGTGTGAGAGGGTACAACTTGGACAACCAGCAACAACTAAGTCTAATTGATTGAGTCAAATAAGGCCCAATCAACATGTCTTAGTTGTATTTAATTGTTTAATTATTAATTTATTAATCATTTAATGTTATGTTCTACAATCGTTTTTGGGAAATCATGAAGTCATGGTGAACCCAGGAAATCAGAGTATTTCAAAATTGTGGAAGTCAAATCTTTTAACATAGAAGGGAATGGTGGGTAAAATTCCTAATTATCATTAATATCAATGTCCTATGTGGCTTAGTATGTGGTGGGATGGCCTCTGGGCGAGCTCGTAGGCTCGACTCAGGGGTATGCCCTATACATAAGCATACCGAGCTGGATGATACAGGTGATGTTAATGAGGTTAAGGTTGTTACCGAAGAGTTATCAATGTTATCATGTGTGTCTTAAACTGTTAAAAAAAGTGTTTTAAATCTTGGATGATCATAGAAGGGAATGGTGGGTAAAATGCTTAATTATCATTAATATTAATGTCCTATGTGGCTTAGTATGTGATGGGATGGCGTCTGGGTGGGCTTGTAGGCTCGACTCAAGAATATGCCCTATACATAAGCATACCGAGCTGGATGATACAGGTGATGTTAATGAGATTAAGATTTTATCTAGAAGGTTTTCAACGCTATTTTTCAATAACTAAACTATATGAACTCACCAACCATGTGTTGACTTGATCTTTTTGCATCACTTCTCAGGTGACGAACAGGTCAGTTAAGAAGTCATTACTTTTGGACTAGGACTTCATATAGAAACTTAGTATTTTGGACCTGCATCTTTTTGGAAACATCATTATACAATATATTTTTGTTTATCTTGTGCATATACAAGATTGAAATTTATGATGTTGATGATAGATTTACATCGTTAAATTATAAACAATACTGATGTAATTTAACTTTGTAATTCTATTTTATTTAGCATTTCTCAATTATATCATGTGCAATATAAACAATCTGATTATAATGATTATCACTCACTATATCTCGCCCCGGGAACCTTCCGCCCGACGGAGAAACCCGATCCTACCCCGCCGGTTCGGGGTGTGACACAAACGCACTGACGGCGTTCATGGATTTGATGAATCGGGTGTGTCGTCCTATGTTAGATAGGTCAGTCATTGTGTTCATCGATGACATACTTATCTATTCCAAGAATGAAGCTGATCAAGCGTGTCATTTGCGTGAAGTTTTTGAAACACTTCATAAGGAGAAACTGTATGCAAAGTTCTCCAAGTGTGATTTCTGGTTACGCGAAGTACAATTCTTAGGACATGTCGTCAATTCCGATGGCATACATGTAATTCCAACAAAAATTTAGGCAGTTATGAAATGGAGCCTACCCAAGACTCCAACCGAGGTTAGAAGTTTTCTTGGTTTAGCCGGTTATTATAGGAGGTTTATTCAAGACTTTTCCAAGATTGCTTCATCTTTGACTAAGCTTACAAGGAAGGATACTAAGTTTGTGTGGGGTGACGAACAAGAAAAGGTGTTTCAAGAGTTAAAGACAATACTAACACAAGTTCCGGTGTTAACTTTACCAGATGGACCCGATGATCTTGTGGTCTATTCCAATGCATCATATGTTGGTCTTGGGTGTTTTCTGATGCAAAGAGGGAAAGTCATTGCTTATGCTTCACGTCAGCTAAAGATTCATGAGGTTAACTATCTCGTTCATGACTTGGAGCTTGCGGCGGTTGTTTTCGCATTAAAGATAAGACGTCATTAAATTTATGGGGTAAAATGTAATATTTATACCGACCACAAGAGTTTGAAGTATTTCTTCACACAGAAGGAAGTGAATATGAGGCAGAGACGTTGGATGGATTTACTCAAAGACTATGACCGCAAAATTCTTTATCATCCGGGGAAAGCAAATGTAGTGGCGGACGCTTTGAGTAGAATGGAGGAACCTTTACCCATTCGGGTAAAAGCAATGAAAATCATGGTGACATCGGATTTGGTGAATCAAATTAAAGCTGCTCAAACGGAAGCTTTAAAGGAGGAGAATTGGAAACGAGATAGAATTAAGCGTTGGCTCCAATTGGATGAGGATAGTCGGGGACTAAAGACCAAGGTGGGGTCGGGTGTGGACACCTCCCACTTGTCCTTTAAAGACGGCTTTATTGGAGGAATCTCATAAATGGAAGTATTCGATTCACCCGGGGGCACAAAGATGTATCGTGACTTGCGGGTTAACTATTGGTGGCCGGGGATGAAAGAGATATTGCTAAGTATGTCGAAAAATGCTTGACTTTTGCTCAAGTTAAAGCGGAGCATCAAAATCCATATAGCAAATTGTAACTTTTGGAGATTCCGATGTGGAAGTGGGAGCATATTACGATGGACCTAATCACGAAGCTTTCTAAGACTAGGAACGGTTATGATACGATATGGGTCATCGTAGAACGGTTATCAAAGAGTGCTCACTTTATACCGATCAAGGAGATGTATTCTTCCAAGAAGATGGCCGAAATTTATGTTAAGGAGGTGGTGTCTGGACATGGATTACCGGTTACCATTGTGTCTGATCATGACACTCGGTTCACTTCTCATTTTTGGAAGAATTTTCAAGAGGAATTGGGTACAAAATTATTATTAAGCACAGCTTATCACCCTCAAACGGATGGTCAGAGTGAAAGGACCATTCAAACGCTTGAGGACATGTTACGTGCGTGTATCATTGACTTTGGGGGAAGTTGGTATGATTGCTTACCATTGGCGGAGTTCTCTTACAATAACAGTTATCATTCGGTTCTTGGAATGCCTCAATTTGAGGTTTTGTATGGGAGAAAATGTAGAACTCCCGCGTGTTGGGGAGAAATGGGGCCAAGGGAACTAGCTAAAAAAAGGTAGTAAACGTGACAGAGCTCATTTAAAGGCAGCACAAGACCGTCAGAAATCGAATGCGGATAAACAGAGGACACCGATCGAATTCCTAGTGGAAGACTTTGTGTTCTTAAAGGTTTCTCCTTAGAAGGGTGTGATTCATTTTTGAAAGCGGGGGAAACTTAGTCCACGATTTATTGGACCGTTCAAAATTATATCTCAAATTGGTGAGGTTGCGTATCGCTTAGAGCTACCGGTGGAGTTGAGTGGGATTCACAATATATTCCACGTGTCTTATCTATGAAAGTGCTTGGCGGACGAATCGGCTTATGTGCCAATGGAGGATTTGGTGATTAATAATAAACTCAATTATATTGAGAAACCGGTGGCTATCTTGGATAGAAAAGTCAAGCAACTTCGGAATAAGACGATCACCCAAGTAATGGTGCAATGGAAGAACAGGCAGGGTTCGGATGCTACATCGGAATCGGAGGGTGAAATGCGGAAAATTTATCCTTATCTTTTTGAGGTGTAACGAGGTTTCGGGGACGAAACCTTTGTAAGGAGGGGAGAATTTGTAATGACCCATTTTGGGAAAAATTTTATAAAACTAGCATAATTGGTGTGTAATTATGTTTATTTTAATTTATGGGTGTTTTATAAGATTTAATTATCTTAAACATTATTTGGTGGGTGTTTTTAAAAAAAATTTGATTTTAAATATAACATATGGTGGTGTTAACAAATTTAATCAAGTTAGTCATGATTAGTTAGAATTAACTAGTAATAGAGGGACTAGTTATGCAAATAGCTGAAACTTAAATTAAAAGAGGGTTTTATGAAATAAGGGTTGTTCAAAATTGGTCATAAGACCATCCTTGTGGCTGAAAACGTGAAAGAGAGAAAGAGAACCAAGGAAACCTTAAAAATTCTAAGGATTGATCAAATTGGTGGCATATTATCAATCTGATCTTGAATGCAAGTTTAAATTGGAGTTCTCCTTGCATCAAGTACATCTAGGTAAGATTTGTTTGTGTTTTTAATGGTATTTTCACGGGTTTCCCAAAAGGTGTGGGTTTGATGGGTCAAATTATAAATTAGAAGTGCAGATGGTGTTATATGGTGTTTTTCACTATCATGATAATCATCCAAGAAACAACATTTTGTTCATTTCTTGCATGATGATGTATTTTGATAACAATAGAGTTTTGGGGTTGTTCTTGGTAAAGATGAACTAAGAGATTTAAATGAGTGATTAGATGATAACTTTATGATATACAACATATGAAATTTGTATTACCTTGGTGATTGTTAAATTTGGTTGATTATAAACAAACATAGGAGATTGTTGGAGTTTTAGAAACAATTGAAATGTATTAGTGAAATCCGTGCACACAAGTTGTTTGATGAAAAGTCAACAACTTGATTTTTATCTAATAAAGTGTTTAAAGGGATGGGTGTGGTTAATTAGGTGTTATAATCATAAAAGATGAAATCTTTATGATTAAATGGGTCAATTGGTGTAAACTAAATAGGAATGGTGATAATTGACATGTGTGGGTGCATTTGACTAATTGTAGTCAAACTTTATATTAAACCTATGTTGGAATATAAGGACTGATGAGCAAAACCACTAAAGCCAGGCACCTGAATAAAACCGCGGAAAGACAAGCCGTGGATGCTTCTCTTCCGATTGAAGAACTGATTCAACATCGGAAGACTATCATTGGAAGCTTTGCCAAAAAAAGTGCCGCTAAACCTGTTTCTCTCAGAAGACAAAGGCTGAACATCAGAAGACAACCTCTACATTGGAAGAAGTCAAATGACTCAGAAGACAATCTTCTCTTCCAAACTAACTGATTATTTAATCAGCTTCCGATGAATAAACTTCTGAAGAAATAATCACTGAACTTCAGCACATCTACATCAACATCGGAAGACATGAAGATTCTTGTTTTCGTTATTGTTGACTTTATATTTGTACTAGTCTAATTGTATCAGTGTCTGTAATAATGTCAGCTGTTTGTCTTATTACTTCTTGTCTTGTATTGCAGAATGTTTGGGTATTTAAGTCCCAACATTCTTTGAATAATTAAGGATCACTTCTCCATATTTCCTTGGGCTTTCTATCTTTCATCCTCTCTCTTCTCTAGGCAAGAAAACTAAAACAACGACAATAACTTGTGCAAAACTTTATAGGGAGCTGAAACCTAAGCTCTGACTAAGTGTCTAAAGCATTGTTCCTGGTTAAAACAGCTACTACTCGAGGTTCTTGTAGTTCAACAAATGGTATCAGAGCCTTGTCCTTAGTCTTGGTTTAAACATCAAGACTAAAACTCAAAGCTCTAATCGATATCTTGTTGTTTTAGTTTTCTGTTCTCTATCTCTTCTGTTTTTCTTGTTTTCTCTAAATTTATAGGACTTTGATTTTTGAACTAATATGTGTTCAAAAGTCATTCTAACAAATTACCTTGAGTTCTTATCACTAGTTGAGTTGCTCATAATCATTTGTGAACCAATGGCAGAAAAATTCTCTATCGATCCTCATAACACCGGTTCTGCCACTAAACCGCCAATCTTGGTCAGGCATCAGTATAATATTTGGCTGAGGCAGATGTTACACTTCCTGTCTAATAATCACACAGGATGTTGGAAGTCTGTAATGTTCGGACCGCATAAACCAACGGTGTTGGACACTGAGACTGGAAATAATGTCCCGAAAAATCCTCGGAACTACCCCGAAGAGGATTACCAGAAGTTGGAGCTTGATGCAAAGGCACATGCTCAGTTGGCGATGGCTCTTCCCAACGAAATATACTCTGGTCTTCTTCACCATGAGTCTGATAAAGACTTGTGGGATGCTCTAAAAGAGCAATTCGGTGGTATCGAAGATGTTGTAGCTAATAATAGGGAGATATTAGCTCAACAATATGAGACATTCTCCCAACGAAATAATGAGTATCTGACTCAACAGTTTGAAAGGTTCACTTCCCTCTAAAGTGAATTAAAACTTGCTGGTCAAGAGTACTCCTCTGTCTCGGTCTTGAACCGATTCCTGAGATCTCTACTTGACAAATGGGAGACCTATTCCATTGTCATGAGATCTTCTCCAGACTTTGGCAAGCTCACGCTCACTCAACTTCATGGTAAGTTTCTCACATTTGAGCGAGAGATTGACCAGAAGAGAAAACTCATTAAGCCTGGTAAATCAACGGAAGAGTCTATGCATGGAAACGGAGCTCTTCTCATTCATAACTCTGAATCAAATGATCAGGGTTATGATGAATATATTGACATAACCACTGGCATCACCTCTTCTTCTTCTTCTTCTTGTGATGACCAGTCTCCCATCTCTGATCATCTGTGTTTCATCATGGATGATCTCCATCAAGTTCCAAGCGATGACTTGGAAGAGATGGACATTCTGCACCAACTGGCCCTCTTGAGTATTAGAACGAACAAGTTCTATAAGAGGACTAGAAGGAAAGTCCCTGGAATACAAGGGAAAACCAGGTTCGGCCTAAATAAGGCTAAGGTCCAATGCTACTGATGCAATGGCACTGGACACTTCGCCAAGGAGTGCAAAAACGCTCCCCACTCAAATTCTTCTTCGTATGTGACTTTTCCCAACTCACAATCACATACCTCCTCTACACCTTCTTCTTCTTCTTCTTCTTCTTCTTCTTCTTCTTCTTCTTTTTCCTTCAGAAGGCACAACAATCCCCAGGAATCAGCACATATTGTACAAACTCCCCCTTCTACTAATGTACAATGTGTATAAGCTGCCAATGGTAGCATGTATCAACTGACTCCTGCACCTCTTCAAATTTTTGCGTCATCTTCCTCTGATCTTCTTCTTCTGGTCAACAAGCTCTCTTTACCCAAGAGTATGTCGACTGGAGCAGCTTGCCTGAAGATGTAGGCTATGCCCTCATCGTCTCTGAACCAACAGATTTTGCTCATATGGCTATTGGTGATGACTCTTCTCCTTCTGAACAACCTGCTGCAGACACTCCTGATGCACATGTATCTTCCTCCACTTTAGAAAAACTACGCACCGATGTGTGCATAGAGGCTTTTGCAAAAATAAAGAAAGCCAATGTGTTGCTTCAACAACAAAATCAGGAGTTGGAGCAACTACTTGACAATAACACTTTTGAAATGGAAAAACTAATTAAGAATAAAGACAGTCAAATATTTGTCCTAATGACTGAAAAGTCAAACTTACAAGCTCTATTTGAATTGCAAAATGAAAAATATGCAGCTTGTAGAGATGAATTGTCTCAGACCAAGGTTAGCTGTGACAAGTGGGTCGAATCCTGCAAAGGATTCAAAATGATTTTAAGTAATCAAGTTCACAGCAAAGCCAAGTTTGGAATCGGGTTTAATCATACCAATCCCCCTACGGACTACACCCCGATTAACAATAAAATAAATGTGACTGATTCAGAGCCCATTTCCCCAACCTTTCCTCTGGATGAAATTCCATCCATCACAATCACGCCTCAAAGAGTGTATCAACCTCCAGAGTTTCCCATGTTTGTTTATCCCACTGAAACTAACGTTAAGAGACAGGAGGATACATCCTTGGAATGTGATATAAATAAAAGTGCTTCTGAACAAACTGAGACTGCTCCTACCATGAGCTCTACTCAAAGTTTGGAAGATACAAGTCTTCATAAGACTTCTGATAGTCATGCAGCCCGCCTTGACAAAGGAAAGAGGCCCATGTTTGACATCATATTTCCTCCTTCTCATCCTCATCCCATTTACCCAATAATGAAGGCAAACAAGCCTTTCATCCCAAACTACTCTGCTTTGTCTCCTACTTGTCTAAATGTTTTAATTATAATCATACTACTGAAAACTGTTGGACAAAAACTTCTCTAGAGAAAGCAAGAGTAAAACTAAATGCTGAAAAATTGAAAGCAGAACAGGGTTCTTCAACTAAAGGAAAATATCCTAATAAAGTGAAGAAATCAAAGAAGGCTAATAGATTTTCAGCATCTTGTCATTCATCACCTCACTCTTCTTCTTCACTTGCTTCAACCGGGCCTTCTATCCTTGGAACACCACCTTCTTACTCTACGATGATTCCTGCTGCCCATTCTTCTGCTGAAGTGAACCCTCCTTCTATGAATTCACAATTCAATATCTTGCATCAAAATCAGCAACAACTGATATTGATGATGCAGAAATTGATGAATAACTCTCAGCAAAATAAATAAACATTTTCTTTCTCTTCTAAAAATAAAACAAGACCCATATCTAACCTAATGCAAATAAATTGTCATGTGCAGAGACCTTCTTCAAACCAAAGTCATCTATGGTTTGTGGACAGTGGAGGCTCTAGGCACATGACAAAATGCAGATCCATTTAGAATAACTTCATTCCAAAGAATGGAGGATCTGTTTCTTTTGGGAATAATGCAAAAGGTTGGATAGTAGGGTCTGGTTCTGCCCAGGGTGGAAAACTACACTTTAAGGATGTTAGTTTAGTTGAAAATCTCAAGTTTAATCTCTTGACTATTTCCCAACTAGCTGACAAAGACTTTAGTTCATTTTTCACCAAGGACAGTTGTAAAATTCTCTCCCGCCAAATAAATTCAAAAATAAATATCTTAATTGATCAACACACTCTACTTACGACTAAAAGAAGTGGAAATGTCTACGTTGTAGACATGACCACTGACTCTCAAACATCCTCTCCCACTTGTTTGATAGCCAAAGCATCATCTTCTGAAACCGCTCTTTGGTACAGAAGATTCAGTCAGCTCAATCACCAATCTCTTCATAAGCTTTATACCCTTTCATTAGTAAGAGGATTACCTTCCAAAGAATTTCAATTTGAAAGTCAATGTGAATCTTGCTTAAAGGGAAAGCAACATAAAACATCACATAAGTCTATTGAGGAGTCCAAAACAACAAACTGTTTCAATCTACTTTACATGGATCTTTTTGCTCCAGTGAAGGTTGCCAGTTTGGCCAGAAAGAGATACTGTCTAGTTGTTATGGATGATTACTCAAGATTTTGTTGGACCTTCTTTCTCTTCGGCAAATATGAGACTTCTGAGAAAATAATCACACTTATCACTCAACTTGAAAGACAATTTGGTCTTCCAGTTAAAACAATAAGGAGTGATAATAGAACTGAATTCAAGAACCAGGTTCTTGATAAGTTCTGCATTTCTAAAGGAATCCTTAGACAATATAGTGTTCCTAGAACTCCCGCTCAAAAAGGAGTTGTGGAAAGGAAAAATAGGACACTTATTAAAGCTGCAAGAACTATGTTTGCATATTCAGGACTACCTTTATCCTTCTGGGATGAGGCAGAAAATACTACTTGCTATGTATTGAACAGAGTTCAAATTGTGAAAAGACATAACAAGGCTGCCTATGACGTCCTTCATAGCATTAAGCCTCTCATCTCCTTCTTCAAAGTCTTTGGATGTCCGTGTTTCATCTTGAACACAAAAGACTCTTTGTCTAAGTTTGCTGCTAAAGTAGATTCTGGATATTTTGTTGGATATTCTCAGACCTCTAAGGCTTATCGAGCTTTAGATGTTCCTGAAAATGGTCACGCTTCCCCTCTAAAAAATTCTCTTGTCGCCACTGAAAACTCACCTTCTTCCGATGCTGCTTCTTCCAATAACTGTTTGGACATCATTCCCTTCAGTAGAAATCATCGTCAGGAACAAATCATAGGTGATCTACATTAAGGTGTTCAAACTATGAGCCAGATTTAGAACTTTTGTCTTCATGCAGCCTTTTTATCCCAAATTGAACCTTCCAAATACCAGGAAGCTCTCAAAGATAATAATTGAGTAGAGGCTATGCAGGATGAACTGTTGCAGTACAAAAGGAAAAACGTTTGGACTCTTTGTCCCTTGCAGGCAATAAAATAACCTATCGGAACTAGATGGGTATTCCAAAATAAAACAGATAACAGAGGTATTGTAATAAAAAATAAAGCCCGATTGGTATTACAAGGTTACTGCCAAGAGGAAGGCATTGATTATGATGAGACCTTTGCACCTGTGGCCAGACTGGAAGCCATTAGACTCTTTCTAGCATTTACAATCTCCCATAACATAAAGGTATATCAAATGGATATCAAAATTGCATTCTTGTATGGGACAATAAAGGAGGAAGTCTATGTGTGTCAACCTCCAGAATTCGATGATGTTCATCATCCTGATTGGGTGTACAGACTAGACAAAGCACTTTATGGTCTGAAACAGGAACCCCGGGCGTGGTATGATACTCTCTCTCAATTTCTTCTTTCTAATAAATTTTCCCGGGGAACCATTGACAAGACTTTGTTCATCAAAAGGGTAGACGAAGAATTTTTGCTGGTCCAAATCTATGTCAATGACATCATCTTTGGATCAAGAAAACCTTCCTTGTGTGAACAATTTTCTAATTTAACGTCTTGAAAGTTTGAAATAAGTTCTTTAAGTGAGTTAAAAACATTTTTAGGACTCCAAGTAAAACAAACCCCCAATGGGACTTTCATTCATCAATCAAAATATGTAAAAGTTCTTCTAAGTAAATTTGATATGAATGACTGCAAAATAATTTCTACCCCCATGGGTACAAGTCCTGGAATAACTCCAAATGAAAATGGTGAACCTGTAGATCAAACCCTCTACAGGTGCATTATTGGATCTTTGATGTATCTTACTGCATCAAGGCCAGACATCATGTACGCAACATGTGTCTGTGCAAGATACCAATTGGCCCCCAAACAGTCCCATTTATCATTTGTGAAGAGGATACTAAGATATCTGAAAGGCACTCCTGTGCTAGGTATTTGGTATCCTGCTATCCGATCTTGTTAGCTTGTTGGTTTTTCAGATAGTGATTATGCAAGATGCTCACTTACAAGGAAGTTTACTTCAGGAGGATGTCAGTTCTTTGCAAACTGCTTAGTGTCATGGAAAAGCAAAAAAGAAAACATCGGTGTTAAATTCAACTGCTGAAGCTGAGTACATTGCAGCAGCTCATTGCACTACCCAAATCCTATGGTTGCAATATCAACTATTCGATTTTGGATTAACTTAACTAAAAACACCTCTCCTAATAGATAGCGAAGCAGCCAAAAATATAATAACGAAACATGTCTACCATTCAAAAACCAAACATATAGAAACAAGGCATCACTTCATTAGATACTGTTTTGAAAAAGGACTAATTTTCCCAGAACATGTCTCTATGAGTGATCAAATTGCAAACATATTTACCAAACCCTTAGACTCTTCAACCGTTTCTAAGTTTGTAGCTAAATTGGGTATGATAAATATGAGCTAATAAATGTGGTTAAGAATCTGTTTCTTAAACTCTTAAATAAATACATAAAAGGAAATCATTATTATTGTAACAACGGTTATTTGATAAACCGCTGACGAAGATCTTGGTTTCCCTCAGTGGTTATCACATAACTCGGATAGGAACAGTGGCTATTATAACCACTGCTTCATATTTTTCTGCGGTTACTACTTCCGTTGTTACAAATTTAAACCTTCTGTGGTTTACTTTTCTTCCGACGTCTCTTTCTCTTCCGATGTCCTTTCTTCTTATTCTGATGTCTCTTCTTCTGAGATATCTAACCATGTCATTTATCCATGGTTAACTCTCTTCCGACAATAAAACTCTTCCGAAGATTAAATAATTTTTATTATTTAACTCTTCCTTGCCTAAGTGGTTATCAAATCTCTTGATAATTACACGAGATTCGGCCGTCACTAATCTCTCTGTAAGATTAGACCTCTCCCAGTTAACAGAATTGACACTCATTAATTGTTCTCACGGCTCGATGCAATATTATTTCCATTTTTATTCATCTTACTCTAAATGGACACTGATCTTCTTTCCTTATTTATATGAGTCGTTGTCTCCTTTAATCCATCAATTCTTTCATAACACTTCTTGATCTCTCTTGATCAATAACACTTCTCCATCCGTCTTCAAGCTTCCGGTTGCTACTCATGGTGACGGACTCCTTCTTGTCAGGTATGTCTCCTGGCACGATGCATTTCCACTGCTTTCTTATGAGCTTTATGCTCATGATGGTGGTTTAACGACATCAGACCAGGCTTCATTCCTGACAAAGCATTCTCAGTACTTCAGGGTGCGCATGAAGGTACTTTGTTGTTTTTTTGCTTCTTCTCTCTCATGATCACAGGTTTGTCCGGTGGGTAAAAACCCTAAGGTAAAGCTTTTGTTATGATATAAGTAGTGGCGGTTTTTCATTTTTGAAACCTCTCTTGAGTGTGAACGGTTCGTCTTCCTCCCTCTTTTTCTTTAAAGAACAGTTTGTTTTCAACTTTGCACTCATAACTACTCTTTGGTCATCATCTCAAAAGAATAATGGCATTGAAACTCAAACCAATCCACAACCTCGGAGCTTACCTTGTCAAATCTTCTGAGTATCCTCACTATAACGAAGCTATCGACACTCTGGTAAACACTTTAGCTCACACTGCTCTTGTTCTAAACCCTCCTATTCTGAAGTCGCTCTAAACCAGTTTTGGGCAAACTCATCCTTGGTGATGCAGGATGACTATGTTGAAAGCATCGCTTCGGTTGTTGCTGGTCAACAAGTCATCATTACTCCCACAAAAATAAGCGTTGCCCTGAACTTGAACGACACTGACCCTCCTTCCACTGTCCCTCTCAAACTTCTTCATAATATGTTCATCCAGTGTGATTATCAAGGTGACATGAAAAACAGGACTTCGTACAAAGCCTTCTTCTACCCTAAGTACAGGTTCTTGTATTACAGTATTATTCAGTGTTTGTCGCAAAAGTCGACAAGTTGGTGAGAAATGTCGTATGACATGCAATATGTCATGTACGCAGTTCTCTCCAACGAGAAGGTTAATCTCTCTAAAATAATCTTTGATCATATGGTAAATCTCCAGAAAAGTCCCAAGTTTCTGCTCTATCCTAGGTTCGTAATGGCCTGCCTCTTTGCTAACCTTAATAATGTTTTTCATATTGCTCATCTTTCTTCTATGAAGAGCATTGACAAGCAAGTGTTCACTAGGTTGAACAGTGATCCAAAACATATGGATGACATCAAGGACATACCCATCCTTGGTGAACCCACATCCACCTCATCTTCCCCACCTGTAAAGGTACCGACCAAAAGAAAAGCTTCTACCAAAGCCACTAAGCCTAAGAAGCCCAAAAAGGTTGTTCAGGAAGATGAGATCCCTGAACATGTATCTGTCCCCACTGCACAGTTGGATACATCTGTTCCATCCTCACAGATGCATCAAGGTTCTCCATCCCACCTAGCTCCTCATCCATCCTCTCAACAGGATGAAGTTGTACTTCACAGGGTACCTCTATAGCCAATGAAGCGTCACTTGACACTCAGTCGGCAGCCCACTCTCCTAGGGACATTTATGTTTCTTCCCTACACATAGCCCTTAACTCTTCTACTTATGTACTCCATGAGATTGATGCTGTGTTCGAGCAACTTGGTTCTCCTCCCCCTTCTACAACAGAGGAGCTGCTCCATGAAACCTTTGCTCAAACAAATCAATCTCCTACCCATGGAAAAGAGGATGAGATCAGACTGACCATTCGATCTAGACATTCTGATCATATATCCAGAGCATCCATCTCACATGAGAATCCCATGGACTTTCATTTGAATGGATCAAGCAATAAAACTCCTGATATGGCAACAACCCTTGAAGTTCATGAAACTGAGGCTGGAAATCCCCTAAACCAAGAAATAGGGGTCCATCACATTCCTGAGATGGACTCAGGTCATGATAAAACTGACTCTTTAGTCAGGGATTCGGATGATATCCTTAAACGGTTGGATGAATCGGATTCTAAAATAAATGAATTGACGGATTTCGTGGCTCACATTCAGGCTGATGTCACTAAGCTCACTGAGCTTGTTTCAACAGTCTTGAGCAAGCAAGCCCTGCAACCCCAATCCATCCCCATGCAGACACCTTCACTTGAAGGTTCTTCCACCACACTACCTATTTCCACTGCAACCATTCTCTCCTCAAATCCTTCAAGAAGTGTTGAACCCACTTCTTACCACCCAACTTACTTCCCTGCTTCATTCCTTCACCACCCAATTTCTAACCACCCAAAAGATTCAATTGGATCTGCTGAAAATTTCGGTAGATACCAAAGTCTCTTCCTTACAACATGAAATATCTAACCACACCCGATTTCTTGAGTCCCTAACTGGGATTGCTCCTCCTTCTCCCTGGTTCAAAGAACAGACTGATGAAGCCAAAAAGAGGGAGAATGAAAGACTCCTATATGCTGCCCAAGCTGCTAAAAGGGCAGAAGACAGGACGGAGCAAATGAGGATGCAACAAATAAAGTTAAGGAACCAATAGGCCCTTCTCAAAGCAGCCTTGGATCAACAATTCCAAACTCAAGCTGTCAAGGCTAGCTCAGAACAAAAGCAAAAGGAAGTAGAAGCTCAAATAAACACCAAGACATCTGGAGTATCCAGAAAACCCAGACCTTCCAAATCTGTTCGCACTAAGCAAACCAAGCCAATAACCACTGTCCCATCTTCCTCGACACAACCAAATAAAGAATGTTCACCCACTCTTTCCCCAAACTCTGCTTCTCAAACCCTCCTTGAACTTTCCTCTCTTCTTGTTACCCTCAATGCCTCCAACATTGGCCAAAAACCAACCCCAATAATCACTCAGTCTTTCTCAAGAAGACAAAAGAGTGTGGTTAGAAAAACCAAAATTCTCAATAACCCACCTCAAAAACCTTTCCAAGACTCAAATGACGATCAGCCCATTGCCTCTTGTGTCTCAAGAAAGAGAAGGCTGCTATTGGCTGATATTGATGAGTCTAAACCTTCAAACTCCACCAAAGTTCCCTCTCCAATAACATCAGGAGATGCTGAGAAACCACAAACCTCTCCAAATAAGGAATCCTACTCACCTGTTAGGACCTTTCCTTCCGATGAAGACCTTCGGAAGATAAAGAATAAAGAAACGGAGAAAGAAAATCTGATTCTGGCTGGTCTTGAAGCCTCTGGTCTATCAGGAGTTGAATAATAAGAACCTATCAAGAACAAATAGCCAAATTGGATCAGCAGCAAAATAAAGCCTATCAAGTTGAGAGGGAGCAGTAGATCAAGTACCTGCTGGACGAAGGGAAATACAAGGTTGAAAACTTCAGCAACTGGGATATCACTAGCCTCATAAATGAAGCCGAAGTCCTATCCGAAAGAATAAACACTGAAGTAAGAAAGAAGAAGATCCTTGAACAAAGGAAAAGAATAAAGCACATCCTCATTCAAAACCAATGGGGACCAAAGAATAAAATAACAAGATGGAAAGATGAAGTTCTGTTCGATGAATGGTCTAAGTTCAAAAGAGAATACAAAGACCACCCTTAGCTTTGGAAAGATGTCATCCCTTATCCTTCCACTGTGTCTCAGCTCAAGGAAGCTAACTCAAGCACAGTGATTGATCACTTGCTAAATGCACCTTTGGAAACTCCAGGTGCCGGGTCTGTCGAACCTCCATCTGCCAAGTCTCAGCCTCCTAAGATCATAAACTCAAGAATAAAAATAAAGAGATGGTTCGATGACTCTGTTTCCAAGAGTTTAGCCATAGATAGATTCAATGGCTCAAGAACCTTCTTCTCTAATTGGGATGAGATCCTCTCCCTACCAACTGATGATCTAAAGGAACTGCCATACAAAACTCTGGATAATGTCGATACAGAGTATGAGGTTCTGAACTATGTTCGAACTCTCAAAAATAAAATTGGTCTGGCTTTGAAACAAAATAAGTAGGTTTTGGCTTCATAAGTCCAGAGGGAGATTGTTGGAATATAAGGACCGATGAGCAAAACCACTAAAGCCAGACACCTGAATAAAACCGTGGAAAGATAAGCCGCAGCTGTTTCTCTTCCGATTGAAAAACTGATTCAATATCGGAAGACTATTAGCGGAAGCTTCGCCAAAAAGAAGTGTCGCTGAACCTGTTTCTCTCAGAAGACAAAGGCTGAACATCGGAAGACAACCTCTACATCGGAAGAAGTCAAATGACTCGGAAGACAATCTTCTCTTCTAAACTAACTGATTATTTAATCAGCTTCTGAAGAAATAATCACTAAACTTCAACACATCTACACCAACATCAGAAGACATGAAGATTCTTGTCTTCGTTATTGTTGACTTTGTATTTGTACTAGTCTGATTGTCTCAGTGTCTGTAATAATGTCAGCTGTTTGTCTTATTACTTCTTGTCTTGTATTACAGAATGTTTGGGTATTTAAGTCCCAACATTCTCTGAATAATTAAGGATCACTTCCCCATATTTCCTTATGCTTTCTATCTTTCATCTTCTCACTTCTCTAGGCAAGAAAACTAAAACAACGACAACAACTTGTGCAAAACTTTAGAGGGAGCTGAAACCTAAGCTTTGACTAAGTGTCTAAAGCATTGTTCCTGGTTGAAACAGCTACTGCTCGAGGTTTTTGTAGTTCAACAACCTATTAGTTCTGATAATAGGAATTGATAGTGAAGGCGTGAGTGGCACCAAACGACCTGGGAAGGAATTGGTTATAGAGAATAGCGCGTTGGAACAAGGTAAGTCACCCAAATCTTTTACTTGTTACGTGTAATGGTATTATGCATGCATAAATGTTATAGTGAAAGATTTGACTTTTGGGTGAGTTGGTGATTATGATCTTGTTGTTAGACAATAATGAGCAATAGGTGATATATGTTCCTTGATTATTTTTGATATGTGTGTTCTAATGCTAGTCTATGATTGACTTATTTTTTATTTGTATGTGTATTGGTTGTATGCAAATAGTTCACAAGGTGTGTGAACTTATAGTTGAAATTGACTTAATCTTGATGTTTTGAATCACAAGTGGTGTGATCATGAAATTGGATTATTCACATGGTGTGTGAATATCCTTTGTTGGGTGTAATAAAGTTTGAAAAACACAAGTGGTGTGGTTTACTTAACTTGAGAAACCTTGTGGAATAATATTTCAACGGAGTTTTGGGTGCAAACGACCCGTTAGTAAATCGTTTGACATTATGACCATGATGGTTATAAATTGGTGAATTAAGGTGTTTAGTATGTTTATATGGTGTTATATAATGTTTATGGGTGTATTGGAATGCTTGGAAATGAGCGGAATGGGTTGAGATGGTTGAAAACATAAAAAATGGCCGTGCAGGGGGGTGCCCAGCGTATCATACGCCAGTGGATACGCCACCTACAGCTCAATGTCACAAATCCTCTGTGATACACCACCAAATATGCTAACCAATATGCAGGGTGCTGAATTTGATCAAAATTGACTATTTTGGTCATGTCAATTTGGGTGGGCGGCATGGTGATCTTACTTAGTTCTAACGAACTAACGGTGACTTAATTATGGTGTTTTCAGGTGAACGGAAGGGCTGAAAGCAGTTGTGATCGGAATGCCTTCCAAGGACTCGAATCAAATGTGTTTGGGGTTTATTCTTTGTTGCTTTAAAACAAAGGTTTTTGGGAATAACTCTAATGTAATTTTTGGTTGTTGAATGTTTAACTAACATCAATTATTTTGTAAATCCTTTGTTAAGTGGGGTGTTGAAGTGTTTAATACACTTGTTTGTTTGAAAAATATGGGACCTATTCTGATTTGTTGTTTTAAAACACGTGTCACGCGTGCATGGGTTTTGGGGCTTACATTAGACATTGTTAGTAATTGTACCCTTCAATTCTGTTAACTGGTAGACGGAGGAATTGATTTTCTCTCATGTCATATTACTGGTGATGGATTCGTTGTGAAGGCACTGAGACTTTATGGGATTTCAAATGTATAGAAATGAATTGAAGGCATTGTGGTCTGATTACGTGAGGACCACAATGGGTCGCATTTATGCTATATCCATTCAAGTTTGTAAACACTAAAAATGGGTTGACTGTCACTCCTAATATTAGAAGTGAATTTCAGTAAACTCGACCATTGAGAGTATAATTAAAAGAATAAGATTTAATAAAATCTATATATTTCAAACATTAAGGGTTACCGTAATTTATGTCCTGGTGATACATACCCTTCAATAATTTAATATCCTATACTTATATCATTGGGGGATGAAATCATATCATATCGGAACATCAGGTTGGATATCAATTAAGGACAAACAAATGTGAGTTGGAAATGGGTATCCATAGTTGCAATACATGTGGTATTGAATTCTAGTTAAGTAGTGGGCTGGAGGCTAGGCTGGCTGTAAGTTTGACCCTATGTATGCCCTATATCCAAGCATGCTTTATTGGATGATATACTACCTGGTAGGTGTAACTATGGAGAGGACACTGTTGTGAGACAATATAAGACAAATTCAATAAGACTTGTTTGTGATACTATGACTTGTGAATAACAAATTACAATCATTTTCATTTACAAAACTTATGAAATCACCAACCTAGTGTTGACTTGATTTAAATGCATTTTTTTCTTAGTTGACGAACATGTTTAGTCACCAGATTTCATGATGCATTAGCTAGTGGACTGTATATTGGACCTAATTACTTTTGTTTCGATATCTTTTGGGTTGACATTTTTGTGAATCATCTTTTGTAAATCTTGTGCAGATACAAGATAGAAACTCTATGATTCTTTTGGGAAGATTCACTTAGTTAAATTATGAACATGACTTGTGTAATTTAAATTTGCAATTCTATATCAATGTCATTTTAGCATTTCTCATTATATATCATGTTTCATGCAAACAATCTAATAATTTCGATTATCACACGATATCGTGCCCCAAGAACCTTCCGCCAAACGGGAAATTCCATCCAGCCCGTCAGTTCGGGTGTGAGAAAAACCAACATGCATGCCAAATTCTTGAATAAAAGTTTCCTTATACAGAAACCTATGACCAAATCACTCATTTCATCAAATATAACACATAGATCTTGCACATATCACTAACATTATTCATAAATCATCATTTTATCTCCTTTATTGTACGTAGAAAACCATCTATCCTCATCTTGCCAATTAAAAGTTACTATATATGGTAGCATGCATCAAAACTCACCACTTGACAACAAATAACTATAATATTTATCGTAGACGATTTCAATATCACAAACCTTTACTTAATTATTCCTAATAGTTTATAAAATCATAGATTAACATTGCATGTTACCAAATATATCATCAATATGCCCAATATATCATCTCATTAAATCAAATTTGTGAATCCAAACTTTTTTACAAAGATTTACAATGTCAAAATTTCATGTATGTGGACTTGATGGAGTTGCATGTGGGTGTACATAGTTGCATGTTTGTTTATGTGGTTTTTTAGTGTGAAAGACCATTAGAACTACCTTAATAGGACCTTGGATGTTGAAATATAGCTGGGAATGGATGAGGATAGGCCCTGGTAGCTGCTGGTGGAGTTCTTTCAGCTAGTGCAAGTGATAGAGATGATGACAAGTACCCAAGAATCCTCTTTCTTGCTTCTAGCTTCAATGGAGCTCAAGGATAGTTTCCCAAGGTCTCCTAGAGGTGGCTGATGGTGTAGAAGACATATTTTGGTCGGAATGATAATGTTGAGTCGAGATAAAATGAGTAGGAAGTGATCAAATGAGTTGGGTTGAGTCTTTATATAATTTTAGTGTTCTGGGGGCTTCGCGTACCGCCAAGCTTGCCCCAGGATCCTTGGCGTACCGTCTCGATTAGAATAGTCGAGGGCTCCTCTGAAACACGTCGCGAATCGCCAAGTTGTTATTTGATCGGTCATGGCGTATCGTGATGATATCCAGAGAATTCAAATTCCGTGCCCATCGTGGTGTACTGCCGAGGGTCTCACCTAGCCCCTTGGCTTACTGCGATGGGTTCTAAAATGGCCCAAATGCCCATTTTTATTTGTATAATTCGTGTTTCACCCCTTTATCGTTATCGTTTAACATTTCTTGACATTTTTGTCGATTTTGTTTGTTGTTTGCTCACATATCATTCATTTATTGTTCAATTGAATAAATTGTTCGACGTTCACCAGCGTCCGTGACTTTTGAGAGACGTGTGTGCGTGTATCGGTAATTAGTCAAATTATCATGTAATGTGACCGTGTTTGTACCATCATGCCACGTATCACACTAAATTAAGACAATTATAGTGCCACGTATGTAAAAACAAATTAAATAATCATTTAATTAAATCGTTTGCTGATATGGAATTTGCGAGGTGTCACATCATTCCCTTGTTAAAAAGAATTTCGTCTCGAAATTCAGCTCGCGTTGTCAGTGTTTATTGCGTTTGTGAACATATGTGTGTAAATCTGTTTCATTTGGTCTTCACTCTCCCAGGTGAATTCCAGTCCATGTCTTGAGTTCCATCGAACTTCTACAATTTGTATTCGACTAAGTTTGAGCTTCTTAACCTCACGGTCAATGATCTCGACCGGTTCCTCTACAAATTGAAGTGGTTCATCAATTTGAATTTCCATGAGAGGAATTGCAAGCGTCTCATCGAATAAACACTTCTTGACATTAGATACGTCAAAACTATTGTGCACACTACTCAACTCGATCGGCAAATTCATTTCATTGGCTACATAGCATATTCGTTTAACAACCTCGAATGGTCCGATATAGCCAGGATTCAGCTTTCCTCATTTCCCGAATAGAATGACTCCTTTCCCAGGTGAGACCTTGAATAGTACCTTGTCTCCTACTTGGAATTCTAAAGGTTTGCACCTTTTGTCGGCTAGCCTGGTTCTCCTTCACGACCTGCCACTGTTCACCTTCGTTTTCCTTAGACCTAAGTTGTTTCGGTTCATTCCAATGGCAGAGATATCCCCTAGTGAATTACCCAGATCATAGTGCTTGTAGGGGGTTGGATTTAGGACCGGTTATGGTTTAGTGAAACTAAAACAAAAGTGAAAACCCTAAATTTTCAAACCTTTGAGTTTCTTTATCTTGATTTCAGTTGGAACTCTTCAGATCGGTTGTACTTCTAGGTAGGGGTGTCGAGATCTTCGTTTAGGCTCCAAAAACAATCGATTTCATCTAGAACCAACCAAGTTATGGTGGATTGAAGCTCGAGTTTTATAGTGAGAGAGAGAAAACGGGTGAGAGTTTTAGAGAGAGAGAGATGCTAGAAATGAGAGAAAATTGCCTCATTTGATGTTTATACACCCCGCGGGTATTCAGGTTCGTTTCGGTTGGTCGGTTCTCATTTTCGTCGTGTTTCTGGCACGTTACGCGCGTGTTTTGTAACTAAATTAAAGAGGATTTATTTCTAAATATCTGGAAAGTTGTAATTCCTAGTAAATCTTTTAAATTAACTTTTCTTGAATTATTTCTCGTAATTTATTATTTTTACGCGTTTCGTTAACTCGTTCGCGTATTCTATGCATTTTAAATTAAATAACTTTATTTTTAATTTTCTAAAAGATTGTGATTCCTAATAAATGTTAAACATTTAATTTTCTTAATTAATTGCCGTTCGTTTCGTTTTTCGTTTTCGTTTCGTCAGAATATGTCACCTTCGCGCGTATTCGTTCGAATCGTCACCCGAACGAACACGACATTGGTTTCACTTTCTGATTCTTGTTTTCTACTTTTCGGTCATCGTTTCAAAATGTTAAACTTTCAGACTTATTCATATAGATCGTCACCTCTACGAATAATTCGTCGGTTTAGCATTCTGCAACAACACCCGTTATGGCTTTGTATTGTTTAACCTTGCATACGTTTATACATAATAGCATCAAATCAAGCATTTGTGTATCTGTTCAGTGTTTTCTGATGTGTTTCTGACTGTTAAACCATGAGGTTTAAATCAAATCTTAGAACAATAGCATAATAGTTTAGTGTCAAGCATCAAGTGTCAATAGCATATACATAGCTTCACGTAGTGTGTACCTGAGTTACTGTGCAAGTTACTGTAGAGATCACTGTTCCGGCAACGTGTCTGGCACTGATGTTACAGTCTCCCTTGTTAAGAAATTCCGTCCCGAAATTTAAGAATCGTTCTTCGGTACGACTTTCTGTGTAAACAGTTGGGGATACTTGAGCTTCATGTGATCGCGTTCCCAAGTAAACTCAGGTCCGCGCTTTGAGTTCCAACGAACCTTGACGATCAGAATACGGCTTCGTCTAAGTTTCTTAACTTTGCGATCCATCATCTCCAAAGGTTTTTCAACAAAGTGTAAGTGTTCATCCAATTGAATTTCTTCATCTGGTATAACGAGTGTTTCATCAGCAAGGCATTTTTCAAGTTTGAGACGTCAAACACGTCGTGCACACCACTAAGTTCATCTAGTAATCTAAGTCTGTACGCCACAGGACTAATACGTTCAGTAATCTCGAATGGTCCCACGTACCGTGGTGCTAGTTTGCCTTTCTTTCCAAAACGGACTACGCCTTTCCATGGGGATACCTTTAACATGACGCGATCTCCCACTTGGACTTCCAACGGCTTGCACCGTTTATCGGCATAGCTCTTTTGTCTGCTTTGGGTCGCTTGTACCTTCATTGTATCTGAGCAATTTTGTCTGTAGTTTCTTGAATAAGTTCTGGCTCGATTATTCGATTATCTCCCACTTCTGACCAACAGATCGGCGATCGACATTTTCGACCATAAAGAGCCTCAAACGGTGCACATCCGATGCTACTATGATAACTGTTGTTGTAGGAGAATTCGATCAATGGCAAATGAGAATCCCAATTCCCATCAAAGTCTAGAACACAGGTTCTTAACATATCCTCCAGGTTCTGTATAGTACGTTCGCTCTGACCATCTATTTGTGGGTGGTAAGTTGTACTCAAGTTTAAGTGTGTCCCTAGAGATTTCTGTAATGATTGTCAGAACCTTGATGTAAATCTGCTATCATGATCAGAGATGATAGACAATGGCACACCATGGCGTACCACTATCTCGTTGATGTAGAGTTTTGCTAGTTTCTCCATCGTGTAAGTTTCTCGCATTGGCAAGAAATGAGCAGATTTCGTTAATCGATCAATAATAACCCAAATAGTGTCATGTCCACTAGAAGTGTGGGGTAGCTTAGTAACAAAGTCCATAGCTATCTTTTCCCACTTCAAAGTGGTATTTCACGCTGTTCCAATAAATCTGACGGTTTCTGGTGTTCTTCCTTCACTTTGGCACACGTAAGGCATTTACCAACGTACTCGGCTATGTCTTTTTTCATACCCGGCCACCAATAAAATGCCCTTAAGTCTTGGTACATTTTATCAGCACCAGGATGCACATAGTACTTGGTCTTGTGTGCTTCATCAAAGATAAGCCTTCTCAATTCATCCACTGGTAGTAGACGATTCTATCAGGCTTTGTTTCAGGTTGCTTTTCTGCTCCACAATATAGTTCTTTCTTCAAGTTTCCTCGTTCAACTGCCTCTTGTTGTGCTTGAATAATTTTGTCGTGTAAGCTTGTCTGCATAGTCATCCCCAATGCTTTGACGCGCAAGGGTTTGACCCGTTCCTTCCGACTCAAGGCATCCGCTACAACGTTTGCCTTGCCTGGATGGTACTTGATCACGCAGTCGTAATCATTCAGAAGTTCCACCCAACGTCGCTTTCGTATGTTGAGTTCCTTCTGATTGAATATGTGTTGCAGACTCTTGTGATCGGTAAATATGGTACACTTGGTGCCATATAAGTAATGTCTCCAAATCTTTAAGGCGAATATCACTGCTCCTAGTTCCAGATCATGAGTAGTGTAGTTCTTCTCATGAATCTTTAGTTGTCTCGAAGCATATGCGATAACTTTGTCTCGTTGCATCAGTACACAACCGAGTCCCTGATGGGATGCATCACAGTACACTACAAAGTCATCACAACCGTCTGGGAGAGAAGATTGGAGCATCACATAGCTTTTGTTTTAGATTCTGAAAGGCATCTTCTTGCTTCTGTTCCAAAACAAACGTCTCGCTTTTCTGTGTTAGCTTTGTGAGTGGCACGGCTATCTTAGAAAAGTTTGAGATAAACCTTCTGTAATAGCCTACTAAGCCTGGAAAGGAACGTATCTTCGTCGGTGTCTTCGGAGTATCCCAGTTCTTTATTGCCTCTAACTTGGCAGGGTCAACATGTATTCCCTCGTTGTTGACTACATGACCCAAAAATTGAACCTCTTTTAACCAAAATTCACACTTAGAGAATTTGGCACAGAGTTTCTCTTCCTTCAACAGTTCCAAGATCATTCTAAGATGTTGCTCGTGCTCGGCTTGCTTTTGGAATAGATCAATATGTCATCAATAAAAACAATGACAAATTGATCTAGGTATGGCTTACACAGTCGGTTCATGAGATCCATGAAAATCGCGGGTGCATTCGTCAATCCAAAAGGCATCACCATAAACTCGTAATGCCCGTATCCGGTACGAAACGTCGTCTTGGGTATGTCTTCATCTTGAACTCTTAGCTGATGGTATCCGGACCGCAAATCGATCTTCGAAAAGTATTGAGCTCCTTGTAGTTGGTCAAACAAATCATCAATCCCCGGTAATGGATACTGATTCTTGATGCTTAGCTTGTTTAGCTCTCTGTAGTCTGTGTGCATACGAAAAGATCCATCCTTCTTCTTTACGAACAAAACCGGAGCTCTCCAAGGTGAGTAGCTCGGTCGGATGAAACCTTTGTCAAGTAGCTCATGTAGTTGGTTCGACAATTCATGCATCTCCGAAGGTGATAACCTGTAAGGAGATTTAGAAATAGGTGTTGCTCCAGGAATAAGATCAATACGAAACTCTACCAGTCGCATAGGTGGCAAACTGGGTAGATCTTTAGGAAACACTTCGGGCTATTCCTTTACTATCGGTACATCTTGTATCATTTTCTTGTCTTTCTCCTTCTCCACCACGTGAGCCAAGAAAGCTATGCATTTCTTTTGTAGACACTTACGCGCCTTTATGCAAGATATGATTTTATCGCTTCGCTATACTTGATCCCCACAAACTTCCAATACACGATCAGTCGCCACTGGAATCTGAAGTAGCTTTTCTGAACAGATGACTTCCACTCTATTGAGAGATAGCCAATCCATCCCTACAATGATTTCAAAACTACCCAACTCCATCGGTAACAAGTCGATGGTAAATGTGTGATCTGTGAGTGTAAGTAGGCAGTTCCTAAGTATAGTGCTAAGTGTAATTTGTTTCCCGTTCGCTACTTCGATAATGTAAGGGGAGTCTAAAGTTTCCTCAGTAAGATTAAGTTGACGTGCAACATCAGATGAAATAAAACTCTGGTCTGCACCAATGTCAAACAGAATAGATGCATAAGAGTCGTGTAAAATAAATGCACTAGCGACCACATTAGGGTCTTGGCGTGCTGCATTGGCTCCAATAACAAAAGCCCTTCCATGAGGTGCTTGTGCTCCTTGTTGCACTCTCTTCGGGCAGTCTCGGGAGAAATGACCCATTTCTCCACAGTTGTAGCATCCCCTTTTGTTGTTGTTGTTTCCTGGGTTTGGTGGTGGTGGAGGTAATGCTCTAGCAGCATTATTGGTAGCTTGTGTTGCAGGAGTGCGGCACTATGCAACCAGTGGCCAAATTGACCACAATTCGTGCACTTCCTACACTGTGTTGTAGCATGATGATGATATTTGCAGTGAGTACACTGAGGATGCACTCCAACATAGTTTTTAGGTGCAGTATTAACAGGTACTGTAGCGGCTTGTCTCAGAGGAGCGGCCATCGCATAGTTTTTGACGACCTTTTGCTTCTTCTTTTGGTGGTGCTCGGGTTTCTTTGTGAATTCTTCCTTAGCTTTCCCCGTATCATATTTCAAAACCCCTGACTTCACCATCACACTAGTGAGTTTAGCTGAAAGGGAGATGGCTGACTCCGGAGTTGCAGGATATGCAGCCAGCACAATGCTTTGAATGCAGGAAAGTAATCCTGCCACATATCGATCGATCAGCTTTTCCAGTGTTGGCACCATCTCTGGCACCAAGGCTACCAGTTCATGATAGCGTGTGGTGAAAGTCATGTGGTCAGCTCCCTTCATCACATGGTTGGAGAGCTCAACCTCCAACTTCTGTAGTTCATGCTTCGGACAGAATTCGTTCCTCAGAAGGATTTTGAAATCCGCCAAAGGCATTGCCAATGCCTCATCTCTGCCTCTTACTCTGCTCTGTGAGTTCCACCATGTTAAAGCTCGCTTGCTAAAAGACCCAGCTGCATAGCGAACTTTATGATGTTCCGGACAACCACTTATGTCCAGGGTGGTAACATCTTTTCCAGCCATTGGATCAGTCCAACAGCTCCTTCGACACCAGTAAAACTTGGAGGCTTGCATCCTACAAATGACTTGTAGGAGCAGTCAGAAGTAGTGCTAGTGTTTCCACTAGCTTCTCCAGTAGTGTGACCAGAATTGTTGCCGTGGCCTTGGATCCTGTTTATAATCCCTGGGATGACATCCTTCAGTTGATACGTCAGTTGGCTGCTCAGAAGTGTTGCCAAAGAAACAGTAGCAGGATCAAGAGCTGGAAGCGCATTCGGGTTTGGAGGAGGGTCTAGTGGAGGAGGAGGTGGCGGTGGTGAATCTGGTGGTGTGGGAGTAGATGAATGAGGTGCAGAAGCTTGTGGAGTTGGTAAAGGTGTCGGTTGTCTTCTGGGCGGCATTCTGATCATAACCAAAAGGATATTGGTTAGTGCAGTGATCGAATGTGGAAGACACAATGCAAACTTAATTCTTATGCTCTTTACATGAGGGTCCCTAAGTTATAGTCTAGGCCAAACCGTTTAAGTAAATGACCTATTATTCTCCATAACCTTGAGCTCTGATACCAATCTGTCACATCCCAAGCCGGCGGGACGGATCGACTTCCCCGCCGGGCGGAAGGTTCTAGGAGCACGATATCGTGAGTGATAATCGTGATGATCAGATTGTTTACATAGCGTCAACATTGAGAACAACTAAAGCACAATAAAACATTAAACTAGGATTACAAGGTTAAATTACAAATGTCAATGTTTAGAAATTTAACTAAGTAAACCTATCAAAAGAATCAACTGTTCACTATCTTGTATCTATACAAGATACCAAAAATGACTTGTATCAATGACAAAATATGTGCTTTCCAAAATTCTACTAGGTCCTCTATCTGGGCGTCCTAGCATGAAATCCAGAGCCTTAGCTTAAACATGTGCATCACCTGAGAAAGCATGTAAGAAAACAAAGTCAACACAATGGTTGGTGAGTTCATATATTTATTTGTTGAAAATAGCTTTAACAAACCTCTTTCGGTAAAACCTTAACCTCATTGACATCACATGTAATATCCAAATCAGTATGCTTATAAATACGGCATACGAAAGGGTCGAGCCTACAACCCGCCCAAACGCCATCCCACCACATACTAATCCGCATATGACACTGTTGTTAATGATAATTAAGCGTTTTACCTACAACCCAATTCCATCTTCATCATAGCTTTTGCATACTGTTAAAATTTTATAAGTTTATAGCATTCACGTAGATTAGCTTCCGAGTATGTTGTACAAAAATAATAGTTTCACGAACCAAAGTTTAGCTTTCACCAATCTCATGCATGGGTACAAGCTTTGCTCTTACATTGTTTAGCATTTACGTAGCCCACGAAAAGATACTAGCTTTGCTCTAGCATAGTTTAGCCATTACGTATTTCATGAATTGGTTTAAGCTTAGAATCCGAATAGTTTAGCGTTTACGTATCTCATATATACAGATACAAGCCTTGCTCTAGCAATGTTTGGCAATTACATATCTTATATACAGACACAAGCTGTGAACACACATAGTTTAGCATTTACATATCTCATATATGCAGATAAAAGCCTTGCTCTAGCAATGTTTGGCATTTATGTATCTCATATATAGATAAAATCTTATCATTCTCATAGTTTAGCTTTAACGTATCTCATGCATAGGTACAAGCTTTGCTCTAGCAATGTTTAGCAATTACATAGCCCATGAATAGATACAAGCTTAGCATCTAGCATACAATCATAGCTTTGAGCATTTAACTTCTAGTATTAGCATATAGTTTGAGCATATAGTCTGTAACATTAGCATTGTGCATATAGTTTGCACATAGAGTTTATAGCATAAGCATCAAACATATAGTTTAAGCATTGAGTTTATAGCATAAGCATCAAGCATAGAGTTTAAGTCTTGAGTTTATAGCATAGGCATCGAGCATATAGTTTAAGCATTGAGTTTATAGCATAAGCATCAAGCATATAGTTTGAGTCTTAGTCTCTAACTTCCAGAATAAGAGTTACAATCTTAAGCATTAGTATAAGCATCATGAATAAGTGTAAAAGCATTTAATAAACATTTCAATCTTGTTTAAAATGTATAACATGCTTCTCAGTCCCGATGTAAACACAAATATGTTTGAAAAGGGACAAATGAACTCACCTTGTTGTTAATGTGGTTGACTAAGTAAAAACAAGAATGTACGCGCTCGTTGTTGTGTTTGTTGTTGTATTCACGATCATGTATTGATTTCCACGTTGTTTGCAATTAATAAGTATAAGTTGTAGTGAATAGTGTGCGTGTACGTGTTAGCCCTAGAGTTGGCTAACACTTGTGAGTCTCAGTATTCTTTCGGCCCTTGTTCAGTACTTGTTATTACTTATGTTAATATGACATGTCTTCCTCTTATATGTTTAGTGCACTTGTTGTCACCATTAGACTCGTAATGGTTTGTTGCATCATAATTGTAGAAGTTAAAGTCTCAAGCATTGTTTCTAAATTCTTTCGCTATCTTTATAGTAATCACCATAAATTCCCTTGTATGTTATTTAACATCATTAAGTTAAAGTGTTAGTTTATGTCCTTAAGCATATGGGCCGAATGATGGGTCGGCCTAACAATACGAATATGGGCCGAAACAATTATATGGGCTTTAGTCAACTTAAGGATTTGGGTCGTGTAGATATGTGGGCCGAATGTAGGTCGAGTCTTGGGCCGGAATAACCATAATGAATCGGGTAATGCTATTGGGCCGGAAATAGTCCAAATGAGTCCTATAACCGTATTGGGTCGATCCAATACATCCTTGGGTCGTATATGTGCGTACATGGGCCAAGTGTCTTGGGTCCAGTTCATGGGTTTAACCCGGTAGAAAATGGTGGTTCCAATATCCAGAACCATCCTGGGGTTCGGCACTACTAAGGCTCAGAATTGGAAAGGATCGGCTGGGAGTAAGTTTGTGGTTTGCATGGTTCGGCTGATGAGATTCGAATTCATAGGTTGTAACTAAGTTCGACACTCAAGGATTCGTGGCTGTGCATGGTTGGTGGCTAGGTAGCTTCGGCTAGGGTTCGTCCCTCTCCACAGGTTCGCTTGAGTTAGGAGGGTTCAGTCAATGGTTCGTGATACTAGCTTCGCATGCAGGTTCGTAGGTGTGTAGGTTCGCCCAATCCACCCAAGATTCGGTCGATGGTAGGGTTCGGCTAACCATGTTCTCCTTCGCGACCTGCCATAGTTCACCTTCGTTTTCCTTAGATCTAAGATGTTTCGGTTCATTCCCATGGTAGAGATATCCCCTAGTGAATTACCGAGGTCATAGTGCTTGTAGGGGGTTGGATCTAGGATCGGTTATGGTTTAGTGAAACTAAAACAAAAGTGAAAACCCTAAATTTTCAAACCTTTGAGTTTCTTAATCTTGATTTCAGTTGGACAACTCTTCAGATCGGCTGTACTTCTAGGTAGGGGGTGTCGAGATCTTCGTTTAGGCTCCAAAAACACTCGATTTCATCTAGAAACGACCAAGTTACGGTGGATTGAAGCTTGAGTTTTATAGTGAGAGAGAGAAAACGGGTGAGAGTTTTAGAGAGAGAGAGATGCTAGAAATGAGTGAAAATTGCCTCATTTGATGTTTATATACCCCGCGGGTATTCGGGTTCGTTTCGGTTGCTCGGTTCTCGTTTTCGTCGTATTTCCGGCACGTTACGCGCGTGTTTTGTAACTAAATTAAAGAGGATTTATTTCTAAATATCTGGACAGTGGTTATTCCTACTAAATCTTTTAAATTAACTTTTCTTGAATTATTTCTCGTAATTTATTATTTTTACGCGTTTCGTTGCGTATTCTATGCATTTTAAATTAAATAACTTTATTTTTAATTTTCTAAAAGATTGTGATTCCTAATAAATGTTAAACATTTAATTTTCTTAATTTATTGTCGTTCGTTTCGTTTTTCGTTTTGTTTTCGTCAGAACGTGTCACCTTCGCGCGTATTCGTTCGAATCGTCACCCGAACGAACACGACATTGGTTTCACTTTCTGATTCTTGTTTTCTACTTTTCAGTCATCGTTTCAAAACGTTAAACTTTCAGACTTATTCGTACAGATCGTCACCTCTTCGAATAATTTGTCGGTTTAGCATTCTGTAACAACAACCATTATGGTTTTGTTATGTTTAACCTCGCATACGTTTATACATAATAGCATCAAATCAAGCGTTTGTGTATCTGTTCAGTATTGTCTGATGTGTTTCTGACTGTTAAACCATGAGGTTTAAATCAGATCTCAGAACAATAGCATAATAGTTTAGTGTCAAGCATCAAGTGTCAATAGCATATACATAGCTTCACATAGTGTGTACCTGAGTTACTGTGCAAGTTACTGTAGAGATCACTGTTCCGGCAACATGTCCGGCACTGATGTTACACAAGGGTTCTAGTTGCAAACTTAACATTGTTCTCTTTTGCGCATTCGCACATCGAGAACATAGATTCTGCCTTCTCCAACCAGTAGAGCAGTCCCACTACCCCTTCGGTCCCTTTGAATGTGTGGGGATGACAGCTCAGAAGCATCTAAAATGAGCATCCCTTGGTGTTGTGCTGGGATCCTGCGTTTCAGCGTCATGTGTGCGTGTTGGATTTTGCATTTCGCTTACTATGTTAGTCATAGAGTTAATTTTACTATTTTTCGTTCCACTAGCCTCGATCTTAAGTCGTGCAACTTCATAATCCCCAATTGCTTTGTTGACCCTTCATTCCTCCATGGCTTTGATTGTTGCGGAACCAATTGTTCAGTTGTTAGCATGCACATAAGTTCCCCTATCGGCCATTGGTTAGTATTTGTATACAATAGATAAAGTGTGTTATTTATTGTTAGAGTCAGACGTGAGTTAGCACTCATACAAGTATAGTATCATAAAGTCAAAATGAAACATTTCATTAATAGTTTTCAAAAGTACAACCATGCTTTTAAGTTTGATCACTAGTACTCCAAATTGATTTCATTGGCACATCCCACCCATTCTAGGTTCTGCCACTACTACAAAGTAAAGAAAAATGCTATCACTAGTTAGCTGACGATATGGTGGAAACCGAGTTCCCACTGTCAGCTGGTTCGTCGTCTTCATCTTCAAACGACTCTTGTTCTTCATCCTCTACCGGATCCTCCTCGTCTTTGAACGGCTCATCCTCTTCCTCTATAGGTGCCGGCTCAACTGCTAACTAAGCAGCTAGAGCCCCTACCATGGCCTCTGCTGCATCCACTTGGGCCTCAGCTAACCCAACTCAAGCCTCTACCAACTCCAAGTTATTATAATACTGGTCAGTGTCCGCTAGTTCAACCTCGAACTGTGCCACCGCTGAGAGGTGCGGTTACCGACAACTAGCAATCCTGTGATCGCTCCCGCTGCCTCTCGCATGTTACGGATCTCTCGATCCGTAGGCACAACGTGAGTCGCGAATGCCTGCTCCATTGGGTATCCTAAAGCTGGTAGTCTAGGCATGCTTGAGGGGTTGCCTAGAGACATGGGTGGAGGTACCCACTCCTCGCATACCCACCTATGGATCATATCGAGATACCACTCCCAATCTTGTGTATTGCCGCGACAGCGAATACGCATAATCTCTCCTGGAAATAGGTCTACTAGTGATATCATCCTGCGTATTAAACTCATTTTAATCATCAACAATCACTCAAAGGTGTTCATAAGACAATTAACATCTTCAAATCAACTTAAACTTAACTAAAATCAACATGCATGCCAAGTTCTTAAATAAAAGTTACCTTATACAGAAACCTATGACCAAATCACTCATTTCATCAAATTTAACACATAGATCTTGCACATATCACTAACATTAATCACAAATCATCATTTTACCTCCTTTATTGTACCTAGAACACCACCTATCCTCATCTTGCCATTAAAAGTTACTATATCTAGTAACATGCATCAAAACTCACCATTTGACAACAAATAACTATAATATTTATCATAGATTAATTCAATATCACAAACATTTACTTAATCATTCCTACCTACTTTATAAAATCATAGATTAACATTGGATGTTACCAAAAAGTTGCCTTTTATAGTAATAATCACCTATAAACACAAAATAGCATCAATATGCCCAATATATCATCTCAATAACTCAAATAAGTGAATCCAAATTTTTTACACAAATTTACAAGGTCAAAATTTCATGCATGTGGTCTTGATGTTGTTGTATGTGGGTGTACATAGTTGCATGTGTGTTTATATAGGTTTTTAGTGTGAAATACCATTAGAACTATCTTAATAGGACCTTGAATGTTGAAATGCAGCTAGGAATGGATGAGGATAGGCCTGGTAAATGCTGGTGGAGTTTTTTCAGCTTGTGCAAGTGATGGTGATGGTTACAAGCTCCCAAGAATCCTCTTTCTTGCTTCTAGCTTCAATGGAGCTCAAGGATAGTTTCCCAAGGTCTCCTGGAATTGGCTGGTGGTGTAGCAGAGAGATTTTGGTCGGAATGGTAATATTGAGTCAAGAGAAAATGAGTAGGAAGTAATCAAAGGAGCTGGGTTGAGTCTTTATTAAGTTTTAGTGTTCCGGGGGCTTCCGCCAAGCCTTCCCCCCTGGAGCCTTGGCGTACCGCCTAGATTAAAATAGTCGTGGCGTACCGCGAAGAAATCCAGAGAATTCAAATTCTACCGCCCATTGCCGCGTACCGCCGAGGGTCTCGCCTAGCCCCTTGGCGTACCGCGATGGGTCACAAAATGGCCCAAATGCCCATTTTTATTTGTATGGTTCATTTTTCGCCCATTTTTCGTTATTATTTAACATTTCTTGACTTTTGTATGGATTTTGTTTGTTTGCTCACATATCATTCAATTATTGCTCAATTGAATAAATTGTTCGACGTTCCCCAACGTTCGCGAGTTTTGAGATACGTGTGTGCATTTATCAGTAATTCGTCGAATTACCGTGTTATGTGACTGTGTTTGTACCATCGTGCCACGTGTCACACTAAATTAAGACAATTCTAGTGCCATGTATGTAGAAACAAATTAAATAATCATTTAATTAAATAGTTTGCTGACCTGGAATTTGCGAGATGTTACTTGAAAGAAAGCTCGATCAACCATACCACCTATATCTCACCAATCCAGGTTTTTTTCACCAAAATTCCCCCTTTTCTTTTAGTAAGCCCAACATGGTGAACAAAAAGATGGACCCTACGGCTACAGCAAATAACATGGGTGTTTTGTATTTTATCGAACCCCCTCACATGGTAGCGATCCAATTAAAGATTATTATTCCAGTGGGGACATCTATGATCATGGTAGCTTCGGTGAAGTAGGCACGAGTATCAACATCTAAGCCCACACTAAACATATGATGAGCCCAAACAAGAGATCCAGAAACACACTATAAGGATTGTGGCAAAAACCATGCCTAGATACCCAAAATAGCACTAGTTAATGATGGTAATCAGTAAAACCAGCCATCAATGTGTTTAGTTGGAAATATGTCAAATCAAGTAGGTTGATCCCCCGAATCAGATAGCATACGGCGTGTGATTTTTTTTCTTTCAAAAAGGTTCAAGGCAATTAAAGTCATTTGTGGCTACTAAAAGAATAAAAAATATCAAATCCTCTCAAAGTAAACTTATAGATTCAATCTCCATGATTCGTTTAGGTTTTCTCTTTGGTGGTTTTTTTGGACGGTGATGATTTTCATTGTTTAGTGTCACACCCCAAGCTGGCGGGCCGAATCGTGTGTCCCGTCGGTCGGAAGGTTCCCGGGGTGCGATATCGGGAATGATAGTCGGGATGATCAGATTGTTTACATAGCATCAACAATGAGAATAACTAAAGCACAAATAGCATTAAACTAGGATACAAAGTTAAATTACAATTGTCAATGTTTGATAATTTAACTGAGTAAACCTATCAAAAGAATCAAATGTTTACTATCTTGTAACTGTACAAGATATCAAAAGTGATTCATAGCAATCAACAAAATGCGCGCTTTCCAAAAACTACTAGGTCCTCTAACTGGGCATCCTAGCATGCATTCATGAGCCTTAGCTTATTCTTGTACGTCACCTGAGAAAGCATGTAAGAAAACAAAGTCAACATAATGGTTGGTGAGTATTGTTTAGTATTTGAAAAATACCTTTTGCAAACCTTTTCGGTAACAACCTTAATCTCGTTAACATCACCTGTAATATCCAGCTCGGTATGCTTATATATAGGGCATACGAAAGGGTCAAGCCTACAACCCACCCAGACGCCATCCCACCACATACTAAACCACATATGACATTGTTATTAATGATAATTAAGCATTTTACCTACTATCCAATCTCATTTCCATCATAGCTTTCAGCATTCTGTTTAAAAGTTTAAAACACACACACAATAGCATTGGCAAGTCGAGTTTTGAGAGTTACCTTTATGGACAACTGAACACCCTAAGGAATCCAACATCTGTCCATATCGGAACTAAATGTTAATAGCTACATCGGTGTTTTGATAAAGGATTTCCTAAGATGACACAAAGTCAACTTAAGAAAACCAGAATCATCCTAGTCGCACATCACAAAACATGGGTGGAAAATAAGGAATCACTGTATGGCAAGCACTGAGAGGCCAATAGCCTGCTCCTCAAGGTCCTGACTATGAAGAACACCATATGGCAAGCACTGAGAGGCCAATTAGTCTGTTCTACAATAGCCGATAGCTTTAGCATACAAGTTCATAGCATACAAGTTTATAGCATTCACATAGCTTAGCATTTACGTATCTTGTGCACAAGTACTAGCCTGTTGTCTAAGTATTTCGAGCATTCGAACATAGAAATCACATCAAGCATATAAGCCTTTCTGAGTTGAGTATTCAAGCTTTCAAAGTTTATTTCATAAAAGCATTTCAACATTTTAGCCTTTGCATTCTTTGCAAATTAAAAGCATCAAGTGTTTTAAGCAAACTAGTATATAAGTATGTAACCTTAGCATTTAGGTTAAGTGTATAAAGTGTTAGCATTTAGAATAAAGCATTAGCTTTTAGCTTTTAGAATAAGTGTATAAAGCATTAGTATTAGCATTATGAATAAGCATAAAAGCGTTTAAGAAACATTTAAACATTTATTTAAAATGTGTAAACATGCTTCTCAGTCCTGAAGTAAAACAAAATAGTTTGAAAAGGGACAATGAACTCACTTGGTTGCTAAGTATGAATCACAACAAATAATGTGCGCTCGTTAGTTGTAGCTTAAGTATCTTCAACACCTGAGTTGTTTTAAGAGATTCGAATACTATAAGTCTTTATAATAGATGTAAGTTTTTATAATAGACGCAAACTAGGGTTTTGGTCGGGTTTTGGTCTCAGAGTGCAACCAAGTGTCCTATGTTACTAATGAATTCCTATGATTCTCTCTAGAAATTCTAATACATTACCCATTTGTAACCCTTGTCCCGTAGGTAGTGGCTATTAAACCTTAGCTATGTAAGGTTTATGTTAATTGCATTTAAAGTCTTTAATTAAAACATTTTGAATAGTTCATTCAAAGTTAAACCATTACGTTAAAATCATTTAATTAATTTAAGAAGTTTATCATCAACTTCTTCTATTTTAAAATACTTTAATTAAAGGCATTTGTATCTCATTTTATTTAATCAAAATACAATTTAGTTTAACTAGTTAGACTTAGGTTAATTTCTTTCAAATTAACCCTAGGTTATTTGTTAGATCCTTGCTTTTCCATGTTTCTTGAATCAAACATGTGTATAGTTTTGCTTAGAGGGTCCAATGGAATCCTCTAGCTTAATCATATTGGTTGCATAGAAATCACTAAGTGTTAGATGTTGGAACTTAATCCACACCCACACTTATCTTGTTTTCTTTCTTGAGTCTTAAAGAATCCCCATTTGTTTTCCCTTAGTTTTTGCTTCATAATGAAAACCATAATTTCACTTATGGATACCATGAATTGAATCAATTAATACAAGTGAACTTACCCTCTTGTTGTTGAAACTCATGTTTAAGCCTTAGATAATGTAAGTTGGTCTCATAATATGAAAACCCTAATAGGCTTTCCATGCACACACACACACACCATGCACGCATGAAGTGTGTGTAAGTGTTTAAAACTTCCCATATGAGCCTCATAGTTTAGTCTCCTTCTTCGGTTAACCCTCATGTTCTTGGTTCGGTTAACACCTGACCTAAGGGTCCTTGGGCCGAAAGGGTTTGGCCGCACGAGGCCTTTGCCAAATAGGGGTTCACCCGTATGAAGACATGGCCGAATAGAGATGGTCGCATGAGGTTTCTATGCTGGTTATTGATTCGGACGAAAGGGAGTATTGCCCGAATAAGGTTGGCCGCATGAGGCCTTGGCCGAATGAAGCTTTATCCGACCGAAGATGCTCCTGGCCGACCGAACCAGAACTTAGGCCGCATGTTGAAGGGCCGAGCGAATAAGGTGTGGGCCGAACCAGGGCCTGGCCGAAGGAACCTAACCGAATGAGCATGGTGGCCGAATGTGGATGGCTCTGACCTAATGGGGGCGAACGAAGGGAGCCTTTCGGCCTGGACTGGCCATTCGGCTGAAAGAAAAGCCATACGGCTAGCTGGGTGACTCATTCGGCCCATCAAGCTCATCAACAAGGTAGCCATATGGTATTCGAGCTAACTCACTAAGTATTGAAGAAAGGTTTGTTTCTACATCATCCTAGAGTGTTAGTGAGTGATTTCCCTAGAGTTTTATGGCTTGGAACCGGCTAAGGAGGTGGGCGACTATGAGGGGTTTGAAAACCCTAAAAACTGTGACAAGAACTCGAATCTACCTCAAATCGGACGATCTTGGATTCCAGATCCTTGTACTTTCGTGATCTACGTGATGTGGTGGTAGTTTTGTCACTAAGAATGCTTGATTTGATTGAGAAATGAAGATAGGGTGAGGGTTTCTAGAGAGAGAAAGTGGAGAGAGAGTGACGAAAATTGGTGAAGAAATGGTAGGTGGAAGCTTGAATGTGGCATTTAATGCCATATTAATGGCTTTCATCTACCCGGGTGTGTTCGGTCTCGTTCGGTTTCGCTCAGTTTCGCGTAGAGACGTCGGTTTCGTTTCGTTTTCGAAACGAAACGTCACGGTTTTAAGAGTAAGATTTATAAATTTATTTTAGGTAGTAATTCCTAGTAAATTAACTAAATATCTTATGTTTACTTTAAATTTCTGAAAACATTTAATTTACTATTTAAATCGAATCGTATAGTCGTCGCGCGTATTCGTTCGAATCGTCACTCGTAAAAATATGACGATAACTAAACTTTTCAATATGGTTTTCTAATTCTTGGACATCATTCAGAACGTTAAACTTTCAGATATATTCGTAAAGGTTGTCACCTCTACGAGTAATCCGTCCATTTAGCATTTCCGTAACGACGTCCGTTATTGTTTTGTTCTGTTCAACCTCGCATACGTTCATACATAATAGCATCCTATCAAGCATTTGTATGTCAGTTCAGCTTTGTCTGATGTGATTCTGACTGTTAAACCGTGAGTTTGAATCAGGTTACTGAAACAATTGCATAATACTTTTGTGTCAAGCATTACATGATAATAGCATACAAATAGTTCACATAGTTTGTACCTGAGTTACTGTGCAAGTTACTGTCCAGATCACTGTTCCGGTTACGTTTCCGGTACTGATGTTACATTCTCCCCTTATTAGAGAAATTTCGTCCCGAAATTTAATAATCCTTATCCGGTACGGCTTCCTCTGTAAAAAAGAAAAGCAAAGTAATGATGCGAGTAATGATGCGCTACAGCTCACTTCAAGCAAAGACTACAATCAATTATTGTATTTTTTTTTTCGTTTTTTTAAGGGATGTAAATTGGGTTTAGAAACATTTATGTCTCAGCATGCTACAGCTTACTATATAAATTCATTGCACGCATTGGACTTAACTTTTATGTTCAAGATTACATGCAGAGGTAAAGTATAATTGTATATACACACACTGTGGAAGTATTCATTGTTAGAAAACATTAATTACTACATGTCGTCACATTTTTCATTGACAAAAGTGAAATATTACAATAAACTGACATGTGAGCGAGCAGCTAATTGCGCCGCAACCTCTTTTAAATTGCAAAGTCAATACTACTAAAAACAATATTTTGAATCCTAGAAGACCCTTTGAACTCTTTTTAGAAAATTCAAAGCCTTTCGGGCCAGGAATCCAAATGTATCAAAAGCAAAAGATGTAAACATATGTTAGTTCTCCAAGCAATCTTTCTCATGTTTAGCAACTTTGTTGATTCCGCTTTTAACACATCATGACCCGTCACGAGTCCAACTTAAGTGTGAAAACCATGATACCTCCGTCAAAATTAATTCATATCTTTGTTTTTTCTTTAATATTATTATTACACATGTAATTACATTTTTTTGACAGATGATATATTTAGTGCTTAACTTTTAATGTTCAATATTACCTCGTCTTGTCTTTCCTTGAAGTAAGCTATAGTGCATCATTGCAAGTATAATAAGATGTGTACGGTATATTAATAAAAAAAATGTTGAACGTCACCATTAGGCGTCTCACACCAACCGGTCCCACGACTAACATAAGGAAGGTAAATCGCGTGATTCAGGGAAAACTAGGTGGTGTCGGGCTTTGTACCCTAAACCTCTATTACAGATTCTCACCCTCTTACCATTAGGCTACCATCACGGAGACTACGGTATTGTAATAGGATACTAATGCGAAGTGCTTTTAATTTAATGGACACGTCATGATTTTCACAAATATTAAGATTTGTGAGTTCATGTGTTTAAATCCTATCCAAGGGGGTCAATAAGGGGTCTACCGTATATTAGGTTTTCTCATGAGGGGTAGGTGAATTTGCTCAATACAATGCTTGGCAACACCTGGACGTTTGAAACCAAAGAGTTGGTAGGAGAGTGCGATTGCAACATGTAAATTGTTGTGTCTAAAAGATCTATTTAGAATATCATAATACACGTCACTAAACCCTATTTTACCGTTAAAAAACAATATAATACTAATTATTATTCGTGTGGATGGATAAATGCAACTTAAATTTCAGATTTTTTAAATTAATTGATATATACCAACCATCGATCAAAACCTGGATTCACAATTACAAATACCAATAAGGTTAATAATCCAGTCAACATTCAATGTTTAACAATATGAAACTTAATAATGATGAATATTCAATGGACTAATTAACATAAATCATTCAACCAAGTACGAAATAAAACATACAAACATAAACAAATCCAAAAATCTATCGATGTTTGCATCCAAGTACAAATGAAACACTAAGAAATCCTAACCCTAACAACCTGTTCACCCAGGTATTATTACAAAAGATTTAGCCATGAATCTGCATTATTTATTGATCTGATCTTGATTCGGAATGAAAAGATATTAACTTCAATGGATTCGGGAGGCTTAGAAGACTGAAATTCAAAATGTCCCCTTTCGAAACCTTCATATATGGGTTTAAATAGGGTTAAGATAAGTCAAAATTTCAATTTTCTCGACCATCGGCATTTGATACGTCCGCCTGGGCATATGACACGCCCACCAAGTTAAGCTACGACGCCAAGTTTCTGCGTACGCTGCGCCTAGGCGTATGATACGCCCACCAAGTTAAGCTACGACGCCAAGTTTCTGCGTACGCTGAAAACTGGGCGTATCACACACTGGTTGAATGATACGCTGGCCTAAGTGTATCATACGCCATAGCTCAATATATGATCATTTCAATTTCCTATATTATGGCTTTCGTATATTATGGCTTACGTAACTCATTTCCTAGCTCAATATATGACCATTTCAATTTCCTGACTTTTGTTGGTTGATTATGGTCAGTTTGTTAACATTTCCAAGCATATGTCAAAGTACCATTTTTGTCTATGATATACACATAAAAACATATCTTTAAATCCAATATGCATACAAAAACCATAACCCTATCATGCATCACCTTTAATTCTTTGATGGGTCGCCAAATTTGACAGGTTTAAGTGGGAGGAAACACACATAGGTCCCACCGAAATAGCGGGCCAAAAACAAAAGACGAAAATCATAATTGAGTTTTTTTCCTATAAAAAGTTGATTGAAAAATTATTTATCAAACGAGTGATATAAAAATATTTATGAAAATACATGTTTTTATATATGTATTTCTTTATTTTTAATTAATATATTATACTTTTTTATTTCAGCCAACATATTATCATATTTCTATTTTCTTAATCAACAAACTATAATTATATGTTGATTGAATTAAAAAAAATAGTTAAAAATAATAACTAAATGAAAAACACATATTTTCGTAAAGTGTATTACTTTAGAAAATGTAACTTTGTGGCTGATGAGCTAAAAGTTTATACATAATTATTTCTTTTTGATATATTAAAATGATTTAACCAATTTGCTAAGAAATTAAGCGTTGATATTTTTAATAAGAATTAAAATATTAATAATGTAGGTCTGAAAACGGATCAAGAACCAAACTTTATCTTCATAATCATCATCAATGATCTCTAACAAGTGCGAAATCCAAGTTAGAATCAAGAAAGCAAGTAGAAAAATGCAAACTTATATAATTACTGAAAATTTCGAGTACAAGTGCCTCAATACGTCTAGAGAGCAATTGCCTCGGGATTCCCCTAAACGTGTACAAAATACGTCTATTTATACTAGGCCTATGAGAACATGAAATCTAATACAAAAAGTTCGAGTACACGAACTTATCGTGTACTCGAATCTGCTGTACACGAAAATTCATCCAAAAATTCTTGAGCGTTGACTCTTTCGCGTTGACTTTGTCAGTCTTCATCGTGTAGTGGGCTCTACAAACTCCCCCTAGACTGGCGAAGTCATCCGATCGGAAGAGTGACATTGTGTGGTCCTGCTCCTGCATAAAGTTTTAACTCGATAGCAAAGGCAACTGTACGAGTGAAGGGCTAGGCCTCCTCATCCTTTCCAGAATACACTCGTATGGGAGACTCATGTAACTTCATCATGTCTTCCTTCCCATATTTTAGGAGATCCATAGGGTCGAGAATGATGTCTAGATCATCAACATTATCTTGGTTCTTGATGATGACTGCTGCAAGATTGAGATCGTCATAGTACCAAGACAGGAAGTTGGCCAAAGAATTATCAGGAACTCTAGGAGATACTGGAACTGCTATCTCAACATGAGGTGGAGGATACTTATAGTATATCCACGGTTTCTTCGTCTTTGGATCAATAATGCAGGTTGAAACAAACCGTCTTCCCTTGGCCGTGCGCATGACTGGAAAGTCCTTCTCACATTGGTCTTTAATAAACTTGGCAAACAGATCAGCCTGAGAGTCTTTAGAGGGATTGAAGAACATTGCTTTGTTGATGCTTCGAATATCAACCTTTGGCAGTGTGTAGAAATCTCTCGGCTTCTTATAGAATTCGACCTTTCCATTCATCCTCTTAACCAAGTAAATGTCCCTGACTTTTTCATACATCCAGCAGCATACGTTTGACCTATCGTTACGAACTGCGAACAAGTTTCTGTCATCTGAAATGAAGGTATGCTCTGGATGCTCGTCACCCATCTCCTTAAACCAAGCAAATTTTATCCATAGGAGGAGAAGGCGTCCAATCCTTCTTCTTATCGAGCCAGCTATTTATTACTTCATGAAGAGAGGTGACCTCCTGTCCCAAAGCATCAATGTATTTGTGGGCATACAAATAATCGATATAAGGATCAGATGACACGTTGCCGAGTACAATATTCTCTGGTTCTTCTACAGATGCCCCTGCAGAAGATTCGGCTCCTTTCTCAACCTCTTTACCAGGCTCCTCAAAGTCAAAATTTTCTGGCAAGTCATCAAACCAGCTATCAAGACCAGCTCCTGATGTTTCATTAGGTTGCACACAATCGCCGAATAAAATATCGTCAGGTATATCTCCAAAAAGATCATCATAAAGACCAGTGGATTTTCCTGAAGAGGATGGGTTTCCGGTGGCTCCTCCCTGATCCTTGTCATCTGGGGGTTCCTGATCCCTTTTGCCTGCTGAATCGTCTTCTTTCTTGTTTTCCCCATCATCCTCCTTGTCATCCTTCTTCTCTTTCAGATCCTTCTCCTTTTGATCATCACTGTCATCACTATCATCTTGAACATCGTCATCTGAATCTGGGACTTCTTCTCCCTTGAGTCTTTTGATCTCTTTTCTCATCTCGTGATTCTCTGAAAAGAGAATCTTGGTCGCCTTTCGGTGTGCCTTGATCTGCCTGTGATATTTGTTCAACTTGTCGCAGATCTTAAGCATTCCCTCTTGAAGATTTTGGATAAGACCGTCTTTTTGCTCAGAATCCTTCTCAAATGCAAATACTCGATCTTGCAAGCTCACGAGATCTACAGGCACAGGCATCGGTTCATAAGGTGAATAAGAGTGCAAAGGAGATTTTCCTTTGTCACTGCTTGAGTGAGGTGGAGGTGATTGGGTTTTGTTATGTGGAAGGGTAGTGGCAGATGGACGAGTGGTGGGAATTCTGATGACTAGCTTAGGTTGGGTTGGTTTGGCGGTGGGTTTAGTTTTCTTGGGTTTTATGGGTTGTGTAGGTGGAGGTGGTCAAGGTGGTTGTGTAACATGTGGCTGTGTAGCAGGAGATGGTGAAGGTTGAGTAGGTGCCTGTGATATGATAGAAGCAGCTGATGAGAAGGATAAGCTTGAGAACATCTGCTGCAGTCGGGGATCTCTGGTTCTCTTGGCCATTGTCTTTAGCCTTTTCCTCTTAGGCGACGACTTAGGGGTAGGAGTATAGTCTACATCCTGTGCCTCCTTTCTTTCTTGCCAGGTGGGAGGTGGCTTTTCAGGAACAAAATCTCGCTTGATGAAGAAGAAAGCTCATGAGTAGTATCCTCTACAGCTTTATCAACTTTTGAACTTGAACTTGTAGCTTGGACATCATGCTCCTCAGCCACAAAGGCAACAGGATTGCCTTGATCCTCCACAACATTTTCATCTCCCACAAAACGTCCAAACTTTATCAGTGGCCTCTGACCGATGTACTGCTTTTTCCCACGCTTGTTCATCTTCATGTATCCAAAAATGTCATCACGCATTCTCTCGATTTCCAAGGTGCCGAGAGTGGGAGTCAGAGAAGGATACTTCTTGTTGATGATGATCTGCACAAACCGAGGGAATGCCAAGAACCGTTCCTTTCTTCATTCTTTGATATTTGCGTGCATGTCAAGGAAGATCATCTTTGAGAAGTTAAAATCCATTCCAAGTGCTAAAGCCACCATACAGGAGCTAAGGGTCTGGTTTAGGACATCGTATCCACCTTTTCGTCCGGAGAGACACTGTGTCACTACGTGCGCCAGATACCTCGAGTAGGGATGAAGCAGTTTCTTTTCTGTTGGAGGGTAGGCACCTTCGTGTCCCATCTGAAAGACAATTCGGTTCACCAAAGCTTGATCAAGCTCAACTGGGTTGCTTTATCTCCGAACTGCAGATATTCTCTGATAATTTGCTCTGAAATAACGATGGGATGACCCTGGATCTTTCCAACGATACTAATGTTTCCATCCGCATCTGTACTTTCTTCTACGGTGCTCCAGAAACTCCTGACAAAATCAGTCACAATGGGCGGATACTCCATGATGGCATAGTTGATGGGCGACAAGATCAGTCCATCCACCATACTCTTGAACTCTGAGTGTTTCGATAGAGGTTCCCAAGGAATGCTATCATGTTGTGATCATGCACAAACCGTAAGTCTGCCATCTGAAAGACACAAACAGATCAAGTTAGTTTAAGTTCAAGAAAAACTGGATTTGTTGAAAATTTTTCTAAGTTTTGAGTGTTCTATTCGAACTCAATATTTTCACTCGAGACAACGAGCTGTACACGAAGACCAAGGTGTACACGAAGTACGTTCTGTATACGAAAAGCATTTTGTACACGAAATGGAACATGTACACGAAATGTGTTTTTGTAAATGAAGTACATCAAGTACAAGAAGTGCATCCTGTACACGAAGTCCATCCTGTACACGAAGTGCAACCTGTACACGAAGTACATTGTGTACACGAAGGTCAACCTGTACACGAAAAATGACTGTATTCGAAATGTTTTATTTCGAGAACACAATAAACCATCATAAATTTATCCATTTTTGCTCCTTAGAACTTCTAGTTGTGTTCAGTATACTCGGAATTGAGAGGCGACCAACATATTCACAACTTGCTTTTCAATTTCGAGTATTTCATGGTCAATTTGACCAAAGACTTTCTGTACACGAATTTTGCGTATTTGAAAATCAATTTTGATCATAACTTTCGAATCCACGGTCAAAATTTGATAAAAATCTATACCTAAGGCCGCCATATTTATTCGGCCGATCTACGGGTTTTTGCACCAAAAATCGCGATAACTTGAGATTTAGACCAGATCTAAATACCAAATTTGGTACAGAACATCATGAGATGATAATGAACAAATTGGGATAAAAGATTTGACAAAAACACCACAAAAATCCACGAATTTGCAATGAAACAGTAACTTTTAGTGCAAAATGATAGGGTTTTTGTAGATTTCGAACTAGCAATCATAGATCTGATGTTTTGGATTGAAAATCGAGCAGAATCAAGAGCCAAAGCTCTGATACCACTTTGTAGGACCAAGTATGATCTCGGAAACAATCCGATCTCACAGGAAATCTGCTCTACAGCCTCTAGAATAGTGCGGAATCCTATTCTAGGGTTTTCCAATCGAAACCGACAGCAACCGTGGTGATCCGAAGGTACTATATGGACGTTTGAGTGAAGACCGAACACCACGAGCTTTGAATCGAAGTTGGACAGCAAGAGAACGCTCAAAACTCCAAGGGTTTGACACTTGAGTGCTTTGGGACGAATGAGGGTTCTCAGAAGTTAGGGTTGAAATGATTTTGAACTTGTATATATAGGCAGTAGACATTTGGCCGAATGAGAGGCCGAAACAACTCATTCGGCGAATGACTATGTCGAATAGGTAAGTTAGTCGAATGAGTCATTCGGCGAATGGCTCATTCGCTGACTATAGACATACTCTATTCTCATTCGGCGAATGACTTCATTCGATAGAGTCATTCGGCCGAATGAGCAATACTCATACTCAATTAAACAATAAACAAAATCACCCAATCACATAATTAAATAACTAAAATATAAACATTAAGAACAATATAGAAAGACAACTTCCATTAATATAACTTGATTTTTACATGATGAAAGATACAAAATGGAACTAGGGACATTAAGTGCATCTACAAACTCTCCCTTGGACCTAGTTCAGCTTTTGGAAGTGTCTTTCTTGAAGTATTTAGCAGAAATGGCTTTCCAGTCAGCTCCATCATGAATCTTGAAAATACTGCAGAGACGGATCACCCTCATGAACTGTAATGCCTGTACCATGTCCTGTACATCAAAGAAAATCTGATGACGATAAAGAGCTAGGACATCTTTGTGGGACAAGTTTGTCAACCACATCGGCTCAAAAACTCTTACTGTCTCCCATTTCTTGTCTTTGCAAAGCACGATCACTGCTTCTCCAGTACGACCGTCGTAATACCACCATCGGAAGCCTTCCATAAAATCTTGACGCATCTTCCGTAAAAGAATCTTCTTCAAGACTTTAGGAGGAAGCCACTTCAGGATAACTTTATGTTTCCGGGTGTCTCCATCAATCTCTGGTAGATAGTAACGTTCAGGTTGTTGAGGTTGGAAGTTCACCCATCGCTTTCGGTACTCGTACTGGATCTGTAGAGAGAACCAAGCAGACATCCCCGAATCTTCACTGTAGAGCATCTTTAGACGTGCTAATTGGTTCACTTCAAAGCCTGGCAACATCTAAAAGTCATGGGGATGCTTGAAGTAATCTATTCCTCTCTCTCTTTTCACTGCATAACATCCAAGGTTGTGGAAGTATGCCCAGCTAAGAATTTGACCTCCAGCCTTATAGCCTTTGATCCTGTAAACCTTCTTGTGAGTAGCTGGTATCTTCTCAGTACTCTATTTCTTCAGAACCTCCCAATAGGCCTCCCACTCTTCTTTCCTCTTCTTTTGATCATCGGCTTCAGACTTGCTGGCTTCAACTTGTTCTTCTAAGTACCTGACCAGAAGATCTTCTGTAGCTTGATCAAACTGGTCAGTAAATGTAGGCAGCTCATCCTCAGCCGATGTATACTTTGGATACTCCTCCTCAGTAATATCCTCCAGAATAACCTCGTCAATGTCATCAAAAGGTTCTGGAGTTGGCTCATCAAAAACAGGAACAGAGGTATCGTCAGTGATAACCTCGTGAGGATTTAACCTGAATAACTCAGCTATTTGTTCCTTAGTGAGGCAGTGAATGATCTCTCCCTCCTCCTTGTCGTAGCTAACTGAGTGCTGTATAATGCCTTGAGCGTCCAGAATCATAGTGAGAGTCTCATCCAGCTGACGTCTCACAGGCACAGCTTCTACTTCCTCAGTTGCTTCAGGTTCAGCAGTCTTTAAGGGAGACAAAGGAGGAGGAGCTTGAGTCTTCTTGTCATTTGCGTTCTTGGATCGGATCTCCGATGAGGGAGGGGCTTGATCATCATCGTCATCATCATCATCGGTACTAGATGAACCAGAAGACCCACTCCCAGATCCGTCCTTATCCTCATCATCAGATTCATCATCTTTATACAGTTAATGCCAACTGATGATGTTCGTCTATATACTTCAGCAGCTGCTGCTCCTGTTGGGCAGAACGAGCCCTTAGATCAGTTCTCTGATCAGCAGCTTGAAGAAGCAGAGTATCCTGCTCTTCCACCTTCTTGGTAAGCTGAGCAATCACTAGCTCCTGCTCCTTGTTCTTTTTCTCCTGCTCCAGACTCCTCTCCATCAATCTGAGTACCATACTGTTCAGTGCGCTCAACTGATCAACAACTGACACAGTAGGTATAGACAAATCAGCCCGTGAGATGGAGGGACCAGCAGATGCAGCAGTAAATATGGGGGCTTGAGACACAGAGGTGGTCAGAGGGGCGGTAGTGGCACGAACATGAGTTGCTCTTGACCTGGTCAGTGAAGAAACTGAAACAGCTGCTACTGATGTAATAGTAGTTGTAGCAGCTGTTGTCAGTTTTGACCTCCTCTGAAATGAGAACCTTAACCTCTTTCCTCTCCCGGCTCTGGAAGATGTAGGCTAAGAAACTGCAGCAGACACAGCCACAGTAACAGGTGCAGACGACCGAGGTGGAGGAGATAAATCAAACTCTGGGATAAACGATGGATCAGCAATCTCCTCCAACTCCTCTTCAGACCTCTTTCTCTTTCTCATCACCATCCTTCCTCCTACCATTACTTTCTCAAACTCATCATCCTGAGTCTCTTCCGAATCAGAACTATCTCCATCACCATCACCTGCTTCACCTTCATCTTCGCTTGAGTCCTCTGACTCATCTTCACCTTCTGCAGCTTGAGTGACTATAGTACCAAGAGGAATAGACACTGTGGAGGTTGTAGTAATCAAAAAATCAAGCTCCATCAGTGAATCAATATCAACCTCCTCTTCTGCAGGTAAAGAGGTGCCAACTCGTGCATCAGGAGTCACATCAGTTGTGCTCATAACCACAGTGCTCACACCTACTGAGCTTTCACCAACAACTCCAACATCTTCACCTGCACCACCAGCAGCACTCACACCTTCACATGCACCAACATCACCTTCATCATCATCATCATCTGCACCATCATCAGGTACAATAATATCCTCAACATCTGAGTCAGAATCATCATGTCTCCATCTACGACCAACAGGAGCTCTGTAATCTGGCCTAGAGAGATGACCAAATAAAGATCTAGATGATGGCTTCCTCTCCTTTCCTCTGTATGACATCACCCTGTTGAGGGTGAGGTCATTCATATGTTCCAGCTTGATAATGTCAGCATTAATCTTTGGTAGATTAGGTAACTGAGCATCGATCAATTGCTGCAGAAACCTTGGATACATCAGAAACTTCTTGTCTCCCTTCAGTGTAACATTCTCCTTCATGTGAGTGAAGACCATCTCAGAGAAGTTGAATGGTCTATTCAGCACCAGTGCAACAAAGGCAAACTGTATGGTCTCCCGCATATCATCAAATCCTCCTCTCCTGGATCCAAGACAGTGAATCAGTACATGTGAAAGATACTTGAACTGAAGAGACATATAGGCTTTGTTGAGGATTCCAGCTCCGAGATCTCCCTCATACTTGCATCTCATAAAACATCCCCGAACCAAGTAGCGATCTAGCAAATAGGGCTGATCTGGAGAATCCTGAAAACCACAAACTCTCTTGATGTGCTCTGCTGAAATAAACACATCATGTCCAAGAACTTTCCCTCTGATCACTGGAGGTTCAGCCTCACAATCTATATCAGCTGAATCCTAGAAATCTTGCTGCTGAGCGATAAGGCACATGTATAGTGGAGATGGCTGTAAATATCCTCGAACGCCTGAGAAAAGTAATAATCTCAGTATAGTGCTTGGCGTTCGGAGTGTCGAGATCTAAGTGAGCACAAATGTTGTTCTTCGTCACAGACTTGTATCCAGCCATTCTGAAAATCAGATAAAAATCAGAACTCAGAATCAATTAAGACTGATATGCCGAATGAAAGGTAATTTGGCGAATGAGCACACTGGCGAATGAGTCATTCGCCGAATAGGACTTATTCTCCGAATGACCTTCATTCGCCAAATGATTCATGCTTCAAATGAGGTCATTCGCCGAAGGAGTTTCATTCGCCGAATGACCTTCATTCGCCGAATGAGACATTCGCCGAATGGCGTCATTCGGCTGTTTTTGAAATTCAAATTCTTGTTCACTAAAAACTCAAATCAGTCCATAAAAACTACATATCTATGCTCAGAATCGACCGATTAACAGGTTTAAAACAAACCAAAGTTTATTTTAAGCCCTTTTTGACCATTTATTTGAAAGGCGAAATAAAAAACCCTAAAATTTTAACAGGTGTTCGGATTTTGATGATTTCATGGTCGAAACTTGATGATATTCGATCCTGGTATACCTGAAATGATAGTGAACAAGATTATCAGAGGCTTAGTCAGTGGAAATCACGAAGAAAAGATCGACTAAGGAAAAATGTTTTTAGGCGAATGTATGCAAACAGTTACGGCGAAAGAGTTTATGGTCGAATGAGCTCTTTCGCCCGATTGAACACTTATATAGGATTGCTCATTCGCCGATGAGACAGGCGAAAAGTCGGTTGAATATCAAACACATTCGCCGAAAGTGATTGGCGAATAAGACATTCGTCACCACTCATTCGCCGAATGTGAATGTCGAATGAGTCATTCGACACACATCATTCGCCGAATGAGACATACTCTATCACAATTGATTCGGTCGAATCAATGAATTTCAAACCTCATTCGGGCGAATAGGTGTTTTAACACCCAAAACACAAACTTTTTCAAGATTTTACATTTTGACTATCAAAATTGTGACAATTATGAAGATATGTCTGGTTGGTTCAGAATTCAGATGTGACAGACATCTGAACCTACAAATGATCATCTAAACTAAAATTGAAAATAGAAAATATTTTTGTATTTTTCTGAAACAACAATTACGACTGTACAACTAGTAACTAAAGACAAATACGCACATGTTTTTGTGAGAAGTCTACTGATAAAGTAAAAAATATCTCTAATCACATCACATTAGCTTCATTGAATATTTCACCTCAAACACAATTGTATTATGATACGATTACTGATATGTTTGTCCAATTTTAAACCATACAATACACAACTACTAAACAAACTTTATGATCACTCATGTTTTCTGATCGAGTTCCCCATTTCATTTCACCATTAAAGATCAAAATCAGTTTAAAAACTCATTTCTGCATATCTTAATACCAGTCATCATAAATTCAATAAGATTCCAACTTTATTATCTTTTTGTATTTTTCTTGTTCTATCCAAATGGATGGCTTCAGCTAGGTCCGTCCCAGCAATATGGCACATGTATGGAATCGAACTTAATTGGTTTAAGTATTTCTCAAGCTTAATACCAGCTTGCTTTTATTTTTATTCAAGCTTAATACCAGCTTGTTTTTATTTTTCTTTAAGCTTAATACCAGCTTGTTTTTGTTTTTCTTTGTTTGAAACCTCATTTGATTCCATGATGACCGGTGTATGCTTGATTTGAGTCAAAAACCATTTCTCACTTAAGTGGTTTTATAAAACAGATCCCACAAATCAAACTTTTTAAGTTATCACAAGTTGTTTATTAATTTTGTAGAGTCGGCCTATCAGTACATCACATCATAATTCTCTTGTGTTTTCAGCTTACACATTCACCTCTGCTCCTATGACATGATAGATTAATGTATTACTTTTAAAGAAAGGCCATCTCAATTTTTTTAATTTTTCACATGTTTTTGGTTTTTCAATTTTTCAAATGTTTTTGGTTTTTCAATTAGCAGATATCTCCCCCTAAAAACCTAAAACAGAAAATCTTTTTGAGTTTTTGATGAAGAAAAGAGACTATACAAGAAAAACTTAAATGCTATAAATAAATAAACAAAACAAAGACTAGCTAAAAAATATTGATGATCATTTGTTAGATTCAGATGAAGATTGTATTTCATCCTTCTGAAAAACACCATTAGCCGATAACAGATATAAAAATCTTGGTTTATCAAAAGTTTTTGTAAAAAGATCGGCTTTCTGGAGATCGGTGTGAATTTTAACAACATCAATTAATTTCTTTTCAAAACAATCAAGTATGAAGTGATATTTAATGTCGATGTTTTTTTTTGGAGTGCTGAACAGGATTCTTAGTGACAGCTATGGCAGCAGTATTATCAACATATATAGGAGTGTTAGAAAAATGTAACCCATAGTCCCTGAGTTGCTGTTGTATCCAGATGATTTGAGAACAGCAACTAGCAGCAGCAATGTATTCAGCTTCACATGTTGAAGTAGACACCGACGTATGCTTCTTGCACTGCCAGGTAACTAATCGGTTTCCAAAGAACTGACATCCTGCAGATGTTGATTTGAAATCTCTCTTGCATCCACCATAATCTGAGTCACTATATGCAGTGATCTCAAAGTTATCATCATTAGGGTACCATAAACCAAGATCCGGTGTGCCCTTCAGATAACGCATAATCCTCTTGACAGCAATGAGATGGGATACTCTTGGTTTAGACTGATATCGTGCACATAAGCATGTAGCAAACATGATGTCTGGCCGAGAAGCAGTGAGATACATAAGAGACCCGATCATTCCTCGGTACAGAGTGGCATCAATTAACTCCCCCTTTTCATCTGGTGTAATCCCGTGATTAACAGCCAGTGGGGTACCAGCAGGCTTTGCATCAGACATACTGAACCGGCTCAGAATGTCACCAACGTATTTGGTTTGATGAATGAAAATTCCTGCCTTAGACTGATCCACCTGTAAACCCAAGAAAAATTTCATCTCTCCCATTGAACTCATTTCAAATTTCTCTTTCATAACGTTCTCGAAATTCTTGCACAGACTATCATTTGTGGAACCAAAGATTATGTCGTCCACATAAACTTGCACCAAGAGCAAGTCACCATCCTTTTCACGAATGAATAATGTGCAGTCAATGACACCTCTTCTAAACCCGTTGTTCAGAAGGTGAGTAGAAAGTGTCTCATACCATGCTCGCGGAGCTTGATGCAATCTATATAAGGCCTTATCTAGCTTGTAGACTTGGTCTCGATGTAATGGATCCTCAAACCCGGGAGGTTGACTGACATATACCATCTCACTAATCACACTGTGAAGGAATGCACTCTTGACATCCATTTTATAAACTCTAAACTTCTTAAATGATGCACATGCCAAGAAGATACGAATTGCTTCAAGTCGAGCAACCGATGCAAACACTTCATTGTAATCCAAACCCTCTATCTGTCGGAATCCCTGAACCACCAGACGTGCCTTGTTTCTCACAATGATCCCGTGATCATCTTTCTTACATCGAAGAACCCATCTAGTGCCAATCACTTTTGCACCTTTGGGTTTGTCAACCAATTGCCAAACACCTAACTTTTTGAATTGCAAGAGTTCTTCTTGCATGGCATCAACCCACGATTCTTCTTTTAAAGCTTCAGTGACAGTACGTGGCTCAACTTGGGAGATGAAGCAGGAATGTGCAGAAAAGCTTACATCTGCAAAATCAAGAATGTCGGCAAGACCTCCTGAAGAAAGCTGATTTCTTGTCTTAACTCCATCCAAAGGACTTCCAATGATGTTTTCTTGAGGATGAATGCGATTAATTCTTCCAACCGGATGAGCTAGAACTTCAACCTGAGGATCCAAGTTGTTTAGATTCAAATTCTCAAGATCTGGTACAAGATTGTTGACGGCTGGTTCAGGAGCAGCAGGCTGAAAATTATTGTCATCTGTGTCTGAGCTGTCATCATTTATCTGTGTTGATGGAACAGATGCAGAAGAAGGTTGCAAAGGTTCATCAGGTGCATTATGTGCATCATACAGCATCTGAACTGCAGCATCTTCATCTGAATACATGGGAGGCATATTTAAAGAATCAAAAAGACCAGAATAATCAAACATCCAGTCTGGGCCTTTTCCAGGTGGGGGCGTAGAATGTTTCTGAACATCAACTTGGTACCACTCTTCCACATTATGAGTTGATGTATTGTAGACTCTTTTATTTGGAGTGCTGTACCCGAGAAAGTACCCTACTTCCACCTTCTCATTGAACTTGCCCTGCTCGTGTTTCTTAAGCATAGTGCACGGTGCACCAAATGGTTCAAGATACTTAAGATTTGGTTTTCTGTTATGGAGCAGTTCAAAACAAGTCTTCCCATGTCTTTTCACAATGAGAACCCGGTTTAGTGTATAGCAAGCATTTGCTACAGCTTCATTCCAGAACTGAACCGGCAGAGATGAATCAGCAAGCATGGTCTTAGCAGCCTCAATCAATGTCCTATTTTTCCGTTCAGCAACACCATTCATTTGAGGAACATATGGAGCACTGAATTGTTGCACAATACCCCGTGCATTACAAAAAATCTCCATGTTGTGATTCTTAAACTCTGTTCCATTATCTGTGCGAAATTGACGAATTTTGAGCTTATAAAGTGATTCAAGTTTGGTAACCAACACTTGAATGCAATCAAACGTTTCAGATTTCTCCTTCAAAAAGAAAACCCAAGAATATCTGGAATACTCATCAGTGATGACAAGACAGTATTGATCTCCAGCTATACTCTTCCGATTCACAGGACCAAACAGATCCATATGGAGAAGCTCCAGAGGAACATTGATTGAATGAAACTTTTTCAGCTTGTGAGACTGCTTGGCTTGCTTCCCTTTCTTGCAGGATACACAAATATCAAACAGCTTGAAATTCTTCAGACTAACTCCCTCAACTAGATGATTGTGTACCAAGTGATTAATCTTGCGTAGACTCAAATGACCCATCCTCTTATGCCAAAGGATTGAATCTTTCTCAGTTGCCTTTGTCATAAAACATGAAGCTGTGCAGGATGTTGTTGAAGCTGTGGCCATATTGAGAACATACAAGTCTTGCTTTCTGGGAGCTGACATCAAAATCCAGTCTTCAGGAATCTTAACACCTTGCTTTCTCGGATCCATACATCAATCCATTTACCATCTGAAATAGACTTGTCTGAGATGGGTGGAACTGAACTCTCAGATGATTTAACTTTCCAGATTGCATTTTTATCAAAAGAATTTTTCAGATAAATGGATGATGGTTTTGCTTGATTAATTTTAAGCACACTTGGAACATTCAAGCTTTCCAATTTCTCTTTAACCTTGTCTAAAGATTTAATCTGAACAGGTTGTTTGGGTTTTGTTTTAACATGCCTAGTTACAGATTTTACAGGTTTAGGTAAAACTGGATTCACTTTTCTGAATGGTACAACCTTTGGCCAGATCAAATGAGGGCAAAATCTAACAATGTGACCAGGTTCACCACACTCAAAACAAACTTTTTCACCTTTTTTATGAAAATGTTTTAAATCAGAGAAAGACTGCTTATGTGATTTAAAAACATTTTTTTTAGCTTGTCTTGATTAAAACCCAACCTTTTGTCCCTTTGTTACCAATAAATGCAGGCTTGGTAACACATTTTGCTTCAGATTCTTGAGAAGCTTTTACAAAGCGCAATTCTTTGTAAACCTTTGAATTTGATATTGGGTCACCTTTCATGACAACAGGGGTTTGATTCTGAGTAGTAACATACTTAGATGAATCATCTGATTCATCCTCAGAATCTGAGACCCAATCCTCAACAATTCCATCCACCCGAGATTCCTCAGACTTTGAGGAATCCTGATTAGTAATTAATCCAGTTGGATCAATTACTAATGGAGTAGTGACTTGAAAATCCTTAACATCTTTGTCATTTGGTGTATTAACAAAGGTGTTGAGGATAGGTGGAGGACATTTTTGATAGCTAATTTTTTCTTTTCCCTGCTGATCAGTACCCCTATTGATCATATGCTCAATAATGTAAGATGAGCTCTCATAGCTCTTGAGCTTCTGTCCCAAGGTCTCATAGTCACACTCGACTATGGCTAACTTCTTCTTGATCTCATTGATGGTATTGAGATAAGAAGTGATAGCATCTTGCTTATTCAGCACTGCGATCTCGGCCTCATGCAATTGTCTGTTTAAAAGATCAATTTTAGCTTGAAAATCTTTTTCATTAGATTTTAAAATTTTGTTAGCCTCAATGCACAAGTCGAGATCGTTCATCAAATCACTATTATGTGTCTGATAAGCAAGGACCTTACTTCTAAGGTCAACACAATTAAAACACTCTGAATGTGAAGATGAACAATCAGTGTATACCTGCTCTGACTCTGATGAAGCAGAAGAGTTTACTATCAAAGCAAACTGAGTAGTAGAGTCTTCAATTTCAGCATCAGATTCCTGAGTATCTGAGTCAGTCATGCTATCAGACTCTGAACTTGATGCTTCAGTATCATTTATCTTTGTTGCTTCCAAAGTTCTTTTCTCACTGTAATCTTCAACCTTTTGAATCTCAGCAACACAAGCTTTGTCTTGTTCTCCTTGATCTGCATTGAATCTGAAATCCCAGTTCACCCCTTCATCTTGTTGAACCATCAATGCTTTGCTTCCAGAAGAAGATCCAGCCTGAGTAGGAGAATCAATGGGAACTAATCTCCTTTCTGGATTTGAAGTAGAGGACTTCTGATGTTGAAACGGATTCTTGTTTCCAGCTTTCTTTGGTTGCTTGCATTATCTAGCAAAATGACCCTTTTCTCCACAGTTATAACAAGTCACAGAAGCCATATCAAAACCAAACTTGGATTCTTTGTTGAGATTGATGTCTTTTCCAGTTCTCTTTACAAACTCTTTTGCTCTTCGAACAGCACTTGCTAGAGCCCACATAATATAAATCCTCTCCATATCATCTGGGTCTATTTGAGAATAATCATCATTAGTCAGATAAGGACTGCCAATCTGTCCAGCTACTAGACCATCATATGAGCTGACAAGAGTAGATAAAAGTCCCATGTGTTCCTTAGCAATCTCTACAGTAACCTTATCAAAGTTGTCTGTTTTCAGACTGGTAGTAGGTTGATGATGTTCCTTTTGAGAGCTGTTTGAAGAAGAAGATGACTGACTAAAATGAATCTGACCAGAAGATGGAGCGTCAGATGTCTGAGAAACAAAAGTTGTCTTCAATGGAGCATGTGTAGTTGATTTCTCAACTGTGGGAGTAGAATAGTACAAGGAAGGATCTTGAACTTGAGCAACTCTTTTAGCTTTCCACTTGTTCTCGATCTCTTGTTCGTTCAAATTTTGGATAAAATCATTTATGTCCATGTGTGCCATCATCTCATTCTGCTTAAGTACCATTAAAAATGATTCCCATTTTGGAGGTAAAGCATCTGCTAAACACTGGATCTTCTCTTGAGTAGTGGTCTTGACTTCATGGTTGAACAGCTCACTCAAAAGATGATAAAATCTAGTAATCAACTCATCCAAAGATTCATTCCCCACATACATAAAACTGTTGAATTCCTTTCTCAATGCCTTTGACTTGATGTTCTTCAAAGCATCATTTCCCTCATAACGTTGTTGCAAAGCATCCCACAGATATTTGGACGAAGTAAACTGTCTGAACTGATGGAAAATATCAGTAGCTATGGACTGAGATAAAATAGCATAAGCCTTCTTCTCATAATCATAAAGTTTCCTTTGTGGCTCAGTCATCCGTGTGACTAGCATAGGAGTTCCACCTTCATTAAGAGGCCTAAGATATCCACCTTCAATCATCATCCATAAATTGGTGTCCACCCCATTGATGTGGATTTCAAAACGATACTTCCAGTGCGGATAATCATCTAAAGATAACAGCTTGGGAGCCTTGTTGGAGTTTCCAGTCTCAGTCAATAATAATGTCTGAATACGATGATTCTGGTTCGCCATCAGTGCTAAATCTTCCATTTTATCAGGAATAACAAAATTCAACACTTAGAAAAATTTTTAGAATCAAGGCCGAATGAATATCCTTCGGGCGAATGTCGGGGCCCGAATGAAAGTTATTCAGCGAATGAAGGACTAAGTATGACTGATTAGGGCAAATGAACCTATTCGGCGAATGAGGTATCGAATGATGCTATTCGCCGAATGAGACTTGAGAATGAAGCTATTCGCCGAATGAGTAAAACGAAAGAAGCTATTCGGCGAATGAAACTAGCGAATGAAGCTTATTCGGCGAATGACGCATGCTGTAGCTAAAGAATATGACATGTGATAACATACAGTTAGGAAAAGATAAGGACGTAAGGATTAAGTGTTATAATAAGCTACCTGTCATAGCTAAAGTATGACATAAAGGGGAAGACGATTTGTTAGAATGTGATCTTCAATGTGTGATTAAAGCATGCTCATTGTTATGTTTATGTTGTTATGTGCTTATGATGCTGATGAACGAATGATGAATGATGATATACCATGACTATGTATGTACGTTTAGCTTTAGCACGATTTATGTATGAAAGTCGGCTAAGTATGATGAATGCATGTTAGTAAGTTATGATGATGAATTGTATGATAACATGGTATGATGATATGTTACTAGCATGACGTGGTATTATGCTAGGATGCTATAATGATATGATATTAGCCAAGCATGTTATGAGTAATCTTATGTTATTAAGATAATGTACGATGTTATGTTGTATAATGATACAGTGCTAGTATATCATGTTATGATAAAGGATGGTTGCTCCAGTACTTGTTACTGGGTAATTATGGATCTGCAGAACGCTTCGGCTGGTCAGATCAACGGTTATAGAGCATGGTGCCGGCATAAGCCCATGGTTACGCTTGGTAGTAGTGGTTGTAAGATGAATAGAAAGTGTCTGCCAGTCGAGCAGGCACATGTTCCTTTAAAGGATTAGTTACCATTAGCGGTAATAGTAAGATTAATTGAAAAATTTCAACTAATTAAAGTATGGAGGAAAGTTTCACAGGATTGACAAAGGTCCTATGCTGACAAAAGCCAAAGACCCATAGAATCGAGAAGGGTGATCAGGAATTGTTTAAGGTTTCACTATGAAGAGGAATTAGTAGATTCAGAAAAAGAGGAAAACGAAGTTGAGTTTATTTGACTCTTTTGAGTAATGGTACGAGTCGATAGGATAGCCTATCGATTAAATCCTCTCGATAAGTTGAGTGAAATTCATCTGACATTCCACGTGTCACACTTAAGAAAATGTCTAGCGGATAATGTAGGATATGTACCATTAAACGATATTGAAGTAGATGAAATGTTAAGCTACATGGAAGAACCTGAGGAAATTGTTAACAGGAAAGAAAGACAAGTGCATAACAAGACAAACAGATAAATTACGGTTTAATGGAAACACCGAAAACAACCGGAGGCTACAGGGAAGACTGAAGACGAGATGAAACGACTCTACTCACATTTGTTTGAGATGTTACAGGTTTCGAGGACGAAACCTATTGTAAGGAGGGTAGATTTGTAACACCCGAAAATTTATCAGCTTAATGATGAACGTGTGAGATTTCGGTAATGCTTGATGTTCGAGGAATTTTGTTATCAAAGAAATTTAGCACATGTGAACGTGCTTGAAATCCACGATGATATCTGTGACAACTCAAAATTCTCAGGTTAGGATCATAACTCGAAAATGAAGAGAATGAGTGTAAGCGAAATCGTGAAACGAGGCTCCGATTTCAAGATACACTGAATCGAATATAGCAATAGATTAGAGGTCAAATATTTTGAACTCTTTAGGTCTTGAGATTATAACCATTGGAAAGAGCTCGAAAAATCGTGAACGTAGGCGAAAACCGTGCGCAAAACGGAGTTCGTATGCTCCCGGAATCGCGAAACGAAGATAAGACAAAAATCTGGCCGCCATGGACCCGCGCGGTACGCCCCAACTCGGCGTCCCGAGTCAGGCGATGCGCCTGACGTCAGCAAGGCGGAAAAATGGCTTAAAAAGTCAGTTTTGTCAAGAAAATGCAATCCTTATCCTTCCATTCGACGATTCCAGCCACCACACACGAAAAATCAGCCTCCAATCCATCAAACCTTCAATTTTAAAGCATTTTGATCAAGTGGATCGCTCCAAGGATCGTTAATACAAGTCCGGATCATCTTTTTACCCGCAGAACTCCGTCTGGATAGGTAACGGTTCGTTCTAACCTTCTAGATTGGTAATGATTGATCAAATCTTGTTTCTGAACGTAATGATATAGCTAGGGTTGTTGATTATTGCCTAGATGATGGCTAGGATTGATTATAAATGACAAACTTGAACTGTTAACGGGTAAATCCTTGTTTTGGGCCGTTGTAATGCCCGGTTTGCATGGAATCATAACAATGGTTATAATGATTCAAATCATTTGATTATGACAACGTAGGTGATTAGTTTGGTTAATCCTTGATATGCAAGGTTAAATCCAAGTGTTTTAAACTAATCACAATCAGTAACATACTCACTGGAACGAGTATTTGATGTTTATGATAACATGCAGATTAGTATGTTAAATATGGTTATTAAACCTATTTAATACGACCTTGTGATATTTCATGGTGTCTGGGTAATCAATAACGAGGATTTATCATTTCTAAGCCATTAATCTGTCTAGGAACCTGTCTAGTGGGATAATCAACAACATTAACTATTTGATGACTATCAAGGCAATGTCTTTGACATTGAACGTTCAGAAAGATTCAATCAGTAAGTTAGCAACGCCTAAGACGAATTAAGTAAATAAGAGAATACGCTTATTTAAGCCAAACGAATAAGCAATCTTTAAGCATAACAAGATTGTAGAGATAAGAATGATCAAAATGAGTGTAAACAGAATTTTGAAATAAAGTTCCGAATGAAAGTTACGATATGCCGAAGTTTTGAGCGGTAATCGTAAATTGAGAACCTTCATGATAAGGTTATAATCATGATGATATGTTCATATTAATAGGATATCATTGTGAAGTGAGAAAGTAAGGAAAGGAAGAGGAGCTAACAAATTGTGTTTTAGCTCAGGTGAGTTCTATGAGCCCTCTTTTACTAATTTAACGTTTTAGGGCTGATATGCATGTTATAAAGTTATTTTACGTAAATGATTGTTTTATCTGGCTACGGTCAGATAAGTGAATATGTTAAAGTAAAGAATGTTTCAAGTTGTAAAGTTATTGTATGAAAGTGACGCTAACCTGATTAAGGTCAGGTAAATAATGTTTTCAAGTAAAGAATGTTTTAAAGTAAATAATGCTTTAAGTCTCAACTACGGTTGGGAAGTAAATGATTTTAAGAGCCTCAGCTGAGATGTCAGGGATGTTTTAAAGACTCAACTACGGTTGAGAAATGAATGATTTTAAAAGTCTCAGCTAAGGTGTAAAGAATGATTTAAAGTCTCAACTGCGGTTGAGAGTATAAAGAATGTTTTAAGTCTCAACTGCGGTTGAGAGTATAATGAATATTTGAATTCTCAACCGAGGTTGAGAAGGAAAATGATTTTTGAAAGACATCGACCGAGGTCGAGCAGGAAATGTGATAATGAAGTCCCGGCTGCGGTTGGGCAAAACCTGAGCACTGCGGTGCGAAAGACCGTTTATGATTATGATGGTTTAACGCTTTAAACCATGTTATGTATGAATGATGTATGTCAAGAAGTCTTGTACCGGTATGAGCCGTCAATTTCGGTTGATGGTTTAAGAAGTCCTGTGAAAGAACAGGCAGAAGTCCTGTGAAAGAACATGCAGAAGTCCTGTGAAAGAACAGGCCTGTCGACTATGTGTCGCCAGTTGAGGAAGTCTTATACATGTATGAGCCTGTCAACTTCGGGTTGGCAGTTGAGGTGTCTTGTATTTATACAAGCCTGTCGACTTCGGGTCGTCAGTTGAGGTGTCTTGTGCTGCACAAGCCTGTTGACTTCGGGTCAACAGTTGAGGCTAAGTTTTCTGTCCAATATGATTGATGTTATGATAATGGGTATGAAATGTTTTATGTTGAGTATGATTGAGACTGTTGACTTCGGTCAGCAGTAAGTTATGATGCTATACATGTTATGACTTATGTTATGTTATTTAAAGATATGAATGAGTAAAGATTTTTATGAAACATTAACTTAGAACTCACCAGCGAAAGCTGACTTGTTTTAGCATGCATGTCAGGTTAAGCAGGTTTTGACAAGGATATGATGGCTCGTGGCATGGCATGAGAACTACCTATTCAAGAACTGGCATTCCTGTTAAGATTAAAGATTATGTAATGATTTCCGCTGCCATAGTATACGACAACGGTACGGTTTAAGAGCTATGCTTTTGATGTTTAACCAACCGAGGGACTCCCTGGAATCGGGGCCTCTCACTAAGTCTAAGTCAATGAAATTAATTCAATTTCTCTCTCTCTATAACTGATCAAGATGTCCGGGCTGCTTAATTTCTCTTTAAATCCTTTCTTGTGGTAGTTGCTCACCAATTCCTTCTTTGTTGCTGGTGCAAAATTGAAGTGTTTTCTCTTTGGAAGGTAACCTCTAACTTTTTCACTTTGATTTCTGTCTTCGATCTAATTAATGTTTCCTGCTGCTATTAATTGAATTCTTTTGTGTATGTGTAACTTAATTTTACCTTCGTTTCAATTAATTTCTGGATATAGTATTTTTATTATGCTTTATTATATATAAAACTAGGCAACTAGTATTAGAAATCTACGTATCACATGGGTTGAATAAATATAATATATTATAAATAATAATTTTTATAAAAATTTATACATAAGATTTATCACCTATTGATGAAATAAGAAATCAGAATATCTAAAAATTTAAAAATAAATATTCTACTAATAAAAAATAGTTAGCATGAATATTTATCATCTCCTAATGAACTCTAAAAAATTTTTTCCCGCCTCTCTTTTCTATTAAAAGTTAATTATCTTTTATATCAAGCTAATAATAATTAAATTATACAATTAAATATAAAACAAATAGATCTTCTTATCATAAAAATTAAATAAAACTTAATAAATTATAAGAAAATTTCAATTATATAATATCTTAAAATATAATTTATAATTCTTAATCCTTATTTGTAATATGTTATTTTTAAACATTCAATTATTATTATTTTATAAACAATTAATGATATCAAAAATACAAATTTTATAAATAAATATTGCTTACAACATTTAGATTTATTAAATACATGTAATACATGTGTTTCTAACTTAGTAGTTTTAATATTCAATAATTATAAAATTATATTTTAAGATAATATATAATTTAAATCTTATTACATTTTATCAAATTTTAGTAAATTAATAGATTATTAGAATAAGAAAATTTATATTAATTAATATTTAATTCTTAAAAATCTTTAAAATTTATGAAAAAGAGAGACGGAAAACAAATTCAGATTTTACCCGGGTGTGACACGTGTCTCCTAAATATACTCATTTATTTGAGTATGCAGATGTAGTTTGATTGTTTTTTTATAAAATGACTCGACCTAATTCGACCAACCCGACCTGAACAAAAGTAAAAAAAAAAATATTATATATCGATTTACAAACGAACCAATAAATGTTTTGGGTCTGATTAAAAAGTATTATGGGTCCGGTACTGCATTCTTATAGTGATGTATCATATTGAATCTATTATTGAATGCCAATTATTGTATTGTAAACATTATGTCAATGAAATTAATTCAATTTCTCTCTCTATAAATGATCAGGATGTACGGCTGCTTAATTTCTCTTTTAAATCCCTCTTTCTTGTTTGTGGTAGTTGCTCTCCAAATCCTTCCTTCTTGCTGGTGCAAATTGAAGTGTTTTTGTCTTTGAAAGGTAACCTCTAACTTTTTCACTTTCATTTCTGTCTTCCATCTAATTCAAGTTTCTTTAATTGAATTCTTTTGTGTATGTGTAACTTAATTTTACCTTTGTTTCAATTAATTTCTGTCTTCCATCTAATTTATGTTTCTTGCTGTTATTAATTGATATCTTTTGTGTATGTGTAACTTAATTTTACCTTCGTTTCAATTAATTTCTGGGTATTATGGATTATTTTCTTAATCTTTGGCTGGACACACGTCTATGTTTTCATGCTAATTATATTACATGTTTACCATCGCTTGCATTTGTTTTGTTTTGTTTTTTTTTTTCTTTTGAGCAACAAGAAATAGATTTTTTTTAAGAAGTGTAAGGTGTAAAACATATATATGAAAAGATTAAAGAAAACAACATTTTGTTGGTTTGTCATATTTTAGCATAATCTTTTTCAAATCTTTTTTAATTATTTGCGAATGCTTTATTTTGGACCAACAATTTTAGATACGGAAATTTTAACAAAGACATGAAATTAACTCATTTCGTGTTTAACCTTAAACATGTTTCGCGTATTTAACAGGTCGACACGTTTGAACACCAAACTTTTAAAATCTTTTAGTATCTATTTTAAAAACTGTTAATATTTTTTTAAAAATTAAATATATTAATAAAATAAAATATATAGCAAGTCAGTAAGGCTTCTCACAAATCACAATCTGAAATCCAGCTTGTCGGTCTTGATCGTGTAACCATAGTTTCCATTAAAACCCTTGCAGTCGTGGCCTCCTACCTCACATCCCCACTGCCGCTCCGATGATCCTCTCCCCACCGCCGCTCCCTGCTCCTCCTTTCTCGCTTGCTTTCATTTGGATTTAATTTTAATCATTCACCAACAAACTAAACAGACACCTAATATTTAAACATTACAAAAAGTTATAATAGTTAGAACCTTGGGGCCAACAATAATAGATTGGACCATTTTAGATCTTAAGCACGTAGGGGTGTGTTCCAACTTACAACAATATTCATCAAATCTAGGAGAATTATTGTGACGTTATCATAACCAATGAGTCGTCAAAAATAAACCTTTGTCACATATAAAGCTTATTTTCTTCACTAACATTATGTGGCTTTACCCTCTGTAATTTGAATATCTTGTGTAACTTCGGTAATTCACAATCGATTGTGCTCTCCGGTAATCTTATAATGAGGATTTTGAGTTGGTAAATTTCTTTGTGTTTTTTTTACATCAAGTATTTAAATGTCTGTTAAAAGGTTTCATTTTCAATATCAAATGTTCACTTTGCTCATCTCAAACTTCTTAAAGACATCTAAGTTACAAAACAATAAAAGTATATCAAATTTTCGAATTTACTATTATGAAAGCAAATTAAAGTGGATATAAAAAACATATTTCAAGCAAGCTACTTTTCCATGCTAAAATCTAAATGCATAACTATGCACAACTTTCTATACATCACTACAAATTATAAGAACAACATTGTTTTGGGTTTTAAGAGACTTTTCAGGTGTGTGGATCATGGATAATTAAGTAGCCTTTCAAAGTTGGTACATGAACACATTTCATATCTAGAACCAAAATCATTTTGTTTTTTTACAATTCGGAATTTTACTTGAAATTAATGCTGCAAACAAAAAAACAGTGCCTCCATGTATGTGAAAACAAAGGTAAAACTTCAATTGGTATGTGTGTGTAACTGTGTATGAATTAATCTTTTCAATTCCAATAGAGTAATACAGTTTTAAGATCACAGTTGGTTCTTTGTATAAACCACAACACATTATATATTGCCATTTTCATCTCACCAAGGTTAATTCTTGATAATTAATTAAAAAGATAAAAGTACCAAAATACCCTGTATTGCTTAAAGTCATTGGCTGGTAAAGGCAATAAGAAGCTAACTGCAGTAATAATAATTATAATTGACATGACCGTAAAATAATTTTTAAAACATAATAGTTTCAAACTACTATTTTTTCAAACAAGATAAAAATATAAAGGGCTAAACTTTTAGTTTAAAAGTTAAACTGATAAACTAAAAGTTCAAAAGTAAAAAGTAAAACACATTTAAAAAAAGAAAATAATTAACGCTCACATTATCGAACGATCACAAAAACAAATGAATGAATACGACATATGCTCGTGTTTGCTCATTAAACAAGAAAATATAAACAAATTTATTAAACAAAAAAAAAATAAACAAATTTCTTTTTCATGTTTATTCATTTATTAAAGAGTAAATTGTATAAATGGTCCATGTGCTTTAATCAGATTGCATATTTGGTTCTCAAACTTTAAAAATTTCAAATTTAGTCCAAACATTTAAATTAATTGCATAAATGGTCCCTATGATTTGGTTCCTAAACTTTAAAATTGCAAATTTAAAATATAGGTAATTCACAAATCCAAACTCAATATTTAAATAATATTAAAATAATTTTAAAAATTCTTAAAATAATTTGTATTATTTATTGAAGTTATTTAAAATAGTTGTATTCATATTATTAGTTCATTAAAAAAACAAAATAAATCAAATGATAAACAATAAATGTTTATTAAAAACATTTGTATCGGATTTATTAAAAAAGAAATAGGAATAAGTAGAATTGCACAAAAACCGATTTTGGTATAGCAAGGGGAATTCGAACATTTGCACTCTACCGCTAGGTTGGAGAAGTGGCTCGTTAAAAAATGAGTGCTTCTAATTAATGTTATACACAACCAACAGGATTTCCGCTTCTCACAAGAACCCTAGATTTTGTTCGATCAAATTGGAAAGATTAACAGATTATATGCCCTTGTAAGCATAGGGCTTTTGATCCTTGAACGATTTCTCGAGTCCGAATCCTATTCTGGAGCGTTTTTGATTGTAGTTATCGAGCACAGACCAGTTCATAATGAGCAAAGGGAGGAAATGGAATAGCTTGATTAGGTTTTTATACCGGTTTATCTCGCATTTGAGTTCCGGTCAAATGGCGTAATTTTGGTAAAGCAATTACGTGTGATTGATATTGATTCGAATTAATTTTTTATTGCAATCGAAACCGTGTTATAATTCCTTCTTAATTTGCTCAAAGATGAGCTGTAATTGAACTGGAATCAAGGAAATGGTATTCGGTTTGGAATGGGTCACTGGGTCGGGTTGATGGGTTACCGGGCAAGAAAGAAAATGATCTTTGGGAGTGTTGCAACTTTATTCGTCCAACTTCCTATAGGGTTTGAATTATATATTAAAGTTTTCTCTTCTCACAAGTTATGTTTATAAAATGACCTTTTTAGTCCCTCAAGTTAAATGAATATTTTATATCTCAAAGTCTATTAAATCTTTTATATATTTTCAATAACTTAGGTTTTATAATTTTAATAACTTGTCATTTAAATGTAAAAGACATCAGAAATTTGTAAAACCATTTAATATCTCAGGTTTTATAAACTTGATAATTTTGTTAATTACTAATCTTGTAAATAAAAATGTTATTATTTTATTGTAACCCAAAATGACTTCTTTTTAGCTTTAAAAGATTCATTATTTTAATAAAATGAAATTTTATAAAAGCTTAAATCATGTGTTGTGTTGTTGTTATTGCTATTATTATAAACAATTTATATATATAAATCTATAAGTTTATGAATACAAATGTTTCAAAGGACATCCAAGGCTTTTATTCATTACGAATTGAACACGATTAAAATACTTAAGATTTAATCAAAACCCTAGGGATTACAAATGTGAAAAAGATATCTAACCATTCTTAGGCTAATATTCTATATTATGAATACGCATATAAGAATTCAAAGTCATCACACGTTATATCATTCAAGTAATTCACGTAACACTTAAGTCTAATATACCAAAATTAAGTAATTGCATCATGTTTTGACTTTAAGAATACAATGATTTTGAGATAAGACATATGTGACATTCTCAAAGTTAACAGAATTAAAATAGAAAGTATGATAATAACTCACTTATCAAACTTTGATCACAAGATGTTCTTGAATGAGGATAAAAGTTTGCGAAGTCCCAATTCATCCTATATTGTAATATGTATAATATAAGTTCTAAAGTTCATACATGTACCTAAAAGTTTATGTGTTTCCTAATGAATCTTCCTAAAGACAAAACCCTATTTTAAAGTCCCTAAACCCCCATTTTTTAATTTTAAATAATTATAAAAGAAAGGTTTTTTAAATATGCTTTGTGTGCTCAAATGTTATGTAGATAATATGTTATTTGCATATGACAAATAAAATATTTCTATAAGTTTTTATAATTTAATTATATAAATTATATAAATATTCTTATGTTTTAACTCCTTGATAATAATTTCAATAATATTTTATTTAAAATGCTTAATAAAATATTTTTCTACATTATTATAATTTATTTCAGAATATTTAACAAAAAATATTCAAAAATTGTATGTATGTATGTTCTTATAATCTTTATACATTTAAAACAAGTTTTTAATGGGAGTTTTTTTTAATATATAATTTATTTAATAAACTGATTATGTTATCATAAAATAAATTCCCGAATATAAATATAATTTTTTGATTTTTTTTGATTATTTTTATAAATAATCTCTACCTTTTAAAGTTTATTTAAACATTTAAATATTACTTTATAAAAATAATAATCCAAAAGTTCCTTTAAAATTTCCATGATGCTTATAAAGGAAATTTATAATTTCTGCAATTTTTTCATATTTTCTAAAATTGTTTTTAGCATTTTTAGTATATTTAAAAGTATTTAAATAACATTTAGTTCGTGGTTTTTCTTGAGAGGATTCCGAGAGCTAGAAGGAATTACAGAGGGAATTTCGAGTGGGTTGTGTTCGTAAAGCCGAGATGTGTAAACGATGTATGAGTTTGGTAGTTAATTCATTCGAAACGATCGATTTTGATTGTGTAATTAAAACATATGAACGAGAAGATCAAAACACGATTAAATGTTGTTATTACTTGTTTACGAGTTAGAAACGTTTGGAATCACATTTGGGTCATGAGGCATCAAAAACCCAATCAATTGGTGCTTATATGGTTCGGTTTCTTGGTTAAATAAGGTGAAAAGAGTTGGGCGAAATACGGCGAGACTACTTGCCGGAAAAACGTGTTGGGAAGGGGGAGGTAAAAGAGATTTCCATATTTTGCATTTTAGCCTTCTAGTTATATACTTAACATTCTATGTTTACACCATTCTCTTGAATTATCATTTCTATTTATAAACTAATATATAAGATTTTTAAAACTTGTTACTTATGGAATTTAACAAAGTTTTACGAGTTTAATACTTTTCATAAAACTTTTATAAATTTTACAACACTTTAATTAATTAGTTTGATAATAATGTATTTATACAATCAAACTTATTATATTTATATGAAGTTCTGGAAGACCTTCTTTCTCTGGATGTAGAGACTACTCCTCTTGATGCATGAAGATCTCAAAACAAACTTAAATGGATTAGGAGGGTGAATGTTAGCCCATAGCCCATTCAAGTTTGTTATGTTTATAGTTATTTAGTTTATTGGGTCATTGTGTAAATATTATTAAGTGTAAAATGGGGGCTGAACCATATAATAAAAGACTCATAGTTATTATGTAGTATATGTCCTAGGTTTTCTTTGTGTTTGTGAAATGCAGCCAACAAAAATCAGCGACCAACAAAAGTCAACAAGAGTAACATTGTTTTAATACTTCAACATTTGTGAATCAAGTGTGTATTCTCTAATTCTCTCGATGATTCATTCGAACTTTAACAAATCATGCTCGAAACAAAACATGAAATCGATCCTTGGGAAACCACTCAACACAATCTTATATCAAACAATGAAATTAAAGTTCACAAATCATAACTAAACTAAAGGCTTGCATTGTTTATATACCAAAATTATAAAGTAACATTGTTTTAATACTTCAACATTTGAATCTTGTTTTCTAAATTAAAAAACAAAGGAAAACTTCAAATGCTTTTAATTTAACGAGTTGTTTCTTGTGTGTAATTTGAATTACAACAATGTTTACAAAGAGTACTTGTTAAACACTAAATATAGCCATACAACCATCTTGGATAATATAAAAAACTTATTTATAAGCAATCTACAAATAGATATATAATCACGTGTTATTAAAAAAAATACTTAACATATTTTTACACAATTTAAGAATCTGCAACCAGAAAACAGAAAATCAAGATAGTTGTTACTTGTTAGCTTTGTGTATGCTCACATCAACATCTAGCATTTACACAACACAAGTAAATGTCCCTATTTCTCACAAAACCGCCACATCCATTGCCACTCGAACCCTCATCCCCATTAAGTCAATCACCATTGAAGTGACGGTCAGATGTTATTACAAAAAACCATTTTGTGTCACTTTGCTCATCCATTCCCTAATCCTTTGACTTCCTTTTCATGTCCAATCCTTGTTGAATCAAATTTTGCGATCAAATTTTAAAATTCGTCAGATATCTTCATCCCATATAAGCTGGTGAATTTACGAGTCACATAGAAAACAAGGAAAAAGCATTTGAATTTTGAAATGAGATTTAGGGTTTTAAAAAATGCCTGTTTAGGGGAATGAAAGCTTCATGAATTGTACATTGTAATTCAACAGTTTTACAACTCTCAAAACTAATATTTTTACCATTTCTATTAACCTAACCTATAACCCAGAATCTGATACCAATCTGTAACACCCCGACCGACGGCAGAGTCATCGGGATGTCATGAGGAATGTGCAGATTTTTCACAAGCTCATGGGTAACGAAAACTTATCATCACATATCGTTTAAAGTATTTAAATTAATTACAAAAAAATCATGTTTATCATAAAACAGTTATAGCAAGTTACACAAAATATGTAGTTAAGTTAACTAAACCCTAATCTTGAGTATATCCAGTTAAATTAGCTAAGTCTAAGATCCTATGTGGTGATATCCATCGATGGTATAGTCTCGAAGAGTTAGTATCGATGATCATGTGAACTCGTAGCTAATATCGACAATATCCCTCAGTATCGACAACACCACCATCGAATCTACTTAGTATCTGCATATAATAGGTTCGATGGGTTTGTATCGATGATCATCGGCTTATTGGTAGTCCATCGACCCTAAAAGTATCGAAGGGACTTAATATCGATGGGATAGTATCGGCTGAAACAAGTTCGATGGAGATCGCTGTCGATATTAGTAAACTCTATGAAGGTGTATCGAGACTATCAAGTTCGACTTGGGCTGGGTCGAGACTATCAAGTTCGACATGGGCCATGTCGAGACTATTAAGTTCAACAGAGGCTATGTGGACACTATCAAGTTCGATAGACTGTTCATCGTCCTCCACCTCCAGCCTTCATCGAATTGCAGGTTTATTTCAAGCTCTTAAATCGTTCGTAGAGCACTTGTTTATGATATTTAAGTGTACAAAACCGGTTTTTAAGGTAGTGAATATTGTAGGGTGGTATTTGGACTAAAACCCATAGATCTACCTTCAAAACGTGTTGGGAAGCTCGAGATCCTTGTACTTTCAAGTTCTAGGTTGATGGAGAAGCGTTTTGATGTCAAAATGAGCGAAAATGGTGAAGAAATGTGAGTTCTCTCTAGGTTTCTAGAGAGAGAAAGTAGAGAGATAGTGACGGGATTATGATGTTTAGAGAGAGAGTATGCTTGTAAAAATGAGGAAGAAAGAGTGGTTTTTATAGTCCGGGTTTAACGCGGTTGCTCGGTTCCCTTTGTTTACTCGTTTAGTAATGTTTGGATGAGTTTTTTTTTATTATAAAATAACTTTAAAACGTGAAATGTTTTATAAAATAGTTTTATTTTTTAAAATTTTTTAAAATGGTAATTCCTTATAAATGTTTTAAATTCCTTTTTATTATTTTAAAATTCATAAAGATATTTATTTTGATTATCTCGTCAGAACGTGTAATTTACGTTTATATTCGTAAAAATCGTCACCTTTACCAACACAACGCTTGTATCATTTTCCAACTTGATTTATAAATTTATGGAATATCGTTTCAGCATTATTAATCCTAATAGATGTATTCGTGTAGATCGTCACCTATATTCAGAATTATTAATCCTAATAGATGTATTCGTGTGAATCGTCACCAATGCGAACACATTATTAGGTTAACCTTTATGAAATAATATTCGCGTTTTAAATTGATGTTTGTGTCCTCACCAACGTTTAATGTTTCAATATCGTTATTATATTAACTCATCAATTTCAATTCGATATTCAAGAATTCTCCTAAATAAATCATAGCACTGACACATCCATGATATACCGAAGTAAGTTTATGTATAGAACATACGTAGAAGTCGGTCGCAACCTATTTAGCCGTCAGCCCACCACCACTTCGATAAAGCATGACCTATGTATTTGCCTATATTTAGTGATATAATCTTACACCATTACCATACTCATTTAAAACAAAATATATTAAATGTATTGAACCGCAATAAATGCTTTGGGCATGTCCAGTTATATTACAAACTAGAACTTCCCAATGGTTCATGCATTTTAACTGTGTTCTCAACTAATGAAATTAAAAGTTTAACTCAATATGCGAGATTATATATCCTTAATAGCATAATATGTTCCATCAGTAATACAATCTTTGCAATAACAATTTACATGAAAAACAGTGAGGTTAGAGACCCGTTGGTGGCACGTTTAGGTTGTTATCGTTTGTTTTAGTTTCCTAAATTAGCAGGTAATACGCGTAAACATATTGAGCACGTGTATCAAGTAACTTATTATCTATAATAAGTTTTCATATTTAGCAGGTTTTCATATTTAGCAAGTTTCTATATTTAGCAGGTTTCTATATTTAGCAGGTTTCTATACTTAGCAGTTTTCCAAATTAAGCAAGTTGCATTAAAAATCATCTTTCGTCATCCTATGCATGTTCATGTCCTAAGACTTACATGTTAACACGTGTTACATCATCGCATATCATCAAGTGTGCACACATTCTATTTTTGTTAATCATAAGTTACTATATTTAGTAAGTATACCAAATTATCATGCTTTCACACAAATAATCATACAAGCATCTTCCTACCTTCTTAATATAACATTCCTTGTCATAATTCATCCTTAAACATGTTCAATAGTTCCGATTCCTCAAAATCCCCAATTAAAGTTTCCATAAATAGAAATTTTAGCTTAAAACTTATTTTAACAATAATCAAACTATCCAAACATGTTATTATGACCATTAACACTATTATATCACTAAATCATGACCAAAATCTACATGCAATGCATGTATTTGTAAAATAAAGTTTCTATTTTTAGAAACCTATGAACATAATATTTATTTATTTAAATCTAACATATCAAAAATGTTATTATTATCTTTAATATGTATAAACCATCATTGGAACCACATAACTTGTTTAAAAGAACGTCTAGCATCATCTTTCACAAGAAAAAGCTTCTATTTATAGTAACATGCACATATGACCGTAGAATGACACTATTACTCATTCAAACAAAGATCGATCATCACAAATCAGTTATCAACACTCCAAATACCAATTTATAAGTGTACAAATTCGTTCATGTGTGGTTCTTGGAGTTTCATGTGTATGTTTAAGCTTGCATGTGAGCTTTTATGTATAAACAACCATTAAATCTAAATCTACCTCACAAGTCTTTTGAGAGTTGACATGAGGTTAGAACAAGAGATGACAGGCCCTGCAGGTGGCTGGTGCTAGTTCTTCAGACTGCTAAAAGGTGTGGTGGTGTTGATGAGCTCCTTCAATTTCTTTCGACTTCAAGGCTTCAAGACTCCAATGATGGCTCAAGACCAACACTTTTGTGGCTTATGGGGGCTAAAGTATGGGTTCTTGGCAGGAAGTTTTGGCAGAGAATGAGGCTTTAGTTCGAGTGTGGGTGTAAAGGTTTGAGGTGTGGGGAAAATGTTGATATTTATAAACTTTTTGGAACCTGGAAGCCTTCGCGTACCGCGAAGGAATTTTTTTTAGAAATGGTATATTTTAGAGAAAAAATTAGGATAATGGTGAAGTCAAAAAAAAAGGAAAATGGTTAAACCGAGATTCCTATTTGCGGTTTAGGAGTAAATTTTTATTTTAGATATCTGAACTTTGCAGGGTGTCAGGTATACCGCAATTCACAGTTGCGGTTTAGGACAAAACCATTAATCCGCAATTCATAGTTGCGGTTTAGGAACAAAGCAAACTAACGGCGTTAACTTCAACTTTGGATTCTCTTTCTCATCAAAGTGATGAACCACAAATAGACAACACAAATAAAGCAGGCATGTGCAAGCCAGTATATATTTTTACTCAAACAGTTAAAAAAAATTATTTTTACTCAAACACTTATTTTTTGCTGCAACAGTTCTAGTATATAATTTATATTAAACAATTATTTACTCAATTTTTAAAGTGTTTAAATGTAATTAACTATAAATACTTCATTAAATAATTTTAAAGTAATCTAAAGATTATTTTACACCTAAAAATACTAAAACCGAGAAACATTAAATAAAATAAACTGAAAACCACATCGTATTGTTTCGGGCCGCCACCTTTCAACTAGTGCTTCTATCAACGCTCGGTCAAGTCTCCTTTAGCCACATCGTATGACATCCCCAAAACCAAATAAAGTAATGTACCTTAAAACTTTACCCGTAAGAGTAATGTGTTTGTCATAGATTGGCTCCCAAAATGAATCGTTGCCACGTCTAAAATCCATTGTACAACTCTCCCCTTCTTGTGGATTTAGGAACAAATTTATGGCCTGGTGTTCGGCTCCTAGGTACAACACGCGGTCATCCATTGGACCCGGGATAAGATGCAAGTTCATGTTCATTGTAAGTAATTGGTTGGAATTAGTGATTGATAGTAAGTGATAATTGATTGAAGTGTGGGTTGAGACGATAGGCATGGATGTGTATTTATAATATGAAGAACCATTTTTAATAGATGAAAACATAATTGCCTGCAACAATCTTATGACATGGATGACTATTCAACCAATGTTTGAGTAAAATATATGCAGGCTTGCACATGCCTGCAACCCATTTATGACATGGATGACTATTCAACCAGAAGAGTCAGAAAAATGCTTTAATCATGAGACTATTCAACCACTGTTTGAGTAAAAATATATACAGGCTTGCACATGCCTGCATTATTTGTGTTGTCTATTTGTGGTTCATCAATTGATGAGAAAGAGAATCCAAAGTTTAACGCCGTTAGTTTGCTTTGTTCCTAAAGCGCAACTATGAATTGCGGATTAATGGTTTTGTCCTAAACCGCAACTGTGAATTGCGGTATACCTGACACCCTGCAAAGTTCAGACATCTAAAATAAAAATTTACTCCTAAACCGCAAATAGGAATCTCGGTTTAACCATTTTCCGTTTTTTTTTTGACTTCACCATTATCCTAATTTTTTTCTAAAATATACCATTTCTAAAAAAAATTCTGCCACGAAGGTGGCTCCCCGGGTTTCTTGGCGTACCGCCAAGGAGAAATCAGTCGAGTCTCACTTCCAGAACACGCCACGTACTGCGACCCATTTTGATTGGATTCAAGTTTTCCAGCTCAACCCGTCGCGTGCCGCAAGGATTTTCGCCGGGGTCCGCGGCGTACCGCGAAGACCACCGGAGTTTGATTTTGACTTATTTATCTGGTTTTTCTTTTGTTTGGTTCGTTATCGTTTTTACTTGAACGTTTCTACTCGTTTCATCGTGTGTTTGTTTTCAGTTTAAAGTTACACGTTCAAGTTCCTTGTTTGTTAATTCACCAACATTCTTGACTCAACTTTGTGTGTGTTTTCGAAACATCAGGTAATTCCTTGAATTACCATTTCGAATTGTTTGTGCTTGGACTCATGTGCCACGTGTCACACTAAATGATTCTAAATAAAGTGCCACGTAACATCTTCAATTTAAATAACATTAAATAAAAGAAATCGTTGTTGACCTGGATTTTACAGGGTGTCACACATGCATGCATGTATGTATGCATGTATATCACTCCCTAACAATGGGATAATACGTCGGGGTGTGAGTTGTGATTATTCATTAGCTCAAGGTGCTATTATGAAGCTTAAATATTTAAGACATTCATATTAAAAACTCAAATGATCATTCATTAATTAAACACAACAATCTAGGGCTGTTCACGAGCCGAGCCGAGCCGAGCCGAACCGAGCGAGCGTATGCTCGTGCTCGGCTCAATTACAAACCAAGCGGCTCGGCTTGGTTCGGATTTGAGCCACTTGGTTCGGATTTGCAAAATCGAGCCAAATGTTGTGCTCGTTGCTCGGCTCGTTTTAAAACCGAGCGGCTCGGCTTGGTTAGGTTTGGCTCGGTTTGGCTCGGTTTCAAAATAAAATTTAATGCAAACCAGTCATCATTTTAGTTTCACGTCCAGGTTTTTTCAACACATTTGGTCGTCAGTTTCAAAAGTTTGAAGCCATAGTAAACGGTTTGGTTATGGTTTTCACTAAAAAAAGATCATTAATAAACCGAACCGGACATTATGATACACACACATACATACACATATATATTTGGGCTTACATTACAAGTAGTGAATCTCAAATAATAAAACGATTTGTTTTTTTTAACGGGTCAAACATCCCAAACCTAAAATGCCCGGACTCTAAACCAAACCGTTTAGCGGTTTGTTTTGCTTTTAATTCTTAATGGTTCGGTTTTGGTTATTATTATTATTCAAAAACAGTTAATAACGGTTAGGTTTATGGCTCCATCCAAAAACAATAAAAAACTGGTTCCTTCAATACCCCTAATACGAAAGCATAAGAAAATTTAAAATGTATGAATAGGTCGTAAATATCATTATACATTAGTTTGAATACACCAACATCATTCATCTTTAAAAACTTGAAACATGTTAGTATTAATAAAATTGTATGTATGTATGTATGTATGTATGTATGTATGTATGTATGTATGTATGTATGATTTAGTTATACTTAAACTAGCCAAATTGAGCGAGCCAAACGAGCGACTATCCGAGCGAGCTTACCTTAACTCGTGCTCGGCTCGTTTGAAACCGAACCGAGCGTGCTCGGCTCGCTTAAAACCGAGCAAAATTCGAACAAGCTTTTTTCGAGTTTTTTCCGAGCGAGTATCGAACGAGCGACGAGCATTTTGGACGGCCCTATAACAATCCATTACAATAAATCCAAAATCCAAACAAATACAAATGAAATATAAAACATAGTTTTTAAAATTTAAACTAGGTCCACTAAACCTTAGCCTAAATCTTCACAAACTTCACTTAATATGTCATACATGTGAAGTAAGTTTTGTCAACTACTGGGATTGTTGGTGAGCACACATAGAAAGTTTAATTACATATAGGAAAAGTTGCAAATTCAAAGTCTAAATATGATTGGTTTTAAAGCATATGTGCTTACATGTTCTCTATAAATTATGCTAGCATAAAAGTATTCAAATAGTCATCCTAAGTCATCAAAAAAATTCTAATAAGTATCCATACTCCTCAATAATGCCCCCAAATAGGGTCACACATAACTTGTAAATCTAGGCTTGCAATACCTAGATTAAGCTTGTTAGAACACGTGTTTGCAAAGTGTACAATTTTACCCTTTTTACACAGACCTAAGTTGATGCGAAGATTGTATTATAACATTCTTGGGTTACTTTTGTAAGGATTATACATGTATATAATTCAAGTATACAAGATCTTTCAAATGTGTAATAAACATACAAGTAAGGCAAAACTATAAAGACTAAGTTATTGCATCAAATAGGTTTTGACTCTAAGTTTAACGTAATTTAGTATAAGACGTGCAATATCCCTAAATGTTACAAAAATGTAAAGAATGGAGCATAAATCATGATTGCTTAGGTGATCCAAATTCCTTCAATAGAGTTTGGGGATATGAAGATAACATACTTCACTCTAAAATTCATTGGAATAAACTTAGTAAGCTAAGTGTTCCTAAAGTTCATGATTTTTCTGTTCTAAGTCTATAGCATTTATGGATTCCCTAAAAGAATATGTCTAAAGTTAAAGGGTAGTTTGGGAATGCTTATTTTTTTAAAAATTATATATTTTTGAAAATATAGAAATTCCAAAAAATATATATTTATTATATTTTCTAGAACTTTATATATGATTCTTATAAAATTTTATGTAAGATAATATGTCTAGTAAAATGGTTTTTACTAGTTTAAATAATAAAACTGTCTAATTTTTTTCTAAAATTTATAAATTCTAACAAAAAGTTAAAAATAATGCTTTATGATTTATATGTACACACATATACATATATATGTGCGTGTGTGCAATAATTTACATTTTAGATGCTTGACAAGATGTAAACGGGTTGGCTTTATAAAACATTTTTTTGTTCTAATTTTAGATGGTTGGCATACTAAAAACGGTTAATGGTAACGGTAACCTGTTTAATTAATAAATTATTCATGTCAACCCAAACATCACATTAATGTCAATTATTTTTTAAAATTCATGATGTTGTAGTTTCTTTGCATCGGATTAATTGTTGACTCTAGTTATAGCAACAAGTAAAAACTAAATCATGCATAATTGAACAAAATTTGATTTTAGAGACTTTGTTTGGGTTTTATATACCACATATATATAACATTTCATTTCTGTTTATTAATGATTACTTTATTGTTCGGTGATAGCTAGAAAATGGATTTTATATCTCCAATTGTTACCAGCATTGTTGGCTCTTTGATGGTACCTGTTAAGAAAAACCTGGGTTTCTTCTTCTACTCCACAAAACATTTTGCAAACATGCGTAAGAAATTGTCAAAATTGAATGAAGCAAAACATGATATGGAAGATAAGAAGAAGGATGCTTTAATCAATGACCGACTTATACCTGATAGTTTACATCATTGGTTGGACGAAGTGGAAAAAATCATTGGAAAAACTGAAAATATTCCAAAGCATGGAAATGGATGCTTGAATCTCAAGATTAGATATGAAGCTGGCAGAAGTTCATTCAAAATTCTTGAGGAGATAGACAAAATTATTGTAGAAAGAAACGATATCGTGATTAAGAAACAAAGACCTCTTGGTATGGTCAGAACTTCTACCGGGCCATCCACCTCTCAATCTGATTATGATGTTATTCCAAACATCTTCAGGTCCAGATTATTGAAATTCAACAATGTATTAAAATCACTTGAGCAAGATAATAATACCCAAATGATGGCTCTATGGGGGATGGGGGGAGTGGGTAAGACCACGATGATGAAAGACATAAAGAAGGTTGTGGAGAAGAGGAAAATGTTTGCATATGTTTTGAAGGTGGATATTGGGACAAAATATGACCCAATTACTACTCAAAAACATATTGCAAATCACATGGGTGTTACTCTAAATGAACAAACTAAAGAGGATCGGGTTGAACGTCTTGAAAAAATATTTGAGCAGATGTCAAAAATGGGCAAAAAGATTTTGTTTATATTGGATGATGTTTGGGATGTGATTGATCTCAAAGACATCGGGCTTGAAATTCCTTTTCCAAAAGGCTTCAAATTACTAGTTACGTCTCGAAAGAGACATGTTTGCATTAGCATGGGTATTGAAACTGTTTTTGAAGTCGGTCCTTTAGAACAAGAAGAAGCAAAACAATTTTTTTTTGATAGTGTAAACATTTCAAATGAAGATGAAGAGCTTTATATAATAGGAGAAGATATTGTAAACAAGTGTAGAGGGCTGCCAATCGCCATAAAAACCATAGCATTGACTCTAAGAGGTCGAGAAAAGGTTGCATGGGAAGCTGCACTAGACGATATGCAACGACATAACCTTAAAGACATTGAAAGCCTTGAACACATTGTGAATAATATTTTTGATATAAGCTACAATAATCTCAAAATGGAAGAAGAAAAGGCAATTTTTGTTCTTTGTGGTTTATTTCCAGATGACTCTGATATTGCTCTCGAGGAGTTATTGATGTATGGATGGGGGTTGCAGTATTTAAAAAAAACAAATAATTTGGTCAAAGCAAGAAAACTCACCCACTTATATGTTGATAACCTCATCAATGCAAATTTGTTGATAGAAAGTTATACCTCAGGATGTGTGAAAATGCATGATCTTGCACGTGATTTTGTTTTAAGTAATATTTCAAGATTCAAGCAAGCTTCCATTGTTAACCATGGTGACAAATGGCCTACACATGAGTCTTTTGAAAGAATTTTAATAACATGCGAAGGTATGTCTGAGTTTCCCAAAGATTTTTATCACCCAAACCTTGCACTTTTGAAGCTGATGAATGGGGATAAGCTACTCAAGTTGCCGGAAGATTTTCACAAGCGAATGGAAAAGCTTGAAGTCATGGCATATGAAAATATACAATATCCATTACGTGCACAATCACTTTGCTATTCCATGAGCCTTCGAACCTTATGCCTTCATTCATGCTCATTAGTGGATAATGATATCTCTTTTCTTGGAAATCTGGTTACCTTGGAAGTACTCAGCCTTGTTCATTGTGGCATCAATAGACTACCATCAACAATAAAGAAGTTAAAAATGCTTAAGTTACTTGATTTAAATGGATGTTTTGAACTTTGTATTGATGATGGTGTGTTTCAAAGCTTAGAAAAACTTGAAGAGCTTTATATGCGAGTTTCTAAACAGAAAAGTATCAGATTCTCGGATGCCAATTGTGACGAGTTGAGGCAGATTTTAAGGAAACTTAATGCATTAGAGGTTGAATTTATTGAGAATATTGTTCTGCCTAAAAATGCGTCCTTTAAGAACCTTCAAAGATTTAGGATATCTATGGGTTGTTTTTTGAATCCTAGTCGCTACCCATCTAGTGGTGACAAACATTCCTTCAACAATACCTTACAGCTTGTGACTAACTCCAAAGATCTTATTGAATGCAAAATTAATGAGTTGTTTTCTCGCACAGAGGAACTCTATTTAAGTGTGAAAGATATAAGTAGTGTTGGAGATATTTTAATGTCTCCTTCTCAACATTCAACTTTTTCCAACTTAAAATTCCTCAATGTTTTTGGGTGTGAAAAGTTAACACACCTCTTCACCATTAGGATGGCAAATGCTTTGAAGAAGCTGGAGAGCCTTACGATTTTCTCATGCCCTCTTTTGAAATCAATAGTAAGTTCGTGTGATGGTGTGAATGTAATGGTGTTACCAAAATTGGAGGAGTCGAAGCTTGAAAACCTTCCGAACTTTACAAGCATCATTCTCGAGAATGACATTTCTGCAACTCAGCCACCATTATTAAACAAAGAGGTAAACATACATGTTTATATTCGTCTTAATATTACATATGTTGTATATTCCAATGTTAGGTTTCAAATTGTTTTATTGATTGAAAAGGTAATAAAAACCAATTTGTTATTTGCATAGATGAGAAAAAAACCAATTAACAGAAACCATGCTAACCACCGACTATTTAATGGTTTTGTTTTTTCGAAACCAAAAACTACATTCGGTTTCAGTTATAGCATGTTCAAAAACTGAAACTTACCAAACATGGGAATGAACTTGTTTAAATGTTTGTTATTTGGATTTATAGTCCAAATACATTGTTTTTGCCAAAATTTTCAAACTCAACTTCACTATTTTGGGCCAGTTTTTTTATGCCCAAAAAATTTCAAGCCCAAAGGTAAAAACCAAAAACGACCCATAACCGAATCGAACTCACATGTAAATCGAAGACCAAAACCTTCTAAGATTTTGAGTCAGGAGCCTAAGATCAACCTAATCCATACCATGCAACAGCTTGGTTATTTGCATGAGAATTTTCTTTTTTTTTTGTTTAACCGTAAAATAGTGTTTGCATAAATGGAGTTCTTAATGGATCCAACAATGTTCAATTTTATTACGGTGCAGGTTATGATCCCAAATTTATCTAGACTCGAAATTAATGGTTTGAAGAAGTTGAAGCAAATATGGGCTTGTGATTATACTAGTGGTGAGGAAGATAATATTTCAATGTTGAAAGTGATTGAAGTGAATGATTGTAATAGTCTTGTGAATCTTTTTCCATGCAATCCAATGCAATTACTGACTCATTTGGAAGAGCTTCAAGTTAGCAAGTGTTGTTCCATTGAAGTGGTATTCAACATAGACTTGGGCAAAATTAAACAACATATAAGCAACTTGAGAAGTATCAGAGTGTTTGAACTAGATGAGCTAAGAGAGGTGTGGAGGATAAATGGAGAAAATTACTCTGGTCAACTCATCTGTGGCTTTCAAGCTGTTGAAACTATACATATTGAAAGCTGTAAGAAGTTTAAAAATGTATTCACTCCTATAACAACCAATTTTGATATGAGTGCACTTATAAACATCTATATTAAGGATGTCAAGGTTGAAGACGTTGAGGTATGTAATGTATGTATGTTTTTTAGTATTTGAAATTCTTTTAGTTATTTATTGGGTTTCATCGAGGGTATTTGTGGTTAAATATTCAATATGGTTTCACCTTTTTTAGCATTCAAATATTGATGAAAGTATAAAAAAGAAAGAAATATGATTGCAAGTTTTTTTTTGGTATAACATTATGCCAACATGAAAAATTTTTGAATTTATTATCAGCATAATATTTTTGTGAGATAAACGAGGAACATATGTTATGTTGAAGAGTTGTTATAATTTTTTTTTTGGTAAAGCCAATTTTTTGAGAAAATAATAGTAAAATACTTTCGGTGTTTCACTATTAGTGTTATTTAAACCTTGGTACAACTAGGGGTGAGTATCGGTTCGGAACCGGACCGACCCAGAACCGCAAAGGAAAAAAAAGAACCAAGAATCAACTGAACAAAAGCGGGTCGGTTCCGGGTATATCATACTTTCGTGAATCGGTTCCGGGTATATCAAATGTTGGACGGATCATGCAATTTTTTTACATGCACTATTTGGGATAATAAAAAAATCAATTCACTATGCAAAATTTTTCTTTTTTTGAAACAACAATATGATTCATTTCAATTATCATTGTGTGAATATCTGGGATAAATCAAACATAAATGCTTGTTATACGAACAAATTGAGAAACTTACAGGAAGTCATCTAGTTGTTCCTCTCCTTTATATACGAATCAAAAACTGAGAAGGAAAATTATTAGAAGGATAATTGTTATAAATATCAATAAGAAGCATGGTTGGAATCATATGTAAATATCCTAAAAACTAGGTATATCATTAGATTTTAAATTTCATGTGTTTCGTAGTCTTCGGTAATAACCGACGGGGTTGGAATCGGACCGACCCGAAAACCGAAAAAGTAAAAAAAAAACATAGAAATGAAAACCAAACCTTGAAATTCACTAAATCGGGTTTCATAGGTTGGGTACATGCTTTTGGACCGCGAATTGCTCACCCCTTGGTACAACAAGTATGAAAATTTATTTGTTGATGGAATATGCAGATTAGCGGTATATCAAAAGTGGATGAAGATATGTCTATAGTTGCATTTCCATCATATCACCTCACACGTGCTTTCAACAAGATTCGTAAGATTAAATTTGAAAGTGTAGAAGGAGCGGAAGTGTTGTTTGAGATAGAGACGTTGGGTATTAGTGGAGAATTGGTATCTGCTCATCAACAACAATCATTACCATTACTTCCATTTCTTGAAGAATTAGAGTTATGGAAAATGGACAACATGAGTCATGTGTGGAAGTGCAACAGTTGGAATAAATTCTTTATTCTTCACAACCACCAACCACCATCCTCATTTCGAAACCTCACAAACATAACCTTGGTTGAATGCAATGGACTTAAGTACTTGTTTTCACCTCTCATGTCCAAAATTCTTTCCAACCTAAAGAACCTTCAAATAGGATTTTGTAAAGGAATAGAAGAAGTTGTTTCAAACAGAGATGATGATCTTGTTGATGATGAAACATTGAATACATTTACCACAACCTTATTCCCATATCTTGACGTGCTAGTACTGCATAGTCTATATAATCTGAAGCAAATTGGTGGTGGTGTTGCCAAGGTATGTTTCCTACTCATTTTTTTTTAATATTCTTTGGTTTTGATTCTGTACAAGAGAGTCAATCATCGTAGTCTATGAGTCTACATATTAATAAAAAAAAAGAAAAAGAAAAAGAAAAAAAGAAAATTAGTCATTAATGTTAGTGAGTTTAAGAAAATACATTTGTGTAACCTGCAAGTATTTCAGAATCATTGATGTAAGGCTCTCCCCTGTTTTTTGAGTTTCATTCCAATTTCTGTCATCCAATACTCTGTTTAATTTACTCAAGTATAAACACACAGTGCATTTGCTTCTTCATTTGGTTCCCAACTCAGCTAAATATGAATTGACAACATATTCAACCATCAAAGAACAATTTATGAATAATTTAAAAACACTTTTGGATGTGCTACAATGTTTCTCAAAAAACGTATCTGCAGGGGTAACAATCTATTATCTATTAATAATTTTCAACATTTTATTTTTTATTTGCTACAGTGTTCTCGAATGGGTGTTGTTCCTTGGTCCTTGTGTCAATACCCTACAAATATACATATATTTCATTGTCCTTCTTTATCAACTCTGATTCCATCTGATGCTGCAAGACAAATGCAAAAGCTTCAAGAGCTGATCATAGTAGATTGCAAATCATTGGTGGAGGTATTTGAAAGTAAAGAGATCGGTTCTAGCAGCAGTAACACTAACCAAGGAAGCGTCTCATTTCCAACACCAAAAACTATTACTAATTTGCATTATCAACTAACCAACCTAAAGAAATTATTCATCTCTAGATGTGATCTATTGGAATACATATTCACATTTTCCACACTTGAAAGCCTCAAGAAACTTGAAGAGTTGAGCATTTGGAATTGCAAGGAAATGAAAGTGATTGTGAGGGAAGAACATGGAGAGGAAACTTCTTCCGAAGTGGTTTTTCCTCGTTTGAAATCAATTAAATTATACGATCTACCAAACCTTGCAGGTTTCTTTATGGGGATGAATACTGATTTTGAGTGGCAATCTTTAGATCATCTAATGATCGATAAATGCCCCCAAATGATGGTGTTCACGTCTGGTGAGTCAATAGCTCCCAAGCTCAAATACATACATACAAGGTTAGGCAAACATGATCTTGAACGTGGCCTTAACTTTCGTCAGGTATGCTTTTTTAATTCTTTTTTATGTTTTGTATCATCTAAAAAAAACTCCCAAATAAACCAGACGTGATTAAACAGATCAATCTTTCAATCTCATCAAATTACAACATCATATTTTAATTAAATTTTTATTTGAGTGCATATTTCCAATTTGGTCATGGGGTTAATCAAAATTATGTTCTCTCTTCTTATTTTGTTTTTACAGACGCTACCCTCAAGTGGAGACAGTGTGTGCCCTGCTGCACTAGGGGCAACTTGGTCCTTTCATAATTTAATCGAAATAGATTTGAAATATGATTTTGAACATAAAAATGTTGTTCCATCCAATGAGTTACAACAGTTACAAATTCTTGAAAAGATCCACGTGAGTTATTCTTGGGTAGAGGAGGTATTTGAAGTGTCAAACAATGAGTCACCAACCGTTGTGACATTTCCAAAGCTAAGAGAAGTGGAGTTAAACAGCTTATACAATCTCAAGTATATATGGAAGAGCAATGAGTGGAGTATATTGGAGTTTCCAAACCTAACAACACTATCTATAATTGGATGTGATAAATTAAAACATGTTTTTACACCTTCCATGGTTGGTAGTCTCATCAAACTCCAACAGCTACATGTAGAAGAGTGTAAAGAATTGGAGGTAATAGTAAAGAAAGAAGAAGGAGAATGTTGTGATGATAAGGTGGGTAAGATTACGTTTCCTTGCCTAAAGTCCTTAAAACTTGAAGGTCTTGAAAGTCTCAAGGGATTTTGGTTAGGGAAGGATGATCTTTTATTTCCATCAATGAATACGTTGGAAATAAAAAAATGCCCAGAAATAAAAGTTTTCAGTGATGGACATGCAATTGCTCATGAGCTAAAACTAGTAGAGACAAGTTTTGGAGTTTTTCAAGCAGATGAAGGCATCAGCTCCTTTATAAGAAACAAAATACGAGAGGCAAGTAAATATTATTAGGGGGTGTAAACGGCTCATAAAAAACTCGAGATCAGATCGGTAAAAAGTTTGAATGAGCCGAACTTTAATGAGTCGTCTCATAAGCCTAAATTGAGTCGTCTCATAAGCCTAAACGAGCTCTTTATTTATATGATTTTTCTTTAATTAAATAAATGTATATTTATATAAATTATTTTTGTGTACAAAATTATTAAAAAATTAATAAAATCATATATATTATGTTATATATGAAAAATATAATTATAAATACATAAAAAAATAATATTAATAGGAATTAGTTAATTAATTAATTAGTAGTAAACGAGCCGAGATCTCTTAATTCAAAACGAGTAGAGCTGAGTTCGTCTTGACTCATCTCCTTTACACCTTTAGATATTATTAAAATGTATTTAAAAAGTTGTCATACTTTTAATTTGTTAGTTTTTGCAGGGGTTCGAATTTTGAGAATGAGAATCCCCTCACTCTTCTAGAAATAATGAATAATATGAACTTATTATCAAAGGTGAACACTCATTTTTCTTTTTTATTCATGTTTCGAAATGTATTCTCATATTATCATGCATGTGAACTTTGTCTTTCCTTACATGTTAGATCAGGCATCGAAAAATTCAAAATAATTATTGAGATGGCGTCATGGTAGTATCGGTGGTGGCGCCACGATGGTGTTTGTAGTGAAGGTGGTGGAGGAGACGAAGATGGAGATGAATTGCTTTGGGTTTACAATTTACGAGGTTAGGATGTCATCAATTTTTTGATTCACTCTTTTGTTGTCATTAAATGGGTCTTGTGTGAGTCAAAAAAAACACAAGATCCTGATGATTTTACTATACTTGGTTGGATTGGATTCAAAACCTTTCTTCATTCTTTGACAATTTCAGCCCTATTTCCATTGGAAACTAAGTTGATTTGGGAGATGTTTGGAAGTCTTTCAAAGGTCATTAAGAGACTATCTTTTAATGATTCATATCCTCTTAATGGTTAAGAAGTAACTTTAAGACTCAATTGTTAAGATGCAACCTCTAAATCATTAAAAGGCTATCAAATAACCCCCGACACTTCCAAAAATGAGTTGTTTTTAGAATATTTGTTGCATACAATTCCCTAACTTTCTTGCTTAGCCTTTATTTTTTGTTTTCCTACCGTTTTGCAACTGATTTTAACGGTTGTTTATACCTCAACAATCGAATACTGACCTGACACTTTTAAAAATTACATTGATCAAAACAAGATCCTTTTAATTAGATTGAATAGAACCATCACAAAAATAGGTACATTCTTTCTAAGTACATAAATGGAGAAATTGTTGCTTGTATAACAGAATACGCTTTTGAATTTTACATTTTTATATCTGTATTTACATATTTAGGATCAACTCTTCGTTTTCATGCTCGAGATCATGACATAATTTTTGACGCGTATGGGACTATGGGTTGATAATCCTCTAGTTATTCTTAATTTTGTTTAAATGGATAGTTGTGTATCCTTCATAGGGATGGCAATGAGACAGGTTTGAGACGGATTTGAGTAATCCCAATCTCACCCAATTATAAAAGTTTGCCTCATATCTGTCCCAAAACCTATCGGGTATTTACTCGTTGATAATAAGTGGCTTAAAACACGTCGGGTTCTGGAATTTGGTTTTTCATAATCAAAAAATCTATATTAAATATGCCAAGAACAAACTATTAATATATAAAATAACATTAAATTTCAAAATGTCATAAGCTAATTAACATCATTCAAGACAAACAAAACAACAACAATTATCAACAAAATGGTTCAAAATAAACTATTGCAGTTGTCACAAAAAAAAATAAAGATAAAAAACATATGAATCTCATGAACAAATTCAAATTTTCAAAATGAAACAAATTTTGTTTACTTCAAATTGGTATAAATGGGCATTATTAATCAGGTACACATAACGGGTAAACGGGTCTATATAATCGGGTAATCAGGCCGGATAAACAAGTATACAAGAAAATCCCATGCTCGTTCCATACCTGCGAAAATTTTAAAAATTAATCACATACCTGACTCAATGCCTATCGGGTTTGGGAATCACATCCCATATGTAGCGGGTTTAGGGTAAATCCATCGGACGCGGGTTTTTTTTGCCATCCTTAATCCTTCAAATGATTAAAATAATTAAAAAGGTACATATCAATTATCAAGGTTTTAATTTCTTACTAGATTTGAAATCATATTTGTACAACTGTTTTACGATTGTTCTTTATAAGAGTTTCTTTTGCTTATTTTCAAATATTTTTATTCATAAAAAAAGATCTTAAATTTTCTAAAAAAGTTTTCTTGATTTTAATTTTATAAAAACAAATTAAAATCACTTTTAAGTTTTTAATGAGAAATATATTTAAACATTTCCTTTCAAAAATAAAAAATAATGAATTTTTAAGGGTTAAAAAACACTCATGCTACAATTGTAGCGGTGCATTTTCAGTGACATTAGAGAGGCTCCCCATGCTACTATTGCAGCGGAGACTCCACCCAACCCTCCTAACGGGCCAAGTTGGTTGGAGTCGAAGACTCGTCAACCAACCGTTCCAGGGAAAAACCGGACAGGAAGCTTTAACCTTGCCGTAGTTTAAGATTTGGGATACCACAAAGATTATAAATTAAGGGGGTTACCATAAAGATTTACGTTGATCTTGTCGGAATTTCGAACATATTATTTCAAAATGTTAAATTTTTTGAAGCGAGAGGCAACCAATATTTAAAAATTTCGGTCAAAAAATTATCACTAATGATGAAAAAAAAGAGGGGCGAAGTGTCAAGATGCTTTACTCATCAGTTGTGTGATTAAACCATTGATGTTGACTTTCAAACAAGAATTAACATATTATTTTGAATTTACCATCAACAAATGATGCTAATTCTTCTATTCAAGTTGTTTACATTTAATGACGGAGCTTGAACATTTTGAAAAGAGATGTGAAATTTGCGTGGTCCAAAATTTTTTATAATGGTCGGTATGTATCGGTTAGTCAAATTAAATGTTCGAGTCAAGTCGAGTCAAACAATAAATCATATAAGTATCTAATAATTATTATGATGTGTTAGAAAGAATGGGTACTTGGAAGAAGAATTACAATTCAGTCTTATGATTCTTGATATCTTATTTCGAAGGCAGTTCTTGAATATTTTCATTGCTAAAATCCCTCTTTGTTGTTGCATTAGAAACTAGAAGTGTCAAGATGATATTATTATTCAACTTAAATAAGTGTTTGTCTAATATAAAATTATATAGATCTACTCGGTAATAATGTCCAAATGTAACATAAAGATCTTTTTACGAGGTTGGTACCTAGCAGAAGATTTTTCAAGTTTTACTAACTAACTAGTTGAAGATTTTTATGTTTATGTTGATTTACATTATCAATTTCTTCATCAACAACGTTTCTTTTGAAAAATAAAAATCAATAGTTTTCATGCGTCTTATTGATCCAAAATTATAACTAAAATTCTACATAAAAATCAAATATTCAATGAAAAAAAACCACCAAAAACCAACCCTTAAGGCTAAACTGAAACATCTAACTTATAACATAAAGTCATAAATCATGAATGAGGAAGAATTGTAACAAGAAAATACCTAAATCGGATGATGAAATTGATTAACCGAACACGGAATCATGGCATACACAGTGATGGAACTTGGCTAGAAATACAGGGTGGTCGGTGGGCCAAACTCATAAATTTAAGGGGGGCAAACTCTACACTTATTAAATTTTCTGGCAAAATACGCATACAATTACATTACGGAGGGAAAAAACAAGGGGCAGACTAGTCGATTGCAGCCTTGTGCCCTCGCTAGCTTGTTCGGCTTAGTATTTCTGCATGGCACATTCTGCGAACTTTTGGTGCATGGGAAGAGACGACCACGAAGGGAATATATTTGAGGAATTGGGAGGGAAATAGGAAAGTAATAATTTTTAAATGACACATTTTAAGATTTCTTGATTTTATTTAAGAGTGACTACAACTAATACTTGTAAAATTTTAAAAGTGAGTAATACATAATATTTTTTGAAGTATAAGTAAATATAATATATGTTAATTTTTCAAAACGAGAGACAAAATCATATCAAAAAAGACTTTATGTCAAAAGATTAACACTAATGATGGGGAAAAAGGGGCGCTTCCGTCCCCTTTAAATCATTTCCCCATGTTTATAGTTGTACATGTGTTTGAAGTGTAATTAGTGTTTGAAGTGTAACATGATGTTTTTAGTTTTATTTATTAAGTTTTTAATTTGTATATGTTATTTTTAAGTATCTACATGACGTTTTTGTATGCAAATATGATGTTTTTTAAGATATCATGTTTTATTTAGTGTTTAAAAACATCATAAAAAATTCAATTTTATAAACTTAAAAAAATCAAAAAAATGTCAAGTTTTATTGAAGTTCAAAAACAGCGTGTGACTTTTAAACAAGAATTTAACATAAGATTTTGACTTTACCATAAACGCATGACGTTATTTATACAATTTGTGATGTTTTAGTTTTGTATGTGTTTTAAGTATGTTATTCGTGTTTTTAGTGTATATATGGTGTTTTTGGTTCTGTCAATTATGTTATTAATTTGTATATTTTGTTTTTAAGTATGTATATGATGCCGGTATGTAGATATCGTGTTTTTTAAACACCATGTACATAACACCTTGTTGTTATTTAGTGTTTAAAACTACTATAAAACATTCAATTTCATAAATAGCTGAAAAAACACTAAAAAGAGGACAAGTTTCATCGCAGTTTAAAAACATCATGTTATGTTTAGTGTTTAAAACACTATAAAACGTCCAATTCAATAAAAAGAAGGAAATAAATACCAAACAATGCCAAGCTTAACGAACACATAGTTTTACAAACGTCGTGTCTAAAATTACCCTTGTTATTTAGATATTGTGTTTTTTAAACACCATGTGCATACCACCTTGTTGTTATTTAGTGTTTAAAAATACCATAAAACATTCAATTTCATAAATAGCAATGTTTTTAAACCCGGACCGGACCGGCCGGTCGAACCGGTTGGACCGGGTTTCGGCTACCTTGGCGGTCCGGTTATACGCTCAGAACCGTTTTTGAAGAAACCGGGAGGTTCGACCGGTGACTGGCGGTCCGACCGTTGAATAATCCGGTTGAGCCGGTGAACTGCAAAACACCATCACCGTCGCAGAAGCAACATTCGAGGGTTAAAACCCTAGTTACCGCAACCACTGTTCGTCATAAAAAGGGAAGGATACGAGGCCAAGATGATGAGGACGATCGGAGCTCCAAAGACAAAGTACCGAGGATGGTCATGGCTTGCCGGAAAAAAAGAAAACGATAGGAGATTTTGGAGTCAGGAAGAAGCGCCGCTGTGTTTTTTTCTTTCCAAATACCTTTTCAAATGTCACACACTAATGACAAATGAGTATATGTTTAACAGCTGGATGAGCTGTCTTCAATTAAATACATTGGTTTTTGTGATAGGTAATATTTTTTTTCTTTTGAAACAAATGAACATTTTACATTTTATATAAAAAAAAACTAGCAAAAACCATAATGATTTTTGTGATAAACTCATAATAATTTTTTTATTTATTTAATACACTCATAAATGAATGATTGGTTTTAATTATTTAACTATTTTTTTTTAATTTTTCTATATTTTTTTAATATTTATATAATAATTATGATGTTATCCGGTTCTTAAATCCGGTCCAACCGATCCGACCGGTCCGACCGCTAACCAGTAAATAGACCGGTTTGACGACCGGTCCGGTTTTAAAAACATTGATAAATAGCAGAAAAAACACAAAAAAAGGGCAAGTTTCATCGCAGTTTAAAAACATCATGTTCTGTTTAGTCATTAGTGTTTAAAATACTATAAAACGTTCGGTTTATTAACAGCAGGGAAAAAACCAAACAATGCCAAGCCTAACGAACACATAGTCTTACAAACTTTGTGTCTAAAATTACCAATTCTAAAAATATTGTGTAAAATAATGCATTTAAAAACACCATTTATGTGTACTGTTTAAAATCGTCTTAAAACGTCCCGTTTTCACACCACAAAAACACCATTATTTTTATAAATATAGCAACATATTTGTTAGAAACATAAAAAAATACTCAAGTTTATAGTGTGATTTTTCTTAAAAAAAATATTAATGAAAAAAATGTTTACGAGCGTTTTAAAAAATGGGTGGAATTTGCATTTAACTTGCATTTGGAGCCTTTTTTTTTGTTTTGATATGTATACCCTTTGAATGGAGTGGTAAATAGGCATGGATTAGATAGGTGATTTCATCAAAAAAAAAATGGTGAATGCAGTGGCAGATCCAGGAATTTTTTTCAGTAGGTTCACTATTTTCTGACGTTTTAATTAAATAGAACCGGACATAAAAATTTTCGGGTCGAATTGACAGTTTGGATCTTGTAATGTTCTTCACGTAATAACAGTGCGTTATATTAAGTTAGTGATTAAAATTAAAAAATGTCGTCATTAAAGAGTTCGAAGGTACAGAGTGTATTTTCGTTTAAGATTTCTGAGCTACAGACCAAGCGGGAGTCAAGGGGGGCACGCGCCCTTGCTGGTCCAAGGTGGCAGTCCTACTGGACTGTGACATTTCGTCAAATTTTGATCTGGACCAAACTTTCATTATATGTGCCAACAATAGACTAAATCTTAACCGGTTTAAATTCAAACTGACAAGATAATACATTTATAAATATTAATTTATAATCAAACCTCAAATTTTAAAACCATGGTGACATAACAAAACTTGTTTAATAACATGAACACTAAGTCTTAAAAACGAAGTCACATGAATATGTGAATATATACTAGGAACTCAATTATACTCCTATACCTAACAATAATAATTTTCTTTTACTCATTCTCATAAGTAGTCAACAATATATATATATAGGGGAAAGATCAAATAAAAAGTCTTTTTTGCCTAAGAAGGCTAAAAAGGATTTTTAAAACCTTCAAAACCGACCAAAACGAACTCCGATTGAACTCATTTCGATGACATTGGAATCGTCTCATCGAACCCTACAATATTAGCTTTTAGGTTTTACCTTTAACAAGTAGTTTTAGAATTTAGATTTTAGGGCTTGACTTTTAGCTTTTATGTTTTATCTTTATGTTTAAGATTTGTTTTTAAAGTTTTGATTTTAGTATTTGGGTTTATTGTTTATGATTTAAGGTTTGGATTTTAGGGTTCGATAAAACGGTTCCAATGGTGCAAAAATGAATTTAATCGGAGTGCGTTTGGTTCGGTTTTTGAGTTTTTAAAAATCTTTCTTAGCCTTCTTAGACAAAATAGACTTTTTAGGGGAACATTCCCCTATATATATATATATATAGGGAATAGATAATTTGAAAACCTTTTCTTAATGCGAAAACCTTGAAAATCACCTTTATAGCCATTGATTTGCATGATGTGTGGATGAGATTAATCTTTGATTTCTTGATTTATTTAATTGTTTGGTAAAATATTTGAAAAGTACAGAAAGGGTATATATGTCTTTCTACCTTTTGTACTTAAAACCAATATTTAATTTTCAAATCCCCAAAAACCGTAAAACCATCTTTTCCATACCAAAAACCACCGTCCAAATTTACTCCCATTTTCCGGTGGTATTACGCTTAAGTTACTGACATGTTACAACATTTAAACGTTGTATATACATATATAACACATTAACATAAAATTTTTAAAAATAAAACAGTTACATTAAAACTAAAACAATTACATTAAAAAAAATTGATTCTTCAAAAAGTACAGAAGTTACAAAAGGTGCAATCATGACCTGTCACGTTAAAAAATTTTAAAAATTCCTTGAAACTGATTCTTCAAATGTAACATATACGTAACATAAGTACGACGCATGCCGCACATTTCGAACACATTTAAAAAACTTCTAATAACAAAATCAAAAGACAAGTTTTATGAAAGCATAAAAAAATAACAAACACCCTATATGTTTTTTTTAAACCACATTTAACATTAATAAAAAAAACAAAAAGTGTCTTGTATTCCCTACTTTTCGACATTCACGTTAGCGAGATCAAAACCCTTTGTCTTGCAATTACATGAATCATGCCCAATAACCTAATTCTGACATGTACAACAAGTCCTATGTCCAAATCATATATAAATCATATGTAATATAGTCGTTCACAGTAAAAGCTATCTAAGTTGTTATGTGTAAACCTTGTGTAACGAACGCAATTTATCTAAGTTGAAATGCGAACCATAGTTCTAGTTTAATATGGTGATTTGTGAGATCACAACAAATCCGCATACAAAGCTATCTGGGAAACAAAACAATACTATCTTATTTATAGCCAATGGATTACCCATTTAATAAGGTAGTTGGTGAGCTCACAACAAATTGAATGCGGACCATTGGCTGCTTTTAGGCTGTTACGTTTAAGTTACTAGAATGCTACAACATTTAAATGTTGTGTATACATATATAAAACATGCTTGATACGTCATCGGTACGTTTTCTATACATATAAAACACTTTTACATATAAAATTCCCAATGCTAAGACAGTCACATTGATATACGCAGACCAAAAAACATAACATTTGCTTCCAGTTTTTTTAAGTATGGTACATCCTTTAAAACATATAACTAGAGTGTTTTAAAGTAGCAAAAATATGGGGGAGACAACCATTTCAAATAATACAAAAAATAAGCATACATAAACAAAAAACCTCCAACCAAAACTAATATTACTACTACTCTTCGGTTACGTCAACGGCTTCTATACGCTTCTTCTTGCAATTACGGGAGTCTTGCCCCGTTACATACTTTTGGCATGTGCGACAGAGCCTTGGTGTCCGAAGCAACTTCTCAACGGCCTTTTCACCGGCCTCGATCAAACGACGTGACTTGTCACAACCTTTGTTATGAATCCCCTGAGGGTTCGAACATTGCAAGACAACATCCAAGCTACCACCAACCAAGTTTTGAATATGTTCAACATTATAAATTTTGGAGATAGAATCAACTAGATCCGAACTTTTATTGCTGCTAAGTTCTCTAACTTTATTGGCCAAAACAGCAAGACCATCATAATCATTTCGAAGACTATCGACACAATTAGATATTAAGCCAAATATCTCGTTCCTCAGGAATGACTCAGGAGAATTGTCTACACCATAACGATACTAAATTTCAAAAATTCTTTTCGGTAACACATCTTTCATCCAGCGCTTCGAGATATATTCATCCGGGATCCGAACTACTCTATTGACCCTAAAAACACAAAAAATGTGTCTACAAAGGTAACCAATACAAATAAAGTTGCGACAGGAACAATCATAATTCCCAATAGTAGGACCAGTAACTACCTGAAAAATAAGGAGTAAAAATTATGTTAAGTAAACGTAATAAAACATATACAAATGTGTAATCCTAATACTGCTATACATACGGATGTAATTACATGGGATCCATTATGTAATACTAACGTAACATATATCTATCATGTAATATTAACATAAAATATATGTAATACTAACGTAACATATATGCATAAACCATGTAACTACATTCGTGTGTATACCGCGTAAAAAATTGTCAAATCATGTTACTACCATGTAAAACTAACGTAACATATATGTAATGTAATGATTTTTTCAATAATACCTGGAAAACATTTGTGACACTGTTGTCTTTGTTGAGATGAGTTACAAAATACACAACTTTATCTTGTACTTGCTCAGTGTGAGAGACATAGCAAAACAACTTCCCCTTAACAATCTCTTTCTGAATTTCCAAAACAACTTCCCCTTAACAGTAAATAACATGTAAACTACAGTTAATTCAGTGTGTAGATTCTGACAAAAAAATGACCGGTGTAAATAACATGTAAACTACAATTATTTAAGTATATTACAAACGTAATATATAAGTATATAGATTATGTGACAAAAAATGACTTGTTAGCGTAGTAATTGGCCAAAAATGTAAACTACAATTAATTAAGTGTATTATATACGTAATATATATGTATGTAGATTCTGACAAAAAATGACCTGTGTAAAACACATGTAAAACTATAGTAAAATAACATATATTACAACTGTAATATATATATATATATATATATATATATATATGTATATACATTCTGTGACAAAAAAGATTACTTGTTAGTGTAGTAAGTGGCATCAAATGCAAGCACATCACCACAAACTTCGTAGTTCTTTCTAGATATCTCGTCAGCCCAGAACACATGCTTGAGCACCTACGGTTGGTTTTAAATCGCATCCTTTATTCGGACACCAAACCTTTGTACTGTTAGGAGTAAGAAACGTGTAACACCCTTAAAAATCTTCAACTTGTGTAGCATATTAAAAAAAAGACGTAAATTTCATTATTGAAGTATAAATAACGTAATAGGGACGTATAATAAATGTAAAATCCATGTAAAACCATATTATCATTTGCTTTTCTGCTTTGCTGAACATCTTCAGAGGTTGTTACTTTTGGTCCATGTGGGGGACCGAATGGAGCATCAATATCTAAAAACAATTGAAACATAAAACAAAAAAAAAATTGATGTTCTAACAAGAAAAAAATAAACCACATGTAAAATACAGCCTGGGAATCTACTACCATTAGACGGGATTTCATAACAATCTTCACGTAACAACGGTAAATTTGGAACATAACCATGCTCTTCATCAACAAAGATGATTGGATCGTCGTTTATAGGATGTATAGAGAAAAACATAATTTTGGAACAAAAAAACATCATCTTCATCAAAATAAAAATAAATAAATAAATAAATAGGAAAAAAGACTCTATAGAAATCAAAAAAGATCATCACGTTCAATCTCTGATGCAACAAACGATTCTTCATTGTAGCTTGCGATCAAAGAAACAAACGTGTTAAGGTCAAGTGTAGAATCCATACAAAACCAACTTCAAAAGAGAGAGGGAAGCTCATGCAAAGAAGGTGAGATGTTTGGGAATTTAAAAATGAAAAAACAAAGTGAGAGATGGCCTTAGCGTGGGAGGGTATTCATACTTTGACAAAATGTAATATATGTCAAATAAAGAGTACACTTAGATGTGACTCACACTTACAAAAAAAAACCTTTTTATTAATTAGAAACAAGATGGTGGTAGACAAAAAATGACAAAAAAATACAAAAAGGTTGTCATTTGTTTTAAAAAAAGGACAAAAAGACAAAAGTATTTAAAATATATTACACATTAAATTAAAAATAAAATAAAAAATTCAGTCCACTTGTAATATTAACGTAACAAAACACGTGCACTGTATAATAGGTGAGATCCAAAAAATAACAACAACGTAACAATAGTGACATAGTGTAACTTCTTGGGGTAACTGATGTCAAGATGCGGAAAATTTCAAAACAGCAAATGTTACGTAACTAACATATTTAAAGCAACGTAACAATGGGTCTTCATGGGTGACACTGTACAAATGTGTGTAAAAACAAACGTGTAAAAAAATTATATTTTAATTAAAATAAAATTACATATTAAATCTGTTATACATTACATAAAAAAAAATTCAGAACTCATGTAATCTTTACGTAACAAAACATGTATACTCTACTATATGTGAAACACAAAAAAAATCAACAACGTAACAACAGTGTAAACCTTTGTGCGTTAACAAATTGGCAGTTGGAATCAAAAATTCAAATAATAGAAGGGTATGGGTTAAAAATAATAAAAAATAAACAAAAGTACATGGGGGTAAAAAGACTATATTGCCCAATTGAATTAAATAAGAATAGTGTGATGTGGCAAAATCTAGGCCACATAATTCGGTTTTCATTGTTTTCGGGCTAAGGAGGAGTTTCTAAATTGTGTATTCCCTATATATATATATGTGTGTGTGTGTGTGTATGTAGGTACGTGTATATGTTGGTATGTATATGTATGAAAGCATATATGTGTGTTATTTTATGGAAGCTAATATCGAGCTATGTAAAAAATAAAAAATAAAAAAAATTACATGCCATACCTTCGAAAAATTGGACGACAACCTACATAGTACCAAATCACCATCCTCTTGTTTATTTTTAAATCATTTCATTCAACTAATAAAATCTAGACCCATACCCAACACATATAGTCAAACACTCAACCCTTTTTGTGAAGATCTTGGACCTCCATATCTATTTTTTTATTGAGTAGAACATGTTTTTGATAATATAAATAAGAAGCTAGTAAATGGGCAAACATACATCTCAACTAAAAATATTCAACACACTCATACACTTTCTATTTGGATATCATCCCCACCATGCAGCCCTCTTGGATCCCAAACCACAACCAAACCTCATCCATTCTGGCTTCCAACCAAGGGTCAAACCCACACTGTACTCTTGGCTCCATCACCACCACTCAAACGAAAAAGCCCCTATTCGGCCTCACTGCAACAATCGGATCATTGCTAGATTAGGAGATCATATTCTTCAAGTTTCCTAGTTAAAGATCAAACTTATTCTATTTCTCTACCTTCTCCTTGCTTGTTAAGGTGAAACCCGCTCTCAAAATTTTAGTTTAAAATTTTATATACACACAAACATGCATTCTGAATTCGATACAGAATCTGTCCCGATTTTAAGTGACTATAACTTGGTCATAACAACATAAAACTAAGTAAACTCAAATTCTATGGTTAAGTTTGTTGAGTTAGCTTTCCAGGGACTGCTTATACGTTTTCTAACTCAACCAAATGATACCGAAACAACCTCTACAAAATCAGAGCGCGGATTTTTACCTTCTGAATTGGACGGCTATTTCGGCCTATTTCCGAGCAGAATCACAACGATTTTTCTGAATAAAAGTTGTTCGAAATACGTTGAAATACTAGACTGTAAAGTCTCGTAATTTTTGAAAATTGTTTGCTATTTTAAAAGTTCACTAGAAAATGTTAAACATAATCTATCTAAAACCGAAAATTATATAAATGCGTATTTACATGGCCTATATATATATATTTGTCATGAAAATGAAACTCATTTGTGTATATATATATACACAAAGTATTTTGAAATGTTTATGGTTGAAATATGGTATTTTAAAATGTTGGGTATTGATAAACAAAAAAATGGATATATTTCAATATGTTGTTATAATAATAATAATAAGTGATTAATTTCTAAGGCATTATAACCTGTTTTATGACTATAGGACACGATTTTTCTACAACAAACCCGTCAACATAAAAACACCAATAAAATATAACAACAACATAGAATTTATAAGCTCTCAAACTCAACCTAAATCTATAATATTATAGGAACCAAGTAGGGGTTCAAACACAAGACAATATTCATACTCTCAAGACCCCGGATCTGCACTAACGGTGAGTTTCACGGCCCCTATTTTTACAATGTTTTACTAACTCACAGGGAGAGAAATCATGTATGTAATCGTTTCATTGATATAAGTGGTTTTGGTTCAGCACATTATTACATGAGTTACTTTTATCGCTTTAAGTCCCCTATTATATAACCGTTAATTGTGGGTGAACGTGAATTATTGGGAATAGTACTATTCGGGAGTGACAAACCCCACCCGTGGTTAGTAGCTCTAACTTTGATTGTAGGTCAGATCGGGTGCACTTATTCATCTCAATACAATGTTTTGTGATAGAACATTGAGATGGGGTAATTCAATCATGTCGAGTTCGGTTATGGGAGCTCATGGTAATAATTAATATACACAACATATGATATTGTTTTTGAGAACAATAGTCACATTTTGAAACCTTATGGTCGAATGAAACAACTCAATTTTTACGTGTCTAAACCTGTGAACTCACCAGCTTTATGATGACTGTTTTTAGCATGTATTTTTCAGATAACTGAAGCAAACATGGGTCATATTTTGAGAATGATTTTCATGGAGTCTCATCACGTTAACATACATATTTTTGGGATTTTTCCAGCATAGCCTATTTACTTAAGACATGTTTGTGAAGTCGTACCTATCATAGTTTGAAGTTTAGGAAATATGTTTGTTATAAATCGGATGATTGTAATGGAAGACATGATATAAAAACTTATTATTAATGCATGTAGAAGTCGTTCAATGTAAACAATGACTGTGAATCCATGACCGTCGCACCTCGCGTATTCCGCCTTGGCGGGGTGTGACAGATTGGTATCAGGGTCATTGGTTATAGAGAACCAGGTTGCATGTAGTAACTTGAACTATAACTGTAGGCTCACAAGGTTCCATTCATACGACACATATAGACATGACTTAAGTAAAAACATTCTAGGATTGTTGTATTGGTAGCATCTCGATAACATGTAAATATGTTCACGTGTACTCATCGGGTGAGGATCAGCCTATTCACACCACATCCACCATCGCCGTCAGCCGAGACACCATCACCCATCGAGGTGTCTAGCGATACCATGGAGGAGGTCACGGTGTCTGACGATAAAGACATCGAAGAGAATTACGGGTCCAATCTAGGGGAGCTACCAAAGAGTCTAGGTTAGAATGGTGCATTCAAGGTTTCTACGAGGAACGACATTATCAAAGCTAAAGGGACTGTACCATACACAGTCCTCTATGAGCACTCTTTTTAGACGAGACGGAGGACTACTCTTCCAGTTCTCGGACTAGATTCCTTAGCACCATCCAACTCACATGAATACTTTCTTTATCACTCATTCTAAATAACCCTTAGCCTGTAACACATGGTTATTGGGTGGACTCTTGATGTCCTTTATTAAGGATATCATTGATTAACGAGATTTCTCTCACAAAGATCACTTGACTCAATCAAGTTAACAAATTGCTGTGAAAATTACATTAAGAATTCATTGTTAAAAATCTTAATGGGTTCATTTCAATATTCACCCCTAAAATATCAATGGGTTCACCCTATTGTTTAACTCTTGAGAAAAAAAAAATTTACTAACGAGCCGAAGCGGGGTGGGTTCCCGTGAACCCACTACATTCAACCCACCATTAGGCACCTCTCACCGACCGGTCTCAAAAGGGCCTTTGTTCAAATGATATCAAGGTAATATCTAAAATAGATTAAGGGTTCAAATCCCAGTTTAACAAAAAGAAAAGGTGAAAAATATTGATGTTAAAAAAAAGATAGGTGATTTCACCTCAATCAAAAATCACGAGGTCAAGTATTAAGGATGACTTCTTTGTTATATACACCTACGTTTTGCTATTTTGTATTAATTGAAAGAAAAAGGCGAATATAAAAAATCGAACTTTTAACTTTTAACACTTTCAAATAACCCCACTAAATACACACTGGAACTTTAAAAAAAAACATTTAAAACATGTTAATAGGTGTACCCATAAATCACTTATTAAATTAGTAATGTTTAAATAAACCAATTTGTTAAATGTGTAATATTCGGGCTGATGTGTTTAATAAAATAGATTGTATTACCCAACATAAAAATATTTATTTACTTGTCGTGTTTTATGTTATGTCAGGAGTTATTCTCACTAAATAATAGTTTTTTTTTTATAAAAAATTGACTCGTTTTTGGTCAAAATATATTTAGATATGTAAAACTGACTATCTACTAAAAAATTCAACTATAAAACCAAACAAACTATACTAAACACTGATTTGGTTGTTTCTAGGTAAAGATCTTCATAATTAAAACTAGGGATAACTTTACAAAAATATAACCAAATTTTATAATTATTCCAACTAAGTCACTGCAGCTTTTTTGTGTCACGATTAGCTCATTAAACTCGTTAATGATGTTCTAATCTTATGTAAATTACCTTAATAACATGTTAATGTTTTACAAAACAAAACCAACTTTCATAATTGTTCCAATTAAGTCATTGGATCTTTTTTTTTTTTGGCTCTGTTCTAATCCTATGTAAATAAAAATTATTTATGCTTGCTATTTAATAATATTATATTAATAGAAAATATTAAATTAAAACTTATTAAAACCGTCAACATTTACACGTATTTTTAAAAAAATAATTTTAAAAATTTATCAAAAAATTATTAAATTTAAATAATTTTTTGCTTTCAAAATTTTTTATTTATTTAAATTATTTTTTAGAATGATAAAATTACCACTTAACATATTAATTAAATTAAATATATGAAAATATCATATTAACATGATATTCAAGTTATTTACATATGATTAGAACACTATTAATAAGTTCAATGACTTAATCAAGACAAAAAAAGTTACAGTGATTTAACTGAAACAATTATAAAAGCTGGTTATATTTGTATAAAGTTATCCCTTAAAATAAATACAACGTGCCGATGCAAGGTCTTGGTAAAAAGAAACTACGGGTTCTGGCTTAATAGTTTTCTCTTAACTTCCATATGAGAGCACTTGGGTTCAAGTACGAGCCGACTACTACAAAACAAAGGATTTGCTACCAGAATTATGGTGGCAATTGCCATTTTGAGACCAATTTGCTACCATAAAGGTGGTGAGAAAATCTCTGGTGGCAAATAGCCTATTGCCACCATTTTATTTTCTGGTAGCGACAAAAATGTTGCTACTATTTTGCTACCATTTTCTTGCTACGAGTTTTCTTGCTACCATTTTCTTGCTGCCATTTTGTTGGGATCTATAGCCACCATTTTCTCACCAATCCCATACATACCTTGATCATTTCATTACACATGCTAAATCTCATAACTTAGACTTGCATAAATTTCAAAATAACCAAATATAATAAAATTCTAAACAAAATATCTCAAGTAATAGAAAAATATTAAACATCAACCATAATACAAACCATACAAACATAATAAAAGTCTAAACAAGAATTAAAGGTATTTTATAGTCTATTTCCGGATCAAGGTTTTCAACATATCTTCAATTTTTCACATCCGATTGCTCATATCTTCCTTCTCTGTCTTATGTTTTTCCTTTTTAGCCTCCAACTCAGCAATAATTCCATTTAATCTTTCTTTTTCTTCTTCTTTTTCCTTCAGAATCTCCTTAATAATCTCAATAAACTTTTCATTCTACAAAACAACCAATAAAAAATTATAACGGTCAAATTTAGTTTAAGTTACAAATAAAATTCATAATAGGTCAAGTTCATTTGGTGAAGATGATGTTCGTAAATAATAACATCGGTTCATATCTCACTAAAATACTTGAGTTATAAAACTATCCCAAAAAAATGAAGTTCCAAGGGAGTTATATGTTGTTTATTACAAGTGGCAATTTTACCCAAAACAAAGGAAATGGATTGGTTTGGGTAAACAATTGTGGTATAATGGGTTGAAATATGTAACATCATAATATTGAATAGATTGAGATGGTTAACACTTTAGCACAATACGGGTCAAGACAGGTAACCAAAAACCTATGTAAATGCAATGTATTCAAACATTTAAGAATGATATTTCAAGGCTGCTGTTTCAAAACTAAGAGTGGTTCAGATCGATCTGTTAGATGAGGCTGCTGAATGTTTTGAAGAAGCAAAGGGTGTTTTGGAGGTGGAATATGGTCCTCATCATCCAGATAAACTTGGGGTTTACATTAATCTTGCTTCTTAACATAAACTTTGTTGTTTGTTATAAATTTATGGGTGATTTTGAGGGTTTAGTTCATAATATAAAATGAATGGTCTAATCATGATGTTTTTAAGTTATTTATATATCGAATATCATGTTTATGCTATTATACATGGTTAGATTCTATGATGTAATCAAATTTGAGAAACAAACAATTGAAACTTACCTCCATGTCTTTAATGGCAGCATCATATGCAAGTATATGGAAGCTTCATCCAGTGGGGTTATGTCCAAAGAATCTCCCGTAGACAGTTTACCAACCTAAAAATGGTCAAAAAGATAAGTCGAAAAACTTTGGAGTCAAAGTAATACACGCTCCTTACCAGGTAGGGAGTCAAAAAATGAATGACAGCAAATGACAACACTAAAAGAACTCAACAATGTTTTCATTTCAAAGTAATTATTATTTTCTACATCAGTAAATGTAATTTGCATCTTGTACACATCAGAAAGCATAGTTTTGCAAGAGATTCTAAAAAATTAGGATCAAAATCACCAATTTGCATGAGAAATGTAGGTTTTGACAATAAAAGGGAAAAAAATAAACATCAATCATTAACGGATCTTATTAAATCCACAAAGTTATAGGGAAATGTACTAGCAATTTAAGGGAGAAATTTAAATGAAGTAATATTAAAGTAACCTTAAAATTAAGTTCATTCACCAAATTCGGTGTAGAGCATCCCTGTCTCGATCAAACCAACACCATAGAGATCAAAAACCTGTAACAACAATGGAAGCATACAATAAATCAAGGTTTGAGTGTTTGACACAAAGAAATCGACTACAAAATGTGATAAAAATGTTCGTAGAGGCACAAATAGGTGTACAACAGCTCGACGAGAACGGCTCGACGACAACGTAGATTGCAAAGACAACGGCTGCAAATAGAAATCTTCACATATGATTGCAAAGGATTCACCACGGCTCGATCGGGATTTCACGATTCAAGGAGATTTTGACGACCTAAGATTTTGACGATTGTTTTTCTAGGTTAAAAGTCGGTTTCCTAATTTTTATAGAAAATTTTTTTCCCCACCCTTTGATTAATAAAACGTGCGCTCCTTGTGGTTTCCTTTTTTTTTTTTTGCTACCTTATGTTGGTGGCAAATTATTATATAATTATTTACCCACCAATTTGTGACCTACAATAAAAAAGAATTAAAATTTCTCACCATTTAGCTACCGTATCATGTTAAATTGTATTTGGTGAGAAATCGGTAGCAGAATTTGCTATCGTTTATTTTGGTGATAAATTTTGGTAGCAATGCTTAGCTGTTAAGGTAATGTCAAAAGGTTTGCCCAGCTGTAAAATTCCTCCTAGAGTAGGTTTGAAAGTATGCGTCAGATCGTCAAATCTGATAGGACGGTTGGAATCCCATTTTATGTGCCATTGTTCCAACCCCTATGGAAAAAAAATGTTTTTGTGAAAGAATACATGCAAACTATCTACATAGTTAACTTTACATTAATTAAACTAATAAATAAAGATTATAACCATGAGAATAACTAAAAGATAAATAAATACAATTCCTCAAAACAAACACAATTTTGAAACCGATTTGATTGATTTCAGTTTGAACATGACTCGAACCATAAGAATGAAGACAATTTGTAATTTTAGACTTTGCGTCTGGTTTAACCCGACTCAAACTAGTTAAAACTAAGTTTCAAGCAAGTCCAACCCAATCTCTTCTCTAATCGAGTTTCAATAAGAATTAGTTTTGGCTCAGAACGTGATTTGTACACATCTAGCCCTGGCCATGCTTAAATGGAGCCAACTAGCTTTTATTTTATATACCTTGCCTCACAAAGCACTATCAAAAAAATATCATAGTTGGAATGAAACCATCATTTGTAACCACGAAAACCAAGCTTGCTTCGAAATATGAGGTCGGCCATAAAGTATGGTGTTATCATAGTTTGAATCTAGGAAAAGAAACGAAATACAGAATTTCGTTTTCAATCTGAGTCGGTTTTGAGATTTTCAAATCTTGTTAGTATTTGAATCCAATTTCGGTCTTCATATGGAATTCGAATTTTTGATTTTCAGACCAATTCAATATCTGAATTTTTTTTAACTCCAACATTTGACTGGTCTAATTAAGGTAACTAAGGGGCCAATAAATTAATAACCCAACTTAATTAAATAGTCACCTATAGGATAAATTAGAATATTTTCCTAACATATTTGCCTTTCGTTATAAGTTTTGAAATAGAACATCAAAATAGGCTCAAACAATCATTGAGATGGCATCACGGCACTTTAGGTGGTGTTTGTGGCAAAGGAGGTGGAGGTGGTGACAAAGATGAATTAATATGGTTTTACACTTGTTTTTTTTTAATTTGTCATGTAATATTTTTAAAACTTTGAATTCCAAACAAACTATGATATTATTGTCCTTTTCTCAACGAACTTCATTGAACGGACCCATAACGGTCGACCAACCATAGAAAATGAATCTGCTAATGAAGGTTAAAGATTCGGTCAAGAAAAAGAAACTTATAATATCGTAGCCGTTCATGGTTATTTAATATGCTAGTTTCAACAACTCTTGTTCTTTACATTTCTTCCTAGCTGCTTGGCATGTAGTAGGTATCTGGTTCACTACTTTAGGTATCAGTACTATGGCTTTCAACCTAAATGGTTTCAATTTCAACCAATCGGTAGTTGATAGTCAAGGCCGTGTAATTAACACTTGGGCTGATATCATTAACCGTGCTAACCTTGGTATGGAAGTTATGCAGATTGAACCCTTGATGTAGATTACAAACAGCAAGATATCTAGCCATATTGAAAGAATATGGAATGGAATGATTCCGTATGCCGGAACAAAAAACAAAGGCATATTTGTTAATCATACAGAAATATAAAATGATGTTTTTTTCATCCCTTCAAAGAATGAATGGTTTTTATATCTCAATCTCATTTTTTTTTAAATATTTTTGTACGACTTATGACCTGACCTATGACCTAAACATAACCTGAATCATGTTCCAACTCATTCCTGAATCACAACTCAACCAATGACTTGAACCATGAGTCTATCCATTACTTGCACTATGACTCAAACTATATGATCTGACTTATGACCAATCATGACCCAACTCGTGAATCAAACATGACCCAAACCACAACCCAACCCATTAATCAAACCATAACTTGACTCAGTTCATGGCTTAACCCATGTCTCGACCATCAACTGACCCATGACCAAACCTAACATGACATATGACCTGAATCATGACCCGACTCATGAAAAGTAGTTAGTTTGTTCATTTTTTCTTGTCTCATATGATTCATTTCATAAGATAACCTACAAAACAATGAAACAGATTACCTACAAACAATGAAACGGTAACGATCAATTCATTTTCTTTAGTCTGTTCCATCACCTAGTACATTTCTTTCAATTATATTGTTCATTTCATTACCTCGTATCAAACAAACCCATATACCAAACAACAGGTTTTAAAACCATAACATCTAAATACAAAACTAGAGACATCACATTGATTATAAAAAAATAAAAACAAAAAGAAATCTAATGTGATTATAAAAAAATAAAAACAAAAAGAAATCTATTAACTAGCCTTTGGCCTAATCTCGATTCCTTGAATGATGAGACCAGCCTTCCAATTCCCTCCTTTGACCTCCATCATGCTCATATCAAGCTCCCCTTCTTGCCCCTTTTCATTATAAAACTCACCCAACTCGATCTCAAGCCACCCGTCTTGCCTGCGTTTGGGGCCATCTTGAGGGGCGGTTGTACTAAACCGGCTTCCCAGACGCCTTAAATGGCCAAACATCCCCATTCGTCTCCTTCCTAGCAGCGTTCGCTCATATACTCATTCTCGTATCTTTGCCTCTCGCATGCTTCAGGGTCAAGAAACACCGTTTTGATTTTACCATCGGTTTGATTCTCAACACCACATAAACCAACTGAAACTTCAGCAGGTTGGTATTCGAATCCATACGTGTGTGGAGTCGACTTATACACAAGGTAAGCAGCATATCGAGTGTTGGTTGACAGCAAGGAAGTATCTATTCTACCATGAACTTCAAGCCAACATACTACATAGATCAACCGTGTAATTAACTCCAAATGAAAACTAAAGTTAAAATAGAAAAAATCAAAAGTTAAAAAATTTAACAAAGTAAAATAATAATAAAATATAAATAGAATTTAATAACTTATCTTTATTCAACCTATATAATACGAGAGAAAATAACAAGTTTAGTAAACTATATATATTAAATCCATGTATGTAATAGATGTGTTTTAACCCTGTCTTTCTTAAATTTTTTTTAACAGCCATATTATCCTACTCCTACACTACACCCAATATTTCATCGTTGCTTAGATTTGAACCCAAGACCTTTTTTCTAAAAGGTAATGACTCTACCAAGTAAGCTAGTCATAAAACGTGAAAAAGACACTTTTCCTTTGGCCTAGAGGTGGAAATAGTGAATTAGCAAGGAAGACGGTGGGGGTTCAAAACCCGTTGCTCCGTTTTTTGAACTAATAATAATATTATTAAATATAATGATGTTTTAAAGTGAGGTTTTTCTTTCTTTCTTTAGTTTTTTCTTTTCAATTTCTCTGTCCCTTTCAATTTTACACATTTATTCTATTAAGTTTTGAAAAACTTTATAAAATATCATTTTTATCTACTCGAGATTTCGTATTTTCTCATTTCGTTTCTTAGTTGTTTCACCTTCCTTTATGGGTTTCATTCTTACTGCCCCGCTACGAGCCTACAACACATGGCCGGTGTCTCTTGCTCGTTATATTATATGTTTAATCTGAATTAATGATTACATGATATAACAGTTATGGGCGGTGCTTTGTAGGGACCGGTGGGGGCGACCGTCTCCCCTGTTTTTTCGTGTTATAGTGTACATTTCTCGATACGTAGTGTAAATTTTTTTAAAGATTTTTATTTCGCCCCCTACACTTTTGGTCACGATCCGTCACTGATAACAGTTGTGGATTTTAAATATTTTTTTGTTGTTTTTGAAAAGTGTTTCGTGGTTTTAACAAAATAGTCAAAATTAGGTATTACTTTTTGCATTTGTTTTAGCTTTCTTTTCTTTGAACAACAAGATTCGAGTTTTTCTTTTTTTTTTTTAAAAAAAAAAAAGTGTAAGGTGTAACATATATGTGAAAATGGATGATCTAAAAATATTTAACAAAATAATTTTTTATTGAATTTTTTTCTCACTTGTAGCTAGTCTTATATTGGATAAAAAAATTGAAGAAAAAAACATTTTGTTGGATTGTCATGTTTTAGTAAAAATTTTTTAATTTTCTTAAAAATTTCTTTGTGAAACGTGTTGTATAACTTTTTTTTAATTTTTTATGATTGAAATGATTTTTTCATAAATACTATTCAATTTCTTCAAACATGTTTATAAATATTAATGTTTTAAAATTGTTAAAAGATATTTTGTAAAACTGTTTTAAGACAAATTAAATAATTAATTAGAAAAAACATTTTTTTTTAACATAAATAGGGGTATCAATAGGTTATAATTTGTCTTGGGATTTTATTCGAACTTAACCAAAAATCAAATTGAATTATGTAATGTTCTAACCAAATCGAAAACCACATTGATTTTTAGGCTTTTACCGAATACGTAATAAGTTCACTTTCATGACATGACATAAAAATTATGTGTTGCGCAAGATGACGTATAAAGTCGGCTCATTAAGTACTATTTGAGATCGAATCGGTAAAAAATTCCAATAATGAGCGGAGCATCAATAAGCCTAAACTGGAGCTTAGACCCTGAAATATGACTCGTCTAATTATCCAGTCTGAGCTCAAGTTTCACATAAAGAGTTCTAGCCATATTGCGAACCTTTTATTTATGTAGTTTTTCTACTTAATCGATCTATCAAGTATATTATTATATAAATTTTTATTTTTACATGTACAATTTATAATAAATAATTAAATCATTGATGTTAAGTTATATGCAAAAAGAATAGCTATAAATATATATAGAATTAATAATAATAATAATAATAATAATAATAATAATAATAATAATAATAATAATAATAATAAAATACCCAGTAAGTTGAGTTTTTACTTGAAAATTTCCGTATAAGTTAAGCTTGAGTTTTATAAATAAAGTTCTAGACAAGTCGAGCTTGAGCCTTAATAAGCTTCATCTCAACTCTACTTGGTTTGTTTACGCCCTACATATCAAAGAGCTTACCATTTTCGAGAAAGTATGGCTTTAAGGAAGTTGTAATACTCTCATAAAAGAAAAAAATATTGATGTCTTTTATCTTGTAAATTTTTTTATGCTTAAAATAAAAGTTTAAAAGTATTCAAACATAAATGTAAGGGTTCTCTAAAGTTTAAATTTACCATAATAAAAAATGTCGTGCAATATTCTATCCTAACCTTGTTTCCTTTTAGTTTTTGTCCTAACTGAATATTTAATCAAACTTCTTATTTCGTTGGGTTTTAGTTGGCTTGGTTTGGTTGGATTCAATATTCAGTTTGGTTTTAGTTGGCTTGGTTTGGTTGGATTCAATATTCAGTTTGGTTTGCCTTTTATTTATTTGGTTAAATTTGAAAACCAAATTAACTTCTTATTTGCTAATTGATTCAGTTAGAACATTCCTAAATTAATTTTAGTTTTCAGTTACGTTGGAATAAAATCATAGGTTTAAGTTCAACTAAATAAGCCCCTTAACCTAAAAAGCCTAATAAGGATCTTGAGTCATTAGATCATTAATCAATGGTTATTATTAAATCAAGTTGTTGGAGGATATTTTAGTCATGCCTACTTTTGTTGACTTTTTATCAAACTCCCCCATATTTTTTAAACGTTCATAACTTTTACATGCGGAATTATTTTTTGAAAAAAAATACCATAAAAACAAGCATTTTTTTTTTATCTTCAAATTAATATAATTTTTGCTATAGAAAATTTTTGTTTTTTTAGTTCACCGTGTCTTTTGTACATGACATTGTGTCTTTTGTGTAGGTAATTGTGTCATTTTTGTTTCTGCTCAATGATATGTTTTCATGAACAATTTAAGACATAATGATGTTCCATAATACATAATGTCAAGCAAAGATGACACAATGACAAGAATAAATAACATAATAATCTTGAAAAAAGACACAATTACCTGTAAAAAAGACACAATGACGAGTCATTGTGTCTTTTGTATATGCATTGTGTCTTTTGAATAGACATTATGTCTTTTGAATACACATTGTGTCTTTTGTGTTTCTCCTCAATATTGTCTTTTGCATATACATTGTGTGTTTTGTACAAGTCATTGTGTCTTTTGTGTTTCTGCTCAATCTTGTGTTTTCCTAAACAATTTAAGACATAATGATGTTGCATAATACATAATGTTAAGCAATGATGACACAACGACGAGTATAAATAACACATTGATATTAAAAAAAGACACAATTACGTAGTAAAAAAGACACAATTATCTTTAAGAAAAACACAAAAAGATAATTATACAAAAACGTTTAAAAAGACACAACGATAATAATTAGACACAATGAGCTGAAAAAAAATTTAATTTTTTTTGTAAAAATATTATACTCATTTTAAAGATAAAAAAATGCTTGTTTTTATGATATTTTTTTTTTGAAAAAATTATATCGTATGTAAAAGTTATGAATGTTTAAAAAATGTGGGAGGGAAATAGTTATGACTAAATTACCCTTTAACAACTTTTCTCTCTAAAATTTTAAAATTTTTCTTTTAAATTTAATCTCATTAGATCAATAATCCTTCTTAGACTTTTTAGGATAAAGAGACTATTTTGTTGATCCTAATCCTAAAATCGTAATCCAAATAAACCGAAATTAAAAGTTTTAAAAATGGTTTTAGAGATAAACTTATAAATTTTACAAATTACATCTTTTAAAAAAGTATAACAGAAACAATAAATTTTATAAAGATATTATAAGATATTTAAGAGGGACTAGTAACATTTTAGTTGATAAAATATTTTTCAAAAAAAAAAAATTAGAAGAAAGCTTTAACAACTAGTAAAAAAAAAAATATTAAGAAAAAACCCTCTATCGAATTTTCAAACTCATAATACGCACAACAAATGGTTTCTTAGACTATCTGTAATGGTCTTCCTGTGAAAGAAGTGGGCATCAGCGGCGACGCGGGGCTGAGCGGGCACACCGCTCCTGTCCCCGACAGCCTTAAACTAGAGCAGCCAGCGGCCCCTACACCCCACTTTCTTCTCTCTTTTGTGATTGGTGGGGAAGATTTTTGTGTGTGGATGGGTTGATGACGTAGCAAAGTGGAGAAGATTTTTCAGTAGGGTGACCATTAAGAGATTTTAACATTTTTAGTGGGGTGAGGACATGGCTGAAAATTTCAGTGAAATGAGATTTCAATAGGATGGGTATTACGAATGGTCTTATGAAAGACACATGAGTCACATTAGTGCTAAACTTTTCCTGAGCGAAAATCTTTTATTGGCATACTTGCTTAAACAGTCGTAGGTACACGTAATTGATTTGAATGATATTTAATAATGACTGTAAATTTCGAAGGAATTTTAAGTGGATTGAATTTGAGTTTAGTTTTGAGTTTTGAATTTTTGAAACCAAGATTTATAGTTTGGAGGGCCAAACTTATTAAATTCTCTTTAAATTTTAGATAATTATGAGTTAACCTTTTAATATTCTCTAGTTTAAAGTAAAGTTAATAGTTTTATAAAAGGATTGGGTTTGTTGGCCTTATATTAACCTTAACGGGTCGTGCAAGTTATGATTTTCACATTATAAGTGTTGTTGTGCATACCTTTTTTTTTTTAAACAGCACCTTTTTTTTAACTTTAGGTTTTCAAATTATTAGAATTAGGAAGTGAGGCTAGGTGGGGTGTACGTGAAAAAGAGGGAAAAAAACGATAAAGTACCCATGAGTGTGCGTCTACATATATGTGTGTGCGCGTGCGCGCACGTGGGGAGGGGGTGTGGAGTTTGTAATAAAAAAAATGGCACGTATTAGTTGGAGGCCTCTATAAAAAACCTCTGTCACACAATGTAGGCACCATATATGCATCACATAAACAACTAACATCATCACCACCTCATTAGACCACCACGTTATCATCGCATGTGTTATCATCACCTCTTTCACTCACTCAATTTAAATCATTACCTTTATTTCATATTTTATTATTTGATTTTTTATTTTTTTAATGAAATATTTATATTTATATTAAACAATAAAATTAAAATTACATAATAAAATTAAAATACATAATAAAATTAAAAAAATATTAAAATAAAATTACATACTTTAAAAATAAATAAAACTAGTAATTCTTCCCGCCGCGCGTTGCGGCGGCGTTGAAACGTATTATAATTCAAGTATATACTATCGAATGAAAGCATGTTATATTTTGACCCCAACTTGTATTCCAACAAAATTTGACCACAACTCGAATTTATATCAACGCGTAAAATGAATGGTCATGTAAAACCATTAGTATTTGTACAAGAGATTACTGTTCATAAAAGGGAGTTTTTACCATACTCGTATTTGTTCGAAATTATTGTTCATAAAAGCTAGTTATTACGCACGACGTGGTGGTATGCTAAAAAAACCTACGAACACACGGGGATCAATTATGTAGATTGAAACGTAAATATAAAACACTATTATGCCTTGTACATTACGATATAAAAATTTTAAATATATAGGTAAATCCAAAAGCAAAATCGAGCGATGCAGTGTGTTTACGAACTTTATTACGTGCATTGCGTTGATGATATTAATGTGGTTAATTATATGAAAAATATATATATAGTTACAACAATTCAGTTATAGTGATCTTAGTTATAGTGATGGAAACAAAAAAAAAGTTAAATAACGAAGATGTTCTTCAATCGGTGTCGGTATCACTTTTCATGATATCAACACAACACAACACATCACAGTCAGTAAATATAAACTAAAATTGTGTGTGTGTGTTTATAGGGAAATAATAAATTGAAAACTTACTTGATTTGAGAAAAGCTGTTGTAATATTCAATTTTTTTTTCTTTTGTGTTTAGGCATATAATATTTTATAAAAGGGATAAATTCTAAACTTTAGAGGGTCAAAGTAAATTTTGCAAAGTAAATATGCGAGTTTTAAATTTCTCAAAGTTAAAAGGGTAGTTTGGTCATTGACAAATAGTCAAATACCACAAACACTTCTAAATGATGAAGTATATACATGTTGCAAAACATTTGCACATGTCACATTTGTTACGACGATGATATTAACATGGTTAAGTGTATTACGTTGGTCTGCTATAGTTAGTAAAGATTGTATGTAGCACACTACGACGTATATAAAAGCAACTAAAGACAAAAAATAAAAAAGAAAGAAAAATGGAAGCGCCTTGATTCGAACAAAAGTGCTTAACACACAAAAGAACCTAACCATTCCACCTAAAGACTTTCATTAAAAACCTTAGAAATCAACCTAATTAAAAGTATAGTTGGTGGTTTTTTTAACACCCTGTCATTTTATAGAATTGAGGAGAAAAAAATTGAAATGGCAATGCCAAAAAATCAAAGTCGGAGGGTTTCTTTGAAATGTCAAAAGGCTGCTGATATTAAAAATGAGTCAATGGCAAGAATCGGACTATCAGACATAATTGTATAAGGTCGGAAACAAACGTATTTAAGCACCAGAAAATTATGCAAGAAAGCAAAAAGGAAAAATAAAAAACCAACGCAAGCAACGAATACATTGAAGACCAGTGCGCCGCATCACCACCTACATTCAAAATTAAGAGAGATATAATTACATATTTTCTCTTTGATTTTTCTAGACATGTTCAACCAAATCTGGCTTAATCATTATATGTATTTCTCTACTTTGGATCTCGATACGTATTTCAATTATTTCATCCGGTGTAACCTCTTCAACTAGAACATCGATCTCTTCATAATTTTGTCAAATACTTTTTTCTTTGTCCTCCAAAAACATGTTATGCAAAATAATGCAATCATACATGGTGTCTCGAATTTTACTTTTCTCTCAAATCATACATGGATTAGACACCATATGTCATTTCTTTTTAAGTACACCGAATGTTTGTTCGATATCTTTCCTTGCCGTCTCTTGAGCCTTATTAAAGTAGTTTTGTTGTCATCATCTTCACTAGGACATATAAATGATTTGACAAAAGTAACATATTCGGCATAGATACTATCGGCAAGATACTACTCATACTTGCAGTATGTGTCGTTCATATAAAATGAAGACCTTGGTGCGATTCCTTATAAGATGTCATCAAAGATTGGCAATTGATCTAAACACATGAATACTTTTTTATTCGAATTGGATAATGACGATCTCGTAATTTCCTTCTCACAACTCATTTTTTATGGATTGTAAATTGATTTTTTTAGAGAAGAATGGTTATTTTAGAGAGATTAATGGTGGTTCAAAGAGATGAACGGTTAATTATAATGATTTAAAAATATTTCTTTTTTTATTCAAATGTTAACATTGTTTTTTTTATTGATTCCAACGGTCGTGACCCCATGACCACCCTTACGTTTGTGCCCACTACGCCATGGTCACACCCCTGTGTAGTGAGGGGAGGGCGCTGTGAGAGCATGACCCATGTCCCTCTCGCCCCACTCACTTGGCACTACACATGGCCTAAGGGTAATGTCTTGTATATCTTACTCTTCAACACCCTACTAACATAACCGAGTATTTTTGTAGGAAGTGTGGCTAGGTTTTATGGAAAGCTTATTTTTTAAACATAATTTTAAAAAAAGTCACTTGGTTTTATTAAGTTGTGAAGGAGCTATGGTTGTTTAAAGTTGGATGATGGTTGTTAATTGTTCGGGCATATTTGATTCCCGATTTTGTTAGGACGATTTGAAAATATAAAAAAGGAGTTAGAAAGCCCATAATTAATATATCATTCGAAATATAAGATAACGTTATTGTATTTAAATACTCCCAACTTTATCATGTTGGCCGGAAATACTCTCAACTGAGAAATGTTTAGTAGCATTCCCAACTTTCAAAACATTTTCCATTGACACTCCAAAACAAAAATTTTTTTTATGACATGGCACATGTTTTGGACTGCCAATGGAAAATGTTTTAAAAGTTGTGAGTGCCAGTAAACATTTAATCAGTTGGGAGTATTATCGGCCAAGAGGTTAAAGTTGGAAGTATTTAAATCCAATAAACCTAAAACTATAATCCATATTAAATCTAGAGTTAACATTTTATTCGGGTCGGATATTCATTTTGCTTATTCGGATTGCATATCCAAATACAAGTTGAATAAAACCTATTTATTTGGGTTATTCTGATGTAAAGTCATGCTTATTTGGGTTATTGAGATGGATTGAGATCAGATAAAAATAAGAAATAGAAGACAAATATTAAGTCAAAAAAAGGATATAAAATTATTAGAATATCCTTACAAGATTTAAAGAAATAAAGAAGAAAAAATAGGGTTATTGGATTTAAATACTCTCAACTTTAACGTCTTGGCCGACAATACTCTTAACTGAGTAAATGTTTACCGGCACTCCCTACTTTCATAACATTTTTCATTGGCACTCCAAAATAGAATTTTTTTATGACATGACACATGTTTTAGAGTGCCAATGGAAATGCTTTGAAAGTTGGGAGTGTCGGTAAACATTTACTCAGTTAAGAGTATTGCCGGCCAAAAGGTTAAAGTTGGAAGTATTTAAATCCAATAAACCTAAAACTATAATCCATAGTAAGTCTAAAGTTAACATTTTAAATAGAATACATATCTTTTGTATAAATTTTAGATGGTTGACATAGTGTAAATGGGTTGGCTTTATTACGAACAATTTTTTTCGCCTGATTTTAGATGGTTGGCATATTGAAAAAAGGTTTGATATAATCACAACCTAATTAATTAGATTAGCTACACACGTTAAGCCGAACAATGCCACGTTCATACCAGTAAGAATTAAAATTCTTATGGTGTAGTTTTTTACATTGGAATCAATCATTGACTCTAGTTATAGCAAAAACTAAAAACTAAATAATGCAAACTTGACACGAAATCAATATTCAAAATTCATAGTTTAGAAGAAGCAGATGCAAACTCTTTCTTTTGGGAAACAGTAAAAATTCCAAATGAAGATGGTGAGCGTTCCATGATAGGAAAAGATATTTTAAAGAAATGTGGAGGGTTGCCCATTGCCATAAAAACCATAACATTGGCTCTTAAAGGTCAAAAAAAGGATGCAGGGCAAATTGCACTCAAGAATTTACAGTGCCGTAACCTTAAAGACATCGACAACCTTTTTGATGTTGTAAATGAAATATTTGAGATTAGCTACAACTATCTCAAACAGAATGAAGATAAAGCAATTTTTGTTCTTTGTGGCTTATTTCTAGATGACTTTAATATTTCTATCGAGGAGTTATTGAGGTATGGATGGGGCTTGCAGTTCTTTAAAAAAGCAGATAGTTTGATAGAAGCAAGAAAATGGACCAAAACATCTGTTCGTAACCTCATTAGTGCAAATTTGTTGAACAAAAGTTATATCGTAGGACACGTGAAAATTCATGATCTTGCACGTGATTTTGTTTTAAGTAATATTTCAAAATTCAAGCAAGCTTCCATTGTTAACCATGGTAACATGTCTGAATGGCCTACACAAGATACACGATTCTTGTGAAAGAATTTTGTTAACATGTGAAGATATGTGTGAGTTTCCTAAAGTTTTTTATTACCCAAACCTTTCACTTTTGAAGTTGATGAATGGGGACAAGCTACTCAAGTTGCCTGAAGATTTTCATAAACAATTGAAAAAGCTTGAAGTCATGGCATACGACAAGATACAATATCCATTGCATGCACAATCACTTTGTTATTCCATGAGCCTTAGAACCTTATGTCTTCATTCATGCTCATTAGTGGATAATGATATCTCTTTTATTGGAAATTTGGTTACCTTGGAAGTGCTCAGCCTTGCTCATATGCATCAATAAACTACCATCGACAATAAAAAGGTTACAAATGCTAAAGGTACTTGATTTAAATGGATGTTTTGAACTTTGTATTGATGATGGTGTGTTTCAAAGCTTAGAAAAACTTGAAGAACTTCATATGAGAGTTTTAGGATCAAAAAGTATTAAATTCTCAGATGCCAATTGTGACGAGTTGAAGTTGATTTCAGGAAAACTTAATGTGTTAGAGGTTGAATTCTTTGATAATATTCTTCAGCCTAAAACTATGTCATTTAAGAACCTTCAAAGATTTAGGATATCTATGGGTTGTTTTTTTGGATGATGATGATGAATATTCCTTTAAGAATACGTTAAAGCTTGTGACAAACTCTAACGATCTTGTTGAATGCAAAATTAATGAGTTGTTTTCTCACACAAAGGAGCTTCATTTAAGTGTGAATGATATGGGTAATGTTGGAGATATTTCACAGTCTCCTACTCGACATTCAAATTTTTGCAATTTAAAAGTCCTTCATGTTTTTGAGTGTGAAGAGTTGACACACCTCTTCACAGTTTCTACGGCAAATGGTTTGAAGAAATTACAAAGACTTACGATTTCCTCATGCCCTCTTTTAAAATCAATAGTAAGTGCATGTGACAGTGTGAATGTAATGGATTTACCAAAATTGGTGGAGTTGAAGCTTAAAAACCTTCCTAACTTTACAAGCATTATTCTTGAGAATGATATTTCTCCAACTAAGCTACCACTATTAAACAAAGAGGTAAACATACATGTTTATAATATTACATATGTTGTATATTCTAGTGTTAAATTTGAAACTAATTTATTGATTGAGAAATAAATATAAGTGAATTGTTATTTGTATGGATGGGAATTGATTAACCATAACTGAATTAACTTACATAAACTATTAACAAATGTTAAACCAAAAACTACAATTAGATATTTCGGTTTTCAAAATTTGATTCTTGGTTATTTGGGTGAAAACTAAATGTTTTGTTTAAACTATAATATATATTGTTTGGATATATATGAGGAGCTCTTAGCGATTCCAAGCAGCTTATACTTTATCATTGTGCAGGTTGTGATTCCAAATTTATCAAAACTCGTAGTTAATGGTTTGAATAAGTTGAAGCAAATATGGACTTGTGATTTTAGTAGCGGTGAGGATGATAATGTTTCAATGTTGAAAGAGATTTATGTGAATGATTGCAATAGTCTTGTGAATCTTTTTCCATGCAATCCAATGCGATTACTAACTCATTTGGAAGAGCTTAAAGTTAAGAGGTGTTGTTCTATTGAAGTGATATTCAACATAGACTTGGGTAAAATTAAGAGACATAAAAGCAATAACTTGAGAAGAATTGAATTGGGACGACTAGAGGAGCTAAGAGAGGTGTGGAGGATAAATGGAGAAAATAACTTTGGTCACATCATTCATGGCTTTGAAGCTGTTGAAACTATCATTATTGACAGCTGTAATAAGTTTAAAAATATATTCACTCCTATAACAACCATTTTTGATATGAGAGCACTTAGGAAGATATACATTTGGGTTGACAAAGTTGAAGAGGAAGAGGTATGTATGTATGTGTTTAAGTATTGAAATTCTTTTTGTTCTTTATTAGGTTTTATCATAGTTATTTATGGTTAAGTATTTAATTTGGTTTTGCTTTCTTCATCATTCAAATCATGATAAAATTATAAAAAAGAAATATATATGACTCCATGTTTTGTTTGAGTATAGCATTTTGCCAACATGAAAGCAGTTATTTTTGGATTTATTACATAATATTTTTACATGAAATATGAGGAACATTTATATGCTAGGTTAAAGAATTATTATAAAATATTTTTTGGAAAGACGATTGTCTAACAAAATAATTAGAAAAATAGTAAAATAATTTGGGTGTTTCAAGTTGAGTGTCATATAATCCTTGATATAACTAGGGGCGAGTGTCATGTCGGAAATAAACCTGGAACTGCAAAGTCTAATGAACAGGACTCAAGAATTCGATCAAACAGAGGTTGTTGGTTTTGTGTATATGCTAATTAATATATTGCTAATTAATGGTATATCAAAAGTGGATGATGACATGTCTATAGTTGTATTCCCATCCTATCACCTCACACATGCTTTCAGTCATATTCGTAAGATTGATTTTAGAGGAATTGAAGGATCCGAGGTGTTGTTTGAGATAGAGACACCAAGTATAATAAGAAAATTGGTATCTCCTCATCAACCACCATTACCATTACTTCCCTATCTTGAAGATTTAGAGTTATGGAACATGGACACCATGAGTTATGTGTGGAAGTGCAAAAATTGGAATAAATTTTTTATTCTTCACAAACACCATCCACAATCCTCCTTCCAAAACCTCACACACGTATACTTGGCTGAATGCAATGGACTTAAGTACTTGTTTTCACCTCTCATGTTCAAATTTCTTTCCGGCCTAAAGACACTTGTAATAGGTGATTGTAATGGTATGGAAGAAGTTGTTTCAAGTAGAGATGATGATGATGTTGATGTTGATGATGAAGCATTGACTACATCTACCACAACCTTTTTCACATGTCTTGATCATCTAAGTTTGTGTGACCTACCAAATCTTAAGCAAATTGGTGGTGGTGTTGCCAAGGTACTTATTTTTTTAAATATATTCTTGTATTTTGATTATTTACCAGAAAGTCCACAACCTGGACTATCATTGTAGTGTACAAATTAATCAAAAATAAGAAGAAACTTTATGATACAACATAAAGAATAATTAACGGTTATGCAAGGCTCTCCCCTTTTTTATTGACTTCAATACCTATTTCAATCGGTGAAAGATGGTGTGATCAATATTCTTTTAAAAACACGGAGTGCATTTGCTTTTTCATGTGGTTCCTAACTCTGCTAGTATTTATTGCCAACATATTAAAGCATCAAAAAAACTTTATGAATAATTTAAAACACTTTACAATGTTTCTAAAAAAAGTATGTGCATGGGTAACAATCTATTAATTATTTTCAACATTGATTTTTCATTTGCTACAGTGTTCTCAAGTGGGTGTTCTATTTTGGTCCTTATGCCAATACTCTACAAAGATAGAAATATGGTCTTGTCCTTCTTTATCAAGTTTGATTCCATCAATGTTGGAGGCATTTGAAAGTAAAATTGGCCGAGGAAGCGTCTCGTTTCCAAGACCAAAAGCTATTACTAACTTGCATCATCAACTAACTAACCTAAAGATATTGAAGATCTTTGAATGTGACCTACTAGAATATGTATTCACATTTTCCACACTTGAAAGCCTCAAGAAACTTGAAGAGTTAAGAATTAGTAGTTGCAAGGCAATGAAAGTGATTGTGAGGGAAGACCGTGTAGAGGAATCATCTAAAGTGGTTTTTCCTCGTTTAAAATCAATTGAATTAGACGATCTACCAAACCTTGAAGTTTTTTTCATGGGGATTGATATTGGCTTTGAGTGGCGATCATTAGATCATGCTATGATCAACAAATGCCCCCAAATGATGGTGTTGACATCTGGTGAGTCAATAGCTCCGAAGCTCAAGTACATACATACATGGCTAGGCAAACATGATCTTGAATGTGGCCTTAACTTTCATAAGGTATTTTTTTTTGTAATTTCCTTTCTATGCATCATCTAAAAGAGTTATTATTCAGCTTCATCAAATTTTAACATCATATTTCATGTTTTTTTGTGATTTTGAAAATATGAATAGCTTTCTTACAACATCTTATTTCTATTTTTGTTTAATAATATTTTTTATCTCTATCTTGATTGATTTAGTCTCTCCAGGTGTCACCCCAAAGTTCATACAATTCAATTGTGTGCCCTAGTGCCGAACCGACACCTTGGTCCTTTCATAATTTGATCGAAATGGATTTGCAATTTTATCATGAACTTGAAAAGGTTGTTCCAATGAATGAGTTGCAACAGTTACCAATTCTTGAAAAAGTCATAATAAGTAGTTGTGGGAATGTAGAGGAGGTATTTGAAGTGTCAAACAATGAGTCACCAACTGTTGTAACACTTCAAAAGCTAAGAGTAGTGGAGCTATATGACTTACACAATCTCAAGTATATATGGAAGAGCAATGAGTGGAGTATATTGGAATTTCCAAACCTAATAAAACTATCTATTTTTATGTGTGATAATTTAGAACATGTTTTTACAACATCCATGGTTGGAAGTCTCATGAAACTCCAAGAGCTACATATAAAACATTGCACTAATATGGAGGTAATAGTGAAGAAAGAAGAAGAAGAAGAATGTGATGGCAAAGTGGGTGAGATTATGTTTCCTTGCCTTAAGTCCTTAGAACTTGTAGGTCTTGCAAGTCTCAAGGGGTTTTTCTTAGGAAAGGATGATCTTTTATTTCCATCAATGAATACACTGGTTATAAATTGTTGCCCAGAAATAAAAATTTTCAGTGAGGGACGTGGAATTGCTCATCAGCTAAAACTACTAAAGACAAGTTTTGAAGTTTTTCAAGTAGGAGAAGACATTAGCCGCTTCATAAGGAACAAAATACAAGAGGCAAGTAGATATTGTTAAAATGTATTTAAAAACTTTTCAAAAATCCATTCACTTCTAATTTATTCTTTTTTGCAGGGGTTCAAATTTTGAGAATTAGAGGTTCTTTGCAAGCTACCGATGTAACCGTTTTTTGTTATCTAATTCATGTTCTGATGAAGTGTGTTCTTGTATGGTTTAATTGTGCTGTAAATTAATATTTGGGTTTTGTTATAGGTTTATATCCGTTTGGAAAAGAATATCAAAATATGCTGAAATAATTATTGAGAGGGTGGTGGAGGTGGTGACTAGAGACGTAGATGGATTAATTTGGTTTTATAGTTTATGACGTTAGGATGCTATTTGTTACCATATCATATTTTCAAAGTGTTGAAATCCAAATGAACTTGATTGTCAGAGGTTATGGTTGCAAGCAATGTGTCATTTTATATTTGTCCAATTGTTTACATATTTTGTCTTATTCTTTATTATTCTTTGATTTTGAATTTATTGAAAAGTCTAATGAATATTTGAAAATAGCAAGTTTCGTGGAGGTTTTAGGTGCATTTTGATAGCCTTTTAATGATTTTATTTAGAGGCAACATTTGAATCGGTCAAAGGTAGCAACGGTTTGTTTCACTAAACTATACATCTAAATCAGTCATTTAATCCTTAAACTTTAACAAAACCGAAAAGACTCAAACCTTGAATTAAAGAACCCTTTAGTTATTTAGACCATCATAATACTCAAGTGAGAGCGAGAGAAAAAAATTCTCATATGTCACGCCATTGTTACGTAGGTAACAAGTCATAGGTTACTAGTTTTGTAATATTTACCTATGTATTGGATAAAAATGAACAAGTTTAATTTTTAGCAAAATCGAATTAGTTAAGTGACGTTACATGTTTTGCTAATTAAAAAACATTTCATTTGTATGCTTCAAAAAAATTATCCCTGGGGATCCCTATGGATAATTAGTTTGCAAGATAAAACTAAGAGACAAAATACTCGATATTGTATGAGGAAAATCTCTTAATCTCTTAGGATTACTAGCATAAAAGCATCGGAAGGTGACAATAGTCACTTTGCCTTATTTTCTATAATTCGAAGTAAAAATGCTAGTGTAAGCTTGGATGATCGATACTAAGTGTTACAATTATTTTAATATGTGTGTTTGCCAGAGAATGTAGTAAAAAAGAAGTGAATCATCCCTCTTAGGCTATGTGTTATCATCTCTCTCTTTCACTGCACGTAGGGCCACATAATCAACCAACACCATCACCCCTTATCAATCCACATTATTATTGGATGTGTTATCATCACTCCTCCATCACTTCCTTACCACTTCGAGTCATCACCTCCTTTTTCCCCTTTCTTTTTCTCTCACCTCGTGATGCTCCACACGTCTGCCTCCCTCACGCCTCTGTGTAATGAAGGGAATGTGCCAATGGAGCGTGACCGGCCTCTCTCATGCCCCTATCACACACCATAACACATAGTGTAACTTGATCATTAGCTCTTTATCTTAAAACTATATATGATACATATTGGTAAGAGATCTTAAAATTAAGAAATCTACAAGTTGGGGAGCTTTATGTACAACAAACAAAGAACAGTTCTTAAACCTATGACTCCTCCTGCTTCAAATTCAAACTCCCCATTTCAAAATTCAAACTACTCTCCTTCCTAAAAAAACCACAAAATCAGGAAAACCACTTTGACACCATACATGAATATTGGATTCATTGACCAAGAACCAATTAATAGCATGTACAAAGAATATTTACAAGAAGAAAATATCAATTTGATGCAGATTCCCCCTTTCTTCACTGCAAATGGAAGACTTTTTGTAGGTTCAAAACCCCATCTTCTTTGGCTCACATTGTTCATGGTGATTTCTTTCATAGCAAAATGATCATTCTAAATATTATTTGCAACTTTAACATCGACTTTGGGTTGATGATTTATTCTACGATGAGGATTGTGTTTAGAGTAGTGAGAAGAAGTGGTGGATGAGTTTGAAGTAGGAAAAGTCACATAGGGAAAAGACTGACTATTAGGAGCATTTCTGCATTCCCTACCAAAGTGTCTAGTGACATGACATCTATAGCATCAAACCTTATCTTTATTAAGACCAATTTTGGTCCTACCATGAATACCAAGAAATTTTGTCCCTGTCCTTTTATAGAACTTATTAGTTCTAATGCTCAAAAGGGCAAGTTAGTTGAGAATGTCCATCTCTTCCAAGTCATCACTTGGAATATGATGGAGTTCATCCATGATAAAACACAAATTGTCTTGAGGAAGAGCAGGCTCATCACATGAAGATATGGAGGTTGGGATGCATGTAGTGATGTCAATTTGTTCATTATAACTTTGATCAAGATTCTCAGAGTTATGAGTGTGACTGAAAAAACAACGTTATTTCTCTGAACATACTCTTCTGTTATTTTTCCAGAATTTATTAATTTTCTCTTTTGGTCAATCTCATGCTTAAATATGAGTAACTTACCATGAAGTTGGGTAAATGTGTGAGGCCCTGATCCCGGGCGACCCCACAGAGGTTGGTTTCGTCATAACACATAGCTCTTAAACTAAAAACTTTCATAATCATGCAGCGGAAATGTAAACATAGTTTGATAACAGAATTCAATAAAGCGTCTGTATCAAAAACACATCGAATTGCCAATACCAACGGATCGTCTGACTTGATGCCCGAGTTCCATGCCTTCTCTAATCATAGCTTTAACCTGACATACATGCTAAATCAAGTCAGCTTACGCTGGTGAGTTCTAGTTTTCATAATACATCGTAAGCGTTTTATTAAGTTAAAACGTGTTTAACATAAAACATCATTTCGTTCACATAATCCAAAACCTTGTCATTTAAACATCCTAATCATCATCATCATCACACAACCACTGCTACCGAGCGTAACAGTGGGCTTATGCCGGCACAAGGCTCCATAACCGTTGATCTGACCCGTCGAAGCGTTCTGCAGATCCATACTTACCCAGTAACAAGTATTGGAGCAACCATACTTACCCCATACGAATATGGGAGCAACCATACTTACCCCATATGAATATGGGAGCAATGTCATACTTACCCCGTAACGAGTACGGGAGCAACCATACTTACCCAGTAACAAGTACTGGAGCAACCATACTTACCCTATATGAATATAGGAGCAACGTCATACTTACCCCGTAACGAGTACGGGAGCAACCATACTTACCCAGTAACAAGTACTGGAGCAACCATACTTACCCCATACGAATATGGGAGCAACGTCATACTTACCCCGTAACGAGTACAGGAGCAACCATCATTCATCATGACATGATACACTAGCACCATATCATCATTCAGCATGACATCGTATCATTATCCTAATAACATAGGATTTCTCATAACAGGGTATGCTAGTATCATATCATCATAACATCCTAACATCATGCACATGTCTTGCTAGCAGCACGTCATCATATCATTCATCATGGCAACATAAACACATTTTGCTAGCATATAATCATCATAGCATCATATTTTCATCATAGCATGCCTAGGATTTCATTATAACATAACATCTATATTTATCATCATAGCATGTTATCATTCAGTTTATCATCATAACATACTAACATGCATTCATCATTCTCAGCATACTTTCATACATAAATCATACTAGCACATTAACATGCATACATAGTCAGGGCATATCGTTATTCATTTATCATCATCATAGGCACATAACATCATAGACATAACAATAAGCATGTATGCCAGCCCAAAATATTAAACATAAAATAGGGCGTCTAGAACTCACCTGATGATGGCTCCTTGTCTTCTTAACCGAACTCCTTAGTTAAGACTTGGGAACCTACATCAGTTACATCGTTTCGTTACATTACATTAAATTCTTAGACTTAGAATTTATTCTAAGTCCTCCTAGCCTAGTAGTTCCCCCTCATGACTACAAGTCCTTGGATATTCGAAACACTTGTAGTTCACGAACTACTCCTGTAAACGAAATTCCTGTACCCGGAACATTGGAGTACACGAAATACCCCAGGTACACGAACCTAGGTGTACTCGAAATGTGTGTTCGAATCATAGTATTCGAAACCATTGTATTCGAAAGGAGGGTTTTCGAGTATTCCCATTGTGCATCATTTCGTGTACACATCTGTTGGTCATATAACATCTCAGAAATTCGTCTAAGATCATGGGGAGCTAGTTATAGGCCTCCTATGTGGTTACCAACACGTTGGAACCACCAAGTTTCGATTTTTATTCCTAAAGGTGTGAGCTTTAAGCATAAGTTCCATTTTGCATGTCCATCCTAACTTTTGTATAAAAATTCAACTTTATATATATGAATCACTTACTTGAAGGTAGCTGATTCTCCTGGTAGAATCCCGTGTGTTTCCTCCTTCGTTTGGTCGATCAAAAGCTCGTTTCTTTGAGTTCTCGAAATCTCCTTCGTGTACTCGAGAGAGAAGCCAAAGGTCAGCACGTTTCCCAAGGCATTTACTATTTATAGGCAACCTACTCGACTCCTGGTACTCGAAATCCTGGAGAGGTTTCGATTACAATTTCGAGTACAATGTACTCGAAATTCCATACCGAGTGCACGAACTCGAGACTTCAATTTAGTTATTTTTCGTCCATTTTCCAACAAGTTAATTATCCGTTCCGCAAATCGTAAGTTCAAATAACTTGTATTAGAATTTTGGGGTGTTACAAGTCTCCCCTCCTTACAATAGGTTTCGTCCTGAAACCTGCCTCGTCTACACATTAAACAAATGAGGGTACAACCTCCTCATTTCTTCTTCCATTTCCCACGTGGCGTCTGAACCCTTCCGATGCTTCCACCAAATTTTGACTTGGCGAACCGTTTTGTTCCGCAATCGCTTCTCTTTCGTATCCACGATCGCAATTGGTTCCTCAATATAATTCAGTCTGTTGTCTACCTCGATGTCATCCAAAGGAACAGGTGCTTTCTCGTCTGCTAAGCACTTCCTAAGATGTGACACGTGGAAGGTAGAATGAATCACATTCAACTCCTCTGGTAGGTCCAGCCTATACGCGACTTTCCCTACCTTTGCCTCTATCCGAAACGGTCCGATGTACCTCGGACTTAACTTTCCACTTCTTCTGAATCGAATGATTCCCTTCCATGGTGATACTTTTAGCAATACTCGATCGCCAACATTAAACTCGATCGGTCTTCGGCGCTTGTCAGCGTAGGACTTTTGGCGATCTTGTGCATCTTTCATACGTGCTTTAATCTCTCGTAACTTTTCTGTCATATCAATCACTGCAGCTTTGTTTCCCATTTCTTTCTGTCCAACTTCACCCCAACATACCGGGGTCCTACATCGTCGTCCGTACAACGCCTCATATGGGGGCATTCCGATGCTAGAGTGGTAGCTGTTATTATACGAAAACTCCACCAATGGCAAGTGGTCATCCCAGCTCCCTCCAAAATCGATAATGCACGCCCTAAGCATATCCTCCAACGTTTGGATAGTCCTTTCAGACTGTCCATCTGTCTAGGGGTGATAGGCGGTACTGATGTTAAGTCTCGTTCCCATGGCATCATGAAAATGCTTCCAGAATCTGGAAGTAAACCGCGTATCCCGATCGGACACAATGGAGACAGGAACTCCATGTCGAGTCACAATCTCTTTTACGAACAAATCAGACAACCTTTCGGACGTATACGTTTCCCTGATAGGAAGGAAGTGTGCACTCTTCGTCAGTCGGTCCACAATCACCCATATGGTATCATGTCGTTTAGCTGTTCTCGGTAGCTTGGTGATGAAATCCATGGTGATGTGTTCCCATTTCCATTCTGGTACCTCAAGAGGCTGCACATATCCGTAGGGCTTCTGATGTCCAGCCTTCACTTGTGCACAAGTAAGGCACTTGTTCACATACCGCATCACATTAAACTTCATGCCCGGCTACCAATAATAAGATCTTGATACATCTTCGTAGCACCGGGATGAACCGTATAACGTGACTTGTGGGCTTCATCTAAAATTCTTAATCGAATGTCCCCATTTTTGGGCACCCACATACGACCGAATCGTACTTTCACACCGTGATCATTGGCTTCCAAGTTCTTGGCTTGTCCGAAGACACGTTCAAAACCCACATTCTCTTCTTTCAGTCCTTCCTGTTGTGCCTGCTTGAGCTCGTTCAGAAAGTCTGGCGTTATCACCAAACTATACGATTTTATTCGTATAGCAGGATGATCAGTCTTGTGACTCAAAGCGTCTGCCACCACATTGGCCTTTCCTGGGTGATATAAAATATCACAATCATAATCCTTTAACAGCTCAAGCCATCGTCTCTGCCTCATGTTCAAATCCTTTTGCTCGAAGAAGTATTTTAAGCTCTTGTGGTCGGTGTAGATGGTACTCCTTACTCCATACAAATAGTGCCTCCATATTTTCAATGCAAACACCACTGCAGCGAGTTCAAGGTCATGGGTTGGGTAGTTAGCCTCATGGATCTTTAGCTGGCGCGAAGCATAAGCTATCACCCTTCCCCGTTGCATCAGTACGCATCCCAACCCTTGTCGTGATGCATCGGCATACACAACAAAATCCTCATTTCCGTCTGGCAGTGCTAAGACAGGAGCTTGGGTAAGTTTCTCCTTTAGCACCGAGAACGCTTGTTCTTGGTTCGGGCCCCATTCGTACTTTACATCTTTCTTCGTGAGCTTCATCAGCGGCGTCGCTATCCTGGAGAAGTCTTGAATGAATCTCCGATAGTAACCGGCCAAACCAAGAAAACTGCGTACTTCTGTAGGTGACTTCGGAGGGCTCCATTTCATAACCGTTTCAACTTTAGCTGGATCTACCATAATGCCGTCTGGGTTCACCACGTGATCCAGAAACTGAACTTCCCGTAACCAGAAGGCGCATTTAGAGAACTTAGCATAAAGTTTCTGTTTTCTCAGGATTTCCAATACCTCTCGTACGTGGCAAGCATGGTCTCCCTCGTTCTTTGAGTAAATCAAAATATCGTCAATAAATACTATCACTGATCGGTCCAACATCGGTCGACATACTCTGTTCATCAACTCCATAAATGCTGCAGGAGCATTCGTTAATCCAAATGACATAACGAGAAAATCGTAATGTCCATAACGTGTACGGAAAGCAGTCTTTGGAATATCCTGCTCTCGAACTTTCAACTGATGGTAACCGGATCGGAGATCAATCTTCGAGAACCAGCTTGCACCTTGCAATTGATCAAACAAGTCATCAATTCTAGGTAGGGGATACCTGTTCTTTACGGTCAGCTTATTCAGTTCCCTGTAGTCGATACACATACGCATACTTCCATCTTTCTTCTTAACAAACAACACCGGTGCTCCCCATGGAGAGACACTCGGTCGTATAAAATCTTTATCAAGGAGTTCTTGTAGCTGGGTCATCATTTCCTTCATTTCAGTAGGAGCCAAACGGTAAGGTGTTTTGGCAACGGGTTGTGCCCCCGGCAGTAGGTCGATTTGGAACTCAATTTCCCGTTCCGGTGGTAATCCAGGCAATTCCTCAGGGAATACATCGGGGAAGTTACGCACCACGGGTACATCATCAATCTTCCTCATATCCATATGTTCCTCAATCACGTAGGCCAATTAGGCTACACACCCTCACCTCATCATAACATCAGCCTTGATCATCGAAATGATCTTCGTCGCATACATCGCTTTATCGCCATAAACCGTTACGGAGCTCCCATCCATCGCACGTAAACATATCATCTTTTTTCTACATATAATGTTAGCCTCGTATTTGGCTAACCAGTCCATACCCAAGACTACATCGTAACCTCCCAAGGTTATAAGAAATAATCGTACTGGGAACTTATGACCCCTATCTCAACATAACAATCATCTATAGCCTCAGTCACCCTTGTCATCTTACCAATAGCCGTCTCTACATCAAATACCCGATCTATCTTCTTAACCTTCCCAGATAACCCATCACAAAAAGTAGAAGATACAAAACTCATACAGGCACCAGAATCAAATAACACAGAAGCAGGAATATTGTTGATAGAAAAGGTACCTGTGACCACGTCCGGGTCCTCAGCAACATCATCCTTTGTCACCGTGAAGGCTCGTGCTTTAACCTTCTGCTTCTCCTTTCCCTTCTCCTCTTTCTTACCCAAGCCCGAAGCATCGGCCCGTGGTTGCTTACAATCCTTGGACAAATGTCCTAACCCATTGCAGTTGAAGCATCGAGTAGCATTCGGGAAATTGCTAGAAAAGTGCCCCGTCTTTCCACACCTGAAACATAAATTAGTGCCCACTAGGCACTGTCCCGTGTGGCTTTTCCCACACTTGTTGCATCGGCCCATCTCCTCTTGCTTCACTTTCTTGCTTGAGAACCTTCGTTGGTCTGTTCGACCCCTCTTAGCCCCGGAGGACTCTTTCATCTTTGTTTCTTCTTTGACTGGCTCAGCAGACATAACATCATCCCAAACTATACCACTAAGTTCAACCGTGGAGTCGAAGGTCTTGGGATCATTTTCTTTTACATGAATCCGCACCTTTGGAGGCAAACCCTCCATATACAGTTTCACCCTACGTTCCTCAGAACCAATCAAGTGAGGAACTAATCTTGCCATTTCATTGAATTTTGATGTATACTGTCGATGATTCATACTTCCAGCTTTCAGAACCAGGAACTCTCGTTCTACTTTATCCAGCTCATTCTTGGGACAGAACTGTTTGGTGACCAGCTCCTTCAGATCTTCCCAAGTCATCTTCTCCATATCATCAGCAGTCTTGGATTGTTTGATGGTGTTCCACCAGTGAAGTGCCTCTTCGACAAAGGAGTGAGCTGCAAATTTGACAGCTTGATCAATTCGCACTCACTGATGGAGATAACAGCCTCCATCGCAGAAATCCAGTGGCAGGTGGCCACTGCGTCCTTCTTCCCATCAAAGGTTGGTGGGTTGCATCCTTTGAAGGATTTGTAATCACAACCCTTCAGTTTCCCCGACTTAGAATCACTGCTCTTTGTCTCGATGATCACAACATCCTCATCTCCCTTTGAGCTTTCCTTGGTTCCCTCAGACTTTTCCTTCAACGCATCCTTCAATGCCTTAGCAATCATTGCCGGCATCTTCTCATCCATAATCCTGCAGACTTCATCAGAAATAGCCTTTACCACTATAGGCTTGAGTGTGAACTCGTCCTCATTCTCATGTTGCTCGTTGGTCTCGTTTTCTTCCTCACTGACGGGTTCTTCAGCCTCGACATGTGGTTCTTCAGCTTCCTGTGGTTTCTTTCGCGGTCTACCCTTTGGTCCGGCCATCTAAACATTCTACATAATGCAACAATTGATGAGTCAGCACAGGAATCAGTTTAGCACGAAATAAGTGTTGTAAATCGTTAATGACGTTGATCAAGTGCTATTAACCATTTACCCAACTCATAGGCTCTAAACGTTTCCCATCCCATCTCCTCAAAGTGCATGACATCTAACTACCTTTCTATCCTTACGTCTACTTCTTAACTCGTACATACGCATTCAGCTCGTGGCATCCGTTCATCCGTTGTTGGCAATCCGCATTACCTAAATCCCATTCTCAGTTTAAGACTTAGCATTTGGGATGCTAAGATCTCTCAAACTATGGCTCTGATACCAACTTGTGAGGCCCCGATCCCGGGCGACCCCACAGAGGTTGGTTTCGTCATAACACATAGCTCTTAAACTAAAAACTTTCATAATCATGCAGCGGAAATGTTAACATAGTTTGATAACAGAATTCAATAAAGCGTCTGTATCAAAAACACATCGAATTGCCAAAACCAACAGATCGTCTGACTTGATGCCCGAGCTCCATGCCTTCTTTAATCATAGCTTTAACCTGACATACATGCTAAATCAAGTCAGCTTACGCTGGTGAGTTCTAGTTTTCATAAAACATCGTAAGCGTTTTGTTAAGTTAAAACGTGTTTAAAATAAAACATCATTTAGTTCACATAATCCAAAACCTTGTCACATAAACATCCTAATCATCATCATCATCATCACACAACCACTGCTACCGAGCGTAACAGTGGGCTTATGCCGGTACAAGGCTCCATAACCGTTGATCTGACCAGCCGAAGCGTTCTGCAGATCCATACTTACCCGGTAACAAGTACTGGAGCAACCATACTTACCCATACGAATATGGGAGCAACCATACTTACCCCATATAAAAATGGGAGCAACGTCATACTTACCCCGTAACGAGTACGGGAGCAACCATACTTACCCAGTAACAAGTACTGGAGCAACCACACTTACCCCATATGAATATGGGAGCAACGTCATACTTACCCCATAACGAGTACGGGAGCAACCATACTTACCCAGTAACAAGTACTGGAGCAACCATACTTACCCCATACGAATATGGGAGCAACGTCATACTTACCTCGTAACGAGTACGGGAGCAACCATCATTCATCATGACAGGATACACTAGCACCATATCATCATTCAGCATGACATCGTATCATTATCCTAATAACATAGGATTTCTCATAACAGGGTATGCTAGTATCATATCATCATAACATCCTAACATCATGCACATGTCATGCTAGCAGCACGTCATCATATCATTCATCATGGCAACATAAACACATTTTGCTAGCATATAATCATCATAGCATCATATTTTCATCATAGCATGCCTAGGATTTCATTATAACATAACATCTATATTTATCATCATCGCATGTTATCATTCTGATTATCATCATAACATACTAACATGCATTCATCATTCTCAGCATACTTTCATACATAAATCATACTAGCACATTAACATGCATACATAGTCAGGGCATATCGTTATTCATTCATCATCTTCATAGGCACATAACATCATACGTAATAATAAGCATGTATGCCGGCCCAAAATATTAAATATAAAATAGGGCGTCTAGAACTCACCTGATGATGGCTCCTTGTCTTCTTAACCGAACTCCTTAGTTAAGACTTGGGAACCTACATCAGTTACATCGTTTCGTTACATTACATTAAATTCTTAGACTTAGAATTTATTCTAAGTCCTCCTAGCCTAGTAGTTCCCCCTCATGACTACAAGTCCTTGGATATTCGAAACACTTGTAGTTCACGAACTACTCCTGTACACGAAATTCCTGTACCCGGAACACTGGAGTACACGAAATACCCCAGGTACACGAACCTAGGTGTACTCGAAATGTGTGTTCGTATCATAGTATTAGAAACCATTGTATTCGAATGGAGGGTTTTCGAGTATTCCCTTTGTTCGTCATTTCGTGTACACATCTATTGGTCATATAACATCTCTGAAAATTGGTTTAAGATCATGGGGAGCTAGTTATAGGCCTCCTATGTGGTTACCAACACGTTGGAACGACCAAGTTTCGATTTTTATTCCTAAAGGTGTGAGCTTTAAGCATAAGTTCCCTTTTGCATGTCCATCCTAACTTTTGTATAAAAATTCAACTTTATATATATGAATCACTTCTTGAAGGTAGCTGATTCTCCTGGTAGAATCCCGTGTGTTTCCTCCTTCGTTTGGTCAATCAAAAGCTCGTTTCTTTGAGTTCTCGAAATCTCCTTCGTGTACTCGAGAGAGAAGCCAAAGGTCAGCACGTTTCCCAAGGCATTTACTATTTATAGGTAACCTACTCGACTCCTGGTACTCGAAATCCTGGAGAGGTTTCGATTACAATTTCGAGTACAAAGTACTCAAAATTCCATACCGAGTACACGAACTCGAGACTTCAATTTAGTTATTTTTCGTCCATTTTCCAACAAGTTAATTATCCGTTCCGCAAATCGTAAGTTCAAATAACTTGTATTAGAATTTTGGGGTGTTACAAAATGCGAGATAGCCGAAGTCTGGTGAGGATCTCATGACAATGGAACATGCTTCCCACTTGTCGGATAGAGACCTTAAGAAATGGTGAAGTACCAAAGAAGTGAACCTTTCAAATTGTTGGGTCAGTGACTCTTTGTTAAGTTGAGAGAAGGTTTCATATTGTTGAGCTGATATCTCTAGGGTATTAGCTACAACATCAGCAGTTCCACCAAACTGTTGATTCAAGGCGTCTGGTAGATCTTTTGTGCATTCATGGTGGGGGAGACCTAAGTACATCTCATTTGAGAGTGTCTTAGCTAACTGAGCATGAGCCTTAGCATCAAGCTCTAGTTTGTGGTACTCTTCCTCGGTGTAATTTCAAGGATATTTAGGAAACAAGTTGCCAATCTAGTTGTACAACACGATGGGTTTGTGTGGTCCGAACATGACTGACCTCCAACAACCCGTATGATTGTTGGACAAAAAGTGGATCATCCTCCGCTGCCATATGTTATACTGATGTCTAACTAGTTTGTGAGGTTTTGTGGTAGATCCATTGTTATGAGGACCGAGATTAAACTTTTCTGCCATGTTGGGTATGAACAACAAGAGAAAATCAAGAGATGAATGAAGTCTCTAAGTTGTTTACTGTATTGGTTTTGAATATACAGTCAAATTCAAAAGCAAACATCTTCAACAGAAATTGAAAAATGATGCAAAGAAGTAAAGTAGAGTTTTTAGAAAAGAGAGTCTAAACAATCGAATATCAAAATAAGCTATGACTTTTCTGACTTGATTGTTACACCGAGAACTGAAGAACAAGGTTTTGATACCAATTGTAGGAGCAAGATGTTCTACCAGGTGTATTCGACTTTTGACTCTTAGGTCAAAGACAAGGAATAAACTCCTTTTCAAGTCAAGCACTTAGTTAGTTCATTTCTTTGCTAAGTTAACTATATAAAGAGAATAACAGAAAGAGATAACACAAGGAATTTTGGGAAAATTCAATCCATTAAGTTCAGAGAATGTTGGGATATAAATACCCTAACATTCAATACAGCAAGACAAAAATAATAAGACAAATTGCTGACAAAAAGTAAAAACACTCAAACAAGACAAAAGGACATAACAACTAACAGAAGTCAACAACAACGGAATACACGAAATCTAAAGTCTCTTTGGTCTTCAGTCGTTAGTCTTTCATGGCTACAATCAGTTGTTTGTTCGTTCCAGTGTTCTTTCCGTGGTTGCTTATTTGTGGTTGTTATTCTTGGTTTCCGCGATTGTCTTCCAATGGTAGAGAGATCCTTGGTTGCACTCCAGATTTGGTGCTCAGTGGTTATGTTTTTTGTCCGCGGTTGTTCTTTGTAGATCATCTGTGATTTTCATTTAGTGGTTGATCCACTCGGCATTTCTGTACAGAGTTAAGGGATGTGGTTGAGGCTCATCAGTCTTTATTTTTAACAGGTGAATGGTAGATTTTGTGTTTCAATAGTTGGAATGCCTTCTCTGTTGATGACCCCATATAAATTTTTGATATTTTTGGGTTAGGGTATTTAAAGGTAAGGCTATCATTGAAAAATTCTTAATGAATCTTCGGTAATAACATGCCAAGAATTGACGGATCTCTGTTAGGGTTTCTTGGGAGTCCCATTGGTTTACAAGTTTCAATTTTACTTGGATCCATTTGTATGCCATTCACATTTACAATATGTCCAAGAAATTGGACTTCTCTTTGCCAGATTTCACACATGGAGAATATTGCATACAGGTTTTGATGTGCTAAAATTTCCAAGATTTGCCTCAAATGTTGTTCATGTTCCTGCTTGTTTTGGGAGTAAATGAGGATGTCATTAATAAAAACAATCACAAATCTATCCGGTTATGGTCAGCATATTCGATTCATCAGGTCCATGAAGACTATCGGTGCGTTTGTTACTCCAAATGCCATTACGAGAAACTCATAATCTCCATATCGAGTTCTAATAGTTGTCTTCAGGTCATCATCCTCAGGAACACGTATATACATACATTAAGTCAATATTGGAAAAATAAGTTGCACCTTGTAATTGATCAAACAGGTCATCAATACAAGATAGTGGATAACGGTTCTTGATTGTCAATTTATATAGTTCTCTATAGTCATTAAACATCCCCAAAGTACTATCCTTCTTCTATACAAAAAGGATTGGTGCTCCCCAAGGTGAGAAACTATGTCTAATAACACCTTTTTGTAGAAGTTTATGTAATTGACCTAAAAACTCTTGCATCTCTGATTGTGGTAAGCAATAAGGAGCTTCAGTTATATGTTATACTCTTGGAATTAAGTCAATATATAATTCAACTTGCCTCAATAGGGGTAATCTGATATGTCATCGGGGAAAACTTCGGGATAGTCTTTGACTACACGAATGTCTTCAATATGTTTTTTTGTGCTTTGTGTTCAGTTACATGTGCAACAAAGGATTGATAACCTTTCCGCAGATATTATTGAGCATGCATCCTACTTCAACTTGATTATTTGAAAGCAAATCCATGTCGATTACGACATCAAAGCTTGCAAGTTTGATAAGGAAGAGATTGATATCGAAAAAATGATCATTTAAATTAAAGGAACACCCTTGAAAAACATTGCGAGTCATGATTAGCTTGCGAGTTAAGTAATGAAGCAAATTCAAAGGAAGTAAATCTTTTAATTGCCCTGGTGATGGTATTTTTATCATATCAAGCCTCATTGCTCCAATTTGGAAGGCTCATCCCCTTACGTCATTGCCTTGATTGGTACTATTAGTGGGGAAATTTTTCATGAAAGGGCTAGGGCTTCCACATGAAACAGAACTAACTCTGTTGAGGTTGTTGTTGTTTTTGTGCTTTATTTTGTTGACGGGCAGGCAAATTGCAATATTTGGAATAGTGTCTGATATACGTCAAATTATACATATTATTCGACTCAAATTCCCCCGGTTTTAACGTTAACAACATGCAAATTCATTCGCAAATAGTCCTAATTATTGTTTTTGTGAATTTGTAGGATAAACGGCCTTGCTCGGAAGAAAATCAAGCTTTGGATGGAATTTCAGCAATTTCTGAGCAAATCCCTAGATGCGCACTGTCATGCCAAATCTTGAACTGGCAGTGCTGACTTATGCACGACCGTGCACAATGTTGCACGACCGTGCAACTAGGCAGTGCTAGCCCATGCATGGCAGTGCTGGCCTATGCACGACCGTGCACAATGTTGCACGACCGTGCAACCAGGTAGTGCTAGGCCATGCATGACAGTGCTGGCTTATGCACGACCGTGCTTAAGCCAACCACGACCATGCAAGCGAGCCAGTGCCGGGCCAAAGCATGGCAGTGCCGGGCCAGATGGAGGTAGTGCCGGCCATGACGACTTGCGCACGACCGTGCAACTTTTAGCACGACCGTGCCTGACACCTCGAGTCAATTTTCGAGACTTTGCTGAAAATGGCAACTTCGACAACCGTCCCAGACCAAAAGTGAAGCACTGTAGCACCTTGCACGACCGTGCACCTATGGTGCACGATCGTGCCAAGTCCCAGAATTTCTATAAATTGAGCTTTTCACCTCATTTCAAAGGGTTAGACTTCCTGGAGCAAAATTCTCTTCTGTTCAGATTTCTTAAGGCTATCCAAGGGAGATTAGGAAGGTCTTGAAGATCCAAGGAGCATCCAACACCATCTTGTTGCAATCTTTGCTCACTAGTGGTTTGCATTTTGTTACTTGAATCATGTTTCTTGTTAATTTTAGCTACTTTATTGTTGTTCTTGTAAGCCTCATGGGCTAAACACTTCATTGTCTAGATTATGATGAAACTTTTGTTTATGTGATGTTAATTTTTTGAATTGGTCAAATGGGTTTATGTCAAGATTCAAGATGAAGTTATGATTATAGTCCAATGATGTTGAAAATTTGTGTAGGTTGATTAATGTTCAAGAATGATGAATGTTTAGTCATAATATGTTGGAAAACCATGATCAAACATTTGTTCATAATCTTACAACTTGTTTTTAAGGTTATACCATGAGATTAGGAATGATAATTGGTTTCTTGAATATTATAAAACTTGCATAAATATACTTTCTTTCACTAAAGTTTGGAAAAACCATGGTGACATTATGATTTGTTGAATATGATTAACATGTGAGTTAGGAAATTATGGCCAAATGACCTCATTTGCATGATTATGTTCATAGATTGTAAGTTGGAAGAAATTATGACTTTGTCGAATTTATGCAACTTAGGGTGATTAGAGTGTATAAGTCATATTAGTTTTTCTTAAGTTGTAGAATTAAGATTCTTGACGGATGACTAATTCTTGATTAAATCTTGACATAGACCTTGACATTAGGCTTCATAGAATAATCCTAGGTGATTAGAATGTGTTATTCATTTTAATTTTCCAAAAGATTATATGATTAGATATCTTCGATTGGAATCTAGTCAACATTTGGTTTACCAATTCATAATAATCACATCACTAAACTAAGTGGATTCATGATCTAGGAAATTTTCTTAGACTTTAGATTATTCCAAAATTCCTTCTTTTAGTTAGTTATTATTTTAAAATTCACAAAACCTAACTTTTCATGTGTTTGCTAAACATTGACCTAGATTTAGTATCGAGAGCTATCGTGTCAACGGATTGATATCCGGTTCTTACCATAAGCTATATTGCTATGCGATAGGTACACTTGCCTATTGTGTGTGATTTGGTTCTTAGTAAAAACCATTTTTAAAACTAAAATCTGTGTGAAAAAACCCATTTAATAAATATATAGTTTCACACACATCAAGTTTTTGGCGTCGTTGCCGGGGACACAGTGATTTCAAGAAAAATCAGAGTTGGTGATTTAGCTTAGTTCTTAGTATAAAAATTTTATTTTTATTCTATTTTATTTTATTTCACTAGTTTGATTTTTTTTAACTCTTAGTTTTTATTATTTTTCAAAATTTTTTTAATTTGTCTTATTTTATTTTTATTTTTATATTTTTATTTTATTTTATTTTTATTTTATTTTATGTTTATTTTTAACAGGTTTGATTCGGTAACTCGGTTATGCATTAAGTGTGTATGTCCTCAACCCCCGAGCCGGACATTGTCGAGCCTAGATCGGAACCGGAGCGGTATTTCCGGCAAAGGTTGCGGGAGCGGTCCCGCGTTGTAGCAAATACCATCGAAGGAGACGGAGAGACCGACAATATCTTTGGCACGGGAGACACGACCATGGCAGACCAAGATGATGACCAGACGATTTCTGACTTCGCGAAACCATCACTTGGAGGTCTGGAGCCGAGCATTACCCGACCGACTGTTGAAGCTAACAATTTCGAGATCAAATCTAGTATAATTCAAATGGTTCAAAACACTGTTCAGTTCGATGGGAAGGATCACGAGGATCCTAATATCCATATCGCGGGATTTCTGGAGATTTGCGCCACTTTCAAGATCAATGGCGCGTCTGATGATGCCATTCGGCTTCGGTTATTCCCATTCACTCAACGTGACCGAGCCTAGGCATGGCTGATTTCTCTTCCATCGGGCTGTATCACCACTTGGAATCAGATGTCTGAAAAATTCTTTGAGAAATACTTTCCTCCCGTGAAAACTGCGAAGCTGAGAGCTCGGATCCTTTCGTTCTAGCAGGATGATGGTGAAACTTTCTATGAGGCGTGGGAGCGGTTCAAGGATCTGATGAGAAAGGTTCCACATCACGGTTTAGAGTTATGGAGGCAGTGCAAGACATTCTACAATGGTCTTGACGTGAGCGGACGACAGTGGCTTGACAGTTATGCGGGTGGAGATTTTGGAGCAAAGCGACACTGCGAAAGGCGTTTAAATTGCTCGAGAAAGCAGCTAGGAAGAGCTATTCTCAACAGGCCCCGAGAGCCAAAGCACCCAAGCAGGGTGTCCATCAGATTGATTCCTATTCTGCTTTGACTGCACAGTTGGAGGCCCTCTCCAACAAAATCGATCAGATGTCTGTAAACAAAGTCCAATCTTGTTGTGAGATATGTGGGGGAGCACACCATAGTGGGGAGTGTTCGATTAGGGATAGATCCGTTCACGAGCAGGTTGACTACATGGGCAACCAAAATCAGTCTCAAAATAATCCCGACAATAACACTTATAATCCGGGGTGGAGGAATCACCCAAATTTCAGTTGGAAGTCTGGTACCGCAAACCAGCAACCACCCGGATTCAATCCGCATCCCCCATTCCAAAATCAGTCTCACAGTCAGTCCTCACAGATTCGTCCTCCACAGAACCAGTTCCAAAATCAAGGTTCTAGCAGTGGGTCACAACCCGCTCATGAAAAGCCATCCAATTTGAAGGACATGGTTGCACGGTTGCTAGCTAACTCCGAGAGCCAAAGCCAGTTGGCTCAGAAACAGAATCAGTATATGGAAGACCGCTTCCATAATCATGAGAAGGATCTGAGGAACCAAAAGGCATCGATGCAGACCATCGAGAATCAGGTGGGACAAATTGCTAAGTTACTATATGAAAGGCAAGAAGGTGGCCTCCCGAGTAACACTGAGCCGAATCCTAATGCTCATGTTAAGGCCATCACTTTGAGGAGTGGTAAATCCACCACTGCACCTCCTCCACCGGCTTCTCCTTCTTCTTCTCTTCCGCCAGTGATTGAGGAGGTTGCGACTGAGATTCCTGCTGAGGTGCATTCCAGGCCAGGCCCAGCAAGTACAGCACAAGCAAAGGAACTAGTCAAGGATTACATTCCTCCCGTTCCATATCCTAGCAGGTTGAAGAAGCAGAAATTTGAGGAACAATATGGCAAATTTCTGGAATTATTCAAGCAGTTGCACATCAATCTGCCATTTGTTGAGGCACTTGCTCAGATGCTTAAGTATGCCAAGTTTTTGAAGGACATCCTCACCAACAAGAAGAAGTTGGAGGAGTTATCTAATGTTACATTGAGTGAGGAGTGTTCTGCGATCCTTCAAAACAAACTTCCTCAGAAGATGAATGATCCAGGGAGTTTCACTATCCCATGCTTGATTGGAAGTTTATCAGTCAGAAATGCTTTGGCTGATTTGGGGGCTAGCATCAATCTGATGCCCTATGCTGTGTTTGAGAAACTTGGTGTTGAGGAACTTAAGCCAACCCGAATGAGCATCCAGCTTGCCGATCGGTCAGTCAAATATCCGAGAGGTATAGTTGAGAATTTGTTGGTTAAGATTGATTGGTTTGTGTTTCCTGTGGACTTTGTGATCCTCGATATGGATGAAGATAAGAATGTACCTCTCATTCTTGGTCGTCCATTCCTAGCCACTGCTAGAGCCCTCATTGATGTTTGCTCGGGCAAACTGACACTTAGAGTTTATGATGAGGAGGTGACCTTTGATATCGGAAGGTCAATGAGGCACCCACAGAGTCAGGACGATTCACTCTACTTCATTGATGTTGTTGATTCATGTATGAGTGATCCATCACAGGATGGGTGTGTTGTGGAGGTGTTTGACACCCAATTGTTAGGAGGGGAGGATGTAGACCCAGTTACCGAGGGTCGATTTGATGAGGAGATGGTGGCATTGCTGAGCCACGATCCTTCCCCTCAGGATGAAGTGTTTGAAGTCATGGATCGCAAGGATGAACCTAAAGCATTACCTTCTGTTGAAGATCCACCATCTGTTGAGCTTAAGGAACTTCCTAGTCATTTAGAGTATGCATTCCTAGATGGTGAGTCTCGGTTGCCCGTTATCATCTCGTCTGCGTTGACGAGTGAAGAGAAGGCTAAGTTGCTTGAGGTTCTGAAAGTGCATAAGAAGGCGATTGCATGGAAGATCATGGATATCAAGGGGATCAACCCATCTTTTTCCACTCATAAGATTTTGATGGAGGAGGATTTTAAGCATGTAGTGCAGCATCAGAGACGTCTTAATCCCAATATGCAGGACGTTGTGAAGAAGGAGGTTATCAAGTTACTTGATGCAGGTTTGATTTATCCTAAATCTGATTCCCCTTGGGTGAGTCTGGTGCAGGTCGTCCCAAAGAAGGGTGGGATGACGGTGATTACCAATGAGAAAAACGAGTTGATTCCTACTCGTACTGTGACCGGATGGAGAGTTTGTATCGATTACCGCAAACTGAATGATGCTACTAGGAAAGACCACTTTCCCTTGCGTTTTATTGATCAGATGTTGGAAAGATTGTCGGGCAAGATGTACTATTGTTTCTTAGATGGTTTTTCTGGGTATTTTCAGATCCCAATTGCTCCTGAGGATCAGGAGAAGACGACATTCACATGTCCCTATGGCACATTTGCGTATAGGCGAATGCCCTTTGGACTGTGCAATGCTCCGGCCACATTTCAGCGTTGTATGGTGGCTATTTTTCATGATATGATCGAAGACTCCATGGAGGTATTTATGGATGACTTTTCTATTTTTGGGAGCTCCTTTGATCATTGTTTGGAAAATTTGAGGAAGATGTTAGCTAGGTGTGAGGAAGCTAACTTGGTGTTGAATTGGGAGAAATGACACTTCATGGTGAAGGAGGGCATTGTTTTAATGCATAAGATTTCACGTGACGGACTTGAGGTCGACCGAGCCAAGATTGAGACTATTGTCAAGCTTCCGCCACCCACTTCTGTGAAATCTATTCGGAGTTTCTTAGGACACGCGGGGTTTTATAGGCGTTTCATCAAGGATTTCTCAAAGATAGCTCGCCCCATGACTCAGCTTCTTGAGAAAGACGCCCCGTTCGTGTTTTCTGAGGAATGCCTTCGTGCATTCATGTTGTTGAAGGAGAAGTTGGTTAATGCTCCTATCATGATCACCCCCGATTGGGCACTCCCATTTGAGCTTATGTGTGATGCAAGCGACTTTGCGGTTGGGGCAGTCTTGGGTCAAAGGAAGGACAAGCACTTCCACCCAATTTACTATGCAAGCAAAACTCTGAATGATGCCCAGGAGCACTACACCACCACTGAAAAGGAGCTCCTAGCTGTGGTCTTTGCGTTCGATAAATTCCGTTCCTATCTTGTACTTTCAAAGACCATTGTGTTTACGGACCATGCAGCCCTCCGTTACTTGTTTAGCAAGCAAGATGCTAAACCCAGGCTGATTCGTTGGATTCTGTTGTTGCAAGAATTTGACATTGAGATCCGGTGATAAAAAAGGAGCTGAGAATGTTGTAGCGGACCACCTCTCCCGTCTTGAGTGCTCAGCTTCATCAGAACTTGTGGGGTCACACATAAATGACAATTTCCCCCACGAGTTCCTTATGCACATACAGACGCAGGATGAGGATTGTCCATGGTTTGCTGATTTCGCGAATTATCTCGCGTGTGGGATTGTTTTGAAGGGCTTGACACATCAACAGAAGAAGAAGTTCTTTTCTGATGTGAAGTATTACCTGTGGGAGGATCCTTACTTGTTTAGGATTGGAGCTGATCAAATTGTGCGTAGGTGCGTATATGGAGGTGAAGCGCACAAGATTTTGAAGCATTGTCATGAGGGACCGACTGGTGGTCATCATGGAGCGACTCTTACTGCGAAGAAGGTTTTTGTTGCCGGATTCTATTGGCCCACCATCTTCAGAGACGCTCATGATATGGTCCGAGCCTGGGATGCTTGCCAAAGGGCAAGCAACATCTCATCACGGGATGAGATGCCCCATAATGGAATCCAAGTCTGTGAAATTTTTGACGTCTGGGGTATTGATTTCATGGGGCCGTTCCCAACATCTCACGGTAACCGATACATTCTAGTTGCAGTCGACTACGTTTCCAAGTGGGTGGAGGCTCAAGCCTTGCCCACCAATGATGCTAGAGTGGTCGTGAGATTTCTGAAAAAGTTGTTTTCTCACTTTGGTGCCCCCAAAGCACTCATTAGTGACCGTGGGACTCATTTCTGCAATTCCCAACTCGACAAGGCGTTGTCACGATATGGAGTGAGCCATAGATTTTCAACGCCATACCATCCACAGACCAGTGGACAGTTAGAGGTCACTAATCGGGGCATCAAGCGCATCTTGGAGAAGATGGTTGGTCAAAACCGCAAGGATTGGTCGGTGAAGTTGAATGACGCGTTGTGGGCATTCCGAACAGCCTACAAAACTCCCATAGGAACCACACCCTTTAAATTGATTTATGGGAAAACGTGTCACCTCCCCTTTGAACTCGAGCACAAAGCCTATTGGGCACTGAAATCCATCAACATGGATTTGACTAGTGCGGGGGAGAACCGATTCTTGCAGATCCATGAGGTTGAGGAGCTAAGGAATGACGCTTATGATAGCTCCAAGAGGTACAAAGAACATACCAAGACGCTACACGATAGCCACTTGAAGGACAACAAACAATTCCAAGTGAGTGATCGTGTTTTGTTTTATAACTCGCGTCTTAGGTTGTTTCTGGGCAAATTGAAATCTCGTTGGTCTGGCCCGTACACAGTTCGTCAAGTGTTCCTGTATGGAACTGTGGAGATTGAGCATGAGGATGGCAGAATTTTCAAAGTCAATGGCCATCGGTTGAAGAAATACTTGTCCGGACCCGTCGAGACGGCATTGGAGGTAGTCGTACTCCACCCCAAGGACAAATGAATTCGGGGACTCGAGTCTAGCTGAGGACTCAGTAAACTTAGCCATCCCGAGAGGTTCTCGGTGTTTAAAAAAAAAAAATTCTGCAGGTCTGCACGACCATGCGACTAGCTGCACGACCGTGCTCTTTTGCCGATGCACGACCGTGCGACGTGTCAGATTTGCAAAATAATTACCCCACTTGACACCATCTCTCCCATAACTCACTTCCACAATTTCAGAAATGGTTCCCCATCAATTTCTCTCGATTTCCTTCTTCCAAATCAAGAATCAAAGGTAAAAATCTCCTCCAATCCTTCTTTGATCTTTCTTTTCCATGAAATTCCTAAATTTCTTAGATTTGTTCAAATTAGGGCTTGTAATACACCATTTTGGTTTACGAATGTTAGATTCTGTATAAATTTTGTTAATTTTTGGGTTGTTGATGAAAAATCTCGGGTTGGTTCAACTTTGATTTTGATTCTACATAGTGCACGACCGTGCAGGTATGCTGCACGACCGTGTGGCTCGGTAGTGCAAACTTTGCACTGCCAATGCAGACTCAAAATCAAAGGTACACGACCGTGCGCTAACCTCGCACGACTGTGCTCAACGACAGTGCAAGCCTTGCGCTGCCTGTGCGATGAACAAACTCAGAGGTGCACGACCGTGCTTAAACCAGCACGACCGTGCAATTGGACAGTGCAAGCCTTGCACTGCCTGTGCTAAGGTAACTTTGAGGATGGCACGACCGTGCAAATTTTTGCACGACCGTGCGCCTTGGCTGTGCCAGCCCTGCACTGCCAGTGCTAACTTCATTTTGGGTTGGCACGGCCGTGCAAGTTTCTGCACGACCGTGCATATGTTCAGATCTGCCCAGCTTTTTCCTGTTTCGTTCGATTTTTTTCTGTTTCTTTTCGTTCTTGGAATCTAATTTTTTTAGGAATTTTCTTGAACAGATGGATCATCCATTCCTACAGTTCAACCCGACTAACGAGCGCGATGCCCACTGTATTCCCATGTTACATTCGTTGTGGGCACGTCGGCGCCAAATCGAGCCGATGAAGAGCCTTAGTTGGGACCTGGTGGTCAATCTTAATCAACAAACACGTCTGCAGCAACTGATCACCGAGCCGTGGTCCCGCCTTTTCTATATCAACCGTCCTCAGTACCGTGAATTGATCCTGGAGTTCTTCTCGTCATACTCCTTCAGTTTCCCCTCTCAAAATATTTACCGGCAACAGTTTGGATTGACTTTTCGCATGGGGGGAATATGGAGGAGGCTCTCAGTCGCGCAGTTATCGACTAGGATAGGTTTATATACGGAAGGAGAGTTAGCTTCAGAAGTGTTTGATGGATTGCATGATTTCGAGGATGAGATTGAGAAGGCCACGTTTTGGGCCGAGGTTGCTGAGGGGGTTTATGACCCCCGAAGAGCGAAGGCTACAAAACTTCGCGACCCGCTGCACAGGTTCATTCATCGGATACTGGTAGGTACCATCTTACAGCGAGGCGACAGCTTGGGCAATGTGCCCACTAGAGATATCTCTACTGCTTAGTCAGGGGCATCCATTATAATATTGCCCATTGCTTAGCCTTCTTTCTGACTACGAGTTCGGGCAAGCAAGCGTCCAGCCACATTTGCGGGGGCGCCTACATCAGTCAGCTGGCTGATTCCTTTGGGCTTCTGACCGAAGAGAACATCTCCAGCTTCACTCATGTATGTGATACGTCCCCGCTTGATATGCGTACTCTTCGTTACATGAAGATAGTGGAGCAGACGCCGGTAGGGATGCGATTAAAGGGTCGGGACGGTTGGATCTGGGATCCAGTCCCTGGGGAGAATGAAGAAGAGGAGGAGGAAGAAGAACACGAGGAGGAGAGGGGTCCCGAGGATGAGGGACCACATGGTATGGGACCGGGGGGGTTTGACTATGTGTATCCCCCCCATGATGAGTATTTGGACTTTGCACCCACTCATGGTCCGGACCCCCCGTCCAATTTGGATTTGTGGCACAGATTTGCGAGATTATAGGTGTCCCAGGAGGAGCTGCACGCTGAGCAGCAAAGATTTAATCAGCGTATAGATAATTTTCAGACTGAGCAGACCAGGCAGTATGACTTGCTGCATCAGATACAGGATGACCAGAGACGGAGCTTTGAGTGGCTTTTTGCGTCTCATCAGTCGGTTGCAGCTTTTCATCAGTTCGACGTTACTGAGCCACCACGTTTTGACTATGGCTATTCTTCAGGTGGTGCTCAGGTCACGATGGAGAGGCGAGCGGTTGGGGACCGCATGATGATGAGGAGGACTAGTCAGATGTCCTCCCTCCCCCGCAGTCTAGCTTAGTCTGGGTGTTATCTATATTTTTGAGAGATATACATTTTGCAGTACGTATTAACTCTGTTTATTGTAGGTTTTATTTTAATTTTTTTTTGGGTTGTAAACAATATTTTTGGTTGGCTATTTTATGGATTGTTGGATCTTGGTGCTTTGGTTTTGGTCCCTTGGTTGTTGTGAGTTGTTATTTTCAGCTTTGTTATGTAGATGATTTTCAGTGTAGGTACACGAAATGCCCTTACAGTAGCAAGGTTGATGCAGATTTTGCACACAGGACTCTCTAAAGACCCGTAGGGAAGTCTTATTCCTTTTCACGCTCGTGCGAGATCACTCTTATTTTTCGCATGTTTTTGTCGCACAATAGGGACATTGTGCAATTCAAGTCTTATTCCTTCCATTTTTTTTTGAGCATTTGAAACCTTAAACATTAGTAGTTATTGCATATTTTATGGATTGAGTGTGCCGAATGTTTCATACAAATTAATATTTGTTTAAAACTTACATCTCCAAAGTCATAAGCTTGAACAAAGTTATATTTAATCAAGGCATTAGAACAAACCCTCATCACCACTTTCTCCATCAACCCACCTCTTTTATTGAAATCCAAGTTCAAAGTTGGCAAGAAGTTCTACTTCCCTTTAGTAATTCTTGTGAAACAAATAATCAAGCAACACAATGTTTGCTTGTTGATGTAAATAAGTCCAAAAAAAAAATCTCTCATTTAAGCCAAAAAGGCTATGTAGTATACATTTTGTTTGCAAATTCTTAGCCAACGGATTTCCCTCATCTCAATCCTTCTATCCCCAACCATCCTCCATTTCAAACACAACCCAATAAAGGCCTTTTGATTAAATTGTGCTTTGTTTTTCCTATTTGATTTAGAGTTGATTTTTATTACAAATATCATATTTGTTGATCCATTGTCTTGGCAATTGAGTGTTCTATACATACACATTACATGTATGAATCCGAAATAAACCGAGTATGTGTGAACATTGTGAGAAATATATGGTGTAACATGTTAGTGAATCCTCATGTGTTTAAATTCTTGTTGATAATTTTGATTTTATTTTCTTGCTTAAAAAATTCAAATTTGGTAAATCTTTGAAAAACAATCTAAGTTTTTGATTATTTGATTCATCATTGCTTACAAGTTGATTTTTGCAAATTGGTTTCACCATTAAAGTTCATTGTTTGCTTGAGGACAAGCAAAGTTCAAGTGTGGGGATGTTTGATATACGTCAAATTATACATATTATTCGACTCAAATTCCCCCGGTTTTAATGTTAATAACATCCAAATTCATTCGCAAATAGTCCTAATTATTGTTTTTGTGAATTTGTAGGATAAACGACCATGCTCGGAAGAAAATCAAACTTTGGATGGAATTTCAGCAATTTCTGAGCAAATCCCCATATGCGCACTGTCATGCCAAATCTTGCACTGGCAGTGCTGACTTATGCACGACCGTGCACAATGTTGCACGACCGTGCAACTAGGCAGTGCTAGCCCATGCATGGCAGTGCTGGCCTATGCACGACCGTGCACAATGTTGCACGACCGTGCAACCAGGTAGTGCTAGGCCATGCATGACAGTGCTGGCCTATGCACGACCGTGCTTAAGCCAAGCACGACTGGGCAAGCGAGCCAGTGCCGGGCCAAAGCATGGCAGTGCCGGGCCAGATGGATGTAGTGTCGGCCATGACGACTTGCGCACGACCGTGCAACTTTTAGCACGACCGTGCCTGACACCTCGAGTCAATTTTCGAGACTTTGCTGAAAATGGCAACTTTGACAACCGTCCCAGACCAAAAGTGAAGCGCTGTAGCACCTTGCACGACTGTGCACCTATGGTGCACGACCGTGCCAAGTCCCAGAATTTCTATAAATTGAGCTTTTCACCTCATTTCAAAGGGTTAGACTTCCTGGAGCAAAATTCTCTTCTGTTCAGATTTCTTAAGGCTATCCAAGGGAGATTAGGAAGTTCTTGAAGATCCAAGGAGCATCCAACACCATCTTGTTGCAATCTTTGCTCACTAGTGGTTTGCATTTTGTTACTTGAATCATGTTTCTTGTTAATTTTAGCTACTTTATTGTTGTTCTTGTAAGCCTCATGGGCTAAACACTTCATTGTCTAGATTATGATGAAACTTTTGTTTATGTGATGTTAATTTTATGAATTGGTCAAATGGGTTTATGTCAAGATTCAAGATGAAGTTATGATTATAGTCCAATGATGTTGTAAATTTGTGTAGGTTGATTAATGTTCAAGAATGATGAATGTTTAGTCATAATATGTTGGAAAACCATGATCAAACATTTGTTCATAATCTTACAACTTGTTTTTAAGGTTATGCCATGAGATTAGGAATGATAATTGGTTTCTTGAATATTATAAAACTTGCATAAATATACTTTCTTTCACTAAACTTTGGAAAAACCATGGTGACATTATGATTTGTTGAATATGATTAACATGTGAGTTAGGAAATTATGGCCAAATGACCTTATTTGCATGATTATGTTCATAGATTGTAAGTTGGAAGAAATTATGACTTTGTTGAATTTATGCAACTTAGGGTGATTAGTGTGTATAAGTCATATTAGTTTTCCTTAAGTTGTAGAATTAAGATTCTTGACGGATGACTAATTCTTGATTAAATCTTGACATAGACCTTGACATTAGGCTTCATAGAATAATCCTAGGTGATTAGAATGTGTTATTCATTTTAATTTTCCAAAAGATTATGTGATTAGATATCTTCGACCGGAATCTAGTCAACATTTGGTTTACCAATTCATAATAATCACATCACTAAACTAAGTGGATTCATGATCTAGGAAATTTTCTTAGACTTTAGATTATTCCAAAATTCCTTCTTTTATTTAGTTATTATTTTAAAATTCACAAAACCTAACTTTTCATGTGTTTGCTAAACATTGACCGAGATTTAGTATCGAGAGCTATCGTGTCCACGGATTGATATCCGGTTCTTACCATAAGCTATATTGCTATGCGATAGGTACACTTGCCTATTGTGTGTGATTTAGTTCTTAGTAAAAACCATTTTTAAAACTAAAATTTGTGTGAAAAAACCCATTTAATAAATATATAGTTTCACGCACATCAGTGTCGTTCCTTATTACAAGTTGCACAAATGGGACACGACCCATTGTGATGGAAGGGACACCTGTTACACTTTGGTGGTTGCTCAACATAAGTTTTCTTCTCTGGGGAACCAAACCCTTGATATACATTTCTATCAAGCCTGCCTCTGTTGGGAACATGTTTGGAAGAAAACATGTTAATTCTTGAAATTGATCAGTGTCCTTCAAAAAATCTGCACCAATCAAGAGTGACTCTATAAATATTCCTGTAGTTTCTGGATTTTAGCAATGGGACTGTACTCTAATGAAATCGGAGTTTTGAAATCATTCCAGCCCACAGTATGAATAATGGTTGTACCAAACATTTTCACCTAGGTATTCCACCATGTTAAAGTTGTGTCCTATAGAAAACAATAAGCAAAAGATACCTTATGCTCTTGTAGACATTGACTAATCTTGAGCTTATTTTCCATCTCTTTGATCCATTTAAGCCATATTTGCAATATACAAAGTATTTAGTGTTATGAGTTTTAGCATGTCCATTGGCAGCATTGTGCTTAGTGTGGGCTCCACCTGAGTCAAAAGCCACATTCTACTAATGTTGGGCCAACATGCCCGAGATAATAGCCAATAATTTTTCACCTAGAATTCAAGCAGTATCAACTTCATTTAGATTCTATCTCTGCCCATAGGTGGATCTAGAATGGATTCTTGATTCCTACTTTTATTGGCAATTTGACCTCTTTAAGAAGCTATGTTATGTTTACTGTGACAACTAGTACCTGACCGGCCGGCAAGTCCGTACGGTATGTGTACTTTCAAAAGTAATTATGTATACATACATGTGTGTAAACAATACTTGTATTAACAGAATTCGAAATACAAGAAACAACTGTACGTATTTTCGTGTAAACTTAAATACTGTGAGCAGAACACTCATTTGAAACATTAGTTGTGTGTATTTAAGCAAAACCCTAAGTACAGTTAGCCCAACAAATCATGAGAAACAAATTCAAACAAATAACCAGAACAAGTCTATTGCGATCTGATATCCATAGATGACAGGAATCAGATGACCGAAAAATCAGTGTGAAAACAATGTGATAACAGGATGTTTAACTGAGTTCGACAGTGAGGAAACACAATTCAAACAATATTGCAATGTCGTTTCAGAATGACGAACTAACAGTGTGCTTGCGTGGGTGACGATTCACACAAACATATTTGTGAGTTTAACGTTCTGAAATGATGACTGAAAATAAGAAAAAAATGTCGGAAAGCTAAACCATCGTCATGTTCATTCGAATGACGATTCGAACGAATACGCGCGATGGTGACGCAATCCGACGAAACGAAAACGAAACTCGACACGAATGAAAATAAATTAATAAAAATTAAATAAATAATATTTTACAACTTTGAAACTCATCAAATTAATTAAAATAACAACCTTTAATTTAAAACAAATAAATTACGTGCAAAAAGTCCGGAAACGCGACGAAAACGCGAACCGAGCAACCGAAACGAACCCGAACACCGCCCCTAGTATAAAAGCCCTAAATGAGGCTTTTCCCTCATTTTATTTCAGCTCACTCTCTCTCTAAAGGTGTTTCCCGAACGTATTCTCTCTCTAGTAGAATCACTCTTCTAATCACGATATCTCACTCGTTTGTGGACGGATTTGGGCGTTTTTGGTGTCCACGCGAAGCTCTTGACGTCCTCTACCTAGAAGTACAACAGATCTGGAGTTCTAACCGGACGAAATCAAGGTATGATCAAAAGAAAGCTACAGGATTTAGGGTTTCTGCCATTTCATTCGACCTAAGCAAGTAACAGATGCTAGAACCCGTGTAAATCCATTCTACACCTTCGAAACCTTGCTCTGGTTCACTATTAATGTGGGAGCAGCACCATGGCTAGACGTAGCTAGAAGAAAGGTTGCAGCATCGTGAGAGGACTGGGCGAGGGGGATGGCCGAACCTGTTGCCTGGTTTTCCCGAACCCTATGGTTGTCATGGCCGAACCCTAGGCACTCACGAACCCAACCCCATGGCCGAACCTATCCTAGTGCCGAACCCTAGCATGAGCCACGAACCAGCTAGCAAGCATGGCCAACCTTAAGCCACCAGCGGAACCAAGCATCAACTGTCGAACCCTTAATATCCCAAACGAACCTACACCATCAGGTGAACCTACCATCATTGTAGACGAACCATCGACTATGACGAACCTTCTACCAGAGACCGAACCTTCCATCCTCGCCGAGCCCTGAATCAGTCCCTGCACCCCCGAACCTCTGGCCAGCCAAGCAAAACCCGGCGAACCATGTTATACAGTCGAACAACACACTGGAGCCGAACCTTATGCAGGTTTATGAACCTGTTATCACGAAAACATGCTGGATCAGCCGAACCATTTGACGACAACCTTAGTGATATCCTAGTCCAGCCCTCGTTCCCCTTTCTATCAGCTGGGCCCATTTGTTTTACCCATGGAACAGTTGGGCCAGACCCACTTCGTTGGTTATGAAAGCTTGGTTCACTTCAGTTGCCTCGAACCAATAACAACCAATTAGCTCAAATTCACTTTGTTTAGCCCAATAACAATCAACAGGCCCAGCAGCCCTCTTTCGGCCCACACACTATCCACTTGGCTCATTTTCCAGCTCAAAGCCAACACCTTCGGCCCAGTTCTAGTTGATCCAACCCATATTGATGGACCAAGCCCAATAAACTTAAGCAGTCCATGTGGTTTAGTTTTGGCCCAAGTTTAAACGATTTGGGCCATGAGCCTTTAATACGGTCTATGGCCTTAAAATTCGTCCCACATCATTAACAACGTGAAAATGTACAAATTCTGTTAATAAAGTAAATTCTAAGTCTAATACTTAGTTCTCTTTTTGGTTGTGACATTAAACTGTTAAACATAGAATAACTTAAAAAGTATAATAGTCTTGATTAATTAGGCTTGTTACCGTTAAAACCTCTAACAATCAAGATTGGGCCGAATGAAGAACAATGATCAAGACACGCGAGTGTTGACTGATCTTAAGGTTAACACACACACACACACATAAATTAATTACAATCAATATTGATGAGTTACGAACAACATGAAATTAGTACAGGATCATGAACACAATAACAAGTATCATCAAGAGCGTTTGCATTCTCGTTTAAGCTAAGTCAACCCCCAACAACTACAAGGTGAGTTCATATGCCCCTTTTCTTTAATCTTAACTGATTTTAAACTCTCGGGGCTGAGAAACATGCTTACTTTTAGTTATTTAAGAGTTTTAATGTTTCACTTATTATTTATACTATGATTTAGATAATATTAAATTGTTTATTATCGCTTATCATTGTATGCATGCTTGTACGATCATGTTATGATAGGAACAAATAGATGAATATGATAATATAATTTCATAATTCATCAACACTCTAGAATAACATAATTGTAAGAGTTTATCTCACAACACTTAGTTATTCCTACATGAGCAAACATTGAGAAAATTCATACACAAACAAATATTGAGAACAATTACAGAGAAACATGATGACACAACACAACACATGAATGATTAGAAGATAAAATATCTTCTTAATATCATTTCACATTATAATTGACTAAGTGAGATAAGTCAAGTACTTATAACACTTAGTTACAACTTAAAACATACTATGCGATAGTATGGAGCATTTCGTATCCACCACCTGCGTCACTTAAGGGCAATAAGGCTTTTCTTCCTACGGCTTAAGGATTACATGGTGAACATTGGATTACAATGAATGATAATCATGATAACATAATTTCATGATAACAACATCATTCACACAATGATTAACATAACGTAATAAGACAAGTTCTTATTCAACCTTGTTAATCACATTGAGAACATCCCACATTGAGAACAACAACAACATAGATGTAAATCATCCATCGTTACTTGTGGACTAGTAGACTGAGGAATTTATTTTTTATCATGTCATATTATTAGTAACAGTTTCGATGAAGGCAATGGGAAAACATAGTGGTAGAGGTAATTCGGATGCATTGCAATCTGATTACGTGAGGATTGCAATGGATTCATTTTAGGCTCTATGCACTACAAGTTGAGAACAAATGACAAACAATTAACTAACACTTTTAATAATTAAAAGTGAATCAATAGTTAACCCCACAAACAATAGAATAATACAAGGAACAGATTAAGTAAATCTAATATCCTTACTACATATAATGCTTTTCAATACTTTGGTTTGATAACTGCAACTCTAATATATTATTATTCTATACATGATATCACAGGTGAATTACAACTGGGTGATGAGCATAAACCGATGGATACACATCAACATGTAAAACATACGGGGAACGGAAATGGAAATCCATAGTTATGTTACAAGTAGTGTGAAACTTGATACAGCATGTGGTGGGATGGCGTCTGGGCTTGACCCTTTCGTATGCCCCATATATAAGCATGCTTGATTTGGCTTCACACCATTTGTATATACAACTAGGGAGAGTCCATTTGGGTGAACAGGTGAATCAAACAATATACAAGCAACATTATTAACATTGTGATTGTGCATGTGAATGAATCAAGGTTTTCAATTAACATACTTATGAACTCACCAACCTAGTGTTGACTTTGTATAAATGCATATTTTCTCAGGTGACGAACAAGTTTAGTCACCAGGATTACAGGATCATAGCTAGTGGACTTTTAGAAGGCCTAGCTACTTTTGGGGTTGCATACCTTTGATTACAAAAACAATGAATCATCTTTTGTATATCTTGTACATATACAAGATAAAAACTCATTAATTCTTTTGATTAGATTTACTTAGTTAAATTATGAGGAACAATGTAATTTAACTTTGTAATTCTTTTTCATGTCATGTTAGCGTTTCTCATTTATTTATCATGAGCTATGTAAACAATCTGATCATTTCGATTATCACTCACGATATCGCGCCCCGAGAACCTTCCGCCCGACGGGAAAGTCGATCTGTTTCCGTTGGCTTGGGGTGTGACATATTGGTATCAGAGCCATGGTTATAGAGAAATATAGGTCATATTACTTAAACGTTTTGGCCTAGACTATAACCTAGGGACCCTCATGTAGAGATATTATGACTTAGGACTCTACTTGCATGTGTCTTCTACGTCTGATCACTGCACTAACCGATTTTCTTTCGGTTATGATCAGAATGCCGCCGAGAAGACAGCCAACTTTACTACCACCACACCAAACGATTCAGCACCGCACTCATCTACACCTTCACCATCTGACTCTCCTGTACAACCACCTCCGCCTCCGCCGCCACCGGTTAATCAGTTGGGCCCTGCTACTGTGGCACTGGCCACTCTGCTGACTAGCCAATTGAGGGATGTGATTCCCGAGATGATGAAACGGATAAACAACAACAACACCAACAATGTTGCCAACTCATCTGGAGAGGGTAGTGGCAACACCTGCCAGCAACAGGACTATGCCTACAAAAACTTTGTAGGCTGCAAGCCACCTAGTTTCAGTGGCAGTGAAGAAGCCGTCGGATTGATCCAATGGATCGAGAAGATGGAAACTACTCTTGATATCAGTGGCTGTCCTAAGCAAAACAAGGTCAAGTATGCTGCGGGATCATTTCACAAGAGAGCGTTAACTTGGTGGAACGCTCAAGTTTAGATCAGAGGCCGGGATGAGGCCCAGGATATGCCTTGGGATGACTTCAAAGCTATGCTGCAGACAGAGTTTTGCCCAAGGAATGAACTGAAGAAGGTTGAAACTAAACTACTAAACCTAGTCATGGTTGGCTCTGGGCATCTGGCCTACACCACCCGCTTTCACTAGCTTGCTACATTGGCACCGGATGTGGTGCGAACACTTGAGAAGAGGATTGAACGGTATGTCGGTGGACTGTCGTCTTGCATTCAGGGCCATGTGATTTCTGCCCACCCTACTACCATGGAACTGGTTGTTACTCTGTCAGCATCTCTGACAGATATGATGGTTGCTTCCGGCTAAGAAACAAAAGGTGGCCAGAAACTTTGCTGCGACCACCCAAGCCCCAATGCTCAATCAGCCACCACCACTACAGATCAGAAAGCCATACACTGGCACTGCACCTTTGTGCAACTCAGGTCAGTATCATCATCTACCAAACATCCCGTGCAGACACTGCACCAACTATGGGAGGTTTGGTCATCTAGTAGCCCACTGCAGGAGCCCGAGGGCTTAGAACAAAATCAACAATGCAACCACTGCTGCTGCTGCTGATAGCAGGTGCTGCTTCACTTGTAGGGAACCTGGACACTGTTCTAGGGATTTTCCCAAGAAAGCACAACCAAGGGCCCAAGAACCAAGAGGACGAGCCTTTCAGATAGGAGCTGCTGATGCTCGATAGGACCCGAACGTGATCACGGGTACATTTCTCTTATCTAGGGGTGTTCATTTTCGGATATCCGGTGTTTCGGATATCCGAAGTTCGGATATCCGAAAATTTCGGATAGTGATTTTCACTATCCGAATCCGAAATTTCGGATTCGGATTCGGATATCCGAAATCAGGGAAAAAAATAAAAAATTTTAAAAATATATATTTCGGATACCCAAATATCCGAAAATTATCCGGATATCCGAAAAATTATCCGGATATCCGAAAAATATCCGAAAAAAGTATCCGAATATCCGAAAAAATATCCGAAAATAAAACTAATTCGGATATCGGATATCCGAACTATCCGAAATTTTTCAAAAAAGGTATCCGAATCCGAATCCGAATCCGAATTTTCGGATATCCGACCTTCCGGATATCCGAACTTCCGGATATCCGATTTTTTCGGATATTTCGGATTCGGATTTTCGGATACTTCGGATTCGGATACGGATTTTTTTGAACACCCCTACTCTTATCTGACTTCTATGCATCCATATTATTTGACACTGGTGCGGATCAGAGTTTTATCTCATCCAACTTTTCATGCCATCTTAGTTATGTTGAGGAATTGTTAGACTCCCCTTACACTATTGAGATAGCAAACGACAAACAGATCACAGTAGACACAATACTTAGAAATTGCCCACTAACACTTGGCGATCACACATTTTCCATCGACTTGATACCGATGGAGCTGGGCAGTTTCGACATCATCATCGGAATGGATTGGATATCTCTTAACCGAGTTGAGTTCATCTGTTCCGATAAACTACTACTCATTCCCGTGGAGAACAATGAGATTTTGGAGATTCGTGGAGACCAAGCGAAACGCAGAGTCAAGATAATATCATGCATGAAGGCTCGCAAGTTCCTTAGGAAACAATGTGTTGCATTCTTAGCTCACATGATCGAGAAAGACAAGAAGACTATCAAGATTCAAGACGTACCAATTGTAAAAGATTAAGCGGATGTATTTCCGGATGATTTACCTGGACTGCCACCTGAGAGATCAGTGCAGTTCCGAATCGATTTGATTCCGGGAGTGACTCTTGTAGCTAAGTCTCCTTACAGACTTGCACCATCTGAGATGCAAGAGTTGTCAAATCAATTGCGGGAGATACTCGAAAAGGGATTCATCCGACCAAGCTTTTCTCCATGGGGAGCTCCGGTTCTTTTTGTTAAGAAGAAGGATGGATCGTTCAGGATGTGCATTGATTACAAAGAGCTCAACAAACTCACCATCAAGAATCGGTACCCGTTACCGAGTATTGATTATTTGTTTGATCAGTTACAGGGAGCACAGTACTTTTCAAAGATAGACCTGAGATCAGGTTATCATCAGCTTCGGATTCAAGAGGAAGACATACCAAAGACGACATTTCGTACCTGATATGGTCAATACGAGTTCATGGTGATGCCATTCGGATTGATGAACGCACTGGCTGTGTTCATGGATTTAATGAACCAGGTGTTTAAGCCGTATTTAGATCAGTTCGTTATTGTCTTTATTGATGATATACTGATTTATTCAGAGAATGAGAAGGAACATGAACAACATCTCAAAACAGTCTTGGAACTTATGAAAGAAGAAAGACTCTATGCCAAGTTCTCCAAGTGCAAATTTTGGCTAAGAGAAGTTCAGTTCTTGGGTCATGTGATTAACAGTAATGGTATTCACGTGGATCTTGCCAAGATTGAAGCAATAAAGAACTGGGATGTGCCCACAACAGCAAAAGAGATCAGATCATTTTTGGGATTGGCAGGTTATTACGGAGATTTATTTCGAATTTCTCTAAGATAGCCTTTCCTCTCACCAAGCTCACACATAAGAGTGAACCTTTTGTGTAGACACAGAAACAGGAAGAGGCATTCCAGACACTGAAACAAAGATTGTGCATTGCTCCAATCTTAACACTCCTAGAAGGTAATGATGACTTTGTAGTTTACTGTGATGCTTCCCATCAGGGACTCAGATGTGTTTTGATGCAACGAGACAAAGTCATTGCTTATGCCTCACGACAGCTGAAGATACATGAGAAGAATTACACGACACACGACCTTGAACTGGGAGCTGTTGTCTTTGCTTTAAAGATTTGGAGACACTAGGTGTATGGTACCAAGTGCACTATCTTCACAGATCACAAGAGTTTACAGCACATATTTGATCAGAAGGAGCTTAACATGAGACAGAGACGTTGGGTTGAGCTCCTGAATGATTACGATTGTGTGATCAAATACCATCCGGGCAAAGCAAATGTTGTTGCAGATGCTTTGAGTCTAAAAGAAAGAGTCAAACCCTTGCACGTTCGAGCAATGGGAATGACTGTACAAACAAGTTTTAAAGATCAAATCATGAGAGCACAACAAGAAGCAGTGGCAAGAAACAATTTGAAACGCGAGCTCGATTGTGGAGCGAAGAAACACTTAGAGACAAGACAAGATGGAGTTATCTATTACCTGGGTCGTGTTTGGATTCCAGCAGTAGATAAACTCCGAACATTCATAATTGACGAGGCACACAAGACACGTTATTTAGTTCATCCTGGTGCCGATAAGATGTACCAAGACCTTAGGTCGTTTTATTGGTGGCCGGGTATGAAGAAAGATATTGTCACTTATGTCGGCAAATACATCACCTGTGCCAAAGTCAAAGCCGAACACCAGAAACCTTCGGGTTTGTTGGAACAACTAGAGATACTACAATGGAAGTGAGAAGAAATAGCTATGGATTTCATTACCAAGCTACCTTGCACTTCCAGCGGATACGATTCAATTTGGGTCATCATTGATAGATTGACCAAGTCCGCACACTTCTTGCCGATCAGAGAAATGTACAAGATGGAGAAACTAGCGAGATTTTATGTCGATTAAATAGTAGTAAGGCACGGTGTGCCATTGTCTATTATTATAGACCGATACAGTCGGTTTACTTCGCGGTTCTGGCAATCATTGCAACAATCCGTAGGGACAAGTGTTAACTTGCGCACCTCTTATCATCCACAAACGGATGGACAAAGCAAGTGCACCATTCAAACCCTAGAGAATATGTTGAGAAAATGCATACTATACTTCGGCGGAAGGTGGGATACACACTTACCACTCATTGAGTTCTCCTACAACAATAGCTACCACAGCAGCATCAGATGTGCTCCGTTTGAAGCACTTTATGGTAGAAAATGTCGATCTTCAATTTGTTGGACCGAAGTGGGAGATAACAGAATCACTGGGCCTGAACTTATTTAGGAAACTACTGATAAGATAACCCAGATACAAAAACGATTAAAAGCAACACGTAGCCGCCAAAAGAGTTACGCAGAAAAACGGCGCAAGCGTTTGGAATTCGATGTGGGTGCCTGAGTTATGTTGAAAGTGTCCCCATGGAAAGGCGTAGTTCGGTTTGGGGCTAAAGGCAAGCTAGCACCTAGGTATGTCGGACCGCTTGAGATCACTCAACACTTAGGTCTGTGGCATACAGACTCAAACTCTATGATGAGCTCAGCGGAGTACACGATGTGTTTCATGTTTCAAACCTCAAGAGGTGCTTAGGAGACGAAGCATTGATCATACCATTGGAAGAGATACAAGTTGATGAGCAACTGCACTTCATTGAAGAACCTGTAGAGATTATGGAACATGAAGTTAAGAAACTGAAACAAAGTCGTATCCCTATTTTAAAGGTTCGATGGAACTCCAAGCGTGGACCAGAATTGACTTGGGAGCGCGAGGACAACATGAAAACAAAGTATCCCCACCTGTTCGAGAAGTAAAGCCCTACCTTTATGCTTAAATTTCGGGACGAAATTTCTTTAACAAGGGGAGACTGTGACAACTACTACCTGACCGGCCGGCAAGTCCGTACGGTATGCGTACTTTCAACAGTAATTATGTGTACATACATGTGTGTAAACAATACTTGTATTAACAGAATTCGAAATACAAGAAATAGTTGTACGTATTTTCGTGTAAACTTAAATACTGTAAGTACAACACTCATTTGAAACATTAGTTGTGTGTATTTAAGTGAAAACCTAAGTACAGTTAGCACAACAAATCATGAGAAACAACAGTGTTGAAACAAATAACAAGAACAAGTCGGTTGCGATCTGATATCCACAGATGACAGGAATCAGATGACCAAAAAATCAATGTGAAAATAATGTGATAACACGATGTTTAGTTGAGTCCGACAGTGAGGAAACACAATTCAAACAATATTGCAGTGTCGTTTCAAATTGACGAACTGACAGTGTGTTTGCGTGGGTGACGATTCACACAAACATATCAGTGAGTTTAACGTTCTGAAATGATGACTGAAAATAAGAAAACAAAATTCGGAGAGCTAAACCATCGTCGTGTTCGTTCGAATGACGATTCGAAGGAATACGCGCGATGGTGAAGCGATCCGACGAAACGAAAACGAAACTCGACACGAACGAAAATAAATTAATAAAAATTAAATAAATAATATTTTACAACTTTGAAACTCATCAAAATAATTAAAGTAACAATCTTTAATTTAAAACAAATAAATTACGCGCAAAAAGTCCGGAAACACGACAAAAACGCGAACCGAGATTCCGAAACGAACCCGGACACCACCCTAGTATAAAAGCCCTAAATGAGGCTTTTCCCTCATTTTATTTCAGCTCACTCTCTCTCTCTAAAGGTGTTTCCCGAACCTATTCTCTCTCTAGGAGTATCACTCTTCTAATCACGACATCTCACTCTTTTGTGGACGGATTTGGGCGTTCTTGGTGTCCACGCGAAGCTCTTGACGTCCTGTACCTAGAAGTACAAGTGATTTGGAGTTCTAACCTGTCGAAATGAAGGTATGATCAAAAGAAAGCCACGGGATTTAGGGTTTCTGCCATTTTATTCGACCCAACCAAGTAACAGGTGCTAAAACCCGTGTAAATCCATTCTACACCTTTGAAACCTTTCTCTGGTTCACAATTAATGTGGGAGCAGCACCATGGCTAGACTTAGCTCGAAGAAGGGTTGCATGTTCATGAGAGGACTTGGTGAGGGGGACGGTCGAACCTGTTTCCTGGTTTTCCCTAACCCTATGGTTGTCATGGCCGAACCCTAGACACCCGCGAACCCAACCCCATGGCCGAACCTATCCTGGTGCCGAACCCTAGCTTGAGCCATGAACCAGCTAGCAAGCATGGAGAACCTTAAGCCACCAGCTGAACCAAGCATCAACTGCCGAACCCTTAATATCCCGAACGAACCTACACCATCGGGCGAACCTACCATCATTGTAGACGAACCATCGACTGTGACGAACCTTTTATCAAGGATCGAACCTTTCATCCTCGCTGAGCCCTGAATCAGTCCCTACACCCCCGAACCTCCGGACAGCCAAGCAAAACCCGGCGAACCATGTTTTACAGTCGAACCTGTGTTGCAAAACCACACTAGAGCCGAACCTTATGCAGGTTTACGAACCTGTTATCACGAAAACATGCTAGATCAGCCGAACCATTTGACCGCAAACCTTAGTGATATCCTAGCCAAGTAGTTATAACACTTAGTTACAACTTAAAACATACTATGCGATAGTATGGAGCATTTAGTATCCACTACCTGCTTTACTTAAGGGTAATAAGACTTGTTCTTACTACGGCTTAAGGATTACATGTTGAACATATGGATTACAATGAATGATAATCATGATAACGTAATTTCATGATAACTACATCATTTACACAATGACTAACATAATGTAATAAGAAAAGTTCTTATTCAACCTTGTTAATCACATTGAGAACATCCCACATTGAGAACAACAACAACATAGATGTACATCATCCATCGTTACTTGTGGACTAGTAGACTAAGGAATTTATTTTCTATAATGTCATATTATTAGTAACAGTTTCGATGAAGGCAATGGGAACACATAGTGGTAGAGGTAAATTGGATGCATTGCAATCTGATTATGTGAGGATTGCAATGGATTCCTTTTAGGCTCTATGCACTACAAGTTGAGAACAAATGACAAACAGTTAACTAACACTTTTAATAATTAAAAGTGAATCAAGAGTTAACCATACAACAGATTAAGTAAATCTAATATCCTTACTACATATAATGGTTATCAATACTTTGGTTTGATAACTGTAACTCTAAAATATTATTATTCTATACATGATATCAAAGGTGAATTACAACTGGGTGATGAGCATAAACCAATGGATACACATCAACTTGTAAAACATATGGGGAATGGAAATGGAAATCCATAGTTGTATAATAAGTAGTGTGAAACTTGATAGTGCATGTGGTGGGATGGCATCTGGGCATGACCCTTTTGCATGCCCTATATATAAGCATGCTTGATTTGGCTTCACACCATTTGTATATACAACTAGGGAGAGTCCATTTGGGGGAACAGGTGGATCAAACAATATACAAGCAACATTATTAACATTGTGATTGTGCGTGTGAATGAATCAAGGTTTTAAGTTAACTTACTTATGAACTCACCAACCTAGTGTTGACTTTGTATAAATGCATGTTTTCTCATGTGACGAACATGTTTAGTCACCAGGATTACAGGATCATAGCTAGTGGAATTTTATAAGGCCTAGCTACTTTTGGGGTTGCATACCTTTGATTACAAAAACAATGAATCATCTTTTGTATATCTTGTATAGATACAAGATATAAACTCATTGATTCTTTTGATTAGATTTACTTAGTTAAATTATGAGGAACAATGTGATTTAACTTTGTAATTCTATTTCATGTCATGTTAGTGTATCTCATTTATTTATCATGTGTTATGTAAACAATCTGATCATTTCGATTATCATTCACGATATCACGCCTCGAGAACCTTCCTCCCGATGGGAAAGTCGATCCGCTCCCGCCAGCTCGGGGTGTGACATTTATATACAGATCGAATTCGGTCAGAACAAGAACACTTATATACGAATACTTTCAGTGACAGAAAAATAGATATTTTCCATCTACATAGGTATTACACAAATGTGTTTGTAACACAACTAAAACATATTGATATTTGTAGTTATACAAATATGTTTTTTCATCTTATAATTATGTTCTTGTTTCACTTTAAAATAAGGCATAGTGACACCCTATAGATATAATATTACTCTATGTTATCCCATTACTAGTATCACATCACGACACGACTATGTTATAAAACTAGCTCAGGCAAACGGTATATCAACTTAATTAAAGTTAATTCACCAACTTTGTGGTAAAATTGGTTAACTCACTTTATAAGTAAACCCTATTGTTATTTTGATCAAAATATGATTTAGTTAAAATCCTTTGACATGTTTCAAACCATGGTTTATGATTAAAACACTTTTTTATGGTTCATACCTATTTGAAAGTGGTTTTAGTTAGCATCGATGGATACCAAAAGATAACATCGATGGCTACACAATGAGGTAACCCTAATTGGCTTCCACTCGACCCTACCTTGCTTCCATCGAACTTATAGATTCAATTGTTAACCAATTTGGATGATTTTGATTTTATGTTACTTGGATGACATGTGGCAGTAGTATCGACAAGATCTAGGTTAGTATAGACAACATGGTGATCGCCTAGACTTAGAAAACTCAGATGCAAGGCTGTCGACATTAACAGTGTCGACAGTCACCTAATATCGATGCCTCCTCGTCGACTTTAATAATGTCTATAGACCCTTGAGACCCAGCTCCTTGGAAATCATCGAACTTGTCAAGTTCGATGGGTATCCATAGATACTAGACTTGTAGAGATTGTTAGCGTCGATGAACCTTGTTCATCCCTAGCTGGTCATTGATACTATGTTGCCTCCGATTCATCCGCCAATATTGTTAGGATCTTATGTCAATACTACTCCACTTGACCTAGATGATCAATACAGTTGTATCCAAGCATGGTAACCTTAAAGTCTTTCTTGTGTGATTTCGTGGGTCAAATTGAACTGAAACCTCAACCCCTCGTTTGGTGAAGAAAACCCTGAAAAACCGATTGTTTGAGCCCCTCTTACCTTCATTTTAGATGATTTCAAGACCAATCCTCTGTACTTTCTTGTGAGGAATATCGAGAGATTCGTTTTAATACCATGTACAAGAAATTTGGTGAAGATTTGAGGCTTGTAGCTTGATTTTTTGTCGAAATTCTAGAGAGAGATATTCCGGAAATAAGGAGAGAAAGAGAGAGGTATGTTATGAGTTTAATGAGGAATTAATTCTTTCTAGGGTTTTTATACCCGATCTAGTTTCGGGTTCGTTCGGTTGCTTGGTTGTACGTTTACGTCACGTTTTCGTAACACAACGCAAAATTTATGATACTTAAATAAAATAGTTTTCTTTTAACCTTTTTAAGGTGGTTATTACTAGTAAAAATTTTTATTTTATTTTTCTTATTTTGTTGTTTCGAAATGTTTATTATTACCATTTCATCATATCGTTTTTCCTTCAGAACGTTAAACCCACACATATGTTTGTGTAAATCATCACCCACGCAAACACACTATCAGTTCATTATTCTTAAACAATACTGAAATGTTGTTTTGAATTGAGCATTCTCACTAATGGACTCAGCTAAACTTAAGTGTTTTCAAATTGTTATGAATGGTTTCAAACTATTTTCTAACTGACTTGTCGGCCATCTGATTCCTGTTATTTGTGGATATCAAATCGCAACTGAAATGTTTTTGCCAATTGTTTTCACAACTGTTGTTTCGTATGTATTGTTGTATATTTATATCTCAATTTTCATTAAGATATATACAACTGTTATATGTGTTCATAGAATTGTTTTCACACAACTGCTTATCACATAGTATTTACACTTAGTAATAATGAAAGTACACATGCCGTACGGATTGCCGGACGATCAGGTACTAGTTGTCACAATTTAGGAATAAATGGTTTGCAATTATTCAAATCAAATTTATTTAACAGATCATTTATTTCATACTTTGAAAACCTAAAAAGCATTTAGAACTAATTTCAATATTAGTTGACATCATGTTTGAAAAATGAGTGCAAAGTTGAGAATTTGATGATCCAAAAATGATTCATCCATATAAATTTCAACAAGTAAAAGAACAAAAACAACTTTCTTTGAAAATATAGTTTTATCAATGGTTCCTCTAACAAAATTATTATTTAAATAAAACATGGAAAGAGTTTCATATTAAGCTCTAGGTACCTGTTTGAGACCATACAAGGCCTTGTCTAATATGTACACGTAGTCAAGATGTTTAGAATCTTCAAATCAAGGAGGTTGACAATAATAGAGTTCTTTGATGGTACTCTAGAGAAAAGGATTCTTTATGTCCATTTGAAAAACCTTTATTTGATAAGAAATAGAAGAAAATAGAAACAGTCTGATTGCTTCCAATCTAGCAAATGGAACTAATGTTTCATCGTACTCAATTCCTTCTTCTTAAGAGTAGCCGTGAACAATTAATTTAGCTTTATTTATATTGATGAACCCTCTATCATCTTATTTATTCCTGAAAACCTATTTTGTGCCAATAGGGTATTTATTTGAATGCATTGGACAAAGAGTCAAAACATTATGTCTTTTGAACTGAAGTAGTTCTTCTTACATATGTTCAACCCAGCCACTGCCTTTCAAAGCTTCCTGATATTTTTATGTTCTATTTGAGATAGAAAGACAACAAGGATACAAAAATTTGCAACTTGACTTCTTCTTTAAATACCTTTATTCAAATCTCAAATTATTTTATCAAAAGGATAATTTTTATTATAGGAAGTAATATCCAAAAAAGGATTTTGACTAGAGGATGAGGAGGGACTACACTCTAATGAAGTATTAGGAGAAGAATTTGTTATATTAGGAAATGCTACTACAGAAGGAGAATAATGTTAAGTAGTTGTTGTAGACTGAGTAGTAGATGAGAAAAATGGATTTTATGTTGAAGGTGGAATGGGTGCTGAAAAATTCGAAAATTTTTTAAAGAAGAAGATGAATTGAAGTCTCCTTTGTAATCTTCGTCACGAAAGGAAATTTGAAAGGTTGATGATTGAGTTGGAGCAAAAGATAGAACTTCAAGATCTAATAAATCTGAAGGTTGTGTAGGAATAGATGTATCATTTATTTCATTGAATTTGACATTCAAAGTTTCTTCTATCCCATAAATCTATTTCAGTAGAAGAAGCTTGAGCAAGAAAACAAGTAAGAGTGGAAACACTTGTGTCCTTAGACAAGTCAACAACATAAACGTTTCCACATCTCTTAGAAGTAAAAAGAGAGTGATTTGAAATCAATGCCTTTATTCACGAGAAAGCATTTTGTAGAAGTCTTTATTGAAAACAGAAGTGTACGACTTATGATTTAGTTGGTAATAGTTTATGACCCAACTATGTATTCTTTACCATCATTGCCAATGAAACACAACCACCATTCTTGGGTTTGAAGTGAACTACCATAAATACCTTTTGATCGACCAAAATAAGGAGGAAACGCACGAGAAGCTACGAGAATGTAACGACCCATTTTGGGGAAATATTAAGTTATAACAAAATTGACGGAAAAGTACTTATGTTTTATATTGGCTGGTGTTTTAATAACATTGGGGTGATTAGAGTTAACTAGTAACTAACTTTATTAGGTTGGTTAAGTAAGTTAACTAATTAAAAAGTTTGAGGGACTAAGATTGTCAAATGGGCAAACTTAATATGAAAGGGGGATAAAACTTTGACTTGGTCAAAATTCACATATCATGTGTGTGTTTGTGGGTGCCTGGCGACAAGAGAAAGAAGGAGCCAACAGAGAATGATCAAATCAAAGCTTGGTTCTTGGTCTGATCGTTAATGCAATCAAGGAATTGAGTTCTTCTTGCATCAAACTACATCTAGGTAAGAAATCTTGTATGTTTGGTGTAAATTTTCGTGGGTCTCATATGGGGTATGAGTAGGATGTGGTAAAATCTGAAATTTGGGGGTTAAGATGGTGTTATATGTTGTTAATAATCATACATATCATCAAAGAACTAGTTTTTAATCTTTCTTTGGAGTTTTGAGTAAGTTCATAAAAATGAAGTTTTGTGGTTCATGGTGAAGATGAACTAGAAGTGTTAAAATGGGTGTTTGGTGGTAGTCTATTTGATAATATGATGATTAATAACATTTAAAAGTAATGAAATTGGTGAATGAATATGATTAAGAATTTTGCATAAAAAATGGGTTTTGATAGAGTTTAAAACATGTTACTTATATGATGGTAAATCCATGCATATGAGGTGTTTGATGAAATTCCAATTAAGGTGTTCAACTTAAAACTTAGTTTTAAGTTTATGGTGATATGAAATATGTATGTATACAATCAAAAAAATGGTGGATTGGTATGAATACGGGTCATTTGACTATAATCCAGGGGTAATTGGTGATAATGGGTCATGGAGGTGTAATTTGACTAGTTATAGTCAAATCTTGTATTAAACTTATTAGTGTGATAACAGGAAACAATAGTGGAACCAAACGACCCGGAAAGGAGATTTTGATGGTGGATAACTCAATGGAACAAGGTAAGTCACCTACCTATTATACTTGATGTTGTTAAATGGTGTTATGCACATATATGTATATATGTATGTAGATGTGTGTGGAATATACATGGAATGTTGAATTGGGTGAATTGGTGTTTGTACATTTGTTGTTTGACAATAACATGCAATCTGTGTTATATTTGTTTAGTTATTGTAATGTATAATGTTTACATTTGATGGATGTAATAAGAATGATTCACAAGAGGTGTGAACTTCTTATTGAAGTTTGACCGGAATTCGTCAAACAATTCACAAGAGTTCTGAATATGTAAATTGGGTGAATTGGTGTTTGTATGATTGGTGTTTGGCAATAATATTCAATATGTGTTACATTTGCTTAGTTATTGTAAAATTTGTATGTTTACAAGTGGTGTGTAGAAGCATGAATGATTCACAAGATGTGTGAACTTCATAATTGAAATTTGACTGAAATTTGGTCAAATGATACATAAGAGGTGTGAAGGTGAAATTAATTGGTGTTAAGTTACTTGGTGTTGACAATAACATGCAATAGGTGTTTAAGTTGCTTAGTTATTGTAATTTCTTATGTTTATAAGGGGGGAGGTGAAATGAGAATGGTTCACAAGGTGTGTGAACTTCTTATTTGAAATTTGACTGAAAAGTAGTCAAACAATTCACATGAGGTGTAAATGTGAAATGGGTTTAATCACAAGTGGTGTGATATTTCCTTGGTGAATTTATGGAGCTTAGGTAAATCACAAGTGGTGTGATTACCTAATTTGAGAATCCTTGGTGAAAAAGGAAGTCTCATGGGAATGGTGAATAATTTGACTTTATTTGGAGATTTATATGTTCTAACACTTTAAATTTGTTTTGAGGTGCTATGAACATGATTTCATATGTTGAATATGTTGATAATGTTGTACAAATGAGAATATTTGATGCAAAGGAAGTCCCATTTGGTTTGGGTGAGAAATTGGGGTGTTAATGGGTTTAGGTGAAAATGACCCGTTTAACAAATAGTTTGGTGATTAACTTAATTATAACACCAAATTATGTTTGGAACTTGGCAGTTATGTTTCAAAGGTGTTATGGGATGTATTTGGGAGAAACGAAAGGGTTGATACGATCCGGGGTGGTTACGGAGGTGTAAAACGCGAAAAAAGTGTTCTTTGGTGTGTGCAGGGAGCATAAGCTATGCCCTGGGCATAGCCTACGGCTGAGTGCTTATGTTAAGGTGGCAGTAGTCTACGGTTAGACCATAAGCTATGGTTGGAGGGTTCTGTTTAAAGTGACCATAGCCTACGGTCAGACCATAAGCTACGGTTGGAAGGTTCTGTTTAGAATGACCATAGCCTACGGTCAGCCCATAAGCTACGGCTGGGGGTGTCCAAAATCACTCGTTTTGATCGTTTAATCGCGTTTTAGGATCTAATAACCTTCCGTTACGAAACAAAGAGTATACATAGGTGTTCTTACTTAGTTCTAACGAACTAATGGTGATTTAAATGTGGTGTTTTGTAGGTGAACATAAAGGGTGATGGCGCGCGTGATCGGGAATAGAATAAAGGATCGGATCGAACCTTTTTTTTGATTGAAACCCAATAACTTTTGTGAATTGTTGTTAATGTTGTAATTGGGTTTTCAAATGTAGAATTAACCTAACTTTATATGTTTTGGTGAAAACTTGGGTTATTTTTTTTATGACTAAAAAGTATGTTTTAATTTGAAAAATCTGGGACCTATTTTAAAATGTTGTTTTAAAACACGTGTCATACGTGTGGGGAAATTGGGCCTTACAAGTTGGCGTCAGAGCTAATGGTTTGAGGGATTCAAGTGCATCGCGAACACTTGAACTCAAATCGTTGTGCTTTTGATATGGAGAGTAATGTTCGATCCAAGATCCGATCACGAAGCCGGGGGTTTAAGGTAACCAGTTTGTAGTGTGTTTACTTTAGTTATATATGTTCAATGATGATTGGTGTGAAATTTTTTCTATTAAGTCGAAATTCTTAGTTATAATATGGTGAGATGGAGTTAAGGTAACATTAGGTGATATGATTACCTTAATATTTTTTTGTTGTGATTATTTTGTGTGAATAACATTCTTGATCATGATGTGGGTTGATGAAGTTATGGAAATGAGCATGGGATGATTGTATTATTATGTCTGGCCAGTATAATATTACCCTCATTACATGAACATGACTTTAACAGAGGTAACTCAAATCTGGTTATGGAATAGGAGGTAAGGGAGTAGTAACTTGTTTACTAATTGATCAAATAATATATAAGTATGTTGTAGATACTTATAATGGTCTGTGAAATTGATGATTGCGGTATGTGATTTGTATCGTGAAAATTCTTGTAAGTCCACAGGTGTGTGGCATTGGGAGAATTCACTTTTGGGTGAAAATTCTTGTAAGTCCACAGGTGTGTGGCATTGGGAGAATTCACTTTCACGTGAAAATTCTTGTAAGTCCATAGGTGTGTGGCATTGGGAGAATTCACTTTCGGGTGAAAATTCTTGTAAGTCCACAGGTGTGTGGCATTGGGAGAATTCACTTTCGGGTGAAAATTCTTGTAAGTCCACCAGTGTGTGGCATTGGGGGAGATCCACATTCGTGTGGAAATACATGTAAGACCACAGGTGTGTGGCATTGGGTGAACCCACATTCGTGTGGAAATACATGTAAGACCACATGTATGTGGCATTAGATGAACCCACATTCGTGTGGAAATTCATATAAGACGACAATTGAGTGGCCTTGAAATTATCGTGTAAGACCATAGATGTGAGTCTTGGTAGTAATGATATGGAGTAAATGGTGTTAAAACATGGTAGTTTTTATTGCGCATGTGTAATATGTATTATTATGTGAATTTGATGTGGCATGTAAGTCCATTTGGAATGGCATTGGGTCTGGCGTATAATTCCACATTCATGTGGCATAAGGGGTAATTCACATGCAGGTGGGAGCTAATTTTGGGTGAAACTATAAAATTTGGGTGGTTTTATATGTTGGCAATGGTTTGTTGTATAAACCTTGTAAAACTAAATTCTGATTTAGATGATCTACAAGTGGTGTAGACATTTTTAAATGAATGTGGTGTTAAAATGTGTAGTTAATCAAGTTAATACTAGGTGAAATTAGTATATTGATTGACAATAGGAGAATGTATGTACCACACTTGTGTATGTTATATTGAGCCAGAAAGGCGTGATTGTGTTTGGTGTGGTGTTAAAAAAAACCCGTATGTAGTGTGAATTTGGTGGTCGTAAATTGAATCACATATGTGCGATGACTTGTTGAAAATATGAGTTACATGTTGTTTGGTGTAAATAATGAAAGATAGGCGTAAGAGGATATGCTGATTATCCTTAATAAAACTGTTAAGAAAGTGTACACTCTGCAAGTATGTATTGTATGATGTGTCAGAATTTCTTATATGAGTGTACTATGGGTGTGAAGTACATGGGGTAGAGTTTAGTCCTAAGTTAATGAATACGTTTCATGTGAGTGAAAACTTTAGACAAATTGTATGGTTAGGAGGAATATATTTGTTTAAAACTAAGAAAGTGACGGTGTATAGACTTGGGCAAAGGACGGGGGATGATGAGGAAAGAATTGTAAAAAATTTGGCATGAATGCCATGGTGAGAATAAAACTTGGTAATGACAAGTTGTCATTTACAAAAGTTAAATGTTTTAGGCATGATGTCTAGGGTTTTGACACATAGTGTCGCTATGAAATGTTAAAGGTTTTGACAAGAGTGTCTTAACTAGGGAGCGGTGACTATAAACATTTGATTATGTTAACTCGCGTGCCTGTTTGAAATATGTGGTAAACAATATATGTTTATAGATTGGTGTGAACATCTATGATTATATATAGATGTGTAGGTTTTGTAATATTTGAACGGAAAGAGGTAGAAATGACCTATATACGTGTGTTGACGTTACAGGTGGTTGAGTTTATCTTTTAAAAGATGAAAATGCTTGGGGATGATCCATAAGATTTTGGACATTAAGTAGGAGTTCATGGTTGGGAGAAATGAATCTGTTAGTTTGTAAACATGATTCAAACATAAATTATGGTTATTGTCGAGTGTAAATTGATGTAGATAATTCACAAGCGGTGTGGACCTCTATAGAATTTGTGTGCTAATAGATAAAGTACAAGGGCGTGTAATCTCTAAATAGCAGAGGTGTTTGTGGTAATTATAAGCAAGCGGAGTTTGGGTGCAAATGAACCAATAACCATATCTAGACTTGATTGTTAAGATGTTAACTTATGGTGGGTGGATTTATGTTGGTAATCACAAGTAGTGTGATTTCATAAGATGAGAATTTTGGTGAAAGAAAGGTGTTATTAGCATGTTTAGATGATTAAATAGGAAGGATGATTTGATGAGGATTCACATGTGGTGTGAACTTTATCAATGCTTAATGGTATTATTTGGTCATCATGGGCAGGTTGACTAATAACGTTCGTTTCGTGTTTACCCATGAATTATATTCTGTTAAGAAGGAACACGAAACTGTTGTTGTGCATGACGTATCATCTTCACACTGATGGTCAAAGAAAAAGAACCATTCAGGCCTGTGAGGATATGTTACGGGTGTGCGTAGTTGGTGATTGGGGGTAATTGCGGTGACTATCTACCCTTGGAGGAGTTTTTGTTTAAGAACGTTATCATTTAATGTGTGTAATGATTCTGTAAGAAATAATATACGGAGAAGATAGTATATTCCAGGAGTTGGGGAGAGGGCGGATATAAAGAACATGTAGGTAAGTAGTGGTTAATATGATACTGAACGAATGGATGTAATTCAAATTCAGCTAAAGGCGGTGCAAAACCTTCAGAAATGGTATGTGTATGTACGTAGAAGAACAATCAAATTCCGAGTATGAGGCTTCGTTGTTGAAAGTTCCTCCATGGAAGGGTGCAATTTGTTCTTGCAAATAAGGGAGACTAAGCCCACACTTTGTTAAGCTCTTACGGATATAGCTCGGATAGGCAAGGTTGCTTGTTGCTTATTGCTTAGAGCTACCCAGGGAATGGATTGGAATTCACAATATATTCCATTTGTCCCATTAAAGATTGGCGTGTAAATCGGCTTATGTGCCATTGGAGGATTTAGCGATTGAAGATAAACTCAATCATATTAAAAAAAACAGGTGGCTATCTATGATAGGCTAGTCAAGAAACTTCGTAATAAGACGATTAACCAAGTGATGGTGCAATGGAAGAACAGGCTGGGTCCTGATGATACGTGGGAGTTGGAGGATGAAATACGGAAAATTTATCCTTTTCTTTTTAGTGTGTGCCGAGGTTTCGGGGACGAAACCTTTATAAGGTGGGGAGAATTTGTAACGACCCATTTTGGGGAAATATTAAATTATAACAAAATTGACGGAAAAGTACTTATGTTTTATATTGGCGGGTGTTTTAATAACATTGGGGTGATTAGAGTTAACTAGTAACTAACTTGATTAGGTTGGTTAAGTAAGTTAACTAATTAAAAAGTTTAAGGGACTAAGATTGTCAAATGGGCAAACTTAATATGAAAGGGGGATAAAACTTTGACTTGGTCAAAATTCACATATCATGTGTGTGTTTGTGGGTGCCTGGCGACAAGAGAAAGAAGGAGCCAACAGAGAATGATCAAATCAAAGCTTGGTTCTTGGTCTGATCGTTAATGCAATCAAGGAATTGAGTTCTTCTTGCATCAAACTACATCTAGGTAAGAAATCTTGTATGTTTGGTGTAAATTTTGGTGGGTCTCATATGGGGTATGAGTAGGATGTGGTAAAATCTGAAATTTGGGGGTTTAGATGGTGTTATATGTTGTTAATATCATACATATCATCTAAGAACTAGTTTTTAATCTTTCTTTGGAGTTTTGAGTAAGTTCATAAAAATGAAGTTTTGTGGTTCATGGTGAAGATGAACTAGAAGTGTTAAAATGGGTGTTTGGTGGTAGTCTATTTAATAATATGATGATTAATAACATTTAAAAGTAATGAAATTGGTGAATGAATATGATTAAGAATTTTGCATAAAAAATGGGTTTTGATAGAGTTTAAAACATGTTACTTATATGATGGTAAATCCATGCATATGAGGTGTTTGATGAAATGCCAATTAAGGTGTTCAACTTAAAACTTAGTTTTAAGTTTATGGTGATATGAAATATGTATGTATACAATCAAAAAAAATGGTGGATTGGTATGAATACGGGTCATTTAACTATAATCCAGGTGTAATTGGTGATAATGGGTCATGGAGGTGTAATTTGACTAGTTATAGTCAAATCTTGTATTAAACTTATTAGTGTGATAACAGGAAACAATAGTGGAACCAAACGACCCGGAAAGGAGATTTTGATGGTAGATAACTCATTGGAACAAGGTAAGTCACCTACCTATTATACTTGATGTTGTTAAATGGTGTTATGCACATATATGTATATATGTATGTAGATGTGTGTGGAATATACATGGAATGTTGAATTGGGTGAATTGGTGTTTGTACATTTGTTGTTTGACAATAACATGCAATCTGTGTTATATTTGTTTAGTTATTGTAATGTATAATGTTTACATTTGATGGATGTAATAAGAATGATTCACAAGAGGTGTGAACTTCTTATTGAAGTTTGACCGGAATTCGTCAAACAATTCACAAGAGTTCTGAATATGTAAATTGGGTGAATTGGTGTTTGTATGATTGGTGTTTGGCAATAATATGCAATATGTGTTACATTTGCTTAGTTATTGTAAAATTTGTTTGTTTACAAGTGGTGTGTAGAAGCATGAATGATTCACAAGATGTGTGAACTTCATAATTGAAATTTGACTGAAATTTGGCCAAATGATACATAAGAGGTGTGCAGGTGAAATTAATTGGTGTTAAGTTACTTGGTGTTGACAATAACATGCAATAGGTGTTTAAGTTGCTTAGTTATTGTGATTTCTTATGTTTATAAGGGGGGGGGGTGGTGAAATGAGAATGATTCACAAGGTGTGTGAACTTCTTATTTGAAGTTTGACTGAAAAGTAGTCAAACAATTCACATGAGGTGTAAATGTGAAATGGGTTTAATCACAAGTGGTGTGATATTTCCTTGGTGAATTTATGGAGCTTAGGTAAATCACAAGTGGTGTGATTACCTAATTTGAGCATCATTGGTGAAAAAGGAAGTCTCAAGGGAATGGTGAATAATTTGACTTTATTTGGAGATTTATATGTTCTAACACTTTAAATTTGTTTTGAGGTGCTATGAACATGATTTCATATGTTGAATATGTTGATAATGTTGTACAAATGAGAATCTTTTGATGCAAAGGAAGTCCCATTTGGTTTGGGTGAGAAATTGGGGTGTTAATGGGTTTATGTGAAAATGACCCGTTTAACATATATTTTGGTGATTAACTTAATTATAACACCAAATTATGTTTGGAACTTGGCAGTTATGTTTCAAAGGTGTTATGGGATGTATTTGGGAGAAACGGAAGGGTTGATACGATCCGGGGTGGTTACGGAGGTGTAAAACGCGAAAAAAGTGTTCTTTGGTGTGTGCAGGGAGCATAAGCTATGCCCTGGGCATAGCCTACGGTTGAGTGCTTATGTTAAGGTGGCAGTAGTCTACGGTTAGACAATAAGCTATGGTTGGAGGGTTCTGTTTAAAGTGACCATAGCCTACGGTCAGACCATAAGCTACGGTTGGAAGGTTCTGTTTAGAATGACCATAGCCTACGGTCAGCCCATAAGCTACGGCTGGGGGTGTCCAAAATCACTCGTTTTGATCGTTTAATCGCTTTTTAGGATCTAATAACCTTCCGTTATGAAACAAAGAGTATACATAGGTGTTCTTACTTAGTTGTAATGAACTAATGGTGATTTAAATGTGGTGTTTTGTAGGTGAACATAATGGGTGATGGCGCGCGTGATCGGGAATAGAATAAAGGACCGGATCGAACCTTTTTTTTGATTGAAACCCAATAACTTTTGTGAATTGTTGTTAATGATGTTATTGGGTTTTCAAATGTAGAATTAACCTAACTTTATATGTTTTGGTGAAAACTTGGGTCATTTTTTTATGACTAAAAAGTATGTTTTAATTTGAAAATCTGGGACCTATTTTAAAATGTTTTTTAAAACACGTGTCATACGTGTGGGGAAATTGGGCCTTACAGAGGAGGATCATCAAACACTAGGTAAGCGTTTGATTCATAAAAGCTATGATTTTTAGAAAAAAGGAACCTATGGTTAAAGGTCATACCTTTATGCATAAAGTTCGCTCCTTTTTGGTTTCCGTGCGTTGATAGGGCCATAAGGAACCTAGGACCAGCTCCCCAAGTCTTAGATAGTTTTTTTTTTTTAAATTTATGAAGAAAATGAGAGTATTCGAATAGTACACGAAATGGAAGTATCCTAACCCCTTATTGAACCTCAATATCGTGAACTAGGTTTCGTGAACTGAGGGTTCGTTAACAAGGTTTTGTGAGCTAGGGTTTGTGAACTCTAAGGTTTCGTATACTTTGACTTTTCTGTGAACTCTATGATTTTTGTATACTTGGGTACTTTAAGAACTTCATGGATTTCGAATACTTAGGCAATTTCGAGAACTTGTGCATATGGAGGACTAGTTAACTGAATTATGAGGACTTAGAATCAATCCTAAGTCTAATAATGAAATGTAATAATATGACGCAATGGTGCAGTTTCTTGAATCCTGGCCAAGACGATTCAGTTTAGGGAATATAAGAGCCATTCCATTTCCAGTGAGTTCTAGATGCCCTCTTTTATACATGTTCGGTGCAAATATGTTTTGGGTTGAAATACATGCTACTATATTGCTATAAGATGACATGAGATGTATCGTAAGGCACTATGATGATGTGCATGAACGATTAATGCATGATGAAGTGTTATGTTAACAAATTCATGATTGTATGTGATGATGAACATAAGATGATGTGCTATGATAATGATTGCTTTGATGATGGTTAAATGATGATGAAGTCCTAAGCTGTTAGGATAATGTTATGATAATAAGATGCTAGCAGGACATGCTTACGATGATAGTATTTTATGATGTTATGACTATAAAATTCTAGCATGACATGTTTACGATGATAGTATGTTATGATGTTATAATGATAAGACACAGTATGACATGTTTACGAAGATGGTATGTTATGATGTTACGATGAGATGCTAGCATGACATGTTTATGATGATGGTATGATATGATGTTATGATGATAAGATACTAGCACAACATGTTATGATGTACGAGGTTGCTCCCATATTCGTATGGCGCAAGTATGATGGTTCTTATTTATTTGTATGGGGTAAGTATGATGATGCTCCCATACTCATTGCGTGGTAAGTATGATGTTTCTCCCATATTCGTATGGGGTAAGTATGTTGATGCTTCCATACTCGTTACGAGGTAAGTATGATGTCGCTCCCATATTGGTATGGGGTAAGTAGGAATGATGCTCCAGTACTTGTACTAGGTAAGTATGGATATGTTGAATGCTTCAGCGAATCAGATCAACATTATGGAGCCTTATGTCGGCATAAGCCCACTGTTTACGCATAGTAACAGTGGTTGTATGATGATTATGTCATATATTTGCAAATAAGGAATGTATGATGATTATGTGTTATGGTTACGTAGGATGAATGTATGATGTAATTGATGCTTTAACTCACATACAGCTTACGTTGTTTTACAAAAACTAGAACTCACCAGCGAAAACTGACTTTTTAGCATGTATGTCAGGTTGAAGGATGGGTATGAGGACATGATGAAGCCCTGGAACGAAGTTAAAATATCTGTTGGTTATGGCAGTAAGATATCTTTAAATACAGACATTTACATTTGTTATGTTCGACAAAATATGTTTAAATTTCCGCTCATAATCTATGAAAGTTTTTGGCTTAAAAAATATGTGATGATCATTTAAACCCAACTCTGGGAGGTACCGAGCCTCGGGGCGTCTCAAGTTGGTATCAGCTCTATAGTTTGAGAGATCTTGGCATCCCAAATGCCAAGACTTAAACTGAGAATGGGATTAAATGATGCGGATTGCCAACCACGGATGAATGAATGCCACAAGCTGAATGTTATGTATGAACTGAGTGATGTAGTAGAAATAGATAGAAGCTAAAAAGGTGGCCAAGGGTGTACACATTGATAAGATGGGATGGGAGATGTTTAGAGCCTATAAGTAGGGTAAATGGTCAATAACACCTGATCAAGGTCATTAATGATTTACAACACTTATTCCGTGCTAAACCTATTATGTTACCGACTCATCGTTTGTTGCATCTTGTAGAAAACTAGATGGCAAGTTAAAAGGGTGACCACGAAAGCAACCACAGGAAACTGAAGAGCCATATGTTGAGGAGAAAGGAAACGAACATGAAGGAGAAAACGAGACTAGTGAAAAACATGAGAATGAAGAAGAGTTCCCCTATGTTAAACCTATTCCGTTACTGACTCATCGTTTTTGTATCTTGTAGAATAGTATATGGCAAAAAAAAGGGTAGACCACGAAAGCAACCACAATAACTGAAGAACCACATGTCGAGGAGGAAGAAAATGAACATGAAGGAGAAAATGAGACTAGTGAACAACATGAGAATGAAAAAGAGTTCACACTAGAGCCTATCGTGAAAAAGGCCATTTCTAATGAGGTCTACAACATCATGGATGAGAAGATGACAAAAATGATTGCTTAGGCTTTAAAATATGCATTGAAGGGCAAGTCTGAAGGAACCAAGGAAAGCTCCAAGGTAGGTGAGGAAGTCTTGATCATCCAGACAAAGAGCGGCGATTCCTAGCGTGGGAAACTGAAGGGCTGTGACTACAAGGCCATCAAAGGATGCAATCCACCAACGTTCGATGGTAAGAAAGATGCAGTGGCCACCTATCCCTGGATATCGGCTATGGAGGATGTTATCTACTTTAGTGAATGCCGAGTAGACCAAGCTGTGAAGTTTGCAGCTCACTCTTTTCTTGAGGTGGCACTTCATTGGTGGCATACAGTCAAGCAATCAAAGAGTAATGCAGATATGGAGAAGATGAACAGGTATGATCTGAAGCAATTGGTCACCAAGCAGTTCTGCCCAAAAAATGAGCTGGACAATTTTCAGAGGAAATTTTTGGTTTTAAAGGCATGAAACCTAAACCACGGGTTGTGTGCTTCTAGATTCAACGAGATGGTGAGGTTGGTTCCTCATCTAGTTGCAACTAAGGAATAGAGGGTAAAACTGTAGATGGAGGGCTTGCCTCCAAAGGTTCGGATTCATGTTAAGGCAAAAGCTCCAATAACATTTGATTCCACTGTGGAGCTCAGTGGGATAGTATAATATGATGTGCCGGCTGACGAGCCAATCAAGGAGGAGTTAAAGACGAAGGTGTTCCTCAGAACCAAAAGAGGCCGAATAGATCAATGAAATTTTTCTGGCTATAATATAAAGCAAGAGGATACGAGAAGATGCAAAAAGAGTGGCAAAAGCCACACGGGACAGTGTCTAGTAGGCACTAATTTATGCTTTTGATGCGGGAAGAAGGGATGTTTTTTTGTCAATTTTTCGAACGCCACCCGATGTTTCAGCTGCAAGGGTTATGGACATCTGTCCAAGGATTGACAGAAGACGAAAGCAGGAACATCAAGGCCAGTGGAAGGAAAGAAGATTGATAAGAAGACGGCTAAGGCCCGAGCCTTGACAATGACCAAGGATGATGCTACTGAGGACCCAGACGTGGTCACGAGTACCTTTTCTATCAACAATATTACTGCATCTGTATTGTTTGATTCTGGTTCCATTATGAGTTTTATATCTTCTACCTTCTATGATGGGTTATGTGGGGGGGTGTAACATCAAGTGCCAGATCGTCCGGCAAGTCCGTACGGTATGTGTACTTTCACCTTAGACTGTGTGTAAATACATGTACATGAAAAGTTATCGTAATAACAGAATTCAGAATACAATACACAGTTGTACATATTTTAGTGTAAACTTAAATACAATAAGTACAACACACATTTGAAACAATAGTTGTGAGTGTTTAAGTGAAAACTTAAATACAGTTAACACAACGGATCACGGGAAACAACAGTTTACAAGTGAACAACGAAAACATATCGGTTCCGATCTGATGTCCATAGATGACAGGAATCAGATGGCCGACAAGTCAGTGCAAGAACAATGTGAAAACAGGATGTTTAGTTGAGTCCGACAGTGAGGAAACACAATTTAAACACAAATGCAGTGTTATTTCAGAATAACGAACTGACGGTGTGTTTGCGTGGGTGACGATTCACACAAACATATCCGTGAGTTTAGAGTTCTGAAATAATGACTGGAAAGTAGAAAACAAAAGTCAGAAAGCAAAACCATCGTCGTGTTCGTTCGGGTGACGATTCGAACGAATTACGCGCGAAGGTGACGCGATCTGACGAAACGAAAACGAAAACACAACACGAATGAAAATAATTTAATAAAATAAAATATTTAATGTTTTACAATTTTGAAACTCATCAAAATAATTAAATTAGCTTCTTATATTTATTCCATTCAAATTACGCGTTTAATTTCCGGAAACGTAACGAAAACGCGAACCGAGCAACAAAAACGAACCCGAACTCACCCGTGGTATAAATAACATGAATGAGTTCATTTTTACTCATTTTCTCTCCTTCTTCACCCAAACCCTAAAATCCCGGTTTCAAGAAAACACCTCCATTTCTCACCTTCTCTCCTCCATATCTCTCTCATTTCTTAACCAAATCACTCCATTTTTGAACCTACACGAAGCTCTCATCACCCTCTACACGAAAGTACAACCGATCTAGAGCCAAACCCATGTGAATTCGAGGTATGAACCTATTTTTAACACGAAAATTAGGGTTTTCACCACTTTTTGTTCAAACCCAACCCTAACCGGTTCTAAACCCTTCATCTCGACTTCTACACACTCGAAATTGGTTCTAGTACACACCGTCGCATGAAACCACAATACATATTTATGGGGAACTTGGGTGGAGCACCATGGTTGACCCAGGTCCACAGTAGCCGAAGGAGGCTCTTCGGATGAATGGTCAGATCCGAAAGGCTCCATTCGCCAGTTAGCCAGCTGCTTCGGTCGGCACTCATTCGCTGGAACCACCACACATGACTCCCTCATTCACCCCAACCTCATTAGCTGCTATCCCATTCGCTCCAGCCACATTCGCCGGAGCTACCACCTTCGGCCTCCACTCGTTCGGGCGAACCAGCTGGTTCGGGTGAGTCTCATTCGGCCTAATCCTTGGAGCTATCCGGCCATTCATTCGACTAACACCACATTCGCCCTCATTCTACCACTTTCATTCGCATGTAGACATCCGGCAGCCACCCCCAACAGCCAGTCGGCCTACCCATGTGATCACTCATTCGGCCAAGGCATAACCATTCGACCATTGCAAATCAATCAGCCAAACCTTTTCATCCGGCCCATGCAATTCGGCCCAAAGCCCTGCTGCTTCGGCCCAGACAAGACCATTCGACCATTGCAAATCAATCAGCCAAACCTTTTCATCCGGCCCATGCAATTCGGCCCAAAGCCCAGCTGCTTCGGCCCAGACAAGTTATTTGGCCCACATCACCTTCACGCCCAGCAGCACTTAATGTGGCTTAGTCCAAAGAAATTAGGCCCAGTTTGGCCATGCCCAACAGTGGCCTATGCAGCCCTGCAGCCCACTTTTACCCTAGGCCCTACAGGCCACTAAGTTGGCAAATTGGTCGGCCCAAGTGACCTAGATTGGCCCAACAAAATTCCTTGGCCCACTGACCCCATTCCGGCCCACAGTTCACAGACCGGGCCCAACAGCACTCTTCGGCCCAACAACATCAATTGGTGGCCCATGTTACTTGTGGCTCGGCTTAGGAAACTATTTAGGCCCAACTAGCCCTTGGCCCATCTGTAGGCCCAACAATCATTTGGCCAAGGCCCACGTTGATTCGACCCAACATCTAACATGTTGGTTCACGCGCCATCTAATTGGCCATGACACATCATTCGGCCAACATGAGCTAAACACATGCAAACAAACTCTTTTAACAAACTCACGTAATGACATACATGGGATTTTATAAAATACTACAAGGATGATGAATATTAGCATGATGAATTCTATTTACTAGAAATCACCATTTTTACAAAGAAAATGGGCTACTTAATCATTAATTACGAAATGACCATTTCAAGTTAACAATGAATACAAGTGGGGTTTGAATTATAAACCTAAGTTTATATCTAAGTTGTTCTTGGAAAGTTATAATCAATACACTTAACTAAAATGTTAAGAACAAAGTGTTCTACTCTTAATGTAATGGGACTAAGTGTAACTAAAGACAATAACAAGTGAATCAAGGCCGAATGATGACCGAGACTCACGCGTGTTAACCAACTCTAGGGTTAACACCTACACACGCTCACATACACATGACACATGCTTACAATTTACAAACAATGTGAAATCAATACCGGATCGTGAAAACAAACTCAATTACAACTCAGAGCGCGTGCATTTCTTGTTTAAGCTTAGTCAACACCAACAATCACAAGGAGAGTTCATATGCCCCTTTTACTTTAATCTTTACTGATTTTAACTCTCAGGGCTGAGAAACATGTTTACTTTTAATTATTTAAAAGTTGTTCTTAACATGTTATATATACTTTGATTTTGATAATATCAAATTGTTTATTATCGCTTATCATTGTATGCATGCTTGTATGATTATGAGATAACAGGGAAACTCAGATGATTATGGTAATGTAATTTCTTAATCATCAACACATTAGAATAACTTAGTTATAAGATGATAGCTTATAACACTTAGTTATTTCCACATGAGCAAATACCTAGACAGTTTACACATAATCACACAACGAGAACAATCCCACATTGAGACTTTGGGATCACACGGATTACAGTAAATGATGATCATGATAACGTAACTTCATGGGATTCTTATCATTTACACCTAATTAACATGATGTAATAAGACAAGTTCTTATTCGACCTTGTTAATTACACGAGAACAATCCCACATTGAGACTTTGGGATCACACGGATTTCAGTAAATGATGATCATGATAACGTAACTTCATGAGATTCTTATCATTTACACCTAATTAACATGATGTAATAAGACAAGTTCTTATTCGACCTTGTTAATTACACGAGCACAATCCCACATTGAGACTTTGGGATCACACGGATTACAGTAAATGATGATCATGATAACGTAACTTCATGGGATTCTTATCATTTACACCTAATTAACATGATGTAATAAGACAAGTTCTTATTCGACCTTGTTAATTACACGAGAACAATCCCACATTGAGACTTTGGGATCACACGGATTACAGTAAATGATGATCATGATAACGTAACTTCATGGGATTCTTATCATTTACACAAAATTAACATAATGTAATAAGACAAGTTCTTATTCAACTTTGTTAATCACATGAGGACAATCCCACATGGAGACTTTGGGATCACACGGCGGAATAGAGGTGAATGGAATGCATTGTAATCTAATTACGTGAGGATTACAATGGATTCCATTTGGGCTCTATACGCTGCATTGGGATTACATTACAAACAGTTAACTAACACTTTTATTAATTAAAAGTGAATAAAAGTTAACCTCACAAGTAATAGAATAATTCGAGGATCAGATTTAATTAATCTAAATTCCTTAATTAACCGAGGGTTTATCAATACTTCGGTTTGGTAACTAAACCCCTCACCCTACATTATTCTATCATTGATACAACAGACGAATACATATCAGACACGTTGAATAAACGGGAAATGGATATCTTTAGTTGTATCGCAAGTGGTGTGGAACTCGACTGAGTATGTGGTGGGATAGCGTCTGGGCTTGACCCTTTCGTGATTCCCTATATATAAGCATACTTAATCTGGTGATACACTACTTGTACATATAACTAAGGAGAGACCATTGGACGGACAGAAGAATCAAGTATTACAAGTAACAAATATGACATTGTGGATGTGTGTATGATCAATTCAATGATTTTAATTACTAAACTTATGAACTCACCAACCTAGTGTTGACTTTGTTTAAATGCATGTTTTCTCAGGTGACGAACAGGTGTAGATACTATTGTGCAAGTGATAAGCTAGTGGACTCTTAGAAGACCTAGCTTACTCTTGATTGCATACTTTTGGAATGACAAGACAGTGAATCACTTTTGTATATGTTGTACAGTTCAAGATATAAACTCATTGATTCTTTTTGATTAGATTTACTTAGTTAAATTATGATGTACAATGTAATTTAACTTTGTAATTCTATATCATTGTCATGTTTACATTTCTCAATTATACATCATGTGCTATGCAAACAATCTGATCATTTGATTATCACTCATGATATCGCGCCCCGGGAACCTTCAACCCGACGGGAAAACCCGATCCGTTTTCACCGGCCTGGGGTGTGAAGGGGGGGGTTAAGAAGATAGATTGGATATTTGATGTAGAGACAGGCATAGGTAAGATGACCAGGGTGACGGAGGTTATAGATGATTGTTATATTGAGATCGAAGGTCATAGGTTCCTCGTACGATTATTTCTTATAACCTCGGAAGGGTTCGTTGTGGTTTTGGGTATGGATTGGTTAGCCAAATATTAGTTTAACATGGTATGTCGACATAAAATGACATGTTTACGAGCTTTGGATGATAGTCCTGTAACACTTTATGGTGATAAAGCGAAGTATGCGCTGAAGATCATTACAATGATCAAGGCTGGGTTATGATGAGACGAGGGTATGGAGCTTACTTGGCATATATGATTGAGGATTGTGCGGATATGTGGACGATTAGTGTGGTGTGTAACTTCCCCGATGTATTTCCTAAGGAATTGCCTTGATTACCACCTGAACGGGAAATTGAGTTACAAATCGACTTAGTGCCGGGGGGACAACCTGTCTCCAAAACACCCTATCGGTTGGCTCCCACCGAAATGAATGAAATGATTACACAGCTACAAGAACTCCTTTATAAAGGTTTTATATAGCCAAATGTCTCCCCTTGGGGAGCACCTATGCTTTTTGTAATGAAGAAAGATGGAAGCATGAGGACGTGTATCAATTTCCAGGAACTAAACAAATTGACTGTAAAGAACATGTATCCTCTACCTAGAATTTATCATGTGCTCGATCAATTGCAAGGTGTAAGCCGGTTCTTCAAGATAGATCTCCGTTCCGGTTACCATCATTTGAAAGTATGAGAGCAGGATATTCCAAAGACTGTTTTCCGAACACATTATGGACACTATGAGTTTTTCGTTATGTCGTCTATATTGATGAATCCTCCTGCATCATTTATGGATTTGATAAACATGGTATGTCGACCGATGTTGGACCGATCGGTGATTGTATTTATTGAAGATATTTTGATTTATTCAAAGAACGAGGGAGATCATTTTTTCCAGTTACGAGAAGTATTGGAGACCTAGAGGATAGAGAGACTTTATGCTAAGTTTTTCAAATGTGCCTTCTGGCTACGGGAAGTGCAGTTTCTGGTCACGTGGTGAACCTAGAATGCATTTTCGTTGACTTTGATAAAGTGGAAACAATTATGAAATGGAGCCCTCCGAGGTCACCGACAGAAGTACACAGATTTCTAGGTTTGGCCGGTTATTATCGGAGATTTATTCAAGACTTCTCCAGGATACCTACGCCATTGACGAAGCTCATGAAGAAGGACGTGAAGTATGAATGGGGCCCAAACCAAGAAAAAGCGTTTACAATGTCGAATGAGAAACTTACCCAAGCTCCGGTTCTAGGCTTTCCAGATGGAAATGATGATTTGGTTGTGTATGCTGATGCATCACGAAAAGGGTTGGGACGTGCACTGATGCAAATGGGGAAGGGTGATAGCTTATGCTTTGCTCCAGCTAAATATTCATGAGGCTAACTACCTGACCCATGATCTTGAGCTAGCTGCAATGGTGTTTGCATTGAATATATGGAGACACTATCTGTACAGAGTCAAGAGTACCATCTATACCGACCACAAGAGTTTAAAATATTTCTTCGAATAAAAAAATCTTAACTTAAGGAAGAGACGATGTCTTGAGCTACTAAGGGATTAGAATTGTGATATTCTATATCACCCGGGAAAGGCCAACATGGTTGCGGATGCCTTAAGTTGTAACGTTGAGCATCCAGCCATACGGGTAAAGTCATACAGTTTGGTGATAACGCTAGACTTCCTTGTACACCACCTTCTTACCCCATGTTAAACCCTGCTTCCTACTCTCCTGCTACAGTGAATCCATCTTCTGTGGACTCACAAATCAATATCTTGCATCAAAATCAGCAACAACTGATTCAAAAGATCCAGAAGTTGATGAATAATGCACAACAAAACAAATAAATTCTCAAAATGTTTTTCTTTCTCTTCTAAAATAAACAATTACCCATATCTAACCTATTGCATTTGATCCTCTATGTGAAGAGAGCTAGCTTCTTCAAACCAAAATCCCTTATGGTATGTGGACAGCGGAGGCTCTAGGCACATGACAGGATGCAGATCCATTCTAAATAGCTTCATTCCAAAGAATGGAGGATCTGTTTCCTTTAGAAACAATGCAAAAGGTTGGATAGTTGGGTCTGGTTCGGTCCTTAGTGGAAAATTTCGCTTTACGGATGTCAGTTTAGCTGAAAACCTCAAGTTTAATCTCTTGAGTGTTTCTCAATCAACAGAATACTATAATTCATTTTTCACCAAGGATAGCTATAAAATTCTTTCTCCTGAAATAAATTCTAAAATAGAGGTTTTAATTGACTAACACACTAGCTGGCAGCTAAGAGAAGTGGTAATGTCTATATGGTAGACATGACCAGTGATTCTCAAACATCTACTCCTACATGTCTCATAGCCAAAGCATCATCTTCTGAAACTGCCCTATGGCACAGAAGATTCAGCCACCCAAATCATCAAACTCTTCATAAGCTTTCTACCCTTTCTTTAGTAAGAGGATTACCTTCAAAAGAATTTCATTTTGAAGGATAATGTGAATCTTCCTTAAAGAGAATGCAACATAAATCATCACAGTCTGTTGAGCAATCCAAAACAACTAATTGTCTTAATCGGCTTCATATGGATCTATTCGGTCCTGTGAAAGTAGCTAGTTTGGCCCGAAAGAGATATTGTTTAGTTGTTGTGGACGATTACTCAAGATTTTGTGGACCTTCTTTCTCATCAGCAAAGATGAGACAGCCGATAAAATAAAAGCCATTATCACTAAAACTTGAAATACAATTTGGTCTTCCTATCAACGTAATTTGGGGTGATAATGGTACTGAATTCAAGAATCATATTCTTGATGAGTTTTGCACCTCCAAAGGAATCCTTAGACAATACAACGTTCCTAGAACCCCTGCACAAAATGGAGTTGAGGAAAGAAAAGAATAGGTCACTTATTGAGGCTGCAAGAGCCATGCTTGAAGACTCAGGACTACCTTTGTCTTTCTGGGCTGAGGTAGTAAACAATGCTTGTTATGTTTTGAACAGAGTGCACATTGTGAAAAGACATAACGAGACTGCCTATGAGTTTCTTCATAAAATAAATCCTCTCATTCGTTTTTCAGAGTGTTTGGGTGTCCAGGTTTTATTCTAAACACAAAGGAAAAGTTTGGACTCTTTGCCCCTTGCCCAAAGGAAAATACCCAATAGAAACTAGATGGGTATTTAGAAATAAAACTGATAACAGGGGCATTGTGATAAAAAAATAAAGCCAGATTGGTAGTGCAAGGGTACTGCCAAGACGAAGGCATTGATTATGATGAAACATTTGCCCCTGTGGCCAGACTTGAAGCGATAAGACTTTCTTGCATTTGCTATATCCCATAACCTAAAAGTATTTCAGATGGATATAAAAAGTGCATTCCTGTATGGAATTATAAAGTAGGAAGTTTATGTCTATCAACCACCAAGGTTTGATGATGCTCATCATCTTGATTGGGTGTATATACTAGACAAAGCTCTGTCTTTTTTAAAACAAGCACCTAGAGCATAATATGATACTTTCTCTATTTCTTATCTCAAATAAACTATCTAGGGGAACAATTGATAAGACCTTGTTCATCAAGAGGATACTCAAGGAAGTTTTGCTGGTCCAAATTTATGTTGACAACATCATTTTTAGATCCACAAAACCTTCCTTGTGTGTACAATTTTCAAAATTAATGTCTTCTAAGTTTGAAACGAGTGCTTTAAGGGAACTAAAACCATTTTTTGGACTCCAATTCAAATAAACCACTAATGGTGAACCTGTAAATCAAACCCCCTACCGATGCATGATTGGATCTTTGATGTATCTCACCGCATCAAGGGCAGAAATCATGTATACAACATGTGTTTGTGCAAAATACCAATCTGCCCCTAAACAATCCCATTTATCATTTGTGAAGAGGATATTTAGATACCTAAAAGGTGCTTCTGTACTAGGTATTTGGTATCCTGCTAATCAATCTTTCAAAGTTGTTGGTTTCTCAGACAGTGATTATGCAGGATGTTCACTCACTAGGAAGTCTACTTCAAGAGGATGTCAGTTCTTTGCAAATTGCTTGGTCTCATGGCAAAGAAAAAAGCAAACTTCAGTGTCAAACTCAACTGCTGAAGTTGAGTAAATTGCAGCAACACATTGCATTGCCCAAATCCTTTGGTTACAATACCACTGTTGGAGTTTGGAATAACAGAACTAAAAACACCCCCTTACTAGACATTGAAGCTGGCAAAAATATAATAAAAAATCTTGTCTATCACTCTAAAACCAAACATATAGAAAGAAGACATCACTTTATAAGAGACTGTTTTGAAAAAGGATTGATAGTCCCAGAACATGTATCTACAAGTGACCAAATAGCAGGCATATTTACCAAGCCTTTGGACTCGTCAACCTTTTCTAGGTTTTTTTCCATATTAGGCATGATAAATATGAGTTAATAAATTAATAAATATGGTTAAGAATACTTTTCTTAAAACTTAAATAATTATATAAAAGGATAATTCTCAAATAATCCTAGCAACGGACAAATGGAAAACCACTAATGAAACAATTGGTCCTTTTCTTAGTGATTATCCTAAAACATGGATAGATTTTAGTGGTTATACTAACCACTGCCTCATATCTATAGTGGTTATAATCAATACGTTGTTACATTTGAAACACTCCGTTTCTACCACATCCATGGTTTTCCCCGTGGTAAGTTATCCGCGTTTAAAACCCTTTTGTTGTTAAAATCTTTTTCACTCTGTGGTTATTAAAATCTTGATAATTACGCCCGATTTGACTCTCACTAATCACTCTGCAAGATTTGACTCCTTACAATTAATAGAATTGTTACTCATTAATTGTTTTCACGGCTCGAAAATATCTTCTAGTTTTACTATCTTACCCTCTTTACTTCAAGTGTCCACTAACCTTCTTCTCCTTATTTATATCAGTAACTATCTTCTTCTGTCCTTACACTAATTTTCTAAGAACTTCATGATCATCATTATGATCAAGAATATAACTCTTTCAAATTCAAAACTCAAAATGCTACTTATGGCGAAGGACGCCCGCTTATCAAGCATGTCGCCTAGGTCGACACACTTACATAGAATTTGTCTGAGCTTACTGCTCATGATTTTAGTGTGGAAAGACATCAGACTAGGCTTCATTCCTAACAAAGCATTTTCTGTACATCAAGGTTTGCATGAACGTATTGATTTGTCCTTTGTCTTTCTCTCTCTTATGCTTACAGGTTTGTCCAATGGGTAAAAACCCTAAGGTAAAACTTTAAGTTTGTTATAAGAAGTGGCGGTATCCTATATTGAAACCGCACTCATCTGCAAAGGTTTTATTTTTCCTTATTTATCTCTCTAAACATAAGGCAAAAATTTGAAATCGTATTTTGTTCTTGAAACTACTCTTCGATCGATACTGCATCCATGGCGTCTGAAGCTGTGAAACTCAAGCTAGTTCACAACATCATAGCCTACCTCGCCAAGTCTTCTGAATACCCCCACTATGATGAGGTCGTCGACATTCTGGTAAATTCCTTTGTTCACATTGCTCTTACTATCGACCCTCCTATTTCTGAATTTTCCCTAAATCAGTTTTGGGCAAACTCTGCCTTGGTTTCGATGGATGACTCTGTTGAAAGCATCACCTCGGTGGTTGTTGATCAGCAAGTCTCCATCACCCCCTTCAAAATAAGTGTTGCCCTAAATATGGGTGATACTGATACACCCACCACTATTCCGCTCAAGCTTCTTAACAATGTCTTTGTTGAGTGTAATCATCAGGGAGACATGAAAAACAGAACCTTGTACAAATCATGTTTCTAACCCAAGTACAAGTTTCTGTATCACACCATTTTACAGTGTCTTTCTTAGAAGACAACTAATTGGGGAGAAATTCAATATGACATGCAATATGTCATGTATGTAATTCTTTCCAACGAAAGAGTCAATCTGTTCCAAATAATTTTTGACCACTTGGTACATCATCAAAAGAGTCCCAAATTCTTGTTGTACCATCATTTTGTGATGGCATGTTTGTTTGCTGATGTTAATAATGTTTGCCATATTGCTCCTCTTTCTAATGTCAAAAGCATTGACAAGCAAGTGTTAAACCCAATATACCATTTTTGATCATGTACTCAGCCAGGGGGTCTTAGAGCATGTGTAGAAGGTGCAACTGCACAGGGCCTAATTTAGTGGGCTCTAAATTTTTTTAAAAATTTGTATATATTATATATATCTCAATTTATTTTACAAAAAACACATAAAATTTACAATTCAATTCTTAAATATATTTAACCTAATTAAAAACTAATTACCAAAAACTAAAGTGGGTTTTTTATATATTGTTGATCAAGCAAGTGATTCACTTCAAACAAGATTTGAATAATACAAAAAATATGAAAAATTATTTGGATTTTTATTTCATAAAAAGAGGAAGGAATTGAACGACAATGGCATTAGTTCATGTTGTATTCTTCTTGAGGATACTTTGAAGTTATGGAAGATCATATATTGATGGTTATGAGCTTAATATGGAGTTAAAGTTGTTGGATGCTTTATTACCTAGTAAGATTTTAAACCCGGTTGATGTTTTAAAAATATTTAAAGCGAGTCAATTGTTTTCTGAATGCATCAATTGCATATGGAATCTTCTTGACTATTCACGTAACTGTAGCATCTGCAGAAAGAAACTTTTCAAAATTGAAGTTGTTTAAGTCATACTTACGATCGATAATATCTCAAGAAAGTGAATGGATTGACAATGATAACTATTGAGAATGAAATACTAGATAATGTGGATCATGAAGATTTAATCAACAAATTTGCATCAAAAAATGCTAGAAGAACGTCACGTTTTATTTAGTTATTTGAAACATTGAAATGCATCATTTTGCTAAAGCAATATTGTTTATATTGATTTTACTGTTGTTTTAATTATTGTCAATCTGTGTGTGCGCGCACACACATATGGGCCCGTTTTTAGCATTCGCACAGGGCGCGTAATCTCTCAGAGACGGCCCTGACTCAGCTCACTAAACCCATGGATACAACAGCCCTCTTGTTACTTTTGCTTGAGCATAGATCGTTACAAAGCTACACTAAGAACGGTATATATTTCTAACAAGTTTACCACGTGGAACACTCAACTCACAACACGTTTTGCAAACCTTAACCCCAGTGAGTTTTTGTGCAAACTTCTCCCTTTCTTTACTATATTTTGGGATGAATTACATGCTTCTAAAACTATTTATGTGTACCAAAATTTGAGACTTATAACTTCCTGTATTGTAGTCTCTCTTTGGATCAAACCATTAACCCTAGTTGGGACCATTAGTATTATAGGTAACGTTATATGAGAAACCCTCACACATAGTGGTCTCCCCAATGAGATTGGCAAATCGTTGTGGCATAATTGCTAACTATTTTTTATTAGTTCACGAATGAGGAATGGGTTACACATGGATTGAACGCCTACATATGGTCTTGTTGCAAGATTATATGTGTGGTCTAGGATTGCCAGTATGACTTGAATATTGTACATGACATACAAACAAAACATTTTTATCTTTGTATATTACAAAGTCTACAAATTGTTTACTTATTAAATGTTTTTAACTGCTCGAGCTCACCATGTTAAACTAAGAAGGACACGTAGACGGGAAACTTGGGATGCCTAACATTTTGGAGTTTGTTTTAAAGACTTGCTTTATTATTTTTGTTGCCTATGGACTAGATTTAAATTTCATGTGTCTTTGTTATTACTTAGGGTTGTTCATGTCCATTTTTGATGTTAAGACAATTATTAAGTTTCTATGTTAAGACTATCATGTACTAGTAAATGACGAAATTATCTTAGTCTCACTTATTTAAGTGTTTTACCAATCTTTCCACTTGCCACTACGGGCAGGGAGCGACAAAGTTTTCTCAAAATCATAATTATTTTTATTTTGTTACTGCTCAAGCTCAATCATATGCTCACTCAGAAGGACATTGGCCCTTTTGATTTTTTGCAAAAGCTATCATTCAATCTTTAGAACAAGTGGAGATACATGTGCAGTAATAGATGAGGGGCCAAAAGAGGAACTTAAGGTTGAGTGAGCAGAAGTTGATTATGATGGTTCATCAGTAGCCATAAGAGCTAAATTAGGAGTTGACTCATTTATGAAAAGTACATGAGCAACAACATCTGGTAGATTGCTCCAATCTACACGGTCTTTGGAAAATAAGGCTGGTTGAGAGTTTAAAGATATGTTTGACACTTGAATATGATTTGGTTGAACAATTATTGGTTATGATATTTGCATATACTAAGGTGGTAAACTAGTTAAGATAGCTGAAATTTTCACCTGTTGGAGTTTGAACCAACTGAATTTGAACAAGAATATGAGTTTGAACCAGATGAGCAACGAGCAATTGCTGGTTAAGTGATATAATGGTTTGATGGTAACTTTGAGGATTTGTTACTTGGAAAATTTGCATAAGATGCAAATGGATTTGACGGTGATTTTGATTCCCTAACAAAGTGTCCAAATCTTTGGCATTTATAACACTTTAGTTTTGCCTTGTTCAAACCAACTTCAGTTTTCCCATATAGACCTAGGAATTTTCTTCTTGTTTTTTTGGAACTTGTTGGTTCAGATGCTTAGAAGAATTAGCTGAAGGAGAATATCCATCTCTTATAAACCATCGCTAGAAATTCAATTCAAATAATCCATAACAAAACAATTATTATAAACTTGATCATGACATTCATCATCATTAACAAAGGCTTTGTGTTAACTAGAGTTGTTAAAAAATCCAGTAGTGATGTCAATATAATCATCATAGCTTCGATCAGGGAGATCAAAAATAAAGTCATGACCAATTAGGGCAATATTATCCTGAACATACTCATCAGTTTATTTAACATATATCAGAAGTTTCTTCTTTTGATTTATTTCCCTCGAGATTATGGAATAAGTTTCCCACTTATCAAGAAATGATCTTTAAAAACTATTCAGAAAAGAGATGGTAGGTCTTCTTTGCACGCTAATTTTAATTCACTAAATAGAGAAGTAAATCGCTCAAATTATTGAGTCAGAGATACCCAATTTATTTGATAAAATGTCTCATACTGTTGTGCAAGGATTTCTCTAGCATTTGCAACAACATTAGGTGTTCCATCGAACTATTCCTTAAGATCATCCAAAGCTCCTTAGCAGACTCAGGATTGTCACACCCCGGGCCGGCGGGAACAGATCGGGTTTTCCCGTCGGGCGAAAGGTTCCCGGGGCGTGATATCGTGAGTGATAATCAAATGATCAGATTGTTTACATAGCACATGATAATAAATGAGAAATGCTAACACATCAATGATATAGAATTACAAGATTAAATTACAATGTATCGTTCATAATTTAATCAAGTAAATCTATCAAAAGGAATCAATGTAACTATATCTTGTAACTGTACAAGATATACAAAAGATAATTCATTGTTCTTGTCCCCAAAAGCATGCAATACAAAATAAAGCTAGGTCTTCTAAAAGTCCGCTAGCTAAATCCTTGCATGTAAGTATCTACACATGTTCATCACCTGAGAAAACATGCATTTAAACAAGGTCAACACTAGGTTGGTGAGTTCATAAGTAAGTTAATTGAAAACCTTGATTCATTCACATGCACATTCATAATGATAATTATGTTACTTGTATGTATTTGTTCACCTGTATTCCCAATGGCTCCTCAATAGGTGTATTCACAAGTACTATATTATCCTAGTAGTGATGCATATATATTATGCATATGTAAGGGAACTAAGCCCTAGCCAACATCCCACCACACCACTACTAGAACTCCACACTACTTGCATTACAACTATTGATTTCCATTCTCATTCCACATGTTTATGCCAATCTTGATCACCTATGATATCATGGATAGAATAAGATGATAATTGTAACGACCCGTTTTCAATAAATTAAACATGGCATATGTAAGGGAACTAAGCCCTAGCCAACATCCCACCACACCACTACTAGAACTCCACACTACTTGCATTACAACTATTGATTTCCATTCTCATTCCACATGTTTATGCCAATCTTGATCACCTATGATATCATGGATAGAATAATATGATAATTGTAACGACCCGTTTTCAATAAATTAAACATGGTTGAAATAATCGTTAATTGCAGAATCACGAAACGAGGCTCTGATTTCAAGATATGCTGAGTTGAAGATAGCGTTAAATAAGAGATCATATATTTTGAATTTTTCAGGTCTTGAAATTATAACCATTGGAAAGAGCTCGAAAAATCGTGAACGTAGGCGAAAACCGCGCGCAAAACGGAGTTCGTATGCTCCCGGAATCGCGAAAACAAGATATGATCAAAATTCAACGAAACGGCATCCGCGCAGTACGCCCCAACCCAGTGTTCCAGGTGGGGCGATGCGCCCGGGGTGGATGGCGGCTGAAAAACGAGTTTTTAAGATCAGAATGCGAAGAAAACTCATTTTTCTTCTTCCTTTCGATTATTTACGCACAAAAACACCCCCAAATCATATTTTCATCATCAAAATCCATTTTAAAAGCTTCTAAACGTCCGGATCGCACCAGGGATCGTATCTACAAGTTCTGATCGTGGTTTTACCCGTAGAAATCCGTTCGATTGGGTAACATACGTTTTATCTTACTAGTTTAATAGTTTGTGAATCAAATCTAGTTTTGAATGCATTACTATGACTATGGGTATTGATTATTGCCTAGTTGATAACTAAGGGTTGTTAGAAACGAAGAACTTGATATTTTGATGGTGAAGTCTTCGTTTTGAAGCCGGGATAATGTCCGGTTGTTATGAAACACATAGCATGGTGTGATAACTAGTAGAAATGGTGGGATATGATTTTAGATAAAATATGGATTATGATCCATGGGTTAAATGATGATTTTGATATATTGATGTTAAAAAATATTAACAGTTATGATCATAAATGAATTTCGAATAATAAAAATGATTAAAGATCGTAACTAATACAATGAACATCAATTATTTGAGGAAATGCCTAGGAGAGGCATAGGGTATGATTAATTATAATAATTGACTACAACTTACTCAAAATAGTAGGATAGAGTCAATTATGTGATAAGTTGACTTTGAGAAAGTCAAACCAGTCAAGTGAGTTGAACTTGATTGTATGTGTTATATGTATTGAATATAGTTGTATATGCGTGAATATGCAACTAGGTGTTGGTGGTGAACGTCAAGTGACAATTCACAGAAGTGGAAAAGAGGTTGTAGCAAGTGAACAACAGTTTGAACCAGGTAAGTTACCCAACTTACTGTAACATTACATATAAGAAGTAGAATGAGTCTACTTGTGTGCCTGATATATGTGAATGATGTTGAATATGTGATTGAAAATAATGGATGAGAAATCCTTTAGTTTGTGTTGTGGTGTTTCAATGAGAAACGTGTATGCAATATATTTGCATTGGAATAACCAGATGAACCGGTGATTAATCAATATGATTTTGGTGTTAATATAAACGATTGTGGTTATTGTTGCTGCATGATTCACAAGGTGTGTGAACATGCCATGATCATGATTGTGGTTATTATTGAAGCATGATTCACAAGGTGTGTGAACATGCCGTTATCGTGATTGTGGTTATTGTTGCTGCATAATTCACAAGGTGTGTGAACATGCCGTTATCGTGATTGCGGTTATTGTTGCTGCATGATTGACAAGGTGTGTGAACATGCTGTTATCGTGATTGCGGTTATTGTTGCTGCATGATTCACAAGGTGTGTGAACATGCCGTTATCGTGATTGTGGTTATTGTTGCTGCATGATTCACAAGGTGTGTGAACATGCCGTTATCGTGATTGCGGTTGTTGTTGATGCATGATTCACAAGGTGTGTGAACATGCCGTTATCGTGATTGTGGTTATTGTTGTTGCATGATTCACAAGGTGTGTGAACATGTCGTTATCGTGATTGTGGTTATTGTTGTTGTATGACTCCACAATGGTGGATAGCCAGAGGTGCTGGCAATTGTCTAGATGGAAGTACCGGTGGGTGAACATCTTAGACTTAATATTTATGACTCCACAATAGTGGATAGCCAGAGGTGCTGGAAATTGTCTAGATGGAAGTACCGGTGGGTGAACATCTTAGACTTAATATTTATGACTCCACAATGGTGGATAGCCAGAGGTGCTGGCAATTGTCTAGATGGAAGTACAGGTGGGTGAACATCTTAGACTTAATATTTATGACTCCATAATGGTGGATAGCCAGAGGTTCTGGCAATTGTTTAGATGGAAGTACCGGTGGGTGAACATCTTAGATTTAATATGTAGGACTCCACAACGGTGGATAGTCAGAGGTGCTGACAGATATCTATGGTGGAAGTGCAGGAATGTGAACACCATAGTGTAATTTTGGTTAAACTATTGTGAGCAATAGTTGATGATTGGTAATAAGATATTATTACATTATGAGAGTCATCTCGAATAGAAATGACTCAGTTTGAGTATTGATTGTGAAAAAAATGTATTTTTACATTTTGCTGTGATACCACAAATGTGTGGATAACCTGTTAATCCGGAAACTAGATTGTTGAAACCACAGGTGTGTGGGTAATTGGTAAAGCCAATATATATATGCCGTTTTAAATTAGCCAGAGGTGCTGGTGATAAAGTTGTATTGGATAATATATTATGATAAACATCCATATGATACGAATGTGGATGTGTTAAATGAGTTGTGGGAACTTGGGAAGGGGTTACTTACTTAGTTCGTATGAACTAATGGTGACTTATATGTGATGTTACATGTCAAAGATAGATATGCATCGGGCGATCTGATCGGGCATGTTATGAAGCAGAACCAAACGTTATGTAAAATTCTCTGATGGTATTAAACTTAAACACACTAATTTTATTAATCATAAACGTAAATGATTTGAAATTAAGTGTGTTTAACTTATGAAATGTTATTATTACGCTTCCTAACAAAATTTTTGAGAAAGTTTAATCTGGGACCTAAAATGGGACATGTGTAATCGTGTGGAAAGTTTGGGTGTTACAATAATGTAGTTATATTTATCAACCGAAGTTTAAATGGTGAACGCCACCATTAGGCGCCCCTCACCGACCGGTCCCTCGGGTCAACCGAAGTTTAGATAACCATTATATGTGTTAAGGATGTTAGATTTCTCAAATCTGTTCCTTGCATTATTCTATAAGTGTGGGGTTAACTGTTGTTACACTTTTAATTATTAAGAGTGTTAGTTAACCAATTGTCATTTGTACTCATCATGAAGTGCATAGAGCCTAAATGGGAATCCATGGTGATCCTCACATAATCAGATCACAATGCATTCCAATTTATCTCTACCACCTTGTATTCCCATAGACCTCAACGAAAGCTATTACTAGTAGTGAAACATGAGATAAGATCAATTTCTCAACCTACTAGTCAATAGGATTCCGCTGGATTAATTACAATATTCATGTTTATTAATATCACCATGTGACGCTTTCCCAGAACCTGACTTGAAGTCGCCCTGTCACCGGTCATACGTTACATGCCAATGAATTGTTACTATCAACATACTAGCCCTACATGCTAGAGGTTTGTCAAACCTATGGTACCACTATGCTATCGTCGTTTTAGTCACGTCAAACTAACTGGTTCAGCGATTTATGAGAGGGTCTTACCGTGATCTTTTGAATACATGGCACATGACTGAAATGATATAATACAACAGTTCAATAGCAATTAATTGTATTAGTGTTCACTGATGTACTTGTTCTCAGTGTGTTAACAAGGTTGAATAAGAACTTGTCTAATTACATTATGCTAATCAATGTGTGAATGGTGTTGTTATCATGAAATTACATTATCATGATTACCATTCCTTTTTTCCCATGAAGTCACCCTGTTGTCACTAAGCTGTGTTAAAATCTAGTCTTAACTACACTTAGTTGACTCAGGTGTTGTATGATAATTGTTCCATGTTCCCTTGTAATATGTATCGAGTTGTAAGTTAAGTATTATAAGCACCTGTCTTATTATACTTGGTTCACTCTTGTATTGAATGATTTAATAAAGATCTGTTATCTTTATATCATTCTTATGTTTTGTTCTTGTCATAACGTTCCTTGTAATTGTTTTTGTGTTACTTCTTGTAAGAATAACTAAGTGTTGTAAGAGATAATCATACAACTATGTTATTCTATTGTATTGATGAGTTATGATATTATAATATCATAATCATCTTATTTTCCTGTCATATATGATCATACAAGCATGCATACAATGATAAACAATAATAACAGTTAATATTATCTAAATCAAAGTATAAGAGATATGTAAGCAAAACTTTTAAATAAATAAAAGTAAAGCATGTGTCTCAGCCCTGAGAGTTTTAAATCAGTTAAGATTAAAGAAAAGGGGCATATGAACTCACCTTGTTGTAGTAGGGTTGACCTGGCTTAAAAGAAAGAATGCACGCGCTCTTTGTTGTTCTTGTAGTAGTTTTCACGTTCCTGTATTGATTTCACATCGTTTGTACTCATAAGTATAATTTTTATATATTGTGCGTGTGTATGTGTTATTTCTAACTCGTTATCATCTCTTGGTTTAGATTATCATTCGGCCCTCGATTCTCTGGCTAGTAATCATGTGATTAACTTAACAATTTGATTACTTGATTTGTCATTGATGATGGCTTCATGTTTCACTTGAGTTTTAAATAAATAGAAAAGGTTATCAACCTTTAATACTTATAATTTCGTAAATAGATCGTTTCATCGTAAGTAAATAACTATAATACGGTCCTTGTAAAAATAAGGTTTTAGGTCGTATGAACGTGTTATGTTACAACCTAAATCAAATGAGCCGAATGTATTCGTCTTGGCCAAATTTAATTGAAATGGGCCGGTTATCAACATAGTTGGGCCAAAAATCATTTGGGCCTAATATAGGTGACATTGGGTCGGGAATGTTATGTGGGTTCTCAAGTCTCTTGGTTTAACCAATTGGGCCGAAGGGGATAAGCTGTTGGGTCGGTTGTGTTCTATTTGGGCCATGGATTTCGATCGAATAGAAGGTGGGCCTCTTATAATAGGATAGGGTAGTGGGCCAACTAGATGAGATGGCAGTTTTTTGAGATGCTAATAGCTTCGGCCAAGAGCAAAAGGTTCGACCACAATCCAGCGAACCTCAAGGTGTATGGCTACAGGTTCGGCCAAAGTTACGAGGGTTCGGCCGGCGAAGGCTTGAGGCTCATAGGGTTCGGCTAAGTGCCTTGCTTGGGTTCGGTTGTTGAAATAGATTCGGCCAAGTTGTGTCATCGCGAAGGTTCGTGTCCTGTTGCGCCATGCAAAGTTCGGTCAAGGCATCTCTCAAGGTTCGTGAATGACACTAAGGGTTCGTGTCTTGTAGCAGGTTCGGTGAACATGGCGGCTGAGGGTTCGTCTGTTTGATAAAGGGTTCGGTAAAAGCTTGAGGGTTCGGCCCTTTAGCAGTGCATGGGTTCGTGACCATCCTTGGATTCGCAGAGCTACAAAGGTTCGGCACGTCGGGTTCGTTCAACTGGCAAGAGGGTTCGGTCATCTCTGTTTTGTTCGGCCGAAGTACTATCAGCCCTAGGGTTCGGCCATGGGCCACAAACCTGTGTGCAAGGCCTTCATTTTCTTCGAACTAATCAGGATAGAGGTACTGATCTGAGTTTGGCACATGCGTAGGTTGGTTTTTCGGTGGGTTTATGGTTCAAAATGACAAGTGGTTAGCCGGTTTCATGAGGGTGTCGAACCAGCCTCATTAAAACCCTAATTTTCGCATGTTTTCAAGCTTCATACCTATGATTTGAGTGGCCAAAGCTTCAGATCTGCTGTACTTTCTTGTAAAGGGCTTCAAGAGCTTCGCGTGGGTTCGAGAATCATCGAAATCCGTTAAGAAATAAAGAAGTTATGGGGTTTGAAGGTGGAAAGTGGTGGTGAATGGTGGTGGCCGGAAAAATGGGTTAGGGAGAGAGTGTAAGTGATGAAAATGAGGGAAAACTCTCATTCTAGGGTTTTTATACCACGCGTGGTGTTCGGGTTCGTTTCGGTTGCTCGGTTCATGATTTCGTCGCGTATCCGGATTTTACGCGTAATTTAAATGTAATAAATAAAAGAATGTTATTTTAATTATTTGATGAGTTTCAAAATTGTAAAAATGTTAAATATTTTATTTTCTTAATTTAAATTCGTTTCGTTTCATGTTTAGTCTTCGTTTCGTCAAATCGCGTCACCATCGCGCGTATTCGTTATAATCATCATTCGAACGAACACGACGATGGTTTTGCTTTCCAACTTTTGTGTGAATCGTCACCCACACAAACACACTGTCTCGTTATTCTGAAACAACACTGTAATTAATGTTTGAATTGTGTTTCCTCACTGTCGAACTCAACTAAACATCCTGTTTTTACATTGGTTTCTCATTGAAATGTCGGGCATCTGATTCCTGTCATTTATGGATATCATATCGGAACCGATTTGTTTCTATTAATTGCTTGAACACTGTTGTTTCTCATGTTTAGTTGTGTTAACTGTACTTAGGTTTTTCACTTAAATACACACAACTAAAGTTTCAATGTATGTTCTACTTACAGTATCTAAGTTCACACGAAAATACGTACACCTGTCCTTGTATCTAGAATTCTGTTAGTACAAAAACTGTTCACAATCACGTATGTACACATAGTTACTGTTGTAAGTACACGTACCGTACCGTACGGACTTGCCGGCCGGTCATGTACTAGTTGTCACAAGGATGATGCAGCAGTTCAGAGTATACCTCATTTGGCACAGCCATATGTATTTGAGCATGAGCCTTTGCATCGAGTTTAAGCTTCTCAACATCCTCTTCAATATAGTTTTTAGGATCCTTGGTTAGGTTGTGCAAATTTTAATATCAATCACCATGGTTGATGACAACCATACATAACTGAATGCCAACATCCCGAATGATTTTTTGAAAGATAATGGGCAATTTGATGTTGCCAAATATTATACTGATGACAAACATGTATAGGTGGATTTGTCGATGATATGATATTATGAGGATCTAGATTGGTAAACTTCTCAACCATGATAGCACCAATAATCATCAAACAGTAAATTTGTTGAACAAACTAATACTCAAATTAATTGAATTATCAATATGAGCTCAGATGTGGTTTCCGATTCCATTGATAGATCGAAATACAAAGAACCAATCTCCGATACCAATTGTTTGGATGAGACAATGTGTGCCTCGTGTAACCAACTTGGATGAGTACTTTGGAGGGGAAGGTTTTTCAGTAGAATTACCACTGTGAGGCAGAAAATTTTGGTGGAAAAGATGATGTGGCAGAAAATTTTGGTGGAAAAGATTTTAGTGGGATGACAACTTTGGATTGGTATAATACTTTGGTGAGAATGATGAAAAAGCACTATCATGCCTTTATCATAGATTCATAGGCAAGGCTGGCCATGGGGAGGGGGCCGGGCCTGACAATATAGGGGCCTGAAATTTTTAAAAAATATATATATATTATATATATAAAATATATAACATCAATATTTAAAAGGGTGCATGAGCAGTTCGAAGAAGGGCTAACCCGACCTCTATCCCGGTTAATGGTTTATTCGGTTCGGTTTAATTGGTTTTCAATTTCTCCCTATCCAACAACCGAACCGAATTTGAGATTTGATTCGGTTTCGGTTAAAACGAACAAAACGATTAAAAATCAAATAAACCGGGTAAAATTAAATAAACCGAATTCCATCAAATAAACTGATTAAAAACCAAATAAACCGGTTAAAAACCGTTCTGAATAAATTGAATTCAAGCTCATACATTATTAATAAGATAATAAATTTAAATCTGAATTCAGTTTAATCGGTTAACCATATAAACCAAATTAAAAAAAAATGGAACGATAACCGAAATTCAAGTCGGTTTTCGCAGTTTCGTTTTTTCAGTTACGAATGAAGTTCGGTTTTTTTCAGTTATGAATGAAGTTCGGTTTTTTTTCAGTTACGAATGCAGTTCGGTTTTTTTCAGTTACTAATACGTCGGTTTTTGGCTTTCTTGAACACTCCTAATTTTATATTTGAATTCGCTATAGGATCTTTTTTTTCTGTTTCGTCTTAATCATCTTAATTTTTAGAGCCACATCTGAAAGAACCCATTTTTTTTCCTCGTCCTAGACCCCAGAATATTTTTTCATTTTCTGGGCCGGCTTTATTCATAGGCAATATATGTTGTCATCTTTTGTACTATCCATGCTTACTAGTTTTATTATAATTACCTAATTATTTTATATATTTATTCAAAAAGTTTTATATTATAAATAAAGCATTAGCCTATATATTTTTTTAACCTAAAAAACCATTAAAAATATAAAAAAATAATAATAATTCATCATCAACAGAAAGTGAAATTCGACTTCACTCAATTTTACGTGTTTTGAATTAGTTATTTTTAAAGTAAGTGTTTATAAGCTCGCAATTCATAAACCATTAAGTTACAATTTCGTAGGAAACTTTTTTATTTTGATGCAGCTGACCCCAACTTAAATAAGATATTAATATTTATACATTACTCTATCATCTATACAGGTCAATATAATCACATTACACACATATTAGTTTTACTCATACATATTTTTCTAATAATCTATATTCTATAATAAAAGAGTAACAATTTTTAATTTGTCACCCTTTTACATCACTAATGTCACATGTCACATTCTTACACTAATATTGTCAAATGTCAATTCCTTATCACTCCATTTAATTCTCTCTCTTATTAAAAAAATTATTTCTTTTATTAAATAATATAATATTAATAACTAATAACTTATTTATCTTTTTATTATAAAGCACAATTAAATTCTAAAATCAAAATTTTTAAAGTAAGAGATATTTTATTTTCAAAAAACAAAATTTATGTAAAAAACAAGTTATCTTAAAAAATGTTTTTAAATAAAATATATTATAAAAGGAGTTTTTAAGCAATGAGATTTTTATCATCTAATGACTTTTTTTAATTTATTTAAAATCAGAAATAATAAAAATGACAGAAAAAGTTACATTTTTGTTCCGTTATGTTTAATTCTACTTTAATAATTTATTTAAAATCAGAGGGACGGCTAAAATCACTCTTGGGTGCCGTTGTACCAAGCCCTTCAAAAAAAGTAAATAAATGAATTTTTTTTATTTATGTTTATTAATTCGTTAAACCAAAAAACAAACTTTTGACTGAAGAGTTAACGAACCACTTGTTTGAAGTTAGATTTGTTTATGGGTCTAACAGAAGACATTATTGAAAGCAATGTTTTCACATCCAAACAAGACTTTGAATCGTACTGGTCGGAATGGTTGAACCGAATTCAAAAACCAGATAACATAATAAATATATAAAAAAATTCAAAATTATCATATACAGTAACACATTTAAACAAACATAATTAATGTTAAACCAAAATAGTGATGTTTAAAAAAATATGGTTTTAATATTACGATCTTTAGACTTTAATGAAAATAAAATCCAAAACCAGTCGATCAATAAACCGACAGGCTGGCGTGCCCCCTCTCATTCCCGGTACCACGTAAAGAGGTATTCAAAACAGTGATTGAAACTGTACACATTTTTATTTTATTTTCTTATATTGAATTTCTTTTATCAAATTAAGCTCTTTTCCATGCCAATTATTGTACTATAAGCATTACATCACTATCAATGAAATTTTTTCAATTTCTCTCTCTACAAATGATAATTACGTGCTGCTTAATTCATCTTTAAATCCAGTTTTCTTGTGGCAGTTCATCTCTAAATCCTTGTTGCTGATTTGCTGGTGCAAAGTTGAAGCGTTTTCTCTTCAAAAGGTGATTTCAATTTTTTTTTCACGTTGATTCTTTTGCGTATGTGTAACTTAGCTTCTGTTCAATTAACTTTCGGATATCATGGAAAATTTTTTTAATTTTTGGGCTTGACATACGTCTGTGTTTAGAAGTATGTCATACTAATTATATTACATGTTTAATCTCCATAATTAATGATTACATGATATAAAATTCGTTTTATAATTTAAACATAACCAAGTTTAAATTTTGTTTTAATTAAATCACTCAATTAGAACTAAAAAAGTTGTCTTTTTAACGACTGTATAACGACCGAAATCAAATTTGTGGCAAAAGTACCGACTAATATTACTAGTTAACTTAAACATTATCTTGTAAATCAGATCATAAACATATATAATTTTTCATGTATCATTTCAAAAAAAAGAATATTGAAATAATATTCTCGAATTAAAGATAATAAAAAGCTCTATTATAAAGTGTAAGTTCTTTAAAAATGATAAAACCTGTAAAAATTATTTAATTTTTAAGAGGTAAGGGATACATAGAGAGATAAAAGATGATGTAAAATTAACATAATGCTCTCGTAGATATAAAATAAAAAAATATATATATGGGAAAAAATAAAAAACCGAGATAATGATTAAAAGTTCACTTTTGAAGATGTGGTTAGCAGCACTCACGCAAGAAAATGATGGATATTTTTAAATCATTATAACGCGTTTAGAATATTTTCTTCTTTTACTAATTTATGTAAATTCATCACCGTTTAAGTGATAACATCGTTGCAAATTTTTTTTGTTACAGTACTATAACAGTTTTAAACCCAAAACTTAAAACGATGTCATCGCTTAAACGGTAATGAAAAATAATTTGCACAAACACATAAAATAGCATAATCTTGTACATGTAAAATAAAGAATTTGCTAAAAAAAATAATAAAAGATTTGAGTTGAATTTGACGGAATTACCTGGGTTAGTGCAATTAAGGTGAGTTAACAACGAATCATTCTCCTATATATATATATACATATACATACACATACATACATATATCTATGTATTCTAATAAATAAAGATTTATAGAGACATTTGTCATGTTCCTAGAGCATCTTATTTTTGTTTTTCCTCCTCTCTCTCCTATTAAATACATTTTTTATTTAAGAAAAAAAGATTTTCTAATACACTAAAAATATATTAATATAAAAAAACTTTTTTTTTAAAAAAAAAATTATTATAAAATATTGAAATTTCAAAAATAAAATTAAAACAAAAAATTTATAGAAACAAAATTTGAAAAAACTATAGTGTTTAAAAAATAATATAATTATTTTATAATAAAAATCTTCTTTATTTTCTTTAAATTTTTATTGATAATTATATATTTTATTTTTTTATTCATCCCATGTAATACACGGGGTATTAACCTAGTGTATATATATAGGGGATGGTTCGAATATTAACTCTTCCTTATTGCGATAACCGAATAGTTACATCTTATTACTTTGAGGCCCACATTAAAGTAAATGTAAATGTGTATTTTTTTTTCTTTTTTAATTAATGTAGGACTCTCTTACATTTATAAAAAAAGAAGAAAAAACCTAAACATTTAAATTTACTTTAATGTGAGACCCAAAATAATAAGATGTAGTTATTCGGTTAAAACAATAAACGTAGGTTAACATTTGATACTCTCCCTATATATATATATATATATATATATATATATATATATATATATATATATATATATATAGGGCATGTATATTATAGAAACTCACTTGAGATGTGCAACTTCAAAAACCCAATACTTGGTTCACAATTTGTCACATCATTATTTCATTTTACTAAAACTATTAAATACAAGGGCATTATAGTCTTTTACTTCATTTGTACTATCACCCACTATATTATTAATTTACCACCTTCTCTTTCATCATTAAATAATAAGCAAAAGAAAAATCAATTTTTAAATATTCCCCTATTACTTTTACCAGAATATTTTGTTGAGTTGAAAATTTTAAAAACTTGCATATTGTATATAATTGCTGTCGTATTACATCAAAGTTACGGTGTTCAATTTTAGCTTAAAAACAAAAGAATTTAATTTTTAAATATTTCATACATTTTATTTTTCCACAATTTGTTTTCCCCAACTTTTAAATATTCTTCCCCTTTGATTTTCTCAACATTTTTTTTGATTGAAATTATTTTTTAAATATTCCCCCTTAATTTTCTCACCAGAAAATTTTATTTAGTTTAAATTTATAATAGTTTCTCTATTGTATATAATTGTTGTCGTGTTGCAATAAAGTTAAGGTGTTCAATTTCAGATCAAAAACAAAAGAATTAAATTTTTAAATATTTCATACATTTTATTTTATTTATTTACCACATTCTCTCTCATCAAATTTAAATAATAAACAAAAGAAATTAATTTTTAAATTTTCTCTCTTTCATTTCCCACCAGAAATTTTGCCAGTTAAAACTTTTCGTCTTTTCCTTATAGTATAAAACTGTTGTCGTGTTACATCAAAATTACGTTTTTTGATTTCAGTTCAAAAACAAAAGATTTTATTTTTAAATATTTCATACATTTTATTTTTCTCACATTTTATTTTCACACCTTTTATTTTTCCCACATTTTTCCCTATTTGTTTTTCCCAACTTTTTAAAACTTTTCCCCTTTGATTTCCCACAATAAATTTTGTCACATGAAACTTTTCGTCTTTTCCTTATTGTATACAACTACTGTCGTGTTACATCAATTGGTTGTGTAATAATACACATATATAATATTTCAAACAAGTAAAAATCATGAAAAAATTACATTGTTAAGTCCAGTTACACAGAGTTGCAGAAACCATATTATTTTATTTAGCAATTTATAATTTTGAAAAAACTTTAATTGGTGAATCGTGGGCTTCTCTCCTTAAAACAAGAGTTAAAAATATTAATGAGTTGACATGCATAAAGGTAGTACACAATCATTTAATGTTTGCTTTTTCAAAAAGATTAATTATATATTTTAAATTGTACTTGTGTACTATAACTTAAAATAGTCAAGAAATCACTTACATAGTACAATATCATTTAATAATTTACATATTTTCATTTGATCTTTGATCTTTTTGTTTCTTCTTCATTAGTATTTTCTTTAATTATTGCAACATGAAACATGTTACGCAGATGTTACATTATATACTTTGTTTTGTTTATCATATCTTGCAAGCTGAAAATATTAAACTTATGTGTATATTTTTATATTAATTTTTAATTACTGTATAATAAATATCATTACTTGTCATAAGTTAAAATGTAAAACTTTCCATCAATTTTATTATTTTACTCTTTTGGTTTTTTAATGCAACCTGAAACCACTTACAATGAATTTTCGCATCCGAAATTTGAACAATCATGTATTCATGTGTGTTTTCAATTTTTACCTTGTTACAATGATGTTATACAATAAATTTTAGTACCAGATTATTTACATCTTTCCTTTTTTTTTTGTTATTTGATGCAGGATATACGTGTTACAGTAACGTTACATTTACATTATCCTTGAAACCGTTCTTAAATATTTGAATATTTTTTACAGTCTTAGTAATAATTAATCCTAATTAAGTTTGTTTTAGAATCTAATATTATTCTTGACTATGTAATAATTAATATTTTTATTTTATTCAATAGAAAAAATTCACTCACATCACTTTATTACATGTAACTTCAATGTAACATAATACAAGTAAAAAATACATAACTGAAATAATTATAAATTATGTAACTTTGATGTAATATAATATAAAATGTATTAAAAGATCAATCCGGAAAATGAATATACTAAAAGTATATGTTTCCCCATTCGTATTTTCATTATAGTATACAAATTGCCGTCGTGTTATATCAAAATTACGTTTTTTGATTTCAGCTCAAAAAGAAAAGATTTTAATTTTTAAATATTTCATACATTTTATTTTTCTCACTTTTTATTTTCCCACCTTTTTTTCCATCATTTGTTTTCCCCAACTTTTTAAATATTTCCTCCTTTAATTTCCCACCAGAAATTTTGCCACATGAAATTTTTCGTCTTTTTCTTATAATATACAACTGCTGTCGTGTTACATCAAAATTACGTTTTTTGATTTCAGCTCAAAAACAAAATATTTTAATTTTTAAATATTTCATACCTTTTATTTTCCCACCATTTGTTTTTTCCAACTTTTTAAGTATTTCTCCCCTTTGATTTTCTCATCATTTTTGCTCTTATTGAAATCAAATGCATGCTGGCTTTATATAACTGTTGTATATGTTACATCAATTTTACGTTGTTCGAGCTTATTTGTGTATATTTATTGTCATACCTAACATAGTGTTACATATATGTAAAAGAAAATATATCAAAGACATTCAATATTATATATATGTAACATCTATGTAACAGTCGGTTGCATACAAAATTAATAATAAGAAACCATGTTACATGTATGTTACGTACATTTACAGCGAGTGTTACATAAATGAGTGGCTTTTATTTTCCCACCATTTGTTTTTTCCAGCTTTTTAAGTATTTCTCTCCTTTGATTTTCTCATCATTTTTGCTCTTATTGAAATCAAATGCATGCTGGCTTTATATAACTGTTGTATATGTTACATCAATTTTACGTTGTTCGAGCTTATTTGTGCATATTTATTGTCATACCTAACATAGTGTTACATATATGTAAAAGAAAATATATCAAAGACATTCAATATTATATATATGTAACATCTATGTAACAGTCGGTTGCATACAAAATTAATAATAATAAACCATGTTACATGTATGTTACGTACATTTATAGCGAGTGTTACATAAATGTAACAAAATCAAAGTGACTTTAAATTTATTAAAGAGCACATATAAATATAAATTAACATAATAAATCGTGTAACTTCGATGTAACATAATACAAATAAAGAAAATTTAAAGAAAACCTCTAAAGTAGAATCAAAACTCATTAACTCAATTTTTTTTTTGCAAAAATAAAAGATTAAACAAAACAAATGAATTTAGTAAACCAAATCTTTAACCTCTTTTCCTTTCACGGGTTGAAAACGACCCATCAACATAATTCATTGACCAGCATCCATCTTCCATGGCTTATGATCCGGTGTGTGTGTGTGTCGGTGAATCAATGTTCGTTCGTTTGTTTCTGGATCTGGTGTAGTGACTCTAGTTCGCCATAGTTGCACTTTTTCGAATCGACACGTCAATACACCGGAGGCCAAATAGCTTCACCCCTCAATTAGGGCAAGTTCGTGAATTGTTCCCATTGTTACTATAACGAGATCAATGTGAGAAATTTCTGAGAAGAAGAAAGAAAGAAGGAGAGACATGTGAGAAACTTTTGATTAGAAATAGAAAAAAAGTCTTTAAGAAGAAAGAAAATGAATATGTCAGGAAAGATGATGGAAAAGTACAAAGTATTGTTTTACATTTTTACCCTTTTGTACAATCAGGTACAAAAAGTAATACATTTAATATTGTTTTTACTTTTTCAAATTTACAATTTAATTACAACCATTGATCTACTCTCATCTATGGCTACTAATTAGTTTTCAAAGTTTCTTCATCTAAAATAGGTTTCCAAAATATCCTTCCCCTATATATATATATAAAATAATAATAATAACTCACTTTTAAAGCAATAACTCAGATAACTGTGTCTGATGAAGACAAATCTTAGATTTTTTTAACGTCATTGTAACACATTTAGAACACTATGTTTTTTTATAAGTTTGTGATAATTCATCAATGTTTAAGAGATATTATCGTTGTAATTTTTTGAGTTACAACACTGTAACTGTTTTAGGCTCAAAACTTACAACGATGTAAACTCTCGAACGGTGATAAAATTTCGCAAACTTATAAAAGAATATAGTATTCTAAATGTGTTACAATGATGTTCAAAAAAAATCCAATATTTGGCTTCATCTTGACAAAGTTACATCGGTTATTGCTTTAAGAGTGGGTTATTATTTGATCCCAATCTTATATATATATATTCAACATAATAAGAACCAACAAGTTGTGAAAACTAAAAGAACCACCTTTATAGTCAAAAGATGTAAGGGTATAAAAGTAATTCCATTAAAGATAGAGAAAGTTACTTTTATTTCCTTCAAACTTGTGGCTATAAAGGCTTCTTTTAGTTCTTAACTAACATTGTTTCTCAATTAAATATCCTTCTACACACACACAAACACACCCATTTAATTGAGGCAACTAACTCTGCCAAGATCCACCCAAATTTTTGAGTTTTGGTCATAAGATTTTTATTATACATGTGCGCGACTATCTTTTTTATGTGTTTGTGCAAATTCATGTTCATTTAGTATAGTCTTGTACATGTGTAATAAAGGTCATGAAAAAAACAAATATTTGGTTGATCTTGTATGAGTTAGTTGCGTTACTACCATTAAAGCGTATTAAAAATTGATCCTTACCTAATTGATATATGTGTGTGTAATTTATATTTTTGATGGTTGGCATGATGTAAAATGGTTGGCTATATTTCTTTTCATTCTAATTTTAGATGGTTGACATATTGAAAAATAGTTTAATGGGTGACCTATTTAATTAAATAAGTTATCCGTGTAAACCCAAACATTACACTAATGCCAATAAAATTAAAATTCATGATGGTGTGGTTTCTCTACATTGAATTCAATCGATGACTCTAGTTATAGCAACAAGTAAAAATTAAAAAAATGCAAAGCTGAAAATTTTTGATTTTGCACACTTTATTCTGGTTTTATGTACCATATATATAACATTTCATTTCTTTTTTAGTAAATTACTTTATTGTTTGAAATCTGCTAGAATATGGAATTTATTACTCCGATTGTTACCATTATTGGCTCTTTGATGGAACCTATTAAAGAACACGCGGGTTTCTTCTTCTCCTCCACAAAACATGTTGCAAACATGCGTAAGAATTTGTCAAAATTGAATGAAGCAAAACATGATATGGAAGAGAAGAAAAAAGATGCTTTAATTAATGATCGACTTATACCTGATAGTTTACATCGTTGGTTGGACAAAGTGGAAAACATCATTGCAAAAATTGAAAATGTTCCACTCTTTGGAAATGGATGCTTACATCTCAAGATAAGATATAAAGCTGGTAAAAGTTCATTCAAAATTATTGAGGAGATAGATGATATTCTTGAAGAACAAAAATATATCTTGATTAACAAACAAAGACCTCTTGGTATGGTAAGAAGTTCTACAGGGCCATCCACGTCTCAAACTGATTATGGTGTCATCTCAAACATCTTCAGGTCTAGATTATCGATATTCAATGATGTACTAAAAACACTTGAACATGATAATAAAACCCAAATGATGGCTCTATGGGGGATGGGGGGAGTAGGTAAGACCACGATGATGGAAGACATAAAGAAGGTTGTGGAGAAGAGGAGGATGTTTGCATATGTTTTGAAGTTGGGTATTGGGAGAAAATATGACCCAATTACTATTCAAAAACATATTGCAAACGGCATTGGATTTGTTCTATCGGAAGAAACTAAAGAGGATCGTGTTGAACGCCTTGAGAAAATTTTTGAGGAGATATCGTTAATGGGCAAACATATTTTCTTTATCCTGGATGATGTATGGGATGTGATTGATCTAAAGGACATCGGACTTGCAGATCCTTTTCCAAAAGGCTTCAAATTACTTGTTACATCACGAAATAGAAAGGTTTGCATTGGCATGGGTATTAATACCCCTTCTATTTTCGAAGTGGGTCGTTTAGAACATGAAGAAGCAAAACATTTCTTTTTTGAAACTGTAAAAATTTCAAATGGAGATGATGAACTTTCTATCATAGGAGAAGATATTATAAACAAGTGTAGGGGATTGCCAATCGCCATAAAAACCATAGCATTGGCTCTTAGATGTCAAAAAAAGGTTGTATGGGAAGTTGTACTAGACGATTTACAACGACATAACCTTAAAGACATTGAAAAACTTGAAGATATTGTGTATAGTGTTTTTGATATAAGTTACAATCATCTCAAAATGGAAGAAGATAAAACAATTTTTGTTCTTTGTGGTTTATATCCAGATGACTTTGATATTCCTATCGAGGAGTTATTTAGGTATGGATGGGGGTTGCAGTTGTTTAAAAAAGCAAATAGTTTGGTCAAAGCAAGAAACCAGACCAACATATCTGTTGATAACCTTGTAAATGTAAATTTGTTGATAGAAAGTTATATCCCAGGATGTGTGAAAATGCATGATCTTGCACGTGATTATGTTTTAAGTAATATTTCAAAATTCAAGCAAGCTTCCATTGTTAACCATGGTGATAAATGGCCTACACATGACTCTTGTGAAAGAATTTTATTTACATGTGAAGGTATGTATGAGTTTCCTAAAGAATTTTATTACCCAAACCTTGCCCTTTTAAAGCTGATGAATGGGAATAAGCTATTCAGTTTTCCAGATATTGTTCATAAGCAAATGGAAAACCTTCAAGTCATGGCATATGATGAGATGGAGTATCCATTATGTGCACGATCACTTTTTTATTTCACGAGTCTTCGAACCTTATGCCTTCATTTATGCTCATTAGTGGTTAATGATATCTCTTTTCTTGGAAACCTTGTTAACTTGGAAGTAATTAGCTTTGCTTTCTGTGAAATCAATAAACTACCATCTACAATAAAGGAGTTAAAAATGCTAAAGTTACTTGATTTGACCGGATGTTGTAACCTTTGTATTGATGATGGTGTCTTTCAAAGCTTAGCCAAGCTTGAAGAGCTTTATATGAGAGTTTCTGAACCAAAAAGTATTAGATTCTCATATGCCAATTGTGATGAGTTGAAGCTGATTTCAAGGAAACTTAATGCATTAGAGATCGAATTCTTTGAGAATATTCTACAGCCTAAAAATATGTCCTTTAAGAACCTTCAAAGATTTAGGATATCTGTGGGTTGTTTTTTGAATGACAATCGCTATGTATTTAGTAGTGAAGAACATTGCTTCATGAATACCTTAAAGCTTGTGACTAACTTTGATAATCTTATCGAATGCAAAATTAATGAGTTGTTCTCTAAAACAGAGGAACTTCATTTAAATGTGAAAGATATGAGTAATATTGATGATATTACAATGTTTCCTGCACAACATACAACTTTTCACAACTTAAAAGTCCTCCATGTTTTTGAGTGTGAAGAGTTGACACACCTCTTCACAATTTCTATGGCAAATGGTTTGAAGAAACTAAAGAGACTTACGATTTCATCATGCCCTATTTTGAAATCAATAGTAAGTCCGTGTGACAGTGTGAATGTAATGGAGCTACCTCAGTTGGTGGAGTTGAACCTTCAAAACCTTCCTAACTTTACATGCATCATTATGGAGAATAATATTTTTGCAACTCAACCACCATTATTAAACAAAAAGGTAAACATACATGTTTATATTGATCTTAGTATTAAATATTTGCATATTCTAATTTTAGATTTCCATTTGTTTTAATGATTGAAAAACTAATAAAAGCTACTTTTTATTTGCATGGAAGAGAAAATTTGATTAGCTAAAACCGAGTTAATCGACCCAAACTATTAATTGACTATGAAAGGTTTTGTTTTTGGAAACCAAAATCCACAATATGGTTTTAGTTATAGCATGTTCAAAAGTTGAGCAACACCACACATGGGAATCAAACTTGTTAAAATGTTTGTTATTTGGATTTAGTCCAAGTTCATTATTTTTGCCAAAAGTTTCAAACTCAACTTGAATATCTTTGGGCCAATTTTTAATGCCCAAAATTTCAAGTTCAAAGGTAAAACTGAAAATAACCCATAACCTAATCAAATTCATAAGTAAAATATCGGTTTGAGCCTAAGATCGACCCAAACCACATACCATGTAGCCATACAAAACATATAGATAAGGGATATTTGGTTTTCCACAATAAAAATGGTTATTATTTGATCATTTCCGTGTGTGTGTGTGTGTAGGGATGCACTCAATTGAGAATCAAAAAGTTCTAAAGAACTAAAAGGAACTATTTATAGCCACATGTTTTAAGGGGTATAAAAGTAGTTTTCCTTTAAAATAAGAGAAGTTACTTTTATACCTTTTTAACTTGTGGTTATAAATGGTTCTTTTGTTTCTCAAGTAACAATAGTTCTCATTTGAACATTCCTATATATATATATATATATACACAAACACATACATATACAGGGTATGGTTCGGTTATTAACCCCACACTTTAATTGAGGTAATACAACTAAATCCGCCAAGATCAACTTAAATCTTTGCGTTTTTTTCCCTTCATGACCTATATAATACGTGCACGACTATCTTATTTTTATGTGTATGTTAAAATTCACATGAGTATAGTATTTAAAACAATTATAAGTTTGTGTTACATATTAATATTATTTAATGTAGTGAAAACTTACATTGGTGTAAAATCCTAAATGAAAAAGAATTTGCACAAACACATGAAAGACGGTAGTATTGTCCATACATAATAAAATCATGTAAAAAAACTAAAGATTTGGGTAGATATTGCACATGTATAATTATGGTCAAGAAGAAAAAAACCCAAAGATTTTGATTGATCTTAGCAGAGTTAGTTGGGTTAGAACAATGAAGGAGGGCTATTATTTGATCCAAATCCTATTTATATTTATATAGGAATTGTATCATGTGTAAACCCAATCTTAGAGAGAATATATTTAAACCTCATATCGACCATTTATATTGAATATTGAAAATAAATATATGGTCCAGTTAAAATTGAATAAAAAAATTGAGTTTTTAATAAACTAATGAATTTTAACTTTGAATACTATGAAACATATATTTATTTTCAAGATTCTAAATGAATGGACTAGATAGGATTTAAAGGTTTTCATTTTAAGATTGGGTTTTCATTTATATAGACACACACACATGTACATGCATAAGTACATACATACATACATATATGATTGGGCTCAAATAAGAACCCACCTTAATTGAGGAAACCCGATTAACTCCAAAAAGATCAAGCCAAATTTTGGGTTTTTCATTTTCATGATCTTTATTATACATGTACAAGAATATGTAATTTTATGTGTTTATGCAAATTCATCACCATTTGGGCTCTTATGTCAGTGTAAGTGGTCGCTACAGTAAATAAATATTTACAGTGTATACGCAAACTTACACTTGCTTTAAATCCCAAATGGTAATGAATTTGCTAAAACACATAAATAACATAGTCTTGTACATGTATAATAGAGATCATGAAAACGAAAAACCAAAGATTTGGCTTGATCTTGTCGGAGTTAATAGGGTTTCCTCAATTAAGGTGGGTTAACAACTGATCCTGACCCTATATATATACACACACACATACATACATATATTTATATACAGGTCACATATCAATTGTTAACTCATCATAATTACGATTACCCATATAATTGTGCCAAGATCAATTCAAATCTTTTTTTTATTATCGTTGTTATACCTGTAAAACAATTTCTAATTTTATGTGTTTTTCACAAGTGTTTAAGATCTTTCACTGGTGCAAGTTTTTGTTACATTAAATGTGTCGCTAAACTATAACACATATTACTCTTGTTTTAAATCCTAAACACATGAGAATTGATGCAAACATATAAAATATGAAAATATTCTACATGTGTACTAATGATAATAAAAAACAAAGATTTGTATTGATCTTGGCGGAGATGTACGGGATAATGCAATATAGGATGGTTATTATATGATCCTAGATACATACATACATATATATACACACACACACACGTGTATGTGTGTTTATATGTATGTGTGTGTGTATATATATAACCTTAATATAATGTTTGCATAAATGGAGCTTTTATTGAATTCGAGAAGTTAATATTTATTATGGTGCAGGTTGTGATCCCAAATTTGTCAAAACCCGTCGTTAATGGTCTGAAGAAGTTGAAGAAGATATGGGCTTGTGATTTTACTTGTGGTGAGGAAGATAGTGTTTCAATGTTGAAAGATATTGAAGTGAATGATTGTAATAGCCTTGTGAATCTTTTTCCAAGCAATCCAATGCGATTACTAACTCATTTGGAAGAGCTTAAAGTTAGAAGGTGTTGTTCTATTGAAGTAATATTTAACATATACTTGGGTAAAATTAAGCAACATATAAGCAAATTGAGAAGTATTGAAGTGGATGAACTAAAGAAGCTAAGAGAGGTGTGGAGGATAAACGAAGAAAATAACTCTCGTCACCTCATCAGTGGCTTTCAAGCTGTTGAAACTATCAATATTAACAGATGTAAGAAATTTAGAAATGTGTTCACTCCAATCTCAGCCAATTTTGATATGAGTGCACTTATAAACATTCATATTCAGGATGTCGAGGTTAAAGACATTGAGGTATGTATGTATGCGTTTTAGTATTTAAATTCTTTTAGTTATTTATTGGGTTTCATCTAAGGTGTTTGTGGTTTAATGTTAAATTTGATTCACTTTCTTCATCATTCAAATCTTGATAAAGTTACAAAAGGAAGAAATATGTTTGCATGTTTTGTTTCGGTACAACAATTTGCCAACATGAATACAATTATATTTGGTTTTACTATCAGCACAATCTTGTTACAAGACATACAAGGAACATATGTTAGATTGAAGAAATATTTTAAAATCCTTTTGAAAAGCCAAATTTCTATGAGAATAAGTAGAAAAATAGTAAAATAAATTGGATGTTTCCCTTTTTAAGTGTTATTTAAACCTTGGTACAACAAGTATGAAAATGTACTTCTAATCATCATTTGTTGGTCGGATATACAGATAATGGATGAAGACATGTCTTTAGTTGGATTTCCATCCTATCACCTCACACGTGCTTTCAATCATATTCGTAAGATCTATTTCAATAGAATTAAAGGAGCGGAAGTGTTGTTTGAGATACAGACGTTGGGTATTAATAGAGAATTGGTATGTGCTCATCAACAACAATCAATACCATTACTTCCATGTCTTGAAGAATTACGTTTAGAGAGCATGGACACGTTGAGTCATGTGTGGAAGTGCAACAATTGGAAAAAAATATTTATTCTTCACAAACACCAACCACAATCCTCATTCCAAAACCTCACAAAAATAACTTTGTTACATTGCAATGTAATTAAGTACTTGTTTTCACCTCTCAACTTCAGATTTCTTTCTAGCCTAAAGACACTCGACATAAGATTTTGTGAAGGAATAGAAGAAGTTGTTTCAAACAGAGATGATGATCATGTTGATGACGAAGTATTGAATACATCTACCACAACCTTCTTCCCATGTCTTGATTATCTATGCTTGAATAACCTATCTAATCTTAAAAAAATTGGCGAAGGTGTTGCCAAGGTATGCTTCCTACTCTTTTTTCTTTTAATATTCTTATTTTAGATCTGTACAAGAAATTCCACAACATGGAGCATCATTGTAGTCTATGAAGCTACAATTAATCAAAAATAAGAAGAAGGTTGTAATGGTAAGGCTCTCCTCTATTTTTTGACATCCATTCTGATTTCAATAAATCAAAGATGGTATGATCAATGAGTTGTTTATGCTACTGATCTTCAAGTAAAAACACAAATTAGTGCATTTTCTTAATTCTTTACAGTGGTTCCTAAATATGCTAATATGTATTGAGAACATATTCAAGCATCAAAAAACACTTTATGAATAATTTAAAATAGTTTTGGATCTGCGACAATGTTTCTATAAAAAGTATATGCATGGGTAACAATCTATTAACTATATTAAAATTGATTTTTCATTTGCTGCAGCGTTCTCATGTGGGTCTTGTTCCTTGGTCCTTGTGCCAATACTCTACAAAGATAGAAATATGGTGGTGTCCTTCTTTATCAAGTCTTATTCCATCCATGTTGGAAACATTTCAAAGTAAAATTGACCATGGAAGCACCTCATTGCCAATACCAAAAACAATTACTACTTTGCCTTATGAACTAACCAACTTAAAGATATTGAAGATATCTGAATGTGATATATTGGAATATATATTCACATTTTCAATAATTGAAAGCCTCAAGAAACTTGAAGAGTTGAGCATTTGTGATTGTAGGGCAATGAAACTGATTGTGAGGGAAGAAAACGAGAAGGAATCATCTAAAGTGGTTTTTCCTCGCTTAAAATCAATTGTATTAAAAAATCTACCAAACCTTGCAGGTTTTTACATGGGGATTGATATTGACTTCGAGTGGAAATCTTTAGATTATGTTCTAATATATCAATGCCCCAAAATGATGTTGTTCACGCCTGGTGAGTCAATAGCTCCCAAGCTCAAGTACATAGATACACGGACATGGAAATATAATCTTGAATGTGGCCTAAACTTTCGTAAGGTATACACGTTTTTGTAATTTCCTTTTTTTTGCATCATTTAAAAAGGTTATTAACAAATCAAGCTTTCAGTCTCATCAAATTTCAGCATCACATTTCATGCTTTTTGTGATTTTGATAATTATGAATAGCTTTTTTACATCTTATTTCTATTTTTTTAATAAAAGTTTTGTTATGTCTCTCTTGATTTTGTCTCTCTAGGTTTCGCCCCAAAGTTCTGACGATTCAATTGTGTTCCCTACTGCCGAAGGGACACCATGGTCCTTTCATAATTTGATTGAAATGAATTTGGATTTTAATTATAAATCCAAAAACATTGTTCCAACCAATGAGTTGCAACAGCTGCATATTCTTGAAAAGATCCACGCAAGAGATTGTTGGAATCTAGAGGAGGTATTTGAAGTCACAAATACTGAGTCACCAATTGTTGTAGTATTTCAAAAGCTAAGAGAAATGAAGTTAGATGGGTTAGCTAGACTAAAGTATATATGGAAGAGCAATGAGTGGAGTATATTGAAGTTTCCTAACCTAACAAGAATATATATTGATGATTGCATAAGTTTAGAACATGTTTTTACAGCTTCCATGGTTGGTAGTCTCATCAAACTCCAAGAGCTACATATAACATGGTGTGAAAAATTGGAGGTAATAGTGAAGAAAGAAGAAGAAAAATGCGAAGACAAAGTGGGTGAGATTTTGTTTCCTTGCCTAAAGTCCTTAAAACTTGAATATCTTGCAAGTCTAGAGGGATTTTGCTTAGGGAAGGTTGATCTTTTATTTCCATCAATGACTACGTTGGTAATGAATGGGTCCCCAAAACTAAAAATTTTCAACGAGGGGCGTGCAATTTCTCATGAGCTAAAACTACTAACGACAAGTTTTGGGTTTTTTAAAGGAGTGGAAGACATCAACATCTTTGTAAGGAACAAAATACAAGAGGCAAGTAGATATTATTAAATGTATATAAAAAATTATCAAAAATTGTCCGTTTTTAATTTATTTGTTTTTTTGCAGGGGTTGATATTTTGAGAATTAGACTCCCTTTACTCTACTAGCTACTGAGGATAGATGACGTTACCTGTAACCCTTTTTTCTTATCTAATTCATGTTTTTATGTGAATATTTTGTTAAATATATAATCAACATATATAGCACTTCAATTCTCAATTCAATCATAATAAACAATGAACATACCTATAAGTAGAGGTGCACAAATCGGGTTTTTTTTGGAACCGGTTCCGGTTCCAGAACCGGTTCCGGTTACAATCGGTTCCAGTTTCGGTCAACAAAGTCAATACCCGGTTCCGGGTTTAACCGGTTCCGGTTCCAATCGGTTCCAGTTTCGGTCAACAAAGTCAATACCCGGTTCCGGGTTTAACCGGTTTCGGTTCGGGTTTTGGCCTGTTCCGGTTCGGGTTTTGCCCGGGTACAGGTGGAACCAGTTCCGGTTTTCCGGTTTTCCGGTTTCGGTTCCTGTTCTGGTTCTAATTTGTCTGAAAAACCGTACCCGTTCGTACCCACCAGTTCGGGTATGACCGGTTCCGGTTCCGGTTCGGGTTGTCGGTTCCGGTTTTTTTGTACACCTCTACCTATAAGGATGATTGTCATTTGAATGGCTGATTGAAAGAAAGAGAGAGATGATGGCTTTTAGGGATGTTGTGTTTTCCTTATATGTTTTAACCTCCCTTATGCTCTATATCTATAAAGTATCAAACATTTAAGGAATAACCCAAATAAGTTCTTTTGACCCACTAAGCCATCATTTAATAAGTCTAAATTAGTTAAGCATTGTAAGAGCCCAATAAATTTATAGCCCAAATAATTATATAACTAAATTAATTGAATGGTTATGTAAGCCACACATGAACTAGAATCTTTTTCAATATTCGCCCATTTAGCCATGTAATCATTTATGATGAATGTTACGTAAGTCTGGCCGAATTAAGAATATTTATCAAGTTTTAATGTGAAACTATAGTACAAAAATAAATTTGTTAAATCATTTGTCAGGCTTACGTAATTAATTATATTGTTTCAACCCATTCTAATTTAAAAACCCAACTCCAAATTAATTGAGAAAAACAAGCTGTGAACTACTTTAAAAATCACCCAATACAAAAACTACATGGTTAACCATCTAGACAAAATTAAACCCATATGGAACCACCTTACTCCTTCATGACACTCAATGACTTACCAAGTCCCAAAATTTTTTTAACTTCATTTACATCCACAATTCCCAACCGGCAATCTTCAAACCAAGGGTAATCACCCAAACACATGCACTTACAGGGCCGGCTCTAGCTTTGTGGAGGCCCAAAGCAAAAGATAAAATTGAGGCCCTCCTTAAGAAGAAGAAGAAAAACAAACCTGTAAACTGCAGTCCTGTTTTGGCTGCATATTCTTGAAAGACCAAAATAAATCTGTGAAGAAATTCAACAAATATGCAAAAATGACATTTTAAGCTCTAAAAACCCTCATCTTTTATCATCCGGGCTTGGGACCGGCAATTATAAAACAATGTTTATAATTGGCAAAGTTAAATTTTTTTTTTTTCATAAAAGAGATGAAACAACAAACAAACAAGTGATAAAATTGGATGCAAACTTTCTAGCTTTATTAGATGTGGTTTATATTAAACTTATTTTTCTAGCTTTATTAGATGCAAACTTTCTAATAAGGCTTTCATAATCAATTTCTTTTAACAAATCTTTTTCAATTGACAAACTTGCTAATCCATTCAATCTTTCTTGCGACATTGTAGATCTTAGATAATTTTTTAACAATTTTAACTTTGAAAAACTTCTTTCTGCTGAAGCAACGGTTATAGGAATAGTTAACATAATTCTATAGACAATATAAGCATTTGGAAAAGAATTAAGAGTTTTGATATAATTTAGTATATTAATAAGTGTATCATGTTCTAAGATAATAATATGTCTTAAAATTTTTAGGTCATCAAACAAATCCATACCATCAATGTCTATACTAGCATCATGTTTTAAATTTATTTCAAGATTTAGACTATGTTCTTTTAAATTATCTTCATCAAAAGATTTTAACTTTTTTATCGTAAATAAAAAACCAAAAATGGTTTCAAACTCTTTAAATTGATCAAACCTAGTTCTAATTGAAGAAAGAGCTTGGTCTACAATGTAAAGAAAGTAATCAGTTCTAAATAATTCAATAGGAGTTTTTATTGTTTCGTTATCAACATTTTCATCATATTGTTGATTTCTACGAATCACACGTTTTTCACAAAATTTAGGTTCTACATTCATTGTTTTAGCTAGTTCAGTAGCAACTTTTATAGCACTTTCAAATCCATTTATCCTATAATCTTCAAAGAAACACATAAGCCCGTTTAGTTGATTTATAGCATCATCAAGACACATATCTTTCTCTTGTAAGGTCTTACTAACCGAATTAATAGCCAATAAAATATCATACCATATAATCATTCCTAATAAAAATTCAAAGTTTTCATATTCATGTTTAGCCAAACTTTTAGCTTCACTTTTAGCTTTAAGATCTAAATCATTATTATCATATAAAGCATATAGTGCATCTCTTATTTGAGGTGCTTGAAATCTTATTGCCTTGACACTTTCTAAACGACTCTCCCAACGCGTTTGTGATAATGATTTAGGAGTTAAGGTTGTTATATGTTCTTTTAGAATTTTCCATCTTTTAGTTGATGATGAAAATAATGTATATGTACGTTGTACCACTCCAAAAAAATCAGTAGCTTTGTTACAAGAGTTAGCCATATCACAAAGTACTAAATTTAAACTATGACAACCACAAGGAGTATAAAATGCCCTAGGATTAATATCTAACAATCGTTTTTGTACACCTTGATGCTTTCCCTTCATATTCGATCCATTATCATAACCTTGTCCTCTTACATTGTCTATATCAAGTCCTAATTTATTGATTTCTTCAACAATAGCATCAAATAGACCTTTACCGGTTGTATCATCTACTTTTAAAAAATTTATAAAGTATTCCTTTACTTCTATCGGATTTGATGAAATATCTAAACATCTAAATATTATTGACATTTGTTCATTATGACTTATATCAGGTGTGCAATCAAGTATTATTGAAAAATATTTTGCATCTTTAACCTTATTAACAATTTTGTTTTTAATTTCATGTGATAATAAGCTAATTAGTTCATTTTGTATATTGTGGCCTAGATAATGAGTGAAAGTTTCTTTGTTTGTTATTCTTCTAAGATGTTCTTGCATTATCGGGTCAAATTCGGCAATCATTTCAATAAAAGCTAAAAAATTTCCATTGTTTTCTTCATAAATTTTTTCATTTTCTCCACGAAATGCTAATGTTCTTTTGCCAAGAGTTTTTACAAGTGCAATGATTCTTGTTAATACATTTTCCCAATATTCTTTTTCTTTATTTATCCGTTCTTGAGTTTGTTTGTCAATTGTTTTATTTAATATTAATCTTGTTTGTAACTCAACCCATGCTCTCATATTAATAATATGTTCATTACTTGCTTCATGTTGTTTTAATTTAGTAGAAATATTCCAATCATTAGTACCAACATTTGCTAACTTGCTTTTACATGAATTTACATTAAATAATTTACAACAAAAGCAAAAAACTCTATCTATATCAATAGAATAAATCAACCATTTCCTTTCATATTTTTCTCCATTTGGCAATTTTTGCATATAAAGTGTAGAGGTAAAGCTTCTAGAATGTTCATCTTTTGGGAAATTGAAATCATATATCTTAACCGGACCCTTTTCTACTAGCAAATCTCTTAAATTAACACTAATATTATTCCATTTACTTGGATCATAAATATTAAGAGGTATTTGTTCATCATTTGGTTCTCTATTTGGTAACGGTTCATCATTTGGTTGTCTATTTGGTAATGGTTCATCATTTGGTTGTCTATTTGGTAATGTTGCATCAATTGGAATTTGTTCATCATTTGATATTTGTTCATCATTTGGTATTTGTTCATCAATTGGAATTTGTTTATCATTTGATACTTCATTTTGTATGTCTTCATCATTGTTTAATTTTGTTATATATTTTAAGAATGATCCTCTTTCTTTTTCTATCATGGCATCTAATTTAATTTTCTTTTTCCTTTTCGAAGAACCCGATTCATATTTACGATTTCTATTTGACATTTTTAATCAACTAGATAACTAAGTAACCAAATCAATCAGTAAGCAACTAAGCAACTAAATTGACCAAAACAAGCAGTTGGGAACTAATTAACCAAAACAATCAATAATCAAGTAATCAACTACTTAACCAAAACAAGCAGTAAGAAGCTGGTTAACCAAAACAACAATAATCAACTAATTAACCAAAATAAGCAGTAACCAAAATAAGCAGTAAAAAACTAATTAACGAAACAATCAAGCAGAAATTAGAAGACAGATTCACCTGATTCTTGTCTCTTGAACTATTGAACAAACTTGGTCAAAAAATTAGAAGACAGATTCACCAGAAGTTTTCGATTGAAGCCTGAACAAAATCAAATCACCAGCAACCAGAACAAGCTCAAAAGCCTCAAATCACTAGAAGCCAGAAATTAGCCTTAAGGCCCTTAATGATTTTTGATTGAAGCTTGAAGTCCTGAACGATTATCAACGGATCAACCAAACTAAAATGCAAAATCAAATCACGAAATCAATTGATTGTTGTTTACAAATGGCAAATTGGCAATAGTCGGTCTTAGATCCTTATAGTAAACAAACTAGAGATTACCGTTTCTAGTTTTCTCCGTTCGACCGTTCCAACGTTCCATCGTCGCTTCGTCTTCACCATGATCAACGAATCATCACTCGTCGCTTCGTCTTCATCATCAGCCGTCGCTCGAGCCTCGATTGATAGTCACCTTTTCTTCGCCCAATCGCGCCTTGACCAGTTTCCCAATTCCCATCGGTGCCCTAGAATTGTGGTTTAGGAGGCGAGAATGAGAATTGAGAAGCAGCAGGCTCGTAGGAATTTACTGAATATACATAGTGGGCTGGATTTTTTTTCCTATTATGGGCCGGCCCTGTGCACTTATAAACCAAGTAGGAATCCTCTTATCTAGTAAACTTCCAACCAGATTCCTAGTATAAACAAACCTTGGAAATTGATTTCACAAATCCAATCATCTCAACCTATAAACCATCAAACCACACCAAGAAATTCCATGAACCCTTACCTTTTTCCCTTCCTCTTGGTACTCCCGATCGATCTACTACCTCTCTCCCTCACCATCGACGGCTCCCAAGGACACATGGAAAGAATTACAAGGCAACTACTACACCTAGGAAAATTATGGCTCCTAATATACTAAATATAAATCACTTCCAAGTACTAAGATCCCTAGTCAAATCCTCATATGGTACACCTGGCCATTCGACCAACTCATTTTCTCCCCTCTTGGCAGCCGAAAATACACCCTTGTTTTCCTTCCATTCGGTAGTTACTAAGCTCAAAGAAGAGGCTCCATCACAAGGAACCCAAGTGCCCAAAATGTTACCAAACTCGGAAATGATAACCCACCCATCACTTGTGTAAAACATGGAATTAAATAAATGGGAAAGCAACTAGCTTGACAAGAGGAAGTTATCTCTAGCACCCACAATTTAAATAAAGATTTGATTAACAAAACCCAAGAACTCTTAGTTACATTTAAACCAAAAACGTCTTGGGAAGGAATAAACATACCATGAGCTTAGGATGCCCATAAAAGTAGTGGGTATGTAACGTTCCTACAATTTTTTATTGTTACTATAATTTGTAATAAACATTTATATTTAATAAAAGAGTTTTGATGTCAATAGGAAATTTTATCTTTAAGTATTACACAAACACATATGTATTTACATATAAATATGTATAATTACACAAATATACACATATGTGTGTATACATATATATATATATATACACACATATATCTATTAATACTAATAAATCAAAATAACTTTGGACACTTGTCATAATTTTAGGCCATCAAAATTTTAGTTTTCCCGCTTCTCTCTCATCTTTAATTTTTATATTTATTATTTAGTTAGAAAAATAGAAATAATCTATCTTAATAAAAGAGTAGCAAAAATTACACATGTCATTCTCATATTCACTCTCACAATTTTTTTCCCTCCATTTTATTTTATATGTTAAATGCTCTCTCTCTCTCTGTCTGTCTTATTTAACACTAATGATTTTAAATACTTTAATTATATAATTAAATACAAAAAATATAAATATTTTTAATTTAATAAATTATACGAAATTTTCAACCATCTTATTTTAAAATATAATTTCATAATGTTTAAACATTCATTATTTATTATTTATAGTTTTGAAATTTTTAATATTTCTTATTTCACCAATCAACTCTAATAAAAGAATAGCAAAAATTGACTCATGTCAATTTTTTAACTCTCTCATTTTTTTCCTGTCTTTCTTCTATTAAATGATAACACTCTCTCATATTTAATACTAACAATTTTAAATAATTAAATTATATAACTAAATATAAAAATATATAATTTTTTTATTCTAATAATTAATAAAACTTAAAAATTCTTAAGAAGAATTCAACCATATATAATTTTTAAATCCTTTTTTAAATATAATTTTATAGTTTTTAAATATTTATTATTCATTATTTATATTTTTTTAATTTACTTTTTTTTAGTATTTATGCTAACATTATTATATTTAAATAGCCTAATTTATCTATGTATTTCCAATTTCATACGAATATAATTAGTCGGATGTTTGCATTTTATATATTAAATTTCTTCATTCGATCATAGCAAAATTAACTATTTTTTTTATCAAATAACATTGTTATAACTTAACTAACAAAAAATTATGACAAAATCATTTTCAATTATTAAATCTTAATTACTAAGTCGTAATTTTTTTAATCAACCCGTGTAATACGCGGGTGACTAACCTAGTGTATATATATATATATGAGAAATAAATTCAAACATAATTTCATACATATATGTATGTACGTATCTAATTATGTAAGGATAACTATTTAAAATTTCACAAGTTAAGAAAAATAATAGTAATAATAATAATATAAACAAAAACATAATTTTAAATCTTATGATGTGTTCTTGTAAGATTTTAAATTTATTTATGAGCAACTAAGTTAAACAAATAAATTAATTTGAATTATAAAATTTAAATAAAAGTCACACATACTGTCCTTTAAATACAAATCACATTAACGGCCAATTACAGCTCAATAACGCGTTAATCTTTTCCAAAACTACGAACATACGGTCCGTAATTTGAATAAAGGAAACCGTGTATAAAACCCAAATTAAATCGACCAATATTGTCCTTTAACCATTTCGAAGTTGTCTGAGCGATTTAAAAGCTCTCAAGAACTCTTAATCATAGTGAATTGGGCATGGAAGTAGTCAACCGATCGACTCATCTTCGCTCAATCAAAATCCATCAAATCCCAAACCAAGGTAGGTGTTTCATACACCATTCTACTCATTTTGGAATGAAAAACGAAAGCCCCATGATTCTTGTCGCTATCGGATACACGTTCGATCGAATTCAAACACAAAGGGATTAGGGTTTTTGGTTTTCTTTAAACTGATATGGGCAAAGATGTTAATCATATGTTATAACATATTAAAATGATTGGATATCGTCCTTAGGATGCTAGACCAATCGGTTGAACACTTGTGATATACGGATATAGGTCCCGAGTTCGACGCCTCCGGCCAGTTTAAAACCGGTTTTTGCCCCACTTTATCAATTGAAAACCATTTTCTTTTTATCTTAAGCCTACAGAAAATATTTTAAATAAAATACTACTATTTTGAAAAAAATTTATATTCTGTTAAATTTAATTACACACACACACAAACATATATATATGATAAATAATTATAACATGTTATCTCATTTCTTGTGTTCAAAAATAATAATAACTATGTTTATTCAACCCGCGCGTTGCGTCGGGTTATCAAAGTACACTTTCGAAAACAAGTATTATATATCATTTGGACAATCTTAAGTTACGTCGCATAATCAAATATCTTATCAAAAACTATCTATATACAATTTTTTCAAAAATATAAAATCATGCAAAATCCTCACAAATATTTTACAAAAATTATAGAAAAAAATATTTTAAAATCCTTGTTGCCGGCGACCAATCATTTTAATTAAAACAAAAACCAAAATCCTTAAGCAAGTCTCACAAATTTAATTAAAACTCAAATCTATAAGCAAATCTCTCAAATTTAATACACATTCTTTGTTTACTACTTTTCAAGTAAAAAACTTCTGATATATATATATATGTGTGTGTGTGTGTGTGTGTAAGGTATGTATAAAATGAAAACCCACCTGAGTTGAAAAACCTTAAAAAACCCTATGTAACAAAAGTTTTTTTTTAATTTTTTTTATAGATCTGTAACATTATTATGGTTATTTTTATAAAAAAAATATAAAAAAGAGCCGACAAAAATTTTTAAAAATACTAATAAAACAAAAATGTAACACTGACGTAACTCTTATTCCAGACATGTAACATAGCGATGTTACGTCTGTGTTACATCGATTTTTTATTAATTTTTTTAAAAAAATCTATCGACACTTTTTTATAATTTTTTTTATAAAAATGACCCTAATGATGTAACCAAACTATAAAAAAAACAAAAAAAAATTTGATTTTTTTCATTGTTTTCAAAGTTTTCTCAACTAAAGAAGGTTTTCAAAATTACCATAACCTATGTATGTATGTATGTATGTATGTATGTATGTATGTATGTATGTATGTATGTATGTATGTATGTATGTATGTATGTATGTATGTATGTATGTATGTATGTATGTATGTATGTATGTATTTACTATTTAATAATATATATATATAATTAAAGTTCATGAAAATATATATGTATTTACTATTTAATAATAATAATGATAATATATATATATATACTAGTCGGAAACCCGCGCGATGCGCCGGGAAAAACAACAATATACAACACGGTGTTCTTATTTTACTGATTTATCACTGCTTTTGAGATACTGATTGGTCTCTCGATGGTTTCACTTATGTATGAAGTTTGGTGTCATTTATAACACAAAATAAAAAAAGAAAACATACAACAGATATCAAAAGTTGTTCATAAACATAGATATTTAGAATTAAAAATCCACATGTCAACTCCATAGTTCGAGTACATATCTTCATCCTTCATGTCAAAATGTTTCTTCTTTTTATTCATTATTAGCAAACCATAATCCTAATTTATTTAATAGGATAGTGAATAAGTCAATATATTATAAATGAATACTATGGTATTATCTAATATCACAGAATGTTCATTAAAAGGTTGACCAAATGCATCCTTAATTGTACATTTCTTAATTTTAAGACATGTACACCCTCTCTCACTTATATGTATTATATATAGTAATAAACCCGTGCAATGCAGCGGTGGTAACGACGGTAACAACATGGTGTTTCTTTTATTTTTAGTTTATTAATGTTTTCTTAATATAGATAGTGTTGTCATTAGTTTTCTTTTTCGTAGCATCGATATGGTCTATTTATATGATAAGTTTTATAAAATTCTATTAAAATAATACACACAAGAAAAAAAACATTTATAAACACAATGAGACACTAAATGAAACTAATTTTTAAAAAGTTTGTGCGTAAAGAATAACATACTTTCTGATAAATGGACTAAATTGACACAGGATGGCTCGGACGATACAGCTCGTTTTCAATTTTCTGAATTACAAATTACATGGACAACAGAAATGGTAACCCAAATAGACATTTTATGGCAGCATGACTGATATTTAGTAGATAAGCACTCAAAAGACCACAAAATAGATTAACTTGACCTTTATGAGAAATTCTGTTTAAAATCCAAGAACCTGCTACAAAAAGAACATCATCAAGTTAATGTTGGTTTAGACCTAATGATAATTAAATTCTTTCTCCAAAAAAGAAAAACAACCGATACTCAGGTTTGACATAAAGAATGAGGTCTCCGAATTGTTATTTTGAAAAAGTTAACCTAAGAAACATAATTAGAAAAATCAAAACAAAATTCATTCACACCCCTTTGTTTAAGACATTGTAGAAACAATTGTATTTGATTTAACTTTTGTTATTGAATTTCTATCTAAAGAAGCTAGGAATATGCACTTTTGGAGAAAAATAATATGCTCTCGCTTGTAGCTCAATTCTAAGGCCCGCCCTGACAAAAAGGTAGAAACATAATCAACTAAAAAAACCATTCAAGATAACATTAAATCAATATACGTCTCAAAGATATAAAACCTGAATAAATGAAACAAACAACTCGGTTATAGCAACAACTTTGCTATATGTACAGCGTAAAGAGCAACCCCCTTGCAAATTTGATTGCACAAATAAAGATATCCAATATGTATTTAAAAACACACAAAAAAATATCAAATATAAATAATCAATACCGGATCATTTATTCAATAGTTGCAGACCTCTAGTTTCCATCTTGAGAATCCTCTTGGTGGATCCTGCCAACCGCCACATCATTTGTGCTTGAAACTTCCAAAGGATTAGGGAACCAATTACCAGCCCATATATCAATAACAACCATACCAGATGCTTCCTTCAAAGTGCCCCTTGCTTTCTTCAAAATGCCCCTTGCTTTCTTCAAAATTATCAGCCTAATTATCAATAAAAAAGCACAAAAAATATCAAATATAAATGAATTCATGTCTTAAATTGCATAACCCATATTTTTGTTTTCAAAGGAGTGTATTATAGAAGAATCATTCATAACAAAGGCATTCATGAAATGATTTCTACACATGATCTCATAAGAATTCTTTCCTTTGAAGATAAGAAAAGCACCAAACATAAAAAGGCAATATTCATAATCTCAAAATGCAAATCCAACCAACCCAATATTAGTGGAACAACTTCTAAAGGCTCATCCTCAAGTTCATACCTAAAGTATAACAGAAAAAAAAATTAATACAATGAAAAGGCAATATTTAAATGTAATGTTATTATTATATTAACTTGTAGATAGATCATAAGTAAATGTAATACTATTAATAAGAGACAATTTGAGAAACTGATCCAATACTCAAGAACTACCAAACCATAATTTACAAATAATCGAAGTTACATAAACCATTACAACTTTGAGTAGGTATTCTGATTTAGCAACGAAAAAGAAGTCCCAAATGATTAATAGAATATTACACACAACCCTTTAAGGTTTCATCATGATCAAATAATTATTCCAACAAAAACTTAATGTTGGGTACAAATCAAGAATCATCGACAATATTATCAAATCAAAATCAATTTTGCAGCAAAAATCAGTTCATGAAGAGACAAAAAAAACTTAACAAAACCCAAAATTTCAAGCCATCTCGACATCTTAAGAACAAACACGTAATATTCTTATAAATAAAAACAACGAACAAAAAAGAACCCTAAACAATATTACCTTATAATGGAGAATCAAGTCGAAATATTGATATTGAGTTTGAGAATTAAAGGAAGCTGCATTGTTTTAGATCACATTGCAAATTTGAGGCCTCAAAACAGTAACCCTAACAAAGTGAAATTGAAAACGAAACACTTACTTAGACCAGGCAGGAACGCTGGAATACCACCAGGAGTGCAACTATGTGTGTCGCCAATGGTTGCGGTATCCGTGATTTTTAGATGGGAGACATGTAGAATCACGATGGCAGAATCTTTAATTTTAGGGTTTGTTGGTTGGAGAAGATACAATCGAGAGAGTGAGAGAGAGAGAGAGAGAAAACTGATGGAGCATTTGAAATTTAAATTTGGAACTGGGTTTATGGAGCCAGGGAGAATCCTTGAAGTGGGTTTGCTATGTTCAGTTGTACCTACAGCTTTGTTACTTGCACATTTCTTAAAATTAAGACATTACACACTCTCTTCAATATCTATTATATAATAGTATAGATAATCACTATATACTTTATAAATTTATTTTTATCATGTGATTCAAAGTTTTATAAATAATTAGATTATTTATTTGAAATATGTTATGATAAATTTTTACATTGAAAAATCGTTTGGTAAATTCATTTAAAATGTTATTAAGTATTAATTGTAATGAGAAACTATAAAACAAGTATTAAATATTTTGGTTAAACATAAAATAAATTTAATTTCAAAACGTTTTATTTATATTTTATGGTAAAATAAGCAATTTAAACATTATAAAACATTATTACTACTTTCATTTAACAAATTAATCATAACAAAACTTAACTTTTAATTATTCAAAACAAATTTAAACCTGTTGATCCATTAAGTACCTAAAAAAAACCGTAGAAGCCATAGTTATATAATAGAATGCTTAATGAACTATTTAGGTTGATCTTGCACTTATTGGATATACATTGAGCTATAACTTGATACACATTACAAAGACTATCTCATATGTCAAGGTGAGTCTTTACAGCCCCTCTTTTATTGCTTTTATTTTAAGTGTGAAACATGTAACTTAGCTTTTAAACATTATCATGTGAACTTAGCTAATGACCTTATAGTTAGTGAACTTGAGTTAAGAATAGGAATTCATCACACCATTTAGTGAATATGATAGATCTATTGGACTCACCATCCTACCAATGATAGAGTTACCCTTTTTAGAGAAGCCTGTGGTGATAGTTTGCTATTTAAGCGTTTTAGTGATGCTGAACATAGGTCACACATCATTTGCTAACATTAAGTTGATTTGCTTTACTTACTAGTTCATATTGACTATATTCATTATGCTTTGGGTTCACATAAGACATTACTTAAACATTTTTACAATCATATTTAATGTGAGTGTTCAAACCTATGAAACTCACCAACTATTCATAGTCGACCTTTATTTTTAAACATGTTTCACGTGTGAATGCTAATTAGCAATACTTTGAGCTTGGAAATTAGTTCTGGTTTATTTATGTTTAATGTTTTGAATTTAAAATGATGTGAAAGTTAGGTTTTGGATTATTTGAGTATGTATTGAATGTTTGAAGTTTATGTATGCATTGAATGTTTGTCTTTTGATTATTTACGACTTTATACCTTGTGCTATGAACAATCTACACTTCATGGCGCCTCGATGTTTCCGCCATCGGTCGATGTGTTACAGATTGGTATCAGAGCCTAGGGTATAAAGAATTAGGTCATTTGAACTGGATGACCTAGACTATAACCTTATGATTCCTTATTTTGAATTCTATAGGTTTCTTCTTAGGCCATGAACTCTTAATTGAACTCCATAGTTACCATGTTAGGCCATGAACTGTTACTTGAAATCTATAGTTGCCATGATAGGTCAAATTTGACTATGTGATTACTTTGTGCTACTTAATTAGTTATTTGATTGGTAAAATGTTGACGTAGTTTAGGATGCCTTAGTATTCACACACTAGACTTTAGGGTTCAAAACTTCTCGACCCCATTCTTTGACTTGCACGAGGATCGCCATTGCAAAGAATGATCATAGACTTCTAAGTCTAATTAAAATTTTGAATCCTGTCAATAGTCTTTAGGTTCATTTTAATGATTAAGATACACATACAATCTGGAAGGGGGAATACCTATACTTTGGGGAGTTCTGTCTTGTAAAGAATTTTGCATAAATCCAAATCAACCAATGGACCTGTTACGCATTCCTGTGAAACCTTGGAGTGAGTATGAACCTATAGGCTAAAGTATGTCTTTTTGAAAGTTAAATTGATCTTAAACACTTTGATATGTAAAAAGTATTCCTTTAGGAATACAATCAAAGTATTACTTTGAGATTGAAATTTCCTTTAAGTTCTCAATTCTTTATTTGAACTCTTTGAGTTACATAAATTATGATCCTTCTCAATTGAACTCTTGTAGAATCATGCCTCCTCCTCGTCGCAGCTACGCCAACAACCCACAAAAACTAACACCAATGTCAACACCAGCACCAACACAAACAACCCCACTTTACAAGAGTTGGCCCATTTCGTTTCTCAACAAATGGTTGACATTTTACCAACATTGGTGACTCAACTCAACAAGCTATGAATACGAACTCAGTTCAAAATATTGGCAATAGTGGGGGTGCGATTCCAACTTGCACCTTGAAACACTTTAACTCTTGCCACCCTACAAAATTCATGGGTTTTGAAGGGGCAACTGGACTGCTCCAACAGTTTGAAAGCATTGAGAGTACTTTTTTTTTTATTCTGACTGCCCTTAGAACCTTAAGATTCGCTATGCCACAAGTGTCTTTCAAAAACGGGCACTTGGTGGAATAGTGAAAAACGAACTTGGGTTCGGATGTTGCACTTGCTTTGACCTAGACTGAGGTCAAGCAACTTATAACTATTGAATTCTGTCCTCGCAACAAAATGAGGAAGCTTGAAACTAAATTCGGGGAGGCCAAGCAAGAGTGTGAGGAGAACCTTGTTTATACAACCCGTTTTCATGAACTCAGTCTACTTGTGCCACACTTGGTCACTCCTTTTTTCGTACCTATGGATATTCAATACACTAATTTTGGTAGCAAGCCTACCACACTTGAAGATATAATCATACTTGCTGCAACCTTAACTGACAATCATGTTAAGGCTGTCACCTAATAAGGAAAGGGGCCAAGAAGGTTGAATCCAAGTCAACCTTTGATGAACGTTAAATTTGAAACCTCAAAGACCTTAAAGCTCAAAAATCGCAAGTGAAAGAGTCGGAATTTTGTTGTGGTGACCCCTGTTGTACCCTTGAACCAACAAGCACTAAAGCCAAACACCAAGCCACATATGGGGGCAAATCCTCTTTGAAACACTTGCCGATATCATCATCCATCAATATGATCTTGCAGAATCTGCACCAACTATGGGATGTATGGCCATTCTGCCAACAACTGTCGAAATGGGCCACTTTTGCAGCAAGGTCAACAAGTTCAACCATTAAACCAACAACAAGCTGCACCCGTCAATCTTGCCTTAGCCAATGGAAGGGCTTTCTACGAATTTGTCGACCCTAATCATCTTACCCAAGGCTGGTGGGCAATAATCCAAGAATTGCACGAGCTAGAATTTTTCAACTCAATGTCCAAGCAGCTCAAACTAATTAGTATGTGGTGAATGGTACCTTTTTGATCAATAATTTTTATGCCTCTACGTTATTTGATCTTGGTGCTGATAGGAGTTTTGTGTCATATGAATTTGAACCTTTACTTGGTAGCATAATAGCTAAACTAAACAGACCATTTAACGTGGAAGTGGCTGACGGTAACTCGATTGATATTGACTCTATTACAATTGGATGTATTGTGAACCTTATGGATCACGTTTTCCCAATTCATCTTATTCCCATGCACCTTGGAAGTTCTGATGTCATCATAGGCATGGACTGGTTAGCCACTCATCGAGCCGAGATCTTTTGTTTTGAGAAGTTCATTCGTATTCCACTACCATCGGGTGGAACTCTAAGAATCTTTGGAGAGACGCCTAATTCTGTTCTTAAATTTATTTCTTGCACAAAGGCTCAAAAGTACCTACGTAAGATATACGTAGCCTTTCTAGACCATATTGTGGAAAAGAAAGAAATGGGCAAAAGTGTTGAAGATATTCCAGTCATTCGCGACTATCCTGAACTTATTCCCGACGACCTACCGGGAGGTCCACCCGTTCGAAAAGTTGAATTTCGCATTGATCTTGTGCCTCGTGCCAAACCAATGTCAAAATCCCCTTATCGCCTTGCATATTCTGAAATGCAAGAACTAGCAAGCCAACATCAAGAATTATCTGATAAGGGCTTTATTCGAGCAAGTCAGTCACCGTAGGATGCACCGGTTCTTTTTTTTTAAAACTAAGGACGGTTCATTCCATATGTGCATTGATTATCGCGAGCTCAACAAACTCACCATGAAGAATCGATACCCTTTGCGTCGTATCGATGACCTTTTTGATCAACTTCAAGGATCTGTTGTTCTGGTTACCATCTGCTTCGCATAAATGAGGATGACATTCCTAAAACTGCCTTTCGAACTCGGTATGGTCACTATGAATTTTTTCTTATGCCATTTGGACCAACCAATGCACCCGTGGTTTTCATAGATCTTATGAACCGAGTGTGTAGACCATACTTGGAAAATTTTGTGATCGTATTCATAGATGATATCTTGATCTATTCCAAGAGCAAAACGAACCATGAACAAGACCTTAAGATGGTTTTGGAGCTCTTAAGAAAAGAAATAATGTATTCCAACATCTCAAAATGTGAATTTTGGCTTAAGGAAGTTCAACTTTTAAGACACAATGTCAATGAAAAGGGTGTTCATGTGGATCCTGCAAAGATTGAAGCTTTCAAAAATTGGAACTCATCAAAGACTCCAATTGAAATTCGCTTATTGCTTGGACTTGCCGGTTATTATCGACGGTTCATTTCCAATTTCTCAAATACTTTTGTTCCACTCACTTCCTTCACTTATAACGACAAACCTTATGAATGGGGACCAAAGCAAGAAGAAGCATTCCATGTGTTAAAGAAAAAGCTTTGTGATGCTCTTATCTTGACTCCTCCCGATGGTAATGATGATTTCGTGGTCTATTATGACGTTTCTAATCAAGGACTTGGTTGTGTACTTATGCAACGAGGTAAGGTCATTGCCTACGCATCATGACAATTGAAGTTCACGAAAAGAACTATACAACTCATGACCTTGACCTTGGTGCTGTCGCTTTTGCCTTAAAGATTTGGATGCATTACCTCTATGGCGCCAAATGTGCAGTATTCACTTATCACAAAAGCCTTCAACACATTCTCAATCGGAAAAACTCAACATGAGGAAACGATGTTGGATTGAACTCTTAAACGATTACGATTGCAAGATCCGTTATCATCCCGACAAAGCAAATGTTGTAGCCAATGTAGTCTGTCAAAAAAGTCATATTCAAGTTCATTGCATTTGAATCCAAACCAATCTTCATAATGACGTCTTTGTGGCTCAAAAAACATCTTTGACCCAAGGAAACTTGCATGATGAAATGTCTTGTGGTGTTGAACTTTAACTAGAAACCAAGTCTGATGGTTTTCTTTACTTCTTGAATCGTATTTGGATTCCAAATCACAACAATCTTCAACTTACCATCATGAACAAGGTACACAAGTCTCGTTATTCTATCATCTTGGTGCGGTTAAATGTTCAAGATTTTCGAGTTGATTATTGGTAGCCCGACATGAAGAGAGACGTTGCCAAGTATGTATCAAAGTGTTTGACTTGTTCTAAAGTCAAAGCTGAGCACCAACGACCTTTATGTTTTCTTGTCCAACCTAAAACTCCCATGTGGAAATGGGAAAACATTTCGATGGACTTCATTACTAAACTGCCAAGAACATCTAGTGGTCATGATAGTATATGGGCGATCATTGACCGTTTGACTAAATCTGCTCATTTCTTAACGACTCATGAGAACTATCCTGTACGAAAGTTAGCTCACATCTATGTTGATAAACTTGTAAGCCGACATGGTGTACCTCTTAGCATCATCTCTGATCTCGATGCTCGGCTCGTCTTTGGGAATTGCTTCATGAATCGTTTGGTTCTCAATTGGATATTAACATGGATTATCTTCCTAAAACGGATGGCCAAACCGAGCGCACGATTTAAATTCTTGAAGATACGCTTAGAGCCTGTGCCATTGATTTTGGTGGCAATTGGGATAATCATGTAAAGCTAGTTGAGTTCTCGTATAATAGTAGTTATCACACGAGTATCGTCATGGTGCCTTTCGAAGCTCTATATGGTCATAAGTGTTTATCACCTATTTCTTGGACTGAGATTGGTGAAATTCTAGTCACTGGTCCTAAATTGATTCAAGAAACGACCGGCAAGATTCATCTAATTCGCGACAACTTATTAGCTGCTCAAAGCCGACAAAAGAGCTATGTTGATAAACGTTGTAAGCCTCTGGAATTCCAAGTCGGTGACACGGTATTGCATAAAGTTTCACCTTGGAAGGGAGTGGTTCGATCTGGGAGAAAGGTAAACTTGCACTATGTTGGTCCTTTTAAGATTCTTGAAAGTATTAGGAAAGTGGCCTACAAGCTTGATCTACCTCTTGAACATAGCAATATCCATCCAACCTTTCATGTGTCAAACTTGAAGAAGTGTCTAGCTGACGAAAATATACAAGTACCTCTCGATGATTGCATTGATGCTTCGATGCTTATTATTGAGAAACCGGTAGAGATCATGGATCGACACGACAATTGTTCAAGTTCGTTGGGAGTCAAAGCATGGTCATGAATTCACGTGGGAACACGAAGACCAAATGAAAACGAAGTACCCACATCTTTTCTCTATAGTTTCTTCTTAATTTCGACACGAGATTTCTAAAAGTATGGGAGATTGTAACATTACTATAATTTGTAATATACATTTATATTTAATTACAGAGTTTTGATGACAATAGGAACTTTTATCTTTAAGTATTACACAAGCACATATGTACTTACATATAAATACGTATAATTATACAAGTATACATATGTATATATATAAATATATATGAGAAATAAATTAAAATATACTTTAATATATATATATATATATATATATATATATATATATTGTGTGTGTTTGTGTGTCTAAATGAAATTATGTAAGGATAACTATTTAAAATTTCACAAGTTAAGAAAATAATAGTAATAATAATAATAATAACAATAAAAACAAAAACACAATTTTAAATCTTATGATGAGTTCTTGTAAAACTTAAAATTATATATATGAATAACTAAGTTAAAAAATAAATCAATTTGAATTCTAAAATTTAATTAAAAGTCACAAAACATTTTTGATAAATAAATAAAACAATTATAAATTTACAAAATACTTCAATTAGGTTGATTTTTATAAACTTCACAAATTAAATGGTTAATAAAACATGAGGGGTATTTCTTGCCAAAAACAAAACTGTCATTATAAATAAAACAAGGAGGGACATAAGTTGGCAACACCCCAAACCTTTCTCCCTCTCAACCGTTTCGTTCTGTAGTTCACCCATGGTTCTCACTTCGACCCAATTTCAAACCGGTTTCAATCTCTGAGCCTTCCAACTAGATTACAGCTAATCAAATCTCAATATGGCATGTATTCGAACACGCTATTAGATTCAAATCACATTTATGGAAAATTATAGCTCAATAACACATTAATCATATCCAAAACTAAGAACATACGGACTGTAATTCGAATTCGAGGAAACCATGTGTGTAGATAATTTACCAACACTTAACATAAATTTATCACATGTGTAGGTAATTAGACATTTAATTGATGGTAAATTTCGGAGGGAAATTTCAAACCAATGTTAAATGTAGCTAAGACATGTTATCAACACATATTAAGTGTTGATAATTATAAAACTATATGATAAACCATTACCTACACATACACACAAATGTGTAGGCAATTTACCTACACATTTACAAATGTAGGTAAATTATGTGTTGGTAAACACTCTAATTTCTTGTTGTGTCATCTTCGCTCAATCAAAATCCGTTAAATCCCAAACCAAGGTAGTTGTTTCATACACCATTCTACTCATTTTGGGATGACAAACGAAATCCATAATTATTGTGGCTATCAGATACAAGTTCGATCGAATTTGAACACAAAAGGATTAGGTTTTTCGGTTTTTTTTTCTAAATTGATTTAGGGGAAGATATCAATCATATGTTAAAACATATTAAAACGATTGGATATCGTCCTCAGTCCAAACGTTTAAGCACTTGTGATATCCAGGTATAGGTCGTGGGTTTGACACCTCCCAACCAGTTTAAAACCGGTTTTTGGTCCTTTTTATTAATTGAAAACCATTTTCTTTTCATCTTAAGCCTATTATAAATATTTTAAATAAAGTACTACTATTTTGACAAAATTTTATATTGTGTTAAAATAAAATTATATATATAGTATATATATATATAAATGATAAATAATTATAATATATTATCTTGTTTCTTTTGTTCAAAAATAATATATATATATATATATAATATTAATAATGTTGGTGCATAATGTAATAGGTTGCTTTCAAGCCTGTTTTGGTAAAGTTAGAAAGGTTTTTGCTAGGTTCGTCTGGCCCACGAACATATGCATTTTGTTTTAGTTCAAACGAACCTGTGGTCTTGTATTGTAAAGATTTGTCCAACGAACCTATTGGTTTGTCTGGCGAACCTATGGGTTCGTGGAGGTTCGTTTCACTGGTGTAGGTTCATCTGGTTTGTGTATATATTTGCAGGTTTGTTGTTTTGTCAATAGTTCTTGACAGATTTTGATTTTATGAAAAGAGTGTGTGTGATACTGAACTGTGTGTTCTTTGCTGTGTGCAAGTTGTAATTGAGTTTATTATCAATGGGAATGATATTTACAAGCATGTTTGTGTTGTCTTCGATTCATATAGGTGTTATCTAGATTCCGCATAGACACAACTGTTAATAGAATTCACGTTACAGATCCGACGCTTACAACAGTGGTAAGAGAGCAATGTGCAGACCTTCTCACCAAGGCCTTCGAACGAACTCTTTTTGAGTATTTACTCAAACTTAGCAGAATTTGGGTCATGGGTGAGGTCATACCAAATCAATTTTCTTCATAATCAATTTTATTGAATCAACAACAGATTCTTTTTCTTTATAGCAATTTTTTTGGTTTGTTTTGTGTTTTAGGTTTTTTTTTTTTTGGGGGGGGGGGGATTTGTAAAATCAAAAACATTTAAAAAAAATTAAAAACACAAATACAGTATAAATTTTTAAAAATACAAACATATTGAAAAATAAAAATTTGAGAAATTGATTTGACCTAGTGAGAAATGATGGTACATTGTAGCAATCGAAAGTGCATCTGAATCATACAGAGCTTAAACACGAAGAGCATTCACAATTACTAAGTATGATATGTTGGTAGGTTTATAACTTAGTTGTGATAACATTTGACAAAATTATGATCATACTTTATGGGAAACAATTGCTTAGGACACAATGCTCAGCTTTGTCCGGAAAACGTGGTTTTTGATCTTACAATGATTGTCTCTTGATCTAAGGTCACTTAAATGCTAGCTTTTGATCATGTTTGTCACACCCCCACCTCTCGTCACCTGAGATGATGTCATTCGTCGTTCTGAGAAGGTTGCGGAAGCATAGTGGTGATGTCTCAGAGATGAGGGGTGACTTACTTGATCTGATATCATAGCACACATATTAACTTAAAGTAAATATATTACAAGGATGTCGTAATCACAACCAACATTACATTGTATAACTAAGTTTATTACATTATTTAATTTATTTAGTTACAAGCATTTAGAGTGCTGCCTCACCCGGTGGGTCACTGTCTCCCTGCAAAAATGTTTAGGTTTAAAACGTCAGCACAAAGCTGGTGAGTTCGTAAAGTTCATGTTCATCAATATGATATGCAATACAAGTTCTCACAATGTTCAAATGTTTAGTTCAAGATAACCATGGGACCTGTATCTAGTTCCTTTCAGACGTTCAGTTCTTGTTCTATAAGATACTACCCGTCGGTAACATCTTAATGCCTCATTGTCTTAATGTCTATCACAACATTAAGAAGTTCTAAAAACAGGTAACAAACATTCACAGCAAGGGGAGTTGCAGCTCCTAGAAAATGGGTTGTCAACCGATAGTACTATCATTGTTCCCTGTTCAGCCCCACATGGGTTCACTAGATACAATTCAAAGATGAGAACTTTTAAGTTCTGTGATAGTGTTTTGTTCTCCAGGCAAAATCCCATGAAATCCACAAGTTCTCAACAATCACATGAAATCACGTAGATAACAGTGATACATGTAATATAGTTCTGAAAAGTTCCACAATGCTACCCCGATGTTTATAAAAGATTAAAAAGAAAAGGGTTGTACGAAACTCACCTGAAGTCTCAAGATAGCAAGATCACTCGCAGACTGGTGATAATAGTATAAGTCTGTATTAGTTTATGTTTAATGGGTTATTTATGTTTTAACTTACTGATTAAATCTTTATGAACATCCAATGTCAAAGACATTGTCTTAACTGTCATCAAACTGATATTTAGTATTTATTTAATTAATTTAATGTTATATCATACAACGTATGATAATGCAGGAACCTACATTGAATTAGGTTTCTAATACGAGATTGATGACATACTTGATTAATCAGAATAATCTCGAATTAACCAAATAGTTAATGTTGTTGATTATAATGCTAGAACAGTTTCTAGACATATTAATGCCATAGAAATGATCAATCCTTGTTATTGATTTCCCAAATATCATGAAATATCACAATGTAGCATTAGAATAGGTTTAATAACCATGTTTAACATACTAATCTGACTGTTATCATGAACATCAGATAATCGTTCCAATAAGTATGTTAATGATTGTGATTAGTTTGAAACACATGGATTTAACCTACATTGTCATAATCAAATGGCTTAAACCAATATAATCATAGTTATGATTTCATGCAAATCGGGCATTACAACGGATCAAAACAAGGATTTACCCATTAAAACATCGTGTTCTTCGTTTATAATCAATCCTAGCCATCATCTAGGCAATAATCAACAACCCTAACTATATCATTACGTTCAAAATCAAGATCTAATCAATCATTATCAAGCTAGAAGGTTAAAATGAACCGTTACCTAACCAGATGGAGTTTCAGCTGCAGAACCACGATCAGAATTCGTAGATACGATCCCTGTTGCGATCCACGTGATTAGAAGGCTTCAAATATGATTTGAGTGATGAAAAATTGATCTGGTAGGAGTTTTGAGCGTGAAGAGTTGAGAGAAAAAGAAATATGAACTTCTGGAAGCTATTGATCTTTTAATTCTCATCCACCGCCTCTGGAGCCGCCGAGCGCACAGCCCCAGCCTATTTTCGTCAACCTTTTGGATTTTCTTCGTTTCGCGATTCCGGATAATCCGTAACTCCGTTTCGCGCACGGTTTTCGCCCACGTTCACCATTTTTCGCATACTATCAACCTGTAATAATTAAAATATCAAATCAACATGGATTTCTAGAATGACCATATGTGCTCATGCCATCGATGACGTAATTCTCAACTGCAATTGTCACAGTCTCCTCCTGTTAGAGAAATTGTCCCGAAATTTAGTGAAGACTTACTTGATGACAATTGTTTATGAGAATATATGTGGATATTTTGTTTTCATCTGATCTTCTCGTTCCCACGTGTACTCAGGTCCACGTTGTGAATTCCATCAAATTTTAACGATTGGTATGCGACTACGTTTTATTACTTTTACTTCTCGATCCATTACCTCTACTGGTTTTTCGCTGAACTGAAGTTTTTCATCAATTTGAATCTCTTAGAGAGGTACGATCAATGATTTATCAGCTAGGCACTTTTTTAGATTTGATACATGAAAGACATCATGAATATTACTGAGTTCAAGAGGTAATCAAGTCTGTAAGCTACTAATCCAATTCATTCAAGAATCTTGAATGGTCCTACAAATCGTGGTGAAAGCTTACCTCTCTTCCCAAATCTGAAAATGCCCTTCCAAGGTGAAACTTTCAACATTACTCGATAACCTATTTGGAATTCTAGAGGTCTACGACGATTATCAGCATAACTCTTTTGATGGTTACGAGCAGCTTTAATTCGATCTTGAATGAGTGCGATCATATCAGTTGTTTCTTGAATGAATTCTGGGCCTATGATCTGATTTTCACCTACTTCTGACCAACAGATAGGTGATCTACACTTGCGTCCATAAAGTGCTTCGAATGGAGTGCATTGAATACTGGTATGGTAACTGTTATTGTATGAAAATTCAACAAATGGAAGATGAATATCCCAGCTACCTTCAAAATCAATCGCACAGCTTCTGAGCATATCTTCAAGAGTTTGATTTGTTCGTTCAGTTTGCGCGTCTGTTTGTGGATGATAAGCTGTGCTCATATTGATTTATGTGCCCAGAGCATTCTGAAGAGTTTGCCAAAATCGTGACATAAATCGACTATCTCTGTCAGAAATGATAGAGATTGGTACTCCATGTTGAGATACAATCTCATTAACATAGAGTTTAGCGAGTCGATCCATAGAGTAATCTTCTCGGATGGGTAAGAAATGCGCAGATTTAGTAAGGCGATCAACAATAACCCATATAGAGTCATGATTACGTGATGTTCTGGGTAATTTAGTGACGAAATCCATAGAGATCTGATCCCATTTCCACATGGGAATCTCAGGTTGTTGCAATAACCCAGAAGGTTGTTGATGTTCAGCCTTAACTTTGAGACATGTTAAGCATTGATCCACGTATTCGGCTATGTGTTTCTTCATTCCAGGCCACCAATAAAAATCTTTAAGATCTTTATACATTTTATCAGCACTTGGATGAATAGAATACCTGAATTTGTGCGCCTCATCCAAGATAATTGTTCTAGAGTTACCGAATAAAGGAACCCAAATTCGGCTTTTGAAATACAGTACTCCATCAGTCTTGGTTTCGAGTTGCTCGTCTAATCCTCTTAGCTCCTCAGCAGGGTAGTTCGTTGCTTGTAAAGCTTATTGCCGAGCTTCTTTAATCTGAGGAATTAGACTGGTTTGAATTGTCATTCCTAACGCTTTCACACGTAAAGGTTTGACTCGTTCCTTGCGACTCAAGGCATTGGCTACGACATTCGCTTTGCCTGGGTGATAACGAATTTCACAATCATAATCATTTAAAAGCTCTACCCACTGCCTCTATCGCATGTTCAACATTTTCTGATCTAGAATGTGTTGAAGACTCTTATGATCAGTGTATACGATACACTTGGTTCCGTATAGATAGTGTCTCCAAATCTTGAGTGCAAACACCACTGCACCAAGTTCTAGATCATGAGTGGTATAGTTCTTCTCATGTACTTTCAGTTGTCGAGAAGCATAAGCAATTACCTTGTCGTTCTGCATTAAAACACACCCAAGACCTTGACGAGAACCATCACAGTACACTGTGAAATTATCAGTACCTTCCGGTAATGCCAAGATTGGTGCATTGCAGAGTTTGTGTTTCAACAGTTGGAATGCCTGTTGGGAACCCCATATAAACGGTTGATTTTTCTGTGTCAATGTGGTCAATGGCAAGGCTATCTTTGAAAAGTTCTTGATGAATCGGAGATAATAACCTGCGAGTCCTAAGAATTGACATATTTCAGTTGGGGTTCGTAGTGTTTCCCATTGTTTCACAGCTTCAATCTTACTAGGATCTACTTGAATACCATTTTCATTTACTACGTGCCCAAGAAATTAAACTTCTCGTAACCAAAACTCACACTTGGAGAATTTGACATATAATTTCTCATGTGCCAAAAGTTCTAAGATTAATTTCAAGTGTTGTGCATGTTCTTGTTGGTTCCGAGAATAAATGAGAATATCATCAATAAACACAATCACAAATTTATCCAGATAAGGTCTACATATTCGATTAATCAAATCCATGAAAACTGCAGGTGCATTGGTTAATCCAAACAACATTACTAAAAATTCGTAATGTTCGTAACGAGTTCTAAAAGCAGTTTTAGTAACATCATCATCATGAATTCGTAACTGATGATATCCAGATCTTAAATCGATTTTTGAAAAGTAAGTAGCACCTTGTAGTTGATCAAATAGATCATCTGTACGAGGCAATGGAAAACTATTTTTGATTGTCAGTTTATTGAGTTCTCTGTAGTCAATGCACATCCTGAATGAACCATCCTTCTTTTTCACAAAAAGAATAGGTGCTCCCCAAGGTGAAAAACTAGGTCTAATAAAACCTTTTTCTAACAGTTCTTGCAGTTGACCTGGAAGCTCTTGCATCTTTGAGGGTGCTAAACGATAAGGAGCTTTAGTTACAGGTGCTGCACCTGGAATCAAGTCAATACGAAATTCAACTTGTCTCACTGGGGGTAATCCTGATATATCCTCAGGAAAGACTTCAGGAAAATCCTTGAGTACTAGAATATCTTCGATAGTTTTTGGTGCAGAACTGTTCTCAATCACATGCGCCAGAAAGGCCTGACAACCTTTCCGTAAGAATTTCTGAGTTTGCATACAAGAAATGATACCAAGTTTTCTACTGGCTCGTTCTCCTTGAACTATCAGTGTATTACCTGACGGTAATGGAATTCGGATCACCTTGTGTTGACATACAACTTCCGCTTGGTTATCAGAAAGCTAGTCCATACCGACCACAACATCAAAGCTCCCAAGCTCAATAGGAAGTAAATTGATATTGAACAGGTGATCATTCAAATTCAAGGTACGCTCTTGAATGATACTGTTAGTTTTGATTAACTTGCCATTAGCAAGTTCAATGACATAAGGAGTTTCTAGATCTACCGTAGGCAATAAGAGTAATGATGCAAATTCAGGAGAGATAAAACTCTTATCTGCCCCTGTCTCAAATATAACTGATACGTATAGATTATTAAGAAGAAACGTACCAATGACAATGTTAGCATCATGCCTTGCCTCGGTTGCACCAATCTGAAAAGCTCTCCCCCTAACTTCATTTCCCGGATTGGTGTTGTTATTGTTTGGACAGTTTCTCACGAAGTGGTCAGGACTTCCACACTTGAAGCATGACCGGTTTGTTTGAGTGGTTTGTCGTGGTGCTTGATTTGGTTGACGAGCAGGAAAGTTACAGTATCTGGTATAGTGTCCGACTCGATTACAGTTTGTACATTCAGGACATGGTCCTGTGTGATGATCAGGACACTTATTGCATTTGGGCGCCTGCCCAATATAAGCCTTCGTCTCATGAACAATCACACCATAGTTTTTCACAATTGGTTTGCTCTGGCTAGTCTCAGTCGGAGCTTTGGTTTTTGTTTTACCAAACCACTTTCGTTTGGTACCTCTCATAGCACTAGAGATACTAACATCACTATGGCCCATAGCAGTCTGTGTTTTTGTGCTCAAAGTACCACTCCTTACCGCCTCATCGGTAAGTTTGATGGTCAACAAGATTGTACGTTTAAGAGTTGTGGGTTCAGCTGCTGTCACCATTCCCCGAATCTGGGGAACCATGCCTTTAATGTACTTCTCAATCAAAGCTGCTTTCGTAGGAAACATATTGGGAAGTAAGCAAGTAAGTTCATGTAAACGATCGGTATAAGCTAAACAATCAGCACCGATCATCGAATATTTCTAGAATTCCTCATGCAGGTTTTGGATTTCAGTGATTGGGCATTACTCTGACATAATCAGAGTCTTAAATTCGTTCCAGCCCATAGAATCAACTGTAGCTGAGCCCAAAGTTTTAGCCTTGGTATTCCACCAGGTTAGAGCTAATTCCTTGAAAGAACAAGCAGCATAAGACACCTTATGCTCCGCCAAACATTGGCTAATCTTGAGTTTTGTTTCCATCTCCTCAATCCACCTTATGAGTCTAGCCGCTCCTTCTTTGCCCGTGAAAGTAGGAGGGTTGCAGGAAGCAAAGTACTTATAAGTACATCCTTGCTGTGGTGGATCAGGAGCAGTTGTTTTTTTTTGTTGTTGTACCAGTGGTATTATGAGTTTCTATGTGGCCACTAGTAGCGTTATGTTCAGCATGATCATGGCCCCACCAGAACCCAGAGTGATATGAGGTTGGTGGTGTGTCAAAACACCACAAGCTGATAGTTGTTCCTTTACTATTCGTGCTATCATCGCTTCATTCGATTCAGATCCACTTGCACCAGCAGGTGGAACAGTGTTCACTTCAGGGTTCATTGGTGGAACATTATTTGTCTCCAGATTTTCAGGTGGAACCATGTTCATTTCCAGATTAACACGTGGATCCGGATTTGATTCTACATTCACAGGTGGGACTTGTTCCGGTTCAGGGTTAGCATTATTCTTGCTAGCTTTCTTGGCTGGTCAACCTCGTTTTGGAGCCGTCGTTCTGCTCACATGCAGACAAACTCAGGTCAGTTCAAGAATAAAATAAAATATAACCCTTGTTCGATCGCATAAATTCAATCATATTCAGTTACACTGAAAATTTATGATAAAATGTGATTATAAGAAAATATACTATAACTACATTGATATAGTTCAGACATGTTCTCAGTACACAGAAATCACACAAAGGTTTGTAGTTATACTCAGTCCTGTTATTTCAAAAACATGTTAGAATATTACACAGCTCACAGTATTGTGATATAGATATGTCATTCACATGTTTTTGATATATTATCATACATGACAATAGATATATTCTCACACAAAATGTTCTCATGGTTTTGTGATACATTGCCATACAGACAATAGATATGTTCGCACACAAGAATGTACTCATAGTTCTATGATACATTGCCACACCGGCAATAGATATGTTCGCACAAAAAAATGTTCTCATAGTTCTGTGATACATTGCCACACCGGCAATAGATATGTTCGCACAAAAAAATGTTCTCATAGTTCTGTGATACATTGCCACACCGGCAATAGATATGTTCGCACACAAAAATGTTCTCATAGTTCTGTGATACATTGCCACACCGGCAATAGATATGTTCGCACACAAAAATTTTCTCATATAGTTCCTTTTATTAGCTAATTATAATTCATACATGTCACACCCCCACCCCTCGTCACCTCATGTATGATGTCACTGAAACGGTTGCGGAAGCACAGTGGTGATGTCTCCGAGGTGAGGGGTGACTTACTTGATCCGATATCACAAGCACACAGATTAACTTAAAATAAATACATTACAGGATTTCGTTATTACAATTTACATTACAACATTAACCTATTTAACTACAATTTTTGTGAGGTGCATTCTTCCCGAAGTCACGGTCTACCTGCAAAAAGGTTTGATTTGAAAACGTCAGCACAAAGCTGGTGAGTTCATACAGTTCAGGTTTCACACCATGATATGACATGATATGTAATATAAGTTCACAAAATGTTCAGTTCAAGATAACCATGGGACCCGTATCTAGTTCCTTTCTGACGATATTGTTCCACAAGATACTACCCGTCGGTACATATCTTAATGCCTCATTATCTTAATGTCTATCACACCATTAAGAAGTTTTGGAAACAGGAAACAAACATTCACACAAGGGGAGATGCAATCCTCCCAGCAAATGGGTGGTCAGCCAATAGTACTATCAATGTTTCCCCGTTCGGCCCCACATGGGTTCACTAGATACAGTTCAGAAATGAGGACTTAAGTTCTGTAATTGTGTTCTGTTCTCAGGGCAAAAATCCCATGAAATCCACAAGTTCCAACCCATCACATGCAATCACACAGATAACAGTGATACATATCATTTAGTTTTGAAAAGTTTTACAGCGCTACCCCGATGTTTATAAAAGATTAAAAAGAAAAGGGGTCGTACGAAACTCACTTGGTAGTATAGATGTAGCAGAATATCTCAAAACTGATAATAGAGAAGTGATTCTGCATTTATTTATATTTAATGAGTTATTTATGTTCTAGTTTACTGATTAGATCTTTCTGAACGTTCAATGTCAAAGACATTGACTTAAAAGTCATCAAACTGATATTAGTTATGTAATTAGTTAATTTAATGTTATATCATACAATGTATGATAATGTAGGAACCTACATTGCATTAGATTCCTAATACAAAGTTGATGACACTCTTGATTAATCAGAATAATCTTAGATTAACCAAATAGTTAATGTTGTTGATTATGATACTGTAACAGTTTCTAGATAATTTAATGGCTTAGGAATGATCAATCCTTGTTATTGATTACCCAAATATCATGAAATATCACAATGTAGTATCATAAGAGGTATAATAACCAAGTTTAACATACTAATCTGACTGTTATCATAAACATCAGATAATCGTTCCAATGAGTATGTTAATGATTGTGATTAGTTTGAAACACTTGGATTTAACCTTGCATTTCAAGTATTAACCCAACTAATCACCTACATTGTTATAATCAAATGGATTAAACCATTATAATCATGGGTATGGTTTCATGCAAACCGGGCATTACAACGGATCAAAACAAGGATTTAACCGTTAGAACTTCGTGTTCTTTGTTTATAATCAATCCTAGCCATCATCTAGGAAATAATCAACAATCCTAACTATCTCATTACGTTCAAAATCAAGATTTAATCAATCAAAATCAAACTAGAAGGTTAAAACGAATCATTACCTAATCTGACGGATAAAACAACGATCAGAACTTGTATACACGACCCGTGGCACGATCCTTGGCGTCTGATAAGCTTAAACTGGAGTTTGGATGGGAAAAGTGTGTGTGTTTTCGCCTGGAAATGAAGCAGAAACGAAGAAGAAGAATAAACTTCTTTCTTGCATGAAATCTGATTAAAAGGATCAGATCATTCCACCGCCTCATCCGTCGCGTACCGCGACCAAAAGCCCAAAAATTCTTCGCGTACCGCGAAGAAATCCGGAGATCTCAAATTTCTTTCATGCATCGCGTACCGCGGAGGATTCTGAATCCCTCCATCGCGTACCGCGATGGATCCAATCGACCAACACTTAGTGATTTTTCTTCGTTTTTCGATTTCGGGCAATCCAGGACTCCGTTTTGTGCACGGTTTTCGCCCACGTTCATCATTTCTCGTCTACTATTACTCTGTAACAATTACAAGTATTAGAACAACATGGGTTTCTAGAATGATCAAATGTGCCCACGTCATTGATGACGTAATTCTCGTGTACAACTGTCACAATACAAGTTTGATATTAGTAAATAGTTCACACATAAGGTATTCAGAGATGATACCATATCTAGAGCATTCACCTGCTTCATAAGAGTCAGATGAGACATAAGTATCTCTAATACGGTTGTACGGATGTTCTCTAGAATAGTATGGGACTGCTGTATCTCATGGCGTATACTCTGTATATCCTAGCTAGCCTGCTAAAGCTGTGTTTGTAGCTCTGCCTGGTGGGAGGATTCTCCCAACTTATGAAAAGTGTTAAGCACGTCCATCGGTGCCAGCTGTCATCGTGGGGGAAGACCCGTAGTCTTGTGAGCTTGACCTCACATGATTCGAAGTCCATCATATACCGGCATCCTCTGAAGTGATGAACTCTGCCTCTTCCCTACATAATCATTCTTACCCGGTGCTTGAGAATGTCTGGGTGAAACAATTAGTGCATGCGGTGATAATGTAGCTATACCTGTGTTACAGATTGGGAAGTAGCTGACGATGCTTCCGATGAATCGAAATCCAAGCTCAAACTAGAGCTAGGCGTATCATCACTTATCACGTATGAAAATCTCTTATCAATATCATCTAACAAATATTGAATAATAATATTCAACATAAACATGATATGATGTCTCTTCCTATCTCAAAACAGCTACTCGTCCTTACAGTTATTATTGTTCTGCTTTCATTGAAATTCACTAGAATGCACACGTGTTGCGAATTTCAGTTATGCTGGCCACTTATAACTGGAATTTGTACCACCTGATTATCCTGGCTTAATTCAAAACAAGTTTTGTTCATTAATTATGTTCGGTGCTCTCTGTGTCACTATTCGAGCCTATGGTTATAGTCTAGGTCTCTAAATCCACCTAAATTCTATAACATGTGGCTCTGATACCACCCTGTCACACCCCTACATCTCGTCACCTAAGATGATGTCATTTGTCGTTCTGAGAAGGTTGCGGAAGCATAGTGGTGATGTCTCAGAGATAAGGGGTGACTTACTTGTCACACCCCAACTCAAGGAGATTAGGGCATAACAATTGATCTCAAATCATTTAACTATCTCGGCGGAAGCATAGTATAATAATTCATAGCCCAAAGTAAACTAAAGCAAATAAAGTATCAACACATAACAATTGTCTAAATTGCCACGCAGGGCCAAATAAAACATTATCCAAAGCATAAACTGTTTTCAATTAACTTCATTCTAAAAGCTACACTACGCCTCTAGAAGCTGCTCCAGTTCACCTAATCTTACCATTCAACCTGAAAGACATGCTAAAATACGTCAACTAAAGAGTTGGTGAGAACATGAGTTTAATATTATGACTCAAATATAATAATAAGACAATAAAGCATAACATGTGATAATTCAATAACAATACAACCAACCCTGTCCCATGCCCGGGCGTTTGCCTCTTACAATGTTAGCCCATAACATGGTCAATGGTCAATCAGAATTTACTTCCCATTCCGAGACCCGTTCCTGCTCTCGGTGTAGATGTATCATAAAGAATATATGCCACAACGGTTGACATTAACCTCAGTGGGGTTTCAACCCTATTTATATAAGGCCACCCTTTCGGGCCACTGTGCGTGGGGGATTCCCCAAGTAGTACTACCCATATACTCATCGGCTCTCCTTATGAGTTAATGGTTGTAAATTATGTTTAATGTCTAGGGGAAGCAATTTTATTTGAAACAGACGTTCATTATCACATAAATATAATTTTATAAACAGTTTATGGAGCATGCTTTCAGTATCCCAAAACAGTAAAAAGAAAAGGGATCACATGAACTCACCTGCTAGTTCTGGTGCTTGGTTATCTGGTGATTGAATGGTTCAATGGTTAATCTTGATTGGTTCACTTGCCTATTATATGTTTAATCTTTTAGTATATATTTATGCCATAAATATTGATGTGATATTATTACTAGTTCACCTCATAAATGTTGTATAATTATTTACTTGCTAATATTCAAGAGTTTGAGTGTTTAACAATTTTTATTAGGAACTTGAAATTATCTAATATAGGTTTTATAAATTTATAAAAATTTTCCTATTTATTTTTGTCAGTAAAGGGTCTGGGAGGATTGTTATACAATCATTCCCTATTATTTTAATATTTAACTCTTGCATTAAATATTGTTTTTATATGCTTATATTCCTCAAAAATTCATAGATAATGATTCTCACTACTAAAAATTCCAAAAACATTAGTAAAGTCTCCTACTTGTGTTAGTATTTTCCAGTAAAATTTTCAGAATTTTTAAAGCTTGTTTACTATTTTAACTAATTTTAAACATCTTAAATACCCCTTATATTATAATAAATATTTCTAGATATCTAAAAATTACAGAACTTTTTATATAGTGAACAATAGTGTCCTTAGGATACTGTAGAAATTTCAGAATTTTTAGAGGTCGTTTACTATTAAAATGATTTTTGCACTATTTAATATATTAAATATTAAAATAAATTCTTAACAGTCACTAAAAATTACAAAATTTTTACTGAGATAGTAAAATATAATTAGAATTCTGAGAAAAATAGTTATTTACAATTTTGGACAGTAAAGAATTAAATTATTATTTTTAGCCTAAATTAATTTATTAAATATTAAATAATTAGGTTTAACCATACATTTGTAGTTTTAATATTTTTCCCAGGTTTCAATTATATATTAAAACTAAAATAAATTATAGTTAGAATTTTTATTTCACAGAATTTATTTTTACCGATTTTTCGATATTTTATAGAGATTTTATAAAATTCATAACTTATTTTGTGGGTATCTATAAATACTCAAACTTTTTGGGTATTATCCTAGCATTAATATAAGCCTATTTTATTTAATGATTCTGTCCAGAAGGTTGTTAACATGGATTTTGGTATTTTATGGAATTCTAAGCCTTAAAAATTGGGTTTTTGGTCAAAATTACCAACATAATATATCTATCATTATAAATCTAATATTTTATTCAATATTTTCAGAGATTTTGTCACACATAAACCTGCTCAAATTTTCGTGATACATATATTATCATTTTAGAAGTTATAAAATCCATTTTTACATACATGCATGCTTATATCCTAAACTTTTAGTGAGGTAAAATCATACCCTTGTGTTGAGAACTTGTGAACAACGTTTCCAAGAAGTATATGGGCTGTTAAGACATGAAAAAGGTATAGAATAGATTCAGAGTTTATTGAAGTTACAAAATGGAAGTGATGGTTCTTCAAACTCAAGAACTTACACATGCAAGGCTTGCATGTGTAGGCATGATTCAAAATACTCGTCCCCATGAATTTTAAAAGGATTATCATTAAGTTAAAAGTAGAAACCTTGGATGTGTAAGGGTTAGTAAAACGAAAGAAATGATTTTTGTTTAAGAAACTTGAACTTTCACACATGCATGTACATGCATGTTAGTTTTTCGCATCATAGAAGTTCTCAGCCTTCATATTCACGGTATAGAATGTATGGAAAATGGGTCTAGGGCTGTTCTTGAGTTGTAGGAAGAAAGGAGAAGATAGAACATGATTTTTCGAGTATTAGAGACTCATTGGCTAACCTTTGTGTCGATGCAACCCTTGGACTCGAGTTAGCCTTGTGTTGTGACCTCCAAACCGTCGCAAAGCTTGAGGAAGAGGGGCTGAAATCGTGGAGCTCTTAGGGAGGAAATGAGAGTATTATCTTGAGTTGGGAGAAACAAAATAAGAAGTGGTAATGTGTGTGTGTGTTTGGCCGAATAAAGAAGCGAAGAGAGAGAGAGATGAGGGGCGGTGGTGGTGTAAGAAAAGAGAGGAAGAAGGTTGGTCAAATAGAGAGGTGGATTGAAAGTTTTGTCCTACTTGATTGTTTGAATGTGTGTGTGTCGAGCATAGAGAGAGAGATGTATGTGTGTGTCTGCATGTATGCATGCATATATATATATATATATATATATATGCATCGTGTATATGCATGTGTATAAATGATGTTGATGTGTGTGGAAAATAGTAGAGAGTATTGGTATTGGTGGTGATAGGAGGTGTGATAAGATTGTTTGAAAATAATATATATGTATGTATAACCGTGTGTATATACCGAATATATGTATATATGTGTGTCGTGATATACCCATGCATGTGTAAAGATAGTAATATATATGTATCATGTTGATATTATATGTAGATAATATAAAAAGTTGTGTTTGATTTATTTAGTCTCAATAATCCATGCATGCAAAGTATAGGTATATATATATATATGTATATATTGTAGGGTTTAATTTTTATGCATGCATGTATATAAAATCGAAATGTGTACTTATATATATATATATATGCATTTATTTATATATATATATATACACGTATTATTATGGTTTGTGTATATATATATATATATATATATATATATATATATAATGCAAAGAGTGATGTTTAATGAATGTTGTCATGCAAACATAATATGATTCTCATTAAATTTAGTGTGCACTAATATTTATATATAAATATACATGTGTATTCATGGTTTCATCTTTGTGTTATAAGGTAAAGTCTTATAATATCTTGATAATGTTTTGCCCATTTGGATGTCTTAAACATTTGTAAGAATACGAATTTCTTATAACACTTGAATTACTAACAAGAACAATTTACTATACATGCTTCAAATCTTTATGGCATATGAACTTTATTGTACTCAACTAATGACACTTTTCTCTACATAATGTTTCGTATATGTGTATGCTAAAAGAAACTACATTGTAATTAGGGTTTTAATATAAACCTGATTCATGTGTTGTCACATTACTTGATCCGATATCATAGCACACATATTAACTTAAAGTAAATATATTACAAGGATGTCCTAATCACAACCAACATTACATTGTATAACTAAGTTTATTACATTATTTAATTTATTTAATTACAAGCGTTTAGAGTGCAACCTCACCTGGTGGGTCACTGTCTCCCTACAAAAATGTTTAGATTTAAAACGTCAGCACAAAGCTGGTGAGTTCGTAAAGTTCATGTTCATCAATATGATATGCAATAAAAGTTCTCACAATGTTCAAATGTTCAGTTCAAGATAACCATGGGACATGTATCTAGTTCCTTTCGGACGTTCTGTTTTTGTTCTATAAGATACTATCCGTCGGTAACATCTTAATGCCTCATTATCTTAATGTCTATCACAACATTAAGAAGTTCTAAAAACAGGTAACAAACATTCACAGCAAGGGGGAGTTGCAGCTCCTAGCAAATGGGTTGTCAACCGATAGTACTATCATTATTCCCTGTTCGGCCCTACATGGGTTCACTAGATACAGTTCAAAAATGAGGACTTTTAAGTTCTGTGATAGTGTTCTGTTCTCCAGGAAAAATCCCATGAAATCCACAAGTTCTCAACAATCACATGAAATCACGCAGATAACAGTGATACATATCATATAGTTCTGAAAAGTTCCACAGTGCTACCTCGATGTTTATAAAAGATTAAAAAGAAAAGGGGTTGTACGAAACTCACCTGAAGTCTCAAGATAGCAAGATCACTCGCAGACTGGTGATAATAGTATAAGTCTGCATTAGTTTATGTCTAATGGGTTATTTATGTTTTAACTTATTGATTAAATCTTTCTGAACATCCAATGTCAAAGACATTGTCTTAACATTCATTAAACTGATATTAAGTATTTAATTAATTAATTTAATGTTATATCATACGATGTATGATAATGTAGGAACCTACATTGAATTAGGTTCCTAATACGAGATTGATGACATACTTGATTAATCAGAATAATCTCGAATTAACCAAATAGTTAATGTTGTTGATTATAATGCTAGAACAGTTTCTAGACATATTAATGGCTTAGAAATGATCAATCCTTGTTATTGATTACCCAAATATCATGAAATATCACAATGTAGCATTAGAATAGGTTTAATAACCATGTTTAACATACTAATTTGACTGTTATCATGAACATCAGATAATCGTTCCAATAAGTATGTTAATGATTGTGATTAGTTTGAAACACATGGATTTAACCTTGCATTTCAAAGATTAATCAAACTAATCACCTACATTGTCAAAACAAGGATTTACCCATTAAAACATCGTGATCTTTGTTTATAATCAATCCTAATCATCATCTAGGCAATAATCAACAACCCTAACTATATCATTACGTTCAAAACCAAGATCTAATCAATCATATCAATCTAGAATGTTAAAATGAACCGTTACCTAACCAGATGGAGTTTGAGCTGTAGAACCACGATCAGAACTCGTAGATACGATCCCTGGTGCGATCCACGTGATTAGAAGGCTTCAAAATGTGATTTGACTGATGAAAAATTGATCTGGCAGGAGTTTTGAGCGTGAAGAGTCGAGAGAAAATGAAATATGAACTTCTGGAAGCAATCTGATCTTTTAATCCTCATCCACCACCTCTGGAGCCGTCGGGCGCACCGCCCCCGGGTGGCCGTGTGGCCCGGGGCGTACCCCCTAGCCTATTTTCGTCAACTTTTTTGATTTTCTTCGTTTCGCGATTCCGGACAATCCGTAACTTCGTTTCGCGCACGGTTTTCGCCCACGTTCACCATTTCTCGCATACTATTAACCTGTAATAATTACAATCACCAAATCAACATGGTTTTCTAAAAATACCACATGTGCTCATGCCATCGATAACGTAATTCTCAACTGCAATTGTCACAATGTTGTTCATTTTTAAAAGAAATTCTAAATTTGTTTTTCTTTTATTTTCGTTCAAAGCTGAAACATTCTTTGTGTATACTTACGTATCGACCTGACTGTTAAGGCCTTGAACACCTCAAATTTGTTTTCTTGGTTTGATTAAGGTTTGGGCAATCTCTGCGTATATGAGAATATCGATCTAAATGTAAAAATCTTAATCTTAAATTTTTGTTTCATTCATTATCTGGTTCATTTGTGCATACGAAAGTATCAACCTTGATTCCAAGATCTTGAACAATTTCAATTTGTTTTATATTTTGTTGTTTTCAAAAGAAATTCTAGCTTGTTTTGCATGATCAAACTAGTCACATACTTGTTGTTTCAAGAGCATCATTGTTTGGTTAACAATTCACAAAACGGGGATGTGTTCAAGTGAATGATGAACATAAAGTCTGTGATTGTTTTGGTTCTAATTGACATCTTAACTAAGTGATTAAACTTAATTTGGACTCACATACTGGCAATCATCTTTGGATTGCATTTTGCTGATTAACACATTCATTAACTCAATCAGTTTGTGTAGATGATTGCAATGCAATATAATCTCTTGTCTGGATCTTTCTTACCAAAAATATGTGTTTGTTTTTATTCATTTTCATGTTTCATTTCAGTTTTTCTCTAAAAAATAAATTTTTGGTGTGTTTTAATATAAAATATAAAAAATCCAAAAAGATTTTTTGTTTATATCTAATGTTGAATCAATAATAATTGATTGATTGTTTTCAACTCTGAAACACTAAATTTTGTTTTGTTTGGACTATTTATGATTAAATCTGAAAAAGTCAAAATGTCAAAGGTTTGTGAAAAATTGTGGAATAGGTGTGCCGAACCTATTTTAGGTTTGTTGATAAATTCGTCCAAGAAGGTTTGTTCGAGAGGTTTGTTCAAAAGGTTTGTTAAAGGGTTCGTCAATTTGGTTCGTTCAAAAGGTTTGTTAAAGGGTTCGTCTATTTGGTTCGTTCAAAGGTTTGTTCAAAGGTTCGTCTGAATCTTGTGGAAGTATATATACAAAGGTTCGTTTATATGATTCGTCAGTTTCACTGTGTTGCTAGAGACGAACCTCTGAGTGTTCTAAACTGATTTCTCGAATTCTTGATTGTCTGAGTATTTGCCATATATCATTGGATTTGTCTTGTTTTCGTGATTTCAAAAAGATATATGGAATTGAAATTTCTCCGGCTGGATTTGTATAGATCTAGGTTCTAAGTTCCAGTTAGTCGAACATTTAAAAGTTGAATAAATCAAGTTTAATCAAAGATTGATAAAAAATGCTTTTATTAAAGTTGTTAGTCGAGTCATGGCGAACGTATTGATGTGTTTAATTTGGTCTAATTCGTAAAATTGAATTTTTCTTTGAATTTCAGACATGTTCATTGGTCAACTGGTTCGTTTGACATAGAAAGGTTCGTGCCGAACCTTGTCTGAGTCAATGACGAAACCATTAATTGTTAGAGGTTCGTTTGACCAAAGGTTCTCACATGTTGACTAGGTTCGTCTGAAATTCAGGTTCGTCAATGTGAAAATAGGTTTGTTTGTAACTTAGGTTTGTTCATATGTGTAGGTTTGGCTAAGGGCATAGGTTCACTGGACTTAGGACTTAGAATTTTTTTTTAATTTTTAATCATGAATTGAATTATGTTTCCGATATATGTTTGTTTAAATTGCAGATATGACAAAATTGGCATTTGGTGACAAACATAACATATGTGCTTATTTGGATCCTACAACCAAGAATGGCAAGGACTTTAGACTTATGATTGAGTTTTTGAGAAGATCAAGGATTTATTATGCTATATCCAATCATTGTCACATCTACAGATCTCATATTCAAAGATTCTGGGAGTTAGCAATACTGATCACTATTGATGACGTTTTTGTCATTGAAGCCAGTATGCTTGGGCAGGTGATGAGAATTAGTGAAGATGATGTTCGTAGAGTTTTGAGGTTTGGTGAAGAACCTGAAGGAATGATTTTGATTCCTGAAAAATGTATTAAAGGTTGCTTCTTGAGAATCAAATACTTTGGAGTATACAGTGAATACTCAATCAAGAAAGGAAAATTGCCTATCTAGTACAAGTTTCTAGCACATGTACTGCTTCATTGTATGAGTATGAGGAGGGGTACATTTGATGAGTTGAGAGATCTTATGAGATCAGCCATGGTTGCTTTGATTCTAAACAAGCCATTCAACTTCTCTGCAATGATTTTCAGATATTTATCTGATAATATTACAAAAGCCAACGACAAGTTCTTGATGTATCCAAGATTTGTGCCGATGCTTGTTGATGAGAGATTTCCTAAACAAATTTTGACAAGAGCTGTGTATGACAGGTTGAAGTTAAAGCACAAGACAGACTCCAGTTTAGGTCAGTAAAGGCATATCAGAAGAGCAATGATATTGTGCTTACAAAAGATTTAATGAAAACATGGATGATGATCAACCACCACCATCTCCTCTTCCACAAGATCCACCAGTTCGACAAGCACGTGAACAATCTTCTTCAGTTCATCAACAGGAACAAGCAACAACAAGAGATACACAAACTACATTGGAACCTTTTCAAGTTATCTATCCTGAACAACTAGTTGTTTCTGAGCAAACAACTGTTACTGCATCACCATCAAATGTTGAAGCTGATGATGTTATTGATGAAATGGAACAGGATTCAACTGAATCTGAGATGGAAAATGTGCAAGTGGGAAACAGAATGGTTCGTAGGATGAAATGAAATCCCATTCAGCAACAACAGATAAGGGAAGACCAAGAAGAAAGGAATGATCTTGATTTTGTTATTGTAGAAGACGAGCCAGAATCATCTCGTCCAAAGAAAAAGAAGAGGATGGCTAATGTACCTAGAAAGAAGAAAACTAAATCACCAAGGATTTTTGTATCTTCTCCAGTTTTTACTTCTTCTGCACACGTTTCAGTTACTACATCATCTATTCTTGTATTAGTTGAAACTACAATACCAAGTGCATCGTTTCATATTCCTGTGTGTTGCTCCATTTGTTGCACCATTTGCTGAAGCAACTACAGTTACTACTTCATTACCAGAGACTTCTGCTTCAAGAGTTGATACGATGTTTGAAGGCTTGGATGATTTGGATTTGAATTTCTCCTTGGATTATGATGATTCAGAGTTGAGACGTAGGATATCTTTTCTATCTTAAGAGTTTGACAAGTATAAGAAGCAGAAAGACAAAGTTTATTCTGAGAAATCATCTTCATCTATTCAAAGTGAACTTGATACAATGAAGATTCATATTACTCAATTACAGAGATGTAGAGAGGAGGATCAAAGAGAAAGGGAGATTATGAATGATAGAATTGTTTCTTTGGAAAGAGTGGCTCGGGAACAGAATGAAAAGATAGTTATTCTTGAAGAAAAAAATCAATTTTTGAAGAAAAAGATAAATGAAATTCAAGGTGAACCATCTACAACTATTCACACTGAAGCTAGAATTGGTGAAGATGTAGAATTTCATGTGTCTGGAGAAAATATTATTAATCCTAATGATGTCAATATGGAAGATGAAGATGATGAGCAGAAAGTAGATTATGATGACTCTGATTATGATGAACATCCAGGTTTTGATACTCATCATGATGATGATGGTGATGATGATGGTGTAACTGGTGCTAGTGGCTCAAGTAGGTTAAATTCTGTTACTGGTGCGATTGTGATTTACAATCCATCAGGAATTTCATTAGATGTTAATCCAGTTTCTGCTGTTGATCGAAAACAAGCAAAAGAGTTTGAAGAAGTTGAAATTGAAGCTATTACTGATAAGGAATGTCAAGAGAGAGTTATTGATGAGACATTACCTACTCTTTCTGATTTGTTCAAACAAACTGGAGAAGAAGAGTTACAAAGAAATTTTGTTGAATCAAGTACTGACAAAGAACTTGAAGAAGGTGAGATTTAAAATAATTATACAAAGGAAGAACTTGCTTGATTGTTTGGGGTGAATGTGAATGAGCTTCGAAATGCAAGTATTTCTGAAAAATTGCCTATTGGAGAAGAAGGAAGATCAGTTGAATTTGAAGATGGGGGTTCTTCTAAAGAAAATCTGTGTAATTTACCAACTTTGACAAAATTATTTGATGTTGAAGCTAATGATAAGTGTCAGGTTGTGTTAAGTGAAAAGTTGAAGATTAAAAGACCAATGGAATTGTAGAGAGAGAATCAAGAGAACAAAAGTATATTATTGATAATTTGATGATCTTCAGACAATTTATTGAGAAATATGATCAGCCTTCTCCTTTGAAACATCCAAGACAAGCTTCAAGATTTTAAAGTGTATCAAAATCGAAGATGCATGGAAGAATTTTGAGCTATGGTTATTATCATAATATTCCAGGTGAGTTGAAAAACAAGGTTGTTATGTTGTGAACAGAGTTGATGGATGTCAATATTTTGCAAAGACTTATGATTTGATGTCATTACCATCATTGGAATGTATGCAACTTTCAAGATTAAAGATGATCAAGCCTTTTCAAACTGGTCATAATGAAAGATTTGAGATTTTATTGAAACGTGAAGCGAAGAAAGGATGGAATTGGTTGGTTCCTCAATTTTCCATTTTCAAGCATAACTCATATGTTTATCTAAAGCCTAAGGTGTACTCAAGACCAAGGCTAAGGAAAATGGAACAAGATTGGACTCCATTCTTCAAATTATCGTTTTATGATGAAAGATCTTCTGAAGCAGCTATTGTATTGAAAGAAAATAATCAATGGAGGGTTATTAGATTACTTGATCCTGTGTGGCTTGTAAATTGTTCCAAACAAGACATTGGAACTCTCGATGAACCTTTTGATTTATGCAAGAGATGGTTATCATGATGTTGGAGTCGGTTATAAGGATATGGCCTTACAATTCCAAACCATTAAAAGAATGTGTTTTACTTTGGGAATTCATTCAGGATGTAATTGGGAAGATGTTAATTATTTGTATGTGGATTTGATGGCTTTACATAAAGAGATTGATGAAAGGGATGCTAAGATTGAAGCTAAAAGATTGTCAAAGATTCCAAGATCTGTGATTTTGCGTGCAGCAGAAAATGTTTGTGAAGACCTGTCATCGAGTGGGACTCAAACTGATGAATGAAGATTAAAGATCAAGATTTTGAAGACTTGTAGCAACTATTAAGGGGGAGTTTGTTGGTGCATAATGTAATAGGTTGCTTTCAAGTATGTTTTGGTTAAGTTAGAAAGGTTTTTGATAGGTTTTTGTTAGGTTCGTCTGGCCCACGAACCTATGCATTTTGTTTTAGTTCAAACGAACCTGTGGTCTTGTATTGTAAAGGTTCGTCCAACAAACCTATTGGTTTGTCTGGCGAACCAATGGGTTCGTGTAGGTTCGTTTCACTGGTGTAGGCTCCTCTGGTTTGTGTATATATTTTCAAGTTTGTTGTTTTGTCAGTAGTTCTTGACAGAGTTTGATTTTATGAACAGAGTGTGTGTGATACTGAACTGTGTGTTCTTTGTTGTGTGCAAGTCAATTGTAATTGAGTTTATTATCAATGAGAATGATATTTAAAAGCATGTTTGTGTTTTCTTCAATTCATATAGGTGTTATCTAGATTCCGCATAGATAAAACTGTTAATAGAATTCACATTACAGATCCAGAGCTTACAAAAAATAACTTAATAGTTTTATATAAAATTATTAAATTTTATAAAAATGGATATTTATAATTTTTACAAAAATAGTTTAAACATATCATATGATTAAATTTTAGTAATTTATGAGACACACATGTTTTATGTCACCAAAACTCTGTTTTAGAGATTTTGATAAACTAAAATTTTAGAACATTTTTATATATTTTATAAAATTTATTTTTATCATGTTATTCATAGTTTTGTAAATAATTAGATTATTTATTTGAAATATGTTATGATAAATTTTTAAATTGAAAAATCGTTAGATAAATTCCATTAAAATTTTATTAAGTATTAATTGTAATTAGAACTACAAAACAAGTATTCAATATTTTGGTTAAACATAAAATAAATTTAATTTCAAAACTTTTAATTTATATTTTGTGTTAAGATAACCAATTTAAACATTCTAAAACATTATTACTTCTTTCATTTAACAAATAAATCATAACAAAACATTAGTTTTAATTATTCAAAACAAATTTGAACCCATTGATCTATTTAGAACCTAGGAAAGTCCATAGAAGCCATAGTTATATAACATTATGCTTAATGAACTATTGAGGTTGATCTTGAACACTTGTTGGATATACATTGAGCTATAACTTGATATACATTACAAAGAATATATCATACGTCGAGGTGAGTCTTCATAGCCCTCTTTTATTGCTTTTATTTTAGAGGTGAAACATGTAACTTAGCTTTTAAATATTATCATGTGAACTTAGCCAATGGCCTTATAGTTAGGGAACTTTAGCTAAGAATAGGCATTGATCACACCATTTAGTGACTATGATAGATCTATTAGATTGACCATCCCACCAATGATAGATTTACCCTTTTAGGGAAGCTCGTGATGATAGTTTGCTATTTAAGCATTTTAGTGATGTTAAACATACGTCAAACATCGTTTGTTAACATTTAGTTGATCTGCTTTACTTGCTACTTCGTATTGACTATCTTCATTATGCTTTGGGTTCACATAAGACATTATTTTAACATTTTTACAATCATATTTGGTGTGTGTTCAAACCTATGAAACTCACAACCTATTCATAGGTGACATTTATTTTTAACATGTTTCAGGTGAATGCCAATTAGCAATATTTTGAGCTTGGAAATTAGTTTTGGTTTATTTATGTCTAATATTTTGAATTTGAAATGATGTAATAGTTAGGCATTGGATTATTTGACTATGTATTGAATGATTGAAGTTTATGTATGCATTGAATGTTTGTCTTTTGATTATTTACAACTTTATACACTGTGCTATGCACAATCTATACTTCGTGGCGCCCCGATGTTTCCGCCATCGGTTGGGGTGTTACAGAACATCTCTTTCCATCACCTTTCGGCCGACGCATCTCCTACTCTTACACCTTTACCAACTTATCACTTCTATCTTGTCTACCATATCCTCTGTAACATCAGTGTCTGAACCGTAGTTCGGAACAGTAATCTGTATAGTAGATCAGGTACGAAACTATGGGTATTACATGTGTATTACTTGTTCTGTGTAATCAGTACGAAACTATTACGAATCTAATTCATAAACATGTTGTGAAATCATGGTTTAACAGTAAGAATTATGTCTGACAACACGAATCTATTGTGTACACGTTTGTATGGGTTTATTATGTATAAACATATGCTAGAATGTATCAAACAAAACAATAACGTACGTCATTATGTGAATATTAAGCTGACGGAATATTCGTGTGGGTGACGCTTCGCACGAGTATATCTGTGGGTTTAACGTTCTGAATGATGTCTAAAATTTAGAGAATCAAATCGGAAAGTATAGTTGTCTTCGTGTTCCTACGGATGACGATCTGTACGAATACACGCGAAAACTGTACGATTCGATGAAACAGTTAAATTAAACGTTTTTGAAATTTTAAAAATAAACAAAGGATATTTAGTTAATTTGTTAGGAATTAAAACCTAAAATAATTTAGAAAATTTTATTTGAAAATATCGTAGCGTTTTGTTACGAGAAATCTGAAACGGACGCGTTTACGCAAAACCGAGGGAAACCAAACGAACCTGAACACACCCGAATGTTAAGAACATTTAAATGACATTAAATGTCATTTATTTCTCCACACCACCCCTTCTCTCTCACTAAAACCGACACTTTATCTCTCTACTTTTTCTCTCACTAGAAAACGACCATAACAACGTGTAGATTGTGAAAAGACGAAGAAACCGAGCCTTGGATAATCAAAATAGAGGTAAAATCGAGAGAGAAATCACTGATTTTCAGTGTTTGAAACTATTCCGGCCACCTGCATGTTTCAGTCGGGTTTTGACCCCCAAACCTACTAGATTGTGCACAAGATCAGTATAGAACGTTAAGGAACAACTTAGGTGGAAGTGTGGAACATCTGAGAAGGATTAGAACCTGGAAATACTTAGTATCGACGCAAGAACATATGAAGGTTGGTAATATCGACGTCCTGCAACTCATCAACATTCATCCATCGAGATTTCTAGTCACGATGGACAAAAATCAATGGACTGTTAATATCGACGGTCTCCAAGCTCCATATCAATGGAAGCTTCGATACTGATAGTATCGAAGGATTGGCTGGCTTCCAAACGAAGTATGGTCGATACTATAGTATTGATGGGAGGGTTGGTGATGTCCATCGATACTAACCAGAAGTGGCCATCGATATTGACCAAGCCCTTGTCGATACTAGAACTAGATGATAATCCAAGTAATTTAAACTTAAAACAAATTAAAAACATTAGAAAATGAAGTCAGGGCATGCGATTGAACATGTGGGTGTCGAGTAAACCTCAACTAGGGTTTTCAAAAGTGTTAAACGTTTGTGGTGACATCGATACTAAATTTTTAGTAACAATAAGACCTTATAAACAATTTCAACATATTAAATTATGTTTTAACAATCAATGGGAAATAAAATACTTGGGATTTTGTCAAAGAAAAGCATAGGTTAGAAGATTAATATCGGGGAGGGATCTCGGGTGATTAACTATGTGTTAATCGGAAACCCTAATGACCAATGTTATCTTAAGGTTTTTCTAAAACTAATAAACTAAGTTGGCTTGGTGAATTCACATCAAGAAATAACATGATGAATAGCTATGGATTACAAAGAACTAGAGAACTAAGTAGGATCAATGGGAATTCAAAGAATTAATTAAGGGTGATTTAAGGTTATGATTACCAACACCCAACACTTCATAAATTTCATTACATGGTAGATTAACTAAGGATGTTCTAATGAATAATCTTAGTTAATAACTAACTCAAGAGTGAACACGAATCAATGTGAGTAACAAAGAATTATTAAGGGACTTAATGTTAATCAAGTTAGGTTAACTTCAGTTCTAACATGTTTAATTTGTATCTTTCATAAATGTAAATTGTATTTTTACTAAAATGAAATGACTTATAACTTGTAACTATAGTTTTATAAGAATCACCATAGCTTGTTTAATTAATATGATTTACGGTAACTTAAATGATTTTTTAAACTTAAATTTTTATAACTTAATAAGATTTTATGAACACTGATTTCTTACATAATTAAGTCTTTAATCGTCCTAAACCTTATGTAAATAAGGTTAAGTCTTTATCAGTTAAGGGATAAGGGTATGCTAACTTAGAATACTCAAAGAAATTCATAGTAACACGTTAGTAAAGTCTTAGGACACTTAGTTGCACACCGAGACCCAACCCCTATATCGATCAGCTATAAATACTTGTAGTATCAAAATCATAACAAATCAACTCAGGTGTTGAAGATACATAGTCTACAACAAAGTAGTGCACGGGTTTCTTGCTTGGTTCATTTGCATCACAACACTGGTGAGTTCATTGCCCCTTTTCTAAACGTTTTGTTTTATAAATGCAGGGCTGAGAAGCATGCATAAACTATTTTCCTTGGATTATATTTTACTTAAAAGATTTCAAATTTTGTATTTTTGTATGTATAAATGTTATTCTAGATCATATCTCGGTAAATCTTATGCTGGTTTCATATGAAATTATCTACTTATATAATAAATGGATGATTATTTTATGTTCGAGTAAACATTTTGATGAATCAAGAATCTATTTTCAACGAAACAAGTGTTAAGTTCAACGAATCAAGGAAACATTATGACGAAACGAGTATTCAATGTTCAACGAACCAAGTGTTCAACGATCAACGAATCAAGTGTACATTTGTTCAACGGATCTAGTATCCATTGTTCAACGAAACAAGTACATTTTTCAACGAATCTAGTACGAATCAAGAAATCATTTCAGGGGAAAGTCTGGAAGTATTAAAGATAACATGTGTGAACGAAACTATACAAAACAAGGGACGAACCTAGACGAAGCAAGAACGAAACAAAAACCCCGCATTTCAAGAAGTCCTAGCTAGACCGTTTGATTTCTATGTCACATGTTTGATGATATTTACAGAATCCCCTAACTCATAAGAACCTTTGATTGCTATACTAGTCTACTCGAGTTAACCAAGACTCAATCATTTGGACTTAGATTTTAATTAAATGTTTATCTATTCATTTATTTAAGCATTTTAATTACTATTTTCCACATTTGCCATGGTTGTTGTGTGTCTGATGAGCTTAAGAAATCAAGAGAACTTCCACATTTTTGACGAATCTAACGAAACTAGTGTTTTGACGAATCTGACGAAACTAGTGTGAGGACAAATCTAACGAAACTAGTGTGATGATGGTTGAGAGTGAAACGTTTAATTTTCATTAACAACAATATTCTATGTGGTTCGGTTTGTGGTGGACTGGTGGATGGGCTTGACCCTACGCATGCCGTATATATAAGCATACTTGATTGGATATTATAGGTGGTTGTTAATGAGGTTAAGGTCATCACTTGTTCAGGTTTGTTCAAATTCCTTTTCAATAACAAAAACCATATGAACTCACCAACCATGTGTTGACTTGATCTTTTTGCATAACTTCTCGAACAGGTTCAAGCTAGGAGTTCGTGTATTTACTAGGATGCCCAAATAGAGGACCTAGTATTTTGGATTTGCATATATTTGAACATCATTAGACAGATTATTTGTATATCTTATGCAGATACAAAATAGATAATTTATGATGTTGTTGGTAGATTTACATTGTTAAATTATGAAACGATCCTGATGTAATTTAACTTTGTAATTCTATTTCATTTAGTGTTTTTTTCTCATTTTATATCATGTGCAATGTAAACAATCTGATCATCATGATTATAATCCCAAAATCGCGCCCCGGGACCATTCCGCTTGACGGGAAACCCGATCCAGCCCGTCGGCTCGGGATGTGACATCCTTCTTGAAAGACCATATTACCCCACAAGGATGCTATAAAATGGGATCTAGGGAAAGCTAAATAAACACCCTAAAAATCCCAACTCAATTCCTACACAACACTAGAGAAACCTGACTCAAGGCCACCTACCTCCAGCTCTCGGCTGCTCCTATGGCCAATAACCGTAAGAATTCACTGATATGAACACCATAAGTCTTCCCTCTAAAGCAAGTTCAGAACATCACTTCTTGCACTCACACGTAAGAATTCACTTATATTAACACATGCATGAGAGGAATTCATTATTTGAAAGCTAACAGTAAATGGGAACCATATATAAGATTAATAACTCAACCGAAATCTATAAGGGATAAGAAATATCAACTTAGATTATGATAACAAACTCACATAAATAGATATGCATAACAAAGTCGGTCGTATGTGTATAGACACATGTCCTCAATGTACGGTTAAATAAATACATGCATGATAACCAAGTTATCATGTGAGGTTGAACCCACATACATATAAGGGATATTTTGGGTTGATGTTAACAAAGGTTATATTGTGATAAAAAGAATAGTACCTAATGGAATAGTAGATGGATAATATAAAGCCACTACATGATGAAAACCAAGGGAATAATAAAAACAACATAATAATAAAGATTATAAACAACAAACAAAAAAATGGGTACAAAGAAAGATGAGAATGTATACCTAAATGGTTAATGTCAAGGATTGTAAGCCTTGGAAGAAACCTAGGAAACTAGTCAATAGGGATGACATGAAGAGGTTCTTATTCAAATCATGATATAAGATCAAGTCTAAGACAAGGGACTTTAACATTCTTATCCCCAATCCACATGCGTTTGGTTATTTAAGCTTGAGAGTAATTACCTCACACCAAGAAGAGAGTAAAGGATCAACTGATGACCTTTAGCAAAAGCAAACATTATATAAATTACCAAAAACTATAATGAGTAAAGTACATCGTGGAAACAAACATGAGACTCTAATAAATGACCAAAGAAATTTATAAAAGAATTAACATCACCAAAGATAAATATGTGTGAATGATGGAGCACAAAGACTAGAATGCTTATTCCAAACTCTTGGATATTGTAGGAATTGTGTAAGTGAAGTTCTGAAGCAATCTCAGATTTTCAATCAAACAAATCTCAACTCAACAATGAGTCACAACCCCTTTTTATATCATTTTGTGTTACAAAAGGGGGTGGAAAGCATGATACGCAAATTGTTTTCTAAACTATGCTATATTTGTTAATACAAGAAAATAAGTTAGCCGGATTGTAGATTGCATGAGACTATTGACACTTTATGTACGTCCCATCCTATTCACACAATCATTAACTCATGGGTTTGAGCCAATGAATAGATATTGAATACTAATATTGGGTTGACACCCATTCATCCTTGGGGCGAACTTGATAGCTACATCCACCTAAGTGACGTGGTTATTCTTGATGAGTGAATATTTCCAACAATTTACTTTCTGAACTCCAAGGGAGTCTACAAAACTATCTATAGTCACAACTGTTAGTCGAAGGTTTGGTTGTGGGAATTCATACTTATGATTAACATATTATAATGATAGGATAGTGCTATGGGATGATGTTCCTACTAAAATTTTATAGAGTCTGCAAACTTGTGAAATTCTGAGGCCCTGATCCCAGGTACCTCCTAGAGTTGGGTTTACATCATCATCATCTTATAGTTGTTAAACCAAAAAATTTCATAAATGCAGCAGAAATTTAAACATAGTTTCAAAACATAAATACATAAAATATAAAATTATATATCAAGAACCGTCTGGATTGCCAAAAACCACTTCATCTTTTTGGATGAGAGCCACGAGCTTCCTCGTTTCTTCTTACCTGTTCATCAACCTGACATACACAGTAAAAAGTCAGCTTCGCTGGTGAGTTCTAGTTTAATTAAAACTTGGGCAAGTATTTAATTAGGTAAAACCCTTATCATCATGAACATCATACATTCACATTAACCATAACACGTAATCATCACAAAGTCATAATCATCATAACCATCGTAATCATCATAATCATCATCATCATGCAACCATTGTCACTCAACATGACCAGTGGGCTTATGCCGGCACAAGACTCCATGTTCATAGTCCGATCGACTCTTACCATGTTTATAGCCCGATCGGGTCCGTGTTTATAGCCCGATCAGGTCCGTGTTTATAGCCCGATCAGGTCCGTGTTTATAGCCTGATCAGGTCCGTGTTTATAGCTCGACCGGCTCCGTGTTTATAGTCCGATCGATTCCATTTTATAGCCCGATCGGATCCATGTTTATAGCCCGATCGGCTCCATGTTTATAGCCCGGTCTAATCCATGTTTATAGTCCGGTCGACTCCATGTTTATAGTCCAATCGGCTCCATGTTTTTAGTCTGGTCGACTCCATGTTTATAGCCTGATCGACTCCTTACTTACCTAGTAATGAGTATGGGAGCAACATCATCATTACCCCATACGAATATGGGAGCATCGTTCATATCGTCATATCATCCTTAACTCGTCATGTCATGCTAGCATCATATCATGTCATGCTAGCATTATAACGTCATAGCATCGTAATCATGTCATGCTAGAATCATATCATCGTCTCATCATAACATGATAGCATCATTAACATTTTCTTCTAGCTTCTTATCATCATGTCATCATAACATCATAGCGTCATAATCATGTCATCCTAGAAACATATCATCATAACATCATAGCATCATCATCATGTTTGTTTAGCATCTTATCATCATATCATTTAAGCATCATAAACATGTTATGCTAGCATATTATCGTAGTCATGTATCATCATAACCTCCTAACATCATAACATCATAACATCATAACATCATGGTTATAGCGTACTAATCATCATGCATTCATCATCATAACATATTGTCATGCATTTGTAATCATACATCATCATGCATTTATAGTTCTAACATTTTATCATGCATTCACCTTCAATGCATATCATCATAGCATATTATCGTAACATCATATAGCATCATCTTTTTATGTATGTTAGCCCAAAACATATTACACATATCATGTTTAAAATAGGGCATCTAGAACTCACGTGAAATTGGAATGGCTTTTATCTC